>OX941087.1:97074168-97687501 GCA_954870635.1 Arctium minus
TTTTTTTTAATTAAAAATATTGGGCCCCATATCTATTGTAACCGCCGATCATGAATCCGACGGTTAAGATGTGGGTTGCAAGGTTTGCAACATTTTTAAGGGTATATATATATATATATATATATATATGATATTCAATGCTTAAAGGTGCATGGCTGCAGGCCTTTTGCTAAGCCAAGTTCTTTGTTGTGCCAGTAAGGAGAGAACCAAATATTTTGGAAAAAGACCAAACCAACAGATAGTGAAAAAAACCAATAATACAAAAGTTGAAAACTTCATTTAGGTGCCGTTTATTTTTTAAGAGGTCTAAAGTCTGAAGTCTTATTTTAGTTATGATTAATAAAATGTGATATGTAAAAAGGTTATAATGATTCAGACTTGAGAGTTATTAAGAGGTTTAAAAAAAAAAAAAAACCTTACTAATAGTAAATATATTTCAAAATATAAATTGTTGCCAAACATTTTGATAACAACATAGGTTTATATAAACGAAAAAAGACCTAAATTGGTATTCGATTTGGAACCGAACCAGTTCTCAACCGAAAGCAAAGCAATTTAGGCTGGTTCGGTTTTCGGTTCCGGTTTACAACCAACCGCCCAAGACCATATGTTCGATTTTGAGTTCAAGAAGTTTATTTCCCCTTGAAGATGTTAGAACTAAAAACAGGGATTGATGCAGAAAAGAACAAGGCCTCTCATTCACAATGCAATGCTCAAAATTCGTACATCTTGTAATAAAACACATACGATACAACACAAAAGACCATATCGATGAATAGTTATTTATATCAAGCATTGGGTAAACGATTGAGGTCCATTTCGACTTGGTGAATCGTCCACTGCATATTCTCCAGTTTCTGCAACAATAGATACATACTTTCACCATCTTATTACTACTAATAACCAAAATATATGACAAAGACTAAACCAAATAGACCCAATAAATCCCACTCGAAAGTAGACAACAGATAACACCAAACCAAATCAAACTAACCGACCCAGTAAATCCCACTTGAAAGTAAGATTTTTTTATTTATTTAATGGGGGGGGGGGGGGGGGGGGGGGGGGGAGGTTGAGATGTATGCAAGTCTACCTCTACCTCAAAGGGTAGACAGTAGACAACACCAAACCAAATCAAACTAAATTGACCACGTAAATCCCACTCGAAAGTAGGATCTAAGGGGGTGATATGATTCAAACCTCACCTCTACCTCAAAGAGTAGATAGTAGACAACACCAAATCAAACTAAATCCCACTCGAAAGTAGGGTCTAAGGGTGAGATGTACACAAACCTGACCAGTTAGACAGTGGACAAGATGGTGTTTACGTATTTACCTTTACTACATCCTGGTATTGCCTTGCAATTGTGTCAAAGTGTGGGTCAACTCCTTGATATTCACGAAGCCGTGTCACCTACAAGCAGTCGGGTCAGTATAAAAAATACGTGTGATAACACGCCAAAGCCTATGATCCCAAAACTTAAACTAGAATCAATCTAAACAATTCATTTTTCTTCAAGGAAGCTTATATCCAAGTTGACTCTTCTTGATGTTCTGGAGTAAGAGCATCCAACAGTTTCTCTATAATATCTCCAAAATGGAAAAGCAAACGGCAAAAATTAAAATTTTCAAAAAAAAATTACATTCAGCTCCAACAGCTTCTCTTGGAAAATGAAAATTCCAACATCGAGTATATTATAAAAATATTCGATAATGAAAAGAAGTCCTCCCTCTTCTTCCATTTAATTTTATTGGTAGGTCGGGGAGTTTTTCTTCGGTAGGATAAAAAAAGAAAGTCACTCTCTATTCCTCCATTTAATTTTGGGGAATTCTCCAAATTTGTAGAAATTTCCCTCTCTCCTATTTTCTCCATTTTAGACAAGCCGTTGGAGTAAAAATAGAATCTAAAAACTCCAAAATCTCATTTTTCTCCATTTTGGAGGAGCTATTTGAGATGCCCTAAAGAGTACAAACCAAACTAACCGATGTGGGGTGCAATGTATGGAGACCTGACCTCTACCAAATGGAGTAAAGAAAACACGATTAAGGATCAATGAAAAAAGGACAATGAAGCAAGATAAACATACGGCTTTGTTGTATGCAAGTGAAGCTTCTTCGGTAGCTTCAACCAGATATTTCCTGTAACAAATGATAAAATGAACAAGCATACAATTAGATAAACTCTGTTTAAATCGGGAGGAAAAAAGAATCTAAGAAAACATCATCCTCTTTACCTTATCTTATGAAGTGCCGGAACTGATTCCTGAGTGTAAGTCTCAAGCAGGAGAATATGCTCCAGTACTCTGAAGAAAGGAAATAAGCCAATCGGCTGAGAGAAGAGATAGCATCATGTATTGCTTATAACCATCAACCTCTTGGGAGGTTGGGCTCTACCAGTAACCCAGGTACCGCTGGGCCAATGACCCTTTGGTGCGAAAGAAATTTTACAAGTAGCATTATGATTTATGACAAGCATGTAGCTATGGAACGTGCTATGCATGAACGGCTTCAGATATTTCAAGAGAGTAATGAGACGGACCTCAATTTGGCGCTCATGGTTTCACACCGTTTACATAACCAAGTCTTTTGCAGTTCATCCTATAAAAAATTCATATGCATTATGTTTATTGTGCACTGGCCTTCCACATGGTAAGATGCTACCAGAGAAAACATGAAACAGTTAAAAACCAAACCAAGGGAACCTCACATATTTATGTTGATGTTGCAACTTCAAATCTTTCACAAGCTTAATAAGCACACCAAGTATCTGCTCCAACACCTTCGGAAGCAAATGTGATTTCAAGTCAGCCAATCATCGCAACTATAGATTCTATATGTATCATCCTAAGCCTACTTTATCTAAATAAATAATCCCTCCATCCCAAAATAAGTATTCCCATTTCTATTTTTGTTTGTCCCAAAATAAGTGTCCATTTTCAGAAGTAAGTGCTTACTTCTTAATTATACCTTTAATTATGAGATTGAGAAATTCATTACTCCCTCTGTTATTAAGGGTAAAATTGTCATTTAGTAATTTTAAAAAAATGTAACAACTACACATTTCTAAAACTGTGCCTTTTTTATTGTGGACATTTATTTTGGGACGGAAGGAGTATTACAAACAAATTCAGCTAAGTCGATGTGGTTCTTATTACATACATTGTAATATTCTGCAAACTTTCTGTCGGCAGAATATAGATCTTCACGTAAAGCTGCTTCTTCTCTTTCAATCTCCTCAATAATTAACTTTACCCTGTTTAAAACAATTAAAAGAGTGTATTTGAATATTCCTATATGATTGCTTGTTAAAATGAAAACTAGGTGACAGTGTTCAAAGAAGGCAAGTGATCCGTGAATCTTCATTGATTAGAGAGTAATATGAAGCAGAGGATTTGATCTGTCATCACTTTTATATGAACAGGTTAACATGAGATCACTACATAAGACGAGAACAAAGATTACAAACCTTTCTGGAAGTCGAGCACTTGAATTTTGACTCCCGGTTGATGAATCTGCAACACAGGAAAACAAAAATTCAACATCTTTCAATATATACCACATTATATATAACTTATAAGCTAGTTAGATGACAATAAAGTAAGATGATCGGTTATCCAATAAAAGTCTAAAATAGAAAGAAGTAGAACAGAATCATACATATGTCCTAAATCTTAATTTATCTTAAGACATCCACTATATCAAATTCAATGCAAATCTCAGCATGGGAGCGTTGGGATGCAACATATCATCAAAAGAAGCATCACAAATAGATAAATATTTATATTCATGTGTATCCAAGGAGAGTCATAGCGAGAGAGACTGACCCAAGTCATCAATAAAAGCATCAGCTAACTTGTCGCATTTAGCCTTCAAGCGAACTTCAATCTCACGAAGAAGTGGCATTTGATATTCTGCCACATCCTACAACAATTGAAAAGTAAGCCCTTATTGTTTGATCAATATTGCATGAGCACAAATGTAGAAGAACACACAGAAAACAAACTAAACAATTTCATTGGAAAAATATAGCATACATATTGGTCTACACATCACTACATACAGCCGGGCAACCCCAGTGCACCGAAGGGCCTTGGTTTGCAAGTGTTGGGGAGGGAAATCGTTGTATACAATCTTCCCCGTGCATTTTACAAGAGGCTGTCTTTAGTACTCGAATATTATAAACACATACAAACTTACAGATGAATAAGATTAAGATTATAAACAACACATAAAAACAACTCCCTCCATCCAAAAATAAATGTCCACAATGAAAAAGATGCACAGTTTCAGAAATGAGTAATTATTACACTTTTTAGTTAACCAATTGACAAATTTACCCTTAATAGGGGAAGTATGAATTTCTCCATTTCAAAATTAAGGGTAGAATTGGAAAGGAGGCACATACTTTGAAAATGGGCACTTATTTTGGGACAAACTAAATAGAAATGTGGACACTTATTTTTGGACGGAAGAAGTATATCCTTGATAAGTTATTATCATCTTACCATCGGCAATGGTGCTCGTTGGACCTGACTTTGCCACAAATAACCTGGTGTTATTCCTAGAAACCGATTAGGAACACCACCAACTCCAGGATCTCCAACGTCAGAAACACCAGTAGGAAACACATTGTTTGTTGAGCTACCCGTGTTTATTGCAGAAATGTTTGTGTAGTTACTTGAGTTTGAGCTTATTGTGACACTGGTACTTGTACTATCAAGAGAGCTTCTTGACAACACACTCCATTTCTCTATTTCTTCCTCGTGAACCTCACCATCTTTTGAAATTAGAGGAAGTCTAAGCCTCTGAGCAGCTTCTGCAACAACCAATCGATGCTCAAGCGCCTCATATACCTAAAATAATATAAAGATAAAACATCCATGAAGTCCAAAGTAATCTACTCAAAGAAAATGCGAGCATAGTATACCACAACTCTACGAAGTCATTAATATCAGATTGATGCGCATATTGTCTGCTTCACATTACATGCTTACCCATGTTTTTTCCAAAACACAACTTCAACAAGCATTAATAAAAAGGAACTCAACAAAAAAAATCAACTTTTTAGGAGCTGCAAATGATGGTTCACTTTTATTGGAAGTGTTATACAAGCAAAATGTCAAGAGTGGCATCAGAATTCAAAAACTCGATCTCTCTCTTT
The DNA here is from genome assembly GCA_954870635.1 of Arctium minus. Lineage (NCBI taxonomy): Eukaryota > Viridiplantae > Streptophyta > Magnoliopsida > Asterales > Asteraceae > Arctium > Arctium minus. Next base: position 97,079,330 of record OX941087.1, read on the forward strand.
TCTAGATCCCAGATTCCTTGCATATACACCTCCGAATAACAATAACAACTCGTTTGCATCAGATATGATGAAACTATGAACAAAATATGTAAAACTAGATAAATTGAAAACCTAAAAGATGCATAATTAGACCTGAGGAGAATTCTTGAGGCCAAGATTTGAGTGTAGACCATGTGTGTCTCGAATGCCTCCAAGATTGGCCACTGAAACAGCCTGTTGATAATCTTCAACCATACCAATTGCTTCACAGTAAATAGCCTACATTGTAAATCAACAAACTAATAAAAAACAACAAAACATAATCCCCAAATAACTTCTACACGTCAATTGTAAATCACAAACCCTAGTAACTGTTTTTCTAACTAAATGACTACTAATTTTGAAGTTAAGTAACAACTGAGTTCAAAACCCAAAATGTAGCCACTTTTTTGAAGAATTAGGGATTTAATTACCATTACAACAACGCAGATCATGTACGGAAAACAAAACCAGATTAAAAACTAAACCCTAACTAGTTAAAATCAAGCATACAAATGCAAACTAACAAGAAATTAACATACCATAGCTTCCAAATAACGTAATCTTTCTCTCGACATTTCCTCCCGCGCCTGAAACATCAATCAACAAATTGAAATAAACAAATGTCAAAAAAAACATGAAATTGCAATTGGATGGATTATGGATAAATCTGAGAGTGGAATTGATCGTACAAGTTGGAGATCGTTGTAGACTGACTTGGAGACGAGTGATCCATCGGGAGCTAAACAGTGACGCTCCAATTGATCGATCAATTGAGTTACATCTGGTGGGAGGTTTTGGCCGCCTCCTATTTTCGTCATTTTTGCTTGCTTATTTGTTCTTCAAAAATGGAACGATAGCTTCAACTGTTTGAATACTTTATGCGCACATCGGCCGGCCGATGAACCAGTGTTTGAATTGGAATCGGAATTTGAATCAAATAATCTGAGATGTGATCTGCGGTGGTTTGATAAAATGGATGATTAGATTACAAGCGCATAGAAATTTTACTATTCCTTTTAAACAGCTTTGTTACATGCTAAAACAGAGAAAGATCAAAAAATTCCTAAACATAGAGAATTCTCTATAAACGAGAAAACATTATTTTATTCGATCCAACCAATAAGATTTAATTTTCAATATTTTATTTTAAGTTTTTTTTAAAAAATGTATTGGGATGATAAATTATGAAATATTATAATAATATAAATAATGATTGATTCTCTAAAATAGAAAAGCTGTTGGAGTTAGAAGAAAATGTTTTTAGATATTTTGATTTTCCATTCTTTATTTTAGAAAAAATTTAGCAATGTTGTTGGAGATGCTCTAAGGGGTGTTTGGATTGTGTTTATTACCAAATAAGGAGTGTTTATTAACTTATAGAAAGAATGGGCAAATATGTAATTTGGTTAAATAAGTTAATAAGGAACTTCAAATAAGTCAGTTGGGAATGACTTATCAAAAACTGTTTATTAGCGGGGTGGAAAAGTCATAAGGAACTTCCAATCCAAACACTCAAAACAGCTTATTTGTTGTTTAAAAACACAATAAATTAATAAGCAATCCCAAACACCCCCTAAATTTTCTGATGTTTAATCATTAAATTTGAAAGAACATGTAAAAATGGTCATTAGAAAGATTTGAACACTAAAGTTTATATTAAATAATTTAGAAATTTATACGTTAACGTTGTGTTCTCTACTCTAGAGAGAAAGGAAAATAAAAGAAATGAATGGAAAATAATTTTTTCATTTGTGTTCTCGAAATGGAAGGAGAATGAAGGAAAAAAAATAGTTTTTCATGTTCTTGAACAGGAGAGAAAGGAAAGGAAAGATGTCAATTTTAAAAATATACCCTTATAAAAATATATTTTTTATAACGAAAGATTAGATAGTTTTGTAATTTTAATAATTTCAGTAATTTTTTTAAATGGTTTTAATTTATTTTTTTTCTTTTCCTCCTTTTCTTTCTCTCCTAAAAAGGTTTCGAGAACACAAGTTTTTTTTTACTTTCCTCCTCTTTCCCTCCCTTTTCTTTCCTTTCCTTCGTTAAATGAGTTTCGAGAACACAACATAGGTAAAGTGGATAACCTAGTGTAGGGTCGGATATACGTTGGGTTGACCGGGTTGAACAACTCAATTTAATATTTACAGTTTGAAAATTCTCACTTCAGTCCGACCCGCCCCGACCTGCCCCGACCCAAACCATACGGGTTGGGTTGAATTGGTCAAATTGATCGAGTTAAAACTTTGGTATATTATTTTACAATCTAACAAAAGTTTTTTATTTAAACGAAGTAAAATCAAAGTAAGAATATAGAAAAAAAGGCTAACAAACTCAAAAAAGAAAGTCGAAAGTTAATACAAATAAAAAAATAAAGTTACTTGAAATTGTAATATAGTTTTGAATATAGTTTTTTTTTAGGAAAATTTTGAATGTAGTTAATTACATGATTAATCAAAAACTAACAATCATATTAAATTCATAATATAGAAAAACACCGGGTTCAACGGGTTGGGTTGGGTTCAAATGACCCTAACCCAATTCCAATCCAATAGAGACAGTGGGAAGAGATCAAATGGAAACCACTATAATTTTGCAAACCGTGGAAATCATCGATTTCATTGGTTAAATTAATAAAATTGTTTCATGAAATTGTTTAATATAATTCTTTTATTGATGAAATTGTTGCATATAGTTGTGTTTTTTATGAAAAAAATGAAAAAGTTTCATCAGACTGCGAAAATACATGAAACAATTTCATCAAAATGAGAAAAATACATGAAACTTCATAAAAAATACAAATATATGAAATAATTTCATTAACAAACGAATTATATGAAACAACTTCATTAATTTAACCAATGAAATCGACGGTTTTCATAGTTTTCAAAATTAAGGTAGTTTCCAATTGAAACTACCCCTAGATACAGTTTGACTTAATTTTGTATCAACTATGTTTCAAGTTACTTTTGTGAGTTTTTTTGGGTTAGGTCGGCCAGATTGGTGGGATAGGTTAGATTTTTAGCACCCCTAACCTAGAGTAACGTATTTTCGATGGACAACTATAGACCTCTACATATTAAAAGAGATCGACATATTCAAGTATTTTCGTTGAAACATGCACATATTGATCCTACATAGTCGTCAACTTTCACATGTTAATCCCATAAAATTAACACATATGGGACTATCAAGTGTCTTTATTTTAAAATGATGCGACATGTACCCTTTGTCTTTAAAGAAAAGTGAAAGCTTTCTTTGATCATCATAAAAGAAAACTCAAGTATTTATTTAGGTGCCATTTGTTTTTTAAGAGGTCTAAAGTCTGAAGTTTTATTTTAGTTATAATTAATAAGAGGTGGTGTGTAAAAAAGCCTGAACGATTCAGACTTAAGAGTCATCTTACACTTTAAACCACAAATCAGAAAAGAGTATACTGTGTTTAGAGTTTCTCTTGTTCATTTTGATACAAGATAGTAGCATAATAGATGTAACGTATAAATTCAAACTGTTTTGTAGTAGTTTCAATGGATGATTTAAGAAAATGACCTTAAATGAGTTTTTAATTAAATGCATGACCTCCTGACCTATTCAAGAAAAAATGGATTTATACTCATAGAAGGTCATGGATTTAATTAAAATCTCATTTAAGGTTATTTACCTAAAAATCTCTAGTTTCAATAAGATGTAAACCTAGTTTTTAAATGTTCAAGTGTGATGAAGATAGTAGTTTAATCAATTCCACCGCAAAAAATCCCATGAGGCTGCTACACCATTTTCAGTGTACCAAACAACCAATAATATATTTTGAAGTTGATTCTACCCAAATAATCCCATTTAGGGCAAGCGTTTATCAACAACAAAATAAATTATTGGCAACAGATAAGCGCTTACCAGGTAAGATTCAACTTGCTACGACTTTTACCGTCTTATCATATAAATGTTCTCACTCGACTCGATAACGTGACACTCGGTAAAAGTTTCCCTAAAAGTTGAATAAAAGATAAAGCATTGAAAATAGCATAACTCAAATCCTGGCAAACACTTGTTAATTGCTGTGCTACCAAAATCTTCAATCTTTACCATATTACAAGAACAAATAATAAAAATAAAAAAACTCATACAGGAAGACGACGTAAATTCCTGACGACGTTATTCCGAATGCTCGAACGCGAAAAAAACACAAAGGTGCAGCATTTTGGAACTCCAACATGGCTTCTATTTCTTTATCAGGTTCCTGATTACATATGGAAGGATCCCACCATGGTCAAAGTATGTCAATTCTACCTGCAAATACAAATACAAACACAAACAATTCTCACAATTCTATTCTACCTTATTAATCAAATTAAATACCAATCAGAAAAAGAGGTAAGACGGGCAGCGTACCTGTGTGTCAAATCGCACTGTACATGTGAAAGATTTACCATTGTCGGTTGTAACCGTAACATCTTGACCAGGCTTTATGTCGCTGGCTTTCGATGGTAGGTCTATTGTGTAACGTTCATGGCCAGTCAACCCTAGCGTGTCTGCATCTTCCCCGGCCTTGAAACACAACGGGATGATACCCATTCCAACCAGGTTACTGCGGTGGATTCTCTCGAAACTTTTCGCTATCACCGCTTTCACCCCCTGCAAATGTTCAAAATCCAAGTGCTCGTATCAAATTGCTGTTTATTACTACCCTGCTTACCGGATCTTACCACCCGGTCAGGTGGTCAGAGATGATGCTGTATACCAAACCCCTGTTACCAATCCATGATGCTGACTATAGATGGAAATTCTACCCATGGGGGCGGGTACCCGGGGTGGGGATGGGGGTGTTTATTTTCATACTCGAAGCGGGGTCGGGGATGGCACTACACCCCTAATCCGACCCCGAATAAATTTTTTATTTTGTTAAATATATGCATATATGTTTGTGCGTATAAATAAATATGTGTGTATACATTTATTATTAAATGACAAATATATTTGATTTTCAATATTGGTAATTAATGTAATGACAATTCATTATAACTTTAATTTTGAAAGTACATTATTTTTTACTAAACGGGTGCCCAACGGGTTCCCGAACAGAACACGTCGGGGATTAGTCGGGGCGGGGGCTTAAACAGGGGTCGGGGGACGCATTACCCGCCCCGTTTCCATCCCTACATTGCTGACCTGGTAAGGTAAAGGACTCTTATCAGTGATTAGTGCTGACTCATTCAGCACTCTTAACCGTTAGCGCTTAGCCAATTTGTGTTGGTAAACAGACCCTAAAGAAAAGAATTAAATAATTTGTAACCTGTAACATTGGACCCTTGGCAGCCCAGTCGCGGGAACTGCCACTTCCATATTCCGCTCCAGCCAAAACAATAGTGTCCTGCCCAGCCTCTTTGTACCTCTGTAACATTCACATGCCAAATCTCACTATAAATCAACTTAAAAATGACCAAATGACATCATGAAGGTTAAATTTTCAAGGAAATCGACAAATGCAAAGAAGATTCAGAACAGGATAAATGAATAATACCGTTGCTACATCAAACACAGAAAGCTTCTCTCCTGTCGGAATGTGGATGGTCTTAGGACCCACCTCCCCATTTAAGAGCTTGTTAACAATGCGGATATTCGCAAAGGTTCCTCTGGCCATTATTTCATCATTCCCGCGACGGCTACCATAAGAGTTAAAGTCCTTGCGGTCAACCCCACGCTCGAGGAGGAACTTGGCAGCAGGGCTGTCCTTATGGATACTGCCTGCCGGAGATATATGGTCGGTGGTGATACTATCACCGACATTCAGCAGGCAATAAGCATCCTTCACTCCATGAGGACCTGGTGGATCCATGGTCATGTCCTTGAAATATGGTGGTTCATGAATGTAGGTCGAGTTAGGATCCCAAGAATAGAGACTGGATGAAGGGACGGATAACTTATTCCACATTGGATTGCCCTGTGTGATAGCCTCGTAAGTACTCTTGAACATATCAGGCAGCACGCTTGACTGGACCACCTGGCAAATTACCATAATTTCATTTCAACCGAGATTTATCTTCAGCCTAGACCGAAAAGAAACAAAAAAGACCCAAAGACCTAAAAGTACCTCAGCGATTTCTTCGTTACTCGGCCAAACATCCTTGAAATACACACTCTTTCCATCCTTTGTAGTCCCAATTGGCTCCTTTTCAAAATCGATGTCAACCTAAAACACAAACATGCATGCCCTTTGATGATTAAGCATATCAACTACAAGAATCATCAACCTTCTATTCTTCAAGGCAGGAAAAGGAACAGATAAGTGGAGAAAACACTACTCCCTCTGTCACAAAATAAATGTCACGCAGTTTTAGAAATGTGTATTACGTTTTTTAATTAATTAAATGACAAATTTACCATTAATAATAAAAAGGTAGTAATGGATTTCTCCATCTCATAATTAAGGGTAGAATTGGCATTTACTTTTGAAAGTGAACACTTATTTTTAGATAATCTGAAATAGAAATGTGCACACTTATTTTGGAACGGAGGGAGTAACAAGATCATTTACATACAAAACTTTACAAGCATGCACAAAAGAGCTGCTAAACCAGACATTCAAAATTTCCTCATACCGTGCCAGCAAGAGCATAAGCCACAACCAAGGGAGGTGAAGCAAGATAGTTGGCTCGTGTCAGTGGATGAACACGTCCTTCAAAGTTTCGGTTTCCGGAAAGCACTGCTGCAGCAACAATATCTGCAAAAGACACCACAAAATGCTAAAATAGCACCAAGGATCTGGATGATGCATTCTCAAGCTACACATCGAGGACCTCTTAACCTTGACATTAAAATCATACCATTGTCTGCAATTGCGGAGGCAACCGACTCATGAAGATCTCCTGAGTTCCCAATACATGTAGTGCAGCCATAGCCCACTATATTGAATCCCTGTTGGTCCAAGTACTTTTGCAGGCCACTACATATAGATAAGAGGAAAGCTTACCGACTAGTTATAATGATCTAAGGGAAACTTTGATTTTCAAGGTGAGGAGAAAACAAACTAGTTTTTACCTCTGGAGCAAGTATTTTGTAACAACCCCAGAACCAGGAGCAAGGCTTGTTTTTACCCATGGCTTAACCTAAAACATGATAAGAAAGACTAGTTTAACAAAAAGAACATAGAACAATCCTCTTACAGAAGATCAAGAAGCAAAAATGTTGCCACGAGTATAGAACATTTTGAGCCGTAAACCAACCTCCAAACCAAGTTCACAAGCCTTCTTTGCAACAAGACCAGCCCCAAGCATGACACTAGGGTTAGATGTGTTTGTACAACTTGTGATAGCGGCTATCACAACACTACCATGCTTCAGTTTAGCAGTTTGTCCATCAAATGGAAAGCTGATGACTTTGTCTTGTGCCTCCTTCGGTACAGCAAAGCCCTGCATAAAATTTGGAACATAAAAACTAAACAGCGCCAAATCCGTAGTTTCCACTTTCCTTAATTGACACTATCCAATGGTGAGAAATCTCAATTAACAAGAGCCTCAGCAACAATGACAATCCAATTGGGGAGAATTTAAATATTGCTAGTAGCAAATAAAACAATAGTCTTATCTCACCTTAAATCCGACTTTGTTATCAAGGCATGAATGCCAGTCGGTCTTCATTTCTCTTATGGGAACACGGTCATGAGGCCTGTTAGCAGGAGAGTAGTAATGGATTTGAGTATGATTTTAAAATAAAATAGGAATAACATAAACCTATAAAAATCAGAACATGATATAACATTGCAACATCTCATACCGTTTAGGACCAGAAATACAGGGTTCAACATCACTTAGATCCAGTTGTAGATGAGATGAGTAAACTTTCTCTTGTTGAGGCTGATTTCACAAGATCATTAGCAACAAATGGATAACCTCAGTTTACAAACAGAGAAATGATAAGGGCAACATGAAGAAAACTAACCTCACTATAATCGACAAACATTTTGTTTGCTCGCAAGTATGCTTCAATCATAGCCACCTACAAGAAATCAAGGCAGAAAAAACCAGAAAATTAAAACACTCAATTCCAATCTCGTTCAAAATTTTATTTACTAACAAGATAATTTCTTTCTGAATACAAAGAAGACAACTCACGGTATCATCACTTCTTCCCGTTAATTTAAGGTACTGCAGTGTGACGTGATCTACCGGGAAGAAACCCATGGTTGCACCATACTCCGGTGACATATTTGCAATAGTTGCTCTATCAGCCAATGACAGTTCACGCATACCCTCACCTACATGCACCAACCGCAACAAAGAAAAAGCAGAGAGAAAAAGCTATGACATTCATGGCCTTGATTTGGTGTGAAGCAGCCTTAAAGAAATGATGAATGATAAATATGATTGCTGGCTGCAGAGACATTACCAAAGAACTCAACAAATTTGCCAACAACGCCATGCTTTCTCAACATTTGGGTCACGGTTAACACCAAATCGGTAGCTGTGACACCATTTTGCAACTTTCCAGACAACTTGAATCCAACAACACCGGGCAATACCATGCTCATGGGCTGTCAATGTCAGAGAAGAGTCAACTCAATCATAATAAACATAGTCATCCCAACCCACCAGCCATTAGACAAGAAAGAATTTTCTCCAACTCTTATTACTCACAACAATAGGTTAGAATGATAAGTGAGAGATGCAAAGATAAAAGAACCACCCACAACGAATAGATGTCTGCATTATGTTTATGCAATGAACTTTGAAGCAAGAAAAAGACACAGAAGAAAGAAAAAAGCATCCAGAAACCAGAAAGCATGAAAATTAATCACTAGAAAGCAAAGTCCAAGGCTACTGTGAAAAGAAATACTCTCATCTTCCTAGTTCATGTATGTGCCTCCCCTATTTAGAAGTATATACTGTACATTTCACATCCCAAAACCAAACATGAAGACCAGATTTACCTTAGAAGTTAGAGCTCAAACATATCAGTATAAGTGTATAACTAAATCCCAAAGTTTTTCCAACTTATCACCACTGATCTATAAGATCACATCACCTTGGAGATGGCAACACAAATAGGATTTATTTCAAACTCAAAGCATGATTTGGACAATTCTTATAATACAATATCATATCACCCAGCAGATGGCAACACAAAATAGACTCATTTCAGACTCGAATCAAGGTGAGGTTGATGAAGCTGGACACTACAACATTTTCAAGAATAATCTGCTACAAGTTGGAACATCCTTGAAAAGGACGCTTTTAAACGGATTCACGAAACTAGAGGGATCGGAATCATCTAAGCACATAATTATAATAAGTTGATATTTCATTTCACCAAACAAGATTGCACCATTCAAAGATTCGCCTGCAACTTTGAAATTCCATATAAGTTAGATAACTTGTAAAACACTATACCTGTCCAAGCATTGTTGCCTCTGCTTCAATTCCTCCTACTCCCCAGCCAGCCACTCCCAATCCATCAATCATGGTTGTGTGGGAATCAGTTCCAACAACACTATCAGGATATAGAACCCCATCAGTGTTGAAGACAACTCGACCAAGATACTCCAGATTGACCTGGAGATATAAAAATAACCTGCTTAGTTTCGGAATCTCGTAAACGTTTCCAAACAGATGCAAAGGGAAGGCAAAGAAGAAAGGGTAATGTGCAAATATTTAAGAACTTGCAAATTGAATGTGACATGAGCCATGCACTACAACCATATGCTTTGAATGTGTAAATCAGTTTTACCTGGTGAACAATACCAGAACCAGGAGGAACAACAAGCATGTTGTCAAAGGCATGTGATCCCCATTTAAGGAAGGCAAACCGCTCATAGTTGCGCTTAAATTCAAGGTCCATGTTTGCTTGGACAGCATTTGCATTTCTTGCGACATCAACCTGAACGGAATGGTCGATCACAAGGTCTACTGGCACCTGGAAAATATCAATATTTCAAAGCATGAATTAACACTATCAGTTCTCCCAAAATATGTCATCATGGGGAGTTATGTCCAATATACAGCATATTATAGGTTTGTTAGATTAGCATTTCTACATTGCAAATTTGCAATTAGGTCAGTTGGTATACCTCCATCAGATGAACAAAAACAAAATGTCAATGGTGGAACAAATAAGCAATAATGAAGAATTTAGTGTGAAAAAAGACATGAAATAGAAAAGGACAAATGGCTGAACTCTCAAATAAACCACCACCATGACGGAAAGACTAACGTGTAGACTAATCACATGCGTCAATCGTTCGTAATAAAATATTACTTACCAACGGATTGATCTTCTTAGAGTCGCCACCAAGCCTGTTCATAGCATCTCGCATACAAGCAAGGTCAACTACAGCCGGAACTCCAGTAAAATCCTAACGAAATATCATGCATTATTTAAAACGAACAAACAATAGCAAACTAATATACTTGCATATATAATGCCATTTACCTGTAACAGAACACGAGCAGGTTTAAAAGGAATCTCCACTTGCTTCGGTGAAGTGTTTTCCCAATCAATGATCTTTTCAACATCATGCTTGGTAACTTGAAATTCATCACAATTGCGTATGGCAGACTCCAAAAGAATCCTGATAGAATATGGGAGCTTGTCTGCAACCATGTAAAGAAAAAAAAACAAGATATCAACACATGAAAGGATTAGGTAATTGCCGACAAATACTAAAAGAACAGATTGGAGGATCCTCCAATAATCACTCTGAATAATATTAATAATAACAACTACACTGTCAGTTTTGTAAACTTGATCACAAACCACATGAGTTAACTGAAGAACCAGAGAACTTAACAAAATGTATTATGTTCTATTTACACAACAAGAGGCATATTAATAGCATTACAAAAATCTATTTGTACAGCTACTGGATCACATAGACTCAACGGGTAACATAAAACAGGCTAAGACAGAGATAAAAAATATATATATCCTGTGAGCACAAGTTATATGTCCATACCGATCCTAGGATCATTTAGAGCAGGAAGACTGTAAAATTTTCCGAATTCGCCTCCTCCAGGCCTGGGGAGAGCAGTGAATATGCCCTTGAAAGGATTTTCAGAAGCTGCATAGGTTAAGAAAAAAATTAGTATAGAAGAAAACAAAAAGAAAGACAAGTAAATAATGAACTTCCAGCACCAAAATATAACAAAAGTTGTTCCCTTCATCAAATTGACCACCTCATTAAATCAATAAAATTAGACAGTGGTACATGTACCATGGACAATAGATTGGATTCCAAGTGATCTAAATATACAAGTCAAAATCAGCAACCATTTATCGCAATAACTTTTTTGATGAGAACAACAAAAGCGAATCAGATAAAGTTTTAATCGCCACTATAAAGTTAATATTCCCCTCGGATCCACAAAAGAAACATGTACCTACTTTGATTCAACAAAGTTCAAAGTAAAAGTAGTAAAATCCTGGAATCAAATTTGCAACAAATCCAAATCAACACCGATTTAACATCAACCGTTTGATCTAAAAAATCAAGGCATAATTTCTTATTTTTGAACTGAACGAGCAACCTAAAAGTCTAAAACAATTGCTTCATGAGTCCAACCATCAAGTAAAACCTTTAACCTCCGCTATTGGCGTGTTTGTACGCCATCGTTGACAACGATTAAATTAAATTAATGATAAATTAATGAAGTACGTTATCAACTAATTAAACAACTAAAAATCAATAATCGAATAACACAAAACTTCAAAAACCATTATACTCTATTCGAGTAATCTCACAACATCAAATCAACGAAAAACCGATCTCGAGTAGTATAGGTTCACAGATATACCCATGGAAACGATGTTTCGTTGGAACTGTTCAACCACAGGAGCAACGGTTCGGATCTGCGCCCTAAGAGTGACGGAGGATCTCCAGCCAACACCGTGCCTCCACCGTGAAACCGAACGGAACGCCGATGACGTGGTCAGCGATCTGGCCGGCGAAGATGGAAATGAAGCTCTAGAGAGAGAAAAAGGAGAAGGTTTTGAGAGAAGCGAAAAACGAACCCTAGAAGAAGCAGCTCTGAGAATTGCAGATGAAGATGATGATGAAGTTGTGATCGCTGCTATATGCATCACGATTTGTCAGAAGAAGAAAAAAAAATTAAAACCCTAAAAAAATTAAAAGTAGAGAGAGAAAGTGAGGAGGTCGTTCATGGCTGCTGCGAGTGAGTGAGTGTGAGCTTGAAAATGAGGGTGTTCGTGTGTGGGAAGGTGTACTGTAGGGTGAGTAGATGAGTGAGAATGGACGGTGAGATTTGTATGTGGAGGAAGATCAACGGTGGTGATGAGGTGGTTTAAGGATAGTTTTGACTTTTGACCGTGTGTGAAGGGTTTGGGTTAATTTTGATTATTTTGAGCTCCGGCTCGGCTTGAGTCGGCGGCTTAAAGTGAAATGAGTGTGGGATGCACACTCCATTTTTACCAACCTCAATTTTTTTTTCTTTTTTAATTTTTTTTTTCTTTTTTACCCCATTTGTGAAATTGGGTGGGGTGGTTGAACAATTATTGTGAATTGGAGAATTGTAATCATAGATGTGTACACTGCATTTTAAAATGATTATAAAATACTGTTAAATATTTATGATTAGTTGTACGAATGTTTGATAAATTTTGATTATTTAAAAAAAAGGTTATTTTAGATTACATTAAAATAAAAAGGGGAGGATAATGGCACCCTATACTTTGTTAATGACACCCTTATAAATGATTTTATCCTCATACACATCAACATCAAAGTCTGTTTTTTACATTCACAATGCATGAATTGACCTGATTTTGACATTAACAAGAGTGTCATTAGCATTACCCATAATAAAATGTGGTGCGTACTGTAAAGTGAGATTATTAGAGAATAGAAAACGAAGCAGTGCTGGATCAAAGTGGATCATAGGTCTGTAAAGTTGTTTGACATGTTTTTAAAGTGTTTTAGATGATTTCAAAAAAATAATAAGTTTTTTGTTTGATTTCGAAAGAATTGGTCGACTTCAAAAAACTTTTTCGGAATTTTTAATTGACGTTTGTTGTATTTCTAATATCCCAGAGCACCCTAAACTTTTAGTGGATGCACCTTTCATAACCCCAATTTTTTACAATTAATATGAAATTGGATATAAAATTAGCAAATATTTATATAATTAGAAGCATAATCAATTTATTCAAACATTAAAACCCTCCAAAACGCATTTATTTAATCAAAGTTATAAATAGATAAGTAATTTATATATATATTTTTTTAAATCTACTTTCTTAATAAATAATTTCTATTAATATAATTTAATAGGGAGAGATGCATATATCTTAATCCTTTAAATAAATATGATTTATCCACATAATATTATTTTCTTTTTCTTTTTTTTTCTTTTTTGCTGCACAAGTTACGTGTGGCCGCAAAACATGTGAAACGAGGAAACGGATGAAAAGACGGATATTGCTACTCCCAAGAAAATGACATCTATTTGTTTGTCTTCCTCAAACAAAATAGAGTAAAGTCGTAAGCAACTATTTTCGTGTCCATGGTTTGTTGTTTATAATTATTTTCGTCCCTCATCTTTAAAAAATTGCTTTTTTGATCCTTGTGGTTTGCAACTCATTTCGCTTTTAGTCTCTGAGAATATTAGTTTTAGGGATGAAAATAGAAAGAAATTGCAAACCACAATGACCAAAAAAACAACTTAACAAGCTGAAGGCTGGAGCTTAATAAATCTCGAGCTCGAGTTAATTTCAAACACAAAATAAAGCTTGTAGAAAAACTTAACAAGTCGAGTTCCATAACACCAATATTTGACTCGTCTAATTCGAAAGCTTGGTTAAACTTTACGAGCCGAGTCATTTGAGCATACACTATTTCAAGCCAAACTTATTTATATGTTTATAAATTATATAATCAAAATATAAAAATCTTCAAGCTTGAGCAACAAGCGAGTTAATCGATCTCGATTTCGAGCTTGTAAACGATCATCGAGCTTGAGCTCAAACGTTGAAAAGATAGTCGAGCTCGAGCCCGACTTTGAAAAAGTTATTAGAGCTCGAGTCTGATGTTATTTTCTTGAAACGAGCTCAAATAACCTGCTATTCGACTCGGCTCGTTTACACCCTGGTCATGATTCTTGCAATTGAATCAAACAAGATGAAGGCAATTTATGAAATCAAAACATGATCATGACTGGTTCAATTGACATGATTGTTGTTGATTGATTGACCACAAGAAACTAACCAACCATGGTTAAGTGTAGAGTCGCATGAATCATGTAGGAGGTTGCCATGTTCCTGGCCTAAAAGAGGCCCCTGATCCTGTTGGTTCTGCTGATCTGAAAACAAGTAAGACAAATTATCGTGTGAGAATAGGAGTTAAAATAACAAGTGTAAGAAGGGATTTGGACCCTTGATCACTTTTAATCAAGGTTCAAAATAGCGTGAGACGTGCCGTGGCGGTGAGGTCAAGCCTTAAGCCTTACACGCCACGGCGAAGACGCGACGTTAATCAAGGCGTGACATAAGGCGGCAAATTTGTATGTCATATTTAAAATTATATATATATATATATATGTATATGTTATATATATACTAGAAGCGTACTCGCGCAATGCAGCGAGATACATCACGATTTTAATGTTTATTTTTATTTTTTGTTTTTTATTGATTTACAGTACGATTTTGGATGATTTTTATTGAGTGATAATGGTTTTTTTATATATAAATTTGTTTAATTTAGGCTTAACAATATAATGTTTTTTATATAAAAAAATTAAGTAGTTTGTTAAATATTTTAAATATTTTATATTTAAATTGAGATGTAGTTTGTTAAAATTCATTAATTATCTTATATATTTTAAATTTTTTATATTTAAATTGAGATGTTTATCCTGTTTTGATTATGTTTATCAGAATTCAAATTTCATAATTTTAGGATTTAGGGATTAGAGATAAGAATTTTAGGGGATAAGGATGAAATTTATTAATTAGGGTTAAAAGCATTTAAAAGTAGTACATATTGCTTCATTAATTGTTTTTTAAGAAATTTTAAGTAGATTAACATTAAATAATAGTACATAATGCTTAATATATCACGATTTTAATGTTTATTTTTATTTTTTGTTTTTTATTGATTTACAGTACGATTTTTGATGGTTTTTATTGAGTGATGATGGTTTTTTATATATAAATTTGTTTAATTTAGGCTTAACAATATAATGTTTTTTATATAAAAAAATTAAGTAATTTGTTAAAATTCATTAATTATCTTATATATTTTAAATTTTTTATATTTAAATTGAGATGTTTATCCTGTTTTGATTATGTTCATCAGAATTCAAATTTCATAATTTTAGAGTTTGGGGATTAGAGATAAGGATTTTGGGGGATAAGAATGAAATATATTAATTAGGGTTAAAAGCTTTACAGGTAGTACATTAGGCTTTAGTAGTTATTTTTACGAGATTTTAAGTAGATAGCTTTAAATGATAGTGCATAAAATTTAGTGAGTTGTAATTAAGAGTTTTTTATGTCATCTTTATAATATAGTATAGATTATTGTAATCAAATAATGATATTAAAGAATGTACATTCATATTGCAATAAGAATCATATAAATTACTAGTATAAAATTAGTTTTTTATTGAATATTTAAAATAGAACTTAGAAAAATAATTTTACAATTTCGTTTTAATCGTGAATCCATAACGTTTATGACTTCATGAAACTGTGAGTGATGTGATTAGATAAATCTATAAAAATTTTGAATCTAAAGTTAAAAATGTAAAAACGCAAAAGATAAAAAAAATATAAAAATTAAAAAAAATTTGAAAAAAAAATCACGTCTTGGAAAAAACGTGCACCGCGGCACGCCATGGCGCGCCTTAAGGCGCCATAGCGTGAGTCACGCCTTACAGAAACGTTATGGGTCATTTCGTAACGACGGATAAGCGTCTTGCGCCATTTTTGAACACTGCTTTTAATTAGTGTTGATCTAATGGTTCATATAAAATCCCAAAATAACCCATAAATTAGCTTAAGAGGGTATTTTCGATTGAGCTTCAATTAAGATCGATATATGGGTGGAGATCTCTTTTACCCTTCTTACCATAACTACTATTCTTACCGGAAACCAACTCAAACAAGTAATGTATGCACCCGATTAAAACATTATTATAGAGATAAGATCTAGATACATCATCATTTCTCACCCTTAGGTGTTAACGAGTCGAGTCGAGTAACGGGTTGTTTGAGCTCGGCTCAAAAAAAATAACATCATACTCGAGCTCGAAATACTTTTTCAAAGTAGTGCTTGAGCTCAAATATTTTTTCAATGTTCGAGCAAGCTAACAAATTTGAATTATACATTATACCTAATATTCAAGTTTTAGAAGGTCGTTTATTGGCTCAGGCTCGATAATTTTTATAACTTCGATTATATAATTTATCAACATATGAGCATGTTTGGCTCAATTGTCTCGGCTCGGCTAATTAAGTTAAACGAGATTTACTTTGTGTTACAAGATTTGAGCTCGAGTAGTTTGTTAAAAGCTCAAATCGTCAACACCCATATCCCTGAGCATGTCTCTGGGTGATATATATCGGGTTTGTTTGGTTTTATCAGAAATTAGACCGATAATTTTGTCGGCATTCAGAAGCTTGTTTCAAGAATATGTGAAGGGCTGTACATAAGAAAGAGCATGAATGCACTTACTCTGGTTCTTGTTTTGCTTGATGAGGGACGTTTTCCTCCTCTCGATCCTTGGCGTTCCTGTGTTCGGGAATTTAATTGAATTAGCGTAAGTGGACCCCTGAGTGGGGAGGGGGGGGGGATGCTTTGGTGCTAAGATTAGACCGAATATGGAATGATAGATCATGTCACGTACCGTTTGCTACCTGTTGCTTCAGATGCTTTCCCAGATTTATCAACTTTAAGACAAACATTCATGAATAGAAAATTTAGTAACAAGTTGTTGGGACTTGGTCACTTTAATCACCAGTTATAGTGTATAATCATGAGGTTTCTTTTTAAGGACAGGACTGGACTGGACGGGTGAGAGTGAGGTAGGCGGGTGAAAGAATTATGAACTGTTTTTGGGTTTAATTTGATATGGAAAGTTTAGTAATTTTCCAATTTTTCTCTCTCTCTCTTATTTTTGTTCCACCCATTCTGGTGGGGACAGAAAAAGAAACATTTTTGACCCACTCAGGTCATGTCCCAGTCTAACATCGTGTCAAACATGGACAACAAGCTTGTCCGACGTACCAAACCTACCCTTAACGAAAGTCTAATGAAAATGTCGCTATTATTTTAATATATTCACATTAGATCAATCTAACAAAAGATGTTTTTTGGCTATCAACTCAAAAGCTTTTGAAAAACTTGGATCGGGGTCGTCTAACAGTTTAGTAATCAAACTTGATAAAGGATATGGAAATATGAATCGACATGTTACCTTCTGAGGCAACCGGAAGTTGTTGAATGAAACTTTTTAGGTCGGGGCGATCGCCTTTACCTGAACAAAAGTATATGTATAGACCAACATAGGTTTTTGATCCATTTGTTTTCCATTAAAGTTGCAAATTTATGATAAAAAGGGTAAAAACGAAAAGTGCAGCTTACCCATGCTTGTTATTTTACGACTAATGCCTTCCCTCACTTTCCTTTCTTCCTCTTCCTTCTTCAGAACTTGATCACATAAAAGAAATTATTGATTAGGGCTTTCATATAATCAGGAAAGTGCAGATAAGAAAAATCCACCTTAGGAGCCACGGCGAGGCCACGACGTTTAAATATGTCATCATATATATGATTAAATATATACACATGATTTCTACTATTAATCAATGAGTTAATGATATTAAACAATTTAAATTAGGTTATATACTAAAAACTAAACCGTAAGACATTGATAAGATAATAAAGATCAAATATTTCATTACAAAAACCGCGCATTAGGCCATGGCGTGCCACATGCTTAAGCTTTAACGTGGCGCCATACATGAGCCTTGAGCCCAGCAAGCTTTTTAGAGCACTGTTAACAATCAATTAACCGATGCTAATTAGGATATGAGCAAAACATAAACACAAAACTAATGACACTTACGAGCAACATTTTCTTTAACACGTTGGCGCCTTGCTTCCAGCATAGCCATCTCCTAATAACAATATGATGAGTTCTGTCACCAACAAAAGAAGAAACTCCAGAATACATCTTCATAAAAGTAAGGAATGCTTCTTGTTTTTTAAGTCCTTAAATGAAGGACACAAATGAGGAGAGCATATATACAATATTGGTCGTTTTTTAAAAGCATACCCATACTGGTCTTTGTTAATAAGTGTTTGGGTCGAAAGTTGGAATTTACCTCTGGTGTTGGAGCTCTCTTGCGCTGCCCATTTAGCCAACATATCCATTCAACTACAAAGAAAGTCATGACAGCTCTTGAATATGACAACATAAATCAAAATGAATAGCCTTTGTAGATTAAAACCTTGATAAGCATATTTATTCAGATTTTTGGAAGCAAAAAGCTTTTACTTTGCGATGGAAAATTAGATCATCATAGCATTTGAAGCAAACGAGTTTTCAAGCATATAATCCTTGTCAACAAACAATATTAATTCCTTTGGACTTTAATGGACTTGTCACAGTTTAATTAGATAAATTTGTCATTCTTCTCAATGAATGGAACATGCCACATGGCAGTTGGTCCAAATTCAGACCAAACCATAACGCATTTAAGCATGGAATTGTAAGGTATGACGTATGACATATCCAGTAAGGCAGTAACAAATTTAACTTTTAACTAATATGCAAATGGCCCAGTGGGTGCTGTTCAGAGGCAGACCTAAAAAAAATTCAAGGGCTGGCACCATTTGATTATAAAAAACAAAGCTACAGATTTTTTTTTCAAAATCATCATTTGTCAATTGTCGGTTGGTTAGTTTCTTGCCTTTTGTTCGTGAGGTCATGTGTTCGAGTCTTTTATCCCAAAAAAAATTCAGAAACATAATAAACCTAAAATTAAAAGCTAAAAACTAAGAAAATGATACAAATGGGATTCAAACCCACGCCTGGAAAGGGAGAAAAGACCGTGCAAACCAACTCTACCAAGAGAAACTTGTGTTATTATCGTAGTTTCAAGGAACATATGGTTGCACCCAAAAAAATAAAACAATGGCACCTTTCACGACCCTAAATTTTTTCACACTACGGCGAAGGAACCAAGTGGTGACCCGTGCCACCATATGCACCATAGTGGGTCCGCCCCTGGTGTTGTTACTAAGTGTGTGTAGCATGTGATGGAGAATGGATAATGTGATACATGGATCTTGTTGCAACCTTGCAGAGCATAGGATATAACTTTCAAGCAGTGCTAATTTCAGCAACTTCAAGTGTTTTGAATGGGCTAGACGGCTAGTAAAAGAACTCCTGCAAATAAGTAAATAACTGATGTTTAAACTTACCTGGAATGGAGGTCGGATCATCTTCCCCTTTGAATTCTACCCATCGTTTCTCCTTCACTGTTACATCAGAAGGGTATTATCATATAAGATATATTTCACCCTACTTACTGTTACAGAATAACGTCTGCAATGTGATCATATACTTGAGTCTCTAAGTAGCAACATGCATTGACATATGTCAAAAGATGATAAGATACATGTGGCTCAATGAAAGTTCTGAATATAAACCATTTTTCTTCCTACCGACAATTAAGTTCTAATAAGTTCGTTCTATTCCTACCAACAGCGTAAAACTGATTAGAAACTGTTTATATGCTTCGGATTTAATATTAGGTCTAAATGAGCTCTAATTCCAATTCACTACAATATGGAATTACTCAATTACAATTTTCCCAAACATACCCTTATAGCCTTACACAAGTTCATCTGTGACCCTGATACTAACCATACATTTTCTGCAGATTATACAGAAATGCTTCACAAATTCGGTTTAACGATCCAAACATTATTTACTTGAAAAGGAAACATTTCTCAGGTGAGATTTGAGAAGGCAACAAAGGTTCCATTAGGAGATTATTGTTTATACCACATGACATATAAATCATTGTAAAATGGTTGACTCCAAAATCCATATTTATATATATAGTCATGAAATGGAGATGTAAAAAGGATGTTGCTGGATTCCAAATGTCATGCAAAAGGAAAAAGTCAAATATGGAGGCCAAGGCTATTGAAAGTCAGTGTGTATAGCAAGTTTGTTGTGACTTCCTTGTATCCAACCTCACTTCAATCGTTAAACACTGTGGTTGCTATGAAGATTTATTTGGCCGCGTGACTTTGAGACATCTAAACCCACGTTGAAACTCACGCTAACTTCTCTACACAAAGAAGTGGACGGTTATGATGGTTCCTGAGTTTTTTTTCCCACGATTGATTATCTCCAATTATATTGATGAAATCCTCTTCAAACAAAATAGAGATATTACGATTAGCAATATATCTGTAAATTTTCTTCATCGATTTCTCCGTTCTCAAGAATTGTAACATCGTCGATTATAGTGGACTTCTCGGTGGTCTCCTCCGCCCGTGGTTTTTCCCGTTTTGGGTTTTCCACGTAAATCCGGTGTCCTTTCTCTCTTATTTAATTCCGTCAAGTTTCGCTTATTATTGTGTGGTTGATTATTGTTTCGTTGAGAGATTTGAGTTTATCGTTTCCGCATTACAAACTCGTTTTAGTTTATTTTGGATCTTGGGTTAATTTCGATTAAGTTTCTACTCGATTCGATCTCGTTTTGTGGGGTTCGATCAAGTGTGGTGTGATCGGAATTTGCAACAATCACAATTCATCATACTAGACAGACAACTTTAGCATTACAAGCTTAATAAGTTCGTATTCCAGCCTAATATACTAAATGATACTCACTCCTTCCCACTTGAAACTTAATGAGAATCAACAATACAGTTTATGATTAGAAAACTAATACAGAACAAGCTAAGCTTGATTTGAGTAAAAGTACGAAGTATACAGATCATGCTGCATTCAACTTTCATTGAAACTAAAATAATTACGAAGAAATTGAACTAGAAATTCAATTAAAGAGAAAGAAAGCGAACGCACTTACTGATACCGTCGATCTGTTCGGTACGAACATAGTATTGATTTCCGGCTTTATCGGCTCCGATAAACGTCCGATTTCTGATATAGGCCGATAACCTCGACCATATTCTCGACATTTCTCCACAACAAACGTCAAACCTAACTTCTATTTACAAATTTATTGAATGAAACGGTACGCCGTGATGAAAATTAGAGTAAAATCAATCGAAACAAGATGAACAACAATCGAATGGTGTTCTTCAGTGTTTTTGGTCGTGAAGGGGGGTTGCGATCCGCCAAGGGTTTCGTTGAATCTTTAGCCCAAGGGTATATATATCATTTCAAAAACTACCCCCAATGTTTGATCGAACTACAATAACGACCCCTATAGTCTTAAACGTTACAAACAAGCCCCTAACCTGTTTTTTGATACTGTGTATTTTGATTACTGGGCTGCGTTCATCGAACTTATACATGAAATCTATATCTATACTATATTATAAAAACGACATAAAAAACTCTTAATTACAACATTTTAAGCACAAAGTACAACTAATTAAAGTCAATTACTTAATTTACAATTTTCTTAATGTTTTGGTACAACCTTTCCAAGCAAAGTATCTCACATAATCATCTATTTGTGGAATGGATACTTATTTATTAATATAAAGGGAAAATTGTATCAAAATGGAACCAATTTTCACCTAATTCTTATTTTGGGGAACCAACTTTTAAAATCATCATTTTGGGGTCTCAATCAAACTTATTATTTATTTGAGGGTCTTGTTTACCTGTTGACCTGTTAATTATGACATGACCCATGTGTTTGCCAACTAAGATTCCACCTCATTATTATGATTTTAAATATAAATCAACAATGCTGACATGGCACATAATTTTTTTATGTAAAAAATAAAATTCCACATCATATTTTAAAATAAAAAATTAATTACAAACATTTGTCTATTCAACCAAAATATCATATAGCATATTTTTTTAATAAAAAAAAGGCCAACTAAAATCTGACAAAAATCGGCATTAAAAAAGGGAAAAGTTCAAAAAAACCCAATGGACTTTAGTGTTTGGAGTGATTAAGTCTCTTGACAATTTTTTTGAACAAATAAGTCATTGGACATTTCAAAACCTGTTAAATAAATTCTTAAACTTTTGGTAACCTGTTGAATACATCCTTATTACTTAAAAATGTAACTTGCAACCTACATAGCAGGTAAAACTACAAATTAAAAAAAATGACACCTACAAATTTACACTTTGCATCCTTATAAAATTATAATTAGTTATTTAATTTATTTTATATCCATTATTTTTTCATTTTATATTTTATTATATTAACACACGTAATCATATATTAACTAAAATATAGAGAATTTAATTAAAATACCCAAACATCAAAAATCAGTACCCAAAATACCCAAAATCTTGAAGTTTTTGCCAAAATACCCAACAACCCCGTGTTTTTGGGCCGTGTAAATGGGAAAACGCAGGGTTCTGTTTTTTTGTCTGTGTATCCAACGAAACACGGGGAAAGCACGGGGTGAAACGATTTTGGTCCGCGTATGGTGACAAAACACGAGATTACCCCGCGTTTTAATTGTGTAACGCGGGGTTGGGGGTTCTTACACGTTTTAACTTCCACTAATTATTTTATTTACAAAATAATAAATAAATTGGAAATGCAAATGGTTTGCAACAGAATTCCACCATTTCTGCCCCCCCCCCCTCTTCCTATTTATTCCACCGTTTCGTTAATACATTCAAATTGAACACAAGATTGTTTTTGAATTTAATCTTATACTATTCAACATTCTAAATATATGTTAATTATTTTTAATACTTACACTTTATACTATTATAGTTACAAATTAATCTTATATTATTAAATAAATAACCATAAAGGATTGAATGTGTAAGTATTAAATATAATTCGTACGTATTTATGATATTTAATAATATGAGATTAAATAAAAAAAAGTTAATAATAGGCTCATTTTAAACGTATTGACAAGAAAATTATAATAGTATAATTTGTAAAAAAACGTATTTTTTTGTATTTTAGTTAATATATGATTATGTGTGTTAATATAATAAAATAGTTAAAATGAAAAAGAAAAATAGAAGATATAAAGTAAATTAAATAACAAATTATAAATATGTTTTTTTTTGTTGCCAAAAACAATTTTTAAGGCAAAAAAAATTATGCCTAAACTTTGACTATTTTAAGAAGAGACTTTGAAAAATGCTTAAAAAATGTATTTGGTTGATGAGATTGGCTATTCTAGTTAATTTATCCATTTTTTTATTTGTAGGATGATAAAGTCGGTGATATCTTTTTGTTTTTTTTTTCAATTTGTAGTTTTATCTGTTATTTAGGTTGCAAGTTACATTTTTAAGTAATAAGGATGTATTTAACAGGTTTCCAAAAGTTCAAGGATTTATTTAATGTATTTTGAATTGTCTAAGGACTTATTTGTTCCAAAAAATTGTCCAATAACTTAATCACTCCAAATACTAAAGTCCATTGGGTTTTTCTAAACTTTTCTCTTAAAAAAATGACATGTAATTCCAACTTAGGAGTTATTTAGTTGTTTTTTTATAGATAAAGTTGCATCATAAATAAATTTATCTATAGGAATTTAATAAAGTTGTAATAAAATTGTTGATTATATGTTATGTCGATTAACCTGTGTAAATGATGAAAATGACCTTTTAATCTTTTTATTTATTTTTTCTTTTATTATCTCCAAAGACAGAAAACCAAAACAAAATTCATTAAAAATCAATGGATTTGATCTCTGTGTAATTGTGTATCAGATCCCAAACACAAATTCACAATCCTTGAATTAAATCTAAACACCAAATAGTGATTAAAAATCTCAATCTTGAATCCAAATATAAAATTAGGGGTGAGCATGGTACCGGACCGGTACCGGTACCGATTTTCCCGAATCCCGAATGTGATCTAAAGGCGGTACCGAATACCGAACCGAGTAATCATATACGGTACCGGTATCGGTATCGGTACCGGTACCGGGTATTCGGTATTCGTCCCGAATATCTCAAAATCATTCCATCAAACCAAACGTTCTATTAGTGTATTTTTTAAATTTTACATGACTATATTCTTTTACATCATAGATGAGATGTTTAACCTCATATACATTCAAAACTCGTTACTTTTTTTCAGAAAGTCATATTAAAATCTCAAATATGGTCGTTTAACTAAATTATCCACACATTTGAGAATGCATTTAAATATAAATCAAGCCTCTTGGAGCTCACGAACAAGGTTTACGATGAGCCTAAACTTTATGGTGAGTCTAACTTGAGTTACTTGACTCTTTGTGTTGTTTGAGCCTAAATTAGCTAACCCTTTATAGTAGCATGCATAGCTTGATGATTTTACATTAACGCGCAAAAAAACCACGCGGACCTAAAGTCGCAGCCAAAGTCCCTTTTTTAGAAGAATTAATATGGGAAATGAATCAATATTATATTTAGAAGAAGTCAAGAAGCCAAGAAGGAAAGTAATTAAAATGACCTTTGGTCTTATCAGGACGGTTCGGTATTAGTACCGAGTCCCGAATCAACGACATTACAAGTACCGAGTACCGAACCGAAAAATATAATCGGTACCGGTTCCGGTACGGTTCGGTATTTTCGGTGCCGATGCTCACCCCTATATAAAATCATTATATTAAGAATATCAAATCCCTAAAATAAGTAAAAATATCAAATAGTGATTAAAAATATCAATCTTGAATCCAAACAGAGGTTGTACTTCAACCGCACCAGGTTGTGGTAGAGATGATGAAGAAGAAGCTTGAACCTTAAAACCCTTGAAGACTAGTAACTTTATAAGAATTTTCCACACCAATTATCAAGCAAAAATCCCTCTTTTTTTATTTTCTCTTAATCAAATGCCAACATAAAACCTTAATCAAACGTCTTCCCTTTCTCTCTTCACATTCAAAATTCTTCAATCTATATGGCAGTAGTCATTGCGCTACCACCAGCGCCTTCTTCACTTGCTCCTGGTTTTAGGTTTCATCCCACAGATGAAGATCTCGTACGAAATTACTTAAGGCGTAAGATTTGTGGTAAACCCTTCCGATTTGACGCTATTTCGGATGTCGATGTCTACAAAGTCGAGCCTTGGGAGGAGCAGGGAGAAGGGGGAAGGGCGACGATGGGGAGGGGGAAGGGTGGCGATGGGAAGGAGCATGAAGGTGAGGGGACATTTGAGGGGATGAGCAACAGAGTATGAGACCCACAACTAGGGGTGAGCAAGGAGTCCCAAATCCTGATACCGAACCGGTACCGTACCGATCCCGGACCGTCCCATGTATTTCGGTACGGTAATCGGTTCCATGTTTTTCTTATAATCGGTAATCGGTTCGGTACTGATGGGGTACTAGTACCGAAATATCGTTAATATTACCGGTACCGGTACCGAACCGGTACCGTACCGTTCTAATCGGTACGATATTCGGTATCGAGTTTTCCACATTTTCGGTATCGGGAATTTTCGGTACGGTACCGGTTCGGTACGGTACTAGTCTCATGCTCACCCCTACCCACAACCCAGAAGGTTTAAAGATAAAGGATATGAACATGGGTTTTAATTTAATTTTTTTTAACTTTTTCTTAAATGATATTATGGCAATAAATATCCACATAATACTTTTTAAAAAATTTAGGTTGCCATGTCATATTCTATTACCGGTTACCTGTTCAATAGGTAAACCAGACCCTTAAATAAACAAGAAGTTTGATTCAAACCCCAAAATGATAATTTTAAAAGTTGGCCAAAATAGGAATTAGGTGAAAGTTGGTTCCATTTTAATGCAATTTTCCCTAATATAAATATTTGTTTTTTTGGTGGAGGATTTTATAAAATAGATTTTATATTAGCATAATCTATTTTAAATGTAGATTTTACATAAAGTCTAAAAAAACCCAATGCACTTTAGTGTTTGAAGTGATTAAGTCATTGGACAATTTTTTGGGACAAATAAGTCCTTAGACAATTCAAAACACAATAAATAAATCATTGGACTTTTGGAAACTTGTTAAATACATTCTTATTACTTAAAAATGTAATTTGCAACCTATATAACAGGTAAAACTACAAATTGAAAAAAAAATGTCACTACTTTCTCCCCCTACAAATAAAAAAAATAGGAAAATTAATTAAAATAGTCAATCTCATCAGTCAAATTCATTTTTAAGCACTTTTCAAAATATCTTTTTAAAATAGTCAAAGTTTTGACATAAATTTTTTTTCCCTTAATATTTTTTTCTAGTAAAAAAAATAGAAAACATCCTTATAATTTATTATTTAATTTACTTTATGTCTTCTACCTTTTTTTCTTCATTTTAATTTTTAACCCTTTTTTGTATTAACACACATAATCGTATATCAACTTAAATACATAAAAACTAATTTTTTTTTACAAATTACACCATTATAAGTTTCTCAACAATACGTTTAAAATGAGTTTGGATTTTTTTATTTAATCTCATATTATTAAATATCATTAATACGTACGAATTATATTTAATACTTACACTTTATGTGGAAGAATATTTTGCAACCCTTAAAAAGGTTGCAACACTTGCAACCCACATCTTAACCGTTGGATTCATGATCGACGGTTATTTTATTTTTATTTTTCTATTTTTTTAATTAAAAATAGTGGACCACATATCTATTGTAACCGCCGATCATGAATCCGACGGTTAAGATGTGGGTTGCAAGGTTTGCAATCTTTTTAAGGGTTGCAAATTAAACAACCCCTACACTTTATATCCTTTATAGTTATTTATTTAATAGTATAAGATTAATCTGTAACCTTAAAGGTATAAATTGTAAGTATTAAAAATAATTCGTATATATTTATGATATTGAATAATATAAGATTAAATTCAAAAACAATCTTGAGTTCATTTTGAACATATTGACGAAACGATTATAATGATGTAATTTGTAAAAAAAAAAATTGATATATGTTAGTTAATATATGATTATGTGTGTTAATATAATAAATTGAAAAATGAAAAATTAATGGATATAAAATAAATTAAATAACTAATTGTAACTTTATAAGAATGCAAAGTATAATTTTTTTCCAAAACTATAAGCAGAAATTGAATCTTTACACATAATTTTTTTACATAAAGATGTTTTTTTTATCTTTTTGGGAAAAAACACCTTACGAAGGAAAAAAATATTTTGTGCAAACTTTGGCTATTTTAGGAAAATGTTTTGAAAAGTGGTTAAAATTAAATTGGGGGATGAGTTTGACTATTATAGTTAATTTCCCCATTTTAATTTGTAGTAAGATAAAGTAGATGACTTTTTTTTAATTTATATTTTTACCTTCTATGTAGGTTGCAGGTTATATTTTTAAGCAATAAGAATGTATTCAACAGGTTACCTAAAGTCTAAGGATTTATTTAACAGGTTTCGAAATGTCTAATGATTTATTTGTTCGAAAAAATTGTCCAGAGACTTAATCACTTCAAACACTAACGTCCATTGGGTTTTTTTGAACTTTTCCCTTAAATCTATATTAATGAGATGTAATATAAAATCTTTTTTCTTCTGTATTTTTTTATATTACATCTCATAATGATTTTTCCATATTTTATTTTATAAACTATTTTTCCATATTTTATTTTATAAAATCTTTTTACATAATGAGATGTAATATAAACTCTTTTTTCTTCCGTATTTTTTTTGCTAATATAAAATCTATTTTATTTTATAAAATCTACACGTATTTTATATTAGTATAATATAAAATCTACACGTTTTTTTTTGCTAATATAAAATCTACACGTTTTTTTTCACGAGCATTAAAAGAAGATTGATATGAATTAAAAATAAAAAATAACGAGATACACTAATAAATTATCGTATTTTTTAAAATAAAAATATTCCGCAATACTTTTCAAATTAACCAAGTGTAAATAAAATAAAATAGAAACGATGTAGATATAAAAATATTCTCCCATATTTTTAATATATTTACATTTAAATGTAAAATCGAAAATGAAAATAAAATATTTTAAAATATTCTCTACATTCACTATATATAAATATAACTTCTCTATGTATCATCCGAGTACAAGAAGAAGACGAACGGTCGGGTGTCAATGGCGGAACCTGCAACTGAACAAAAGGTGTTCCACTATATTTTTGTTTCTTTGAAAAACTACTTTTTTATATTTTATTTTATTTACTGAGGATTTGTTTATATTTTTCAAAACCCACAATCATATTTTTCGAAGTAGGGGAATAAGATATATATACATATCTTTATTTTCATCGACTAATACTATGAGGTCTTGAAGTCAATAGTCAGATAAATTTTCAACTGGTACTGAGTGAATTTGAACTATACCAGTTGAGTTGCCGGTTACAAAAGATAGAAATCATTTATTTTGTTTGTCATATTTGATGTGGGTTGAATGTTGTTAATTAATCTACAGATTTATACGTTCAAAATGATTGTCAAGTGTTGTCGATGAGGTTTCAGAAAAATTGCAAAATCTGTAAAAACGTATGTTCATATTTATAATTATTTCAATAATAGTGATATGTTGTGAGACATGTCGTTTGAGTTTTAAATAATATAATACAAAACTATTACCAATATTATTGCACAAACTCATAACAACAAACGATTAAGAATATATGCAAGTTAACCACTTATGAAAATACATTCGTTTTTCACATTGTATTTCATTAACTGTTAACAGAGAAATTACGTTTCATTTTAACTCGGTTCAATATTCCAACAAAAAATTTATTCCTTTTGATTACTGGGCTGCGTTCATCGAACTTATACATGAAATCTATATAAGAACCAAAATAATTCACCTGCAACATAGGCTATGTTTGGCAAACTAGCTGATAAACTAACCGGTAGCTGATAAGCTAGCTTTTCAAAACGTTACTATGAGTAACTTTTCAATAAGCTAGTTTATGGTCATCCAAACATGTACAAAAAAAAACTAGCTTATAAGCTACCTTTTTTTTGCCAAACAATGCCATAGCCTTGAGATTTTTTTTTGAAGAACATTCTTTTTAACAGATTTCTAAATGACGTAAAACGTGACGTGGCAGTGAGGTCATGTCTCAAGCCGCTAAAGCGGCATGTATATATATGTAAAGATATACACACGTTAACTTGTGTGTGTTTTAGTGTTTTGGATAATATTGTAGAACAAATTAAAATATTATAAAGTAACAAAACTAAAAAACAATTGATACCCAAATATATATAGCTTATAAAAAATGCAAAATCGGGATCAAATCTCTTGAATCCTACTCACTACTTTATTCAATTTTCAAATAATTCATGTTCGATTATTCATGTTAGGGAATGAGAGTAAGTATTTACCTATTTAAGGTTTTAATTTTTAAGTTTTCTTTTTATGTTTATTTATGTATTACTTCTCACACATAATTATCATTATATATTAAAAAAACTTACAAAATAATGCGTCGTAATGTGCCATAACGAGCTGTAACGTGCCATATCGCGTTACAATACGAGTTAAGCCTTAGACTAGAGCCACAGGGGTTAACGTGGCGTAAAAGCCAAGTCTTGACGCCATAACGTGTAACACCCGGAATTTTCTACGTAAGAAATCTCATGCTTATAACCTCTTTATTTGTCTTTGGTGGTCTAAATATTTTGGTCATGTTTTACCTTTAAATCATGGATTAAACTAGGCAAGAAAGCGAGCGAAGTGTTCAAATTCGGTCTCGGTACACGTGGGGCGATAGTGCCATGCGACTATGGCAGGGGCACTATCGTCGAGTCATAGTCGTCGAAAAGGGGGAGGTCTCGGTACCGATTAGGCGATAATGTCTTGCGATTGTGACAAAGTCAGTATCGCTTGGCATAGTCGCCGAAGGCCGCAAACCCGCAATACCTTCTCAGCGAGAATGCCTCGCTTGGCAAGGTCTCGTTGCGGGGGTCAGGTTAGTTAAAAACGGGATGTTGCTCTCTCCTCATTCATTACACTCATCAAACTCATTCAATACTCTCCCAAAAACCCCTCTCTTCATTATATCCGATCCTAGGGTTTCCAGAGCTCTTCTCATCATTTATTTCAATTTTTGGTAACACAAGTCAAGATTGGAAGTTAGAGTTAAATACCCACCATCTCCATTGTTGTCTCCTTCAAGAAAAGAGGAAGTTATAGGGTTTTCATCAACCTATTATTGTGAGTTCACCTTTACATTTCTAAAACAATATACACATTAAAAACCATCCATTTATGTTTCTTGAAATTCTTGTATCACACTCCCTTTTTATTGGGATATTTGAACCACTAGGTCAAACCTAGGATTTTAACATATTTGGACTTTTTGGAAAACAAAGATGAGAAATGGTTGGATGTTTACAAAAGATGATTTCTTTAAGTTCTGTGAAGTTTTGCAACCCAAATGAGTAGTTGGGAATTTGGGATAATGTGGGGTTATTCATAAAAGTTGGATTTATACATTGATGTTCTTGAAATGCGTATGTTTCGTATACTTTAGTATGGATATGGCATGGTGATAAATGAGTGAGTTAGACTAAAATGTTGTGAATCCGTATGCATGTTTGGTCGGGTTAATTCATGTTCGAAAAATTATGTGTTGTTATCTGCATGATTGGGTTAGGCATATAATACATGATAATTCCTTACATGGAACATGAGATCAAGAATGGTAAGTGTTGGGTCATCTGAAGATTTGAAGATGACCTCCTGATCTTCCATCTTATATCATCCTACTTAGAATATGTTTGAGGTTCTTTTAGCAGCTTGGTTTCTATACAAATGTTCGGTGAAGTCAAAGATCAACCGAAGAAGACAAAGAAGGAGAATATCTTTCAAAGCGGATTGAAGATAGACTCCTCAGCCTAAAGCCAAGTATGCCCACTTGATCAACACCATTGGCCAGGATGGTGCTGATCTCAGTCTTCAGGAGCCGAAGACGTCTTCGGCCGAAGACATCTTCGGAAGCCGAAGATTTCTCAATCTTCAGAAGCCGAAGACTTCTTAGTCTTAGGAGCCGAAGACCTCTCAGTCTTAGGAGCCGAAGACCTCTCAGTCTTAAGAGCCGAAGACCTCTCAGTCTTCAGGAGCCCGAAGATCTCTTCGGCAACCAAAGACTTCTTAATCTTCAAGGCCTGAAGATTTCTCCAACACATTGTACTTTTCTGACAAAGTATATTGTGATATCTTGCATTGACGTGGACCTCATCTGGAGATCAGATAAAGTAAGTTTTGTCTACTACACCATTTTAAGGAAAGGTCTCTACCATCCTCTCTGCAGGTCAACACTTCAAGCCAAAACACCTCAAGACAAAAGGTACATCCTGTACCTTGCTGAAGACCTGTGTCCATCCCTTGCTCAACAGGTGTCCCATGCATTTAATGCATGAGGCACTATAAATATGGAGGATGGTTCAACATGCAAGATCGCCCAACTCTCTACCTTCAAGTTCTCTAAGTGCCTGGCAACTTTCTCTCTACGAAGATCTTATTGTTTTCTAAGTGTTTTACAATTGTTCTTCATTCTCTATGTGTAAGATTGTTTGAACATATCTCATATGTTCTCTTCCGCAACAATCAAAGTTTTCTATGTGTAATTCTTGATTTCAAATCAATAAGAATTAAATTAAGTGAAAAACTGTGTGTATTGTATTCAACCCCCCCTTCTACAATACTTTGCTTATTTACTTACTGCTATTTGGGACCAACAAGTGGTATCAGAGCGGTTCAGTTTAACTCAATAAACTAGATCCGCAATGGCAGCCTCTTCTTCTTCTTCTTCTTCTTCTTTGAAAAATGATTCTTCTCAAAACACCACTGCTGTTTCATACGACAATGGCTCTATAGCCAAACCACCAAAGTTTAACCCCAATAACTTCTTCTTGTGGAAAAGTCGTATGATACTCTTCTTAGAAGGAGTTGACAGCAGATATCCTACTATCTTACATGAAGGTCCTTTTCTTCCTAGGGTTTGGGACCGGTACAATGCCAAAAAGGCAGATAAGGGAAATGCTGATGAGGACTCTTCTGAGGAAGAAAGAACTCCAGCAAATGGGAGATACATTGTAAAGGATCCCAGCAAATATAATGATGAAGACAGACGTCTTATAGCTCTTGATACTAAAATCAGAGCCATCATTGCCCTTTCTCTGCCTGATGAGGTCTATCATTCTCTTGTTAACCTTTCTACTGCAAAAGAAATGTGGTCCACTCTCTGTGTTCTTTATGAAGGTACGTCTGAGGTGAAAAAGAGTAGAAAGATTGCTCTCGTTAGAAAGTATGAACTCTTTTCGTATGAAGAGGGGGAATCTCTCTCAGACTACTACAACCGCTTTAACGGTCTTCTCAATGATCTAAAACTTGTGGGTCGCATTTATGATAATGAGGAAGTCTTGTGCAAGTTCATGGACTGTCTTCCTGAGTTTTGGGAAAACATTTGTACTTGCATCAAGTCTACCAAGGATCTTGACTCTATGCCACTCACTGCTCTTTATGGCACTCTCTTCAACCATGAGCAGACTAAACTGCTTAGGAAGTCTATCACAAAAGACATTAAAAGCTCTTCTCTAGCTCTTGTCAGTGATTCTTCCAAAAATACTGTGTGTATTCCTCGAATCACCTATCCCTCCGATTCTGACCGTGATAGTCAAGAGGACCCTAATGATCCTTCAGAAGCCTACCTTAGTGAGGCTGATGATGAAGGTGAGGAGACTTCCAGTAACCCTCGATTCTCTTCTGGAAAATCCAAGTTTTCAAGAAAACCCTCTTCTACTTTTTCTAAAATCCCTCCCTCTGACAAATCAAATGAGGAATGTTACAGGTGTGGGAGGAAAGGACACTTTGCTTCTGAGTGCAGAAGCAGGTCTTCTGATAAATCCAGACTACCCTCCTCTAACCGTACCTCCTCTAGGTTTGTCAGAACCAAGTCTGATTCTTACCAACCTTCTTTCCAAAAGACAAATATGTCTGTCTCCTCAAATTCTGACCGGGGTGAGAAATACAAGGCAAAATATAAGAGAGAGAAGGAGAGAAATGAAATCTTGCTCAAAAAGGGAAAAAGTCAAATGACTGAAACCCATGATTGGGCAGATGAACCCACTTCTGAAAGTGACAAAGAAATGGCCAACCTTTGTTTCATGGCTAAAATAGATAATGTTGATGAACAGTGAAGCTCAATCCTTCTCTATGGCCATTGTGTCTGCTGAGTGCTCTACCTCCTACCCAGGTACATCCCTCTCTCTCTCTCTCTCTCTCTCTTCTCATCTCTCTCTTTCGGCCTCTTAAACCCACCAAAGAACAAACCTCCCTTATACCTCCCTTCCCTCACCTTCGGCCCTCAACCTCTCCCTCTCTCTCACTCTTCAAAAGCCTACCGAGTCCACCATCTTCAGAGAAACTACATCTACTCATGTGAAGTTTGATGATCTTAAGTCATCATCTCATCTTGAGATGATGATTGGAGGATATCATCATGTGTTGGTGAAGATTCTCATAATACTTCATCTAACTCAAATCCATATGTTTCTTTCTTCTCAAGGCACATCTCATCATAATGGTGAACTACCTATCTTCTCATCTCCAATCCCTAATCTTCAGATAGTCTTCTCTGAAGATCAAGATCTCTCCTTTCTCCCATCATTACATTTCACACCTACTGATCTCATTTCTCATCATATCACCTTTCCTTCCTCCATCATCAATATTTGATATCTCATTCTCGTCTCAACCTCAAACTTCACCGCAAATCATCTCACTTTCTCAACCATACATTCCTTCTTTACCTATTCCTGTCGATCTTCCATCTATCTCTCACAAAGATGTTCCATCCAACTCTCACCTACAACATTCCTTTCCTTCTCATCCGCCGAACATTTAAAAAAAAAAAAAAAAAACAAAAAAAAATTCGGCGGTACTGTTCATCCACCGAACTTTAAAAAAAAAAAAAAAAAAAATTTCGGCCGAGGTACTGTTCATCGGCCGAAATTTTCAAAAAAAAAAATCGGCCGAAGTACTGTTCATCGGCCGAAGTTTTCAAAAAAAAAAAAATTGCTACCGAAGTCTTAAAAAAAAAAAAACAAAAAAACAAAAAATTCGGCCGAAGTACTGTTCATCGGCCGAAGTTTTCAAAAAAAAAAAAAAAAAAAAAAAAAAAAAAAAATCCGGTCTACCGAAGGTACTGTTCATCGGCCGAACAAAAAAAAAAAAAATTTTCCCGTCTACCGAAGGTACTGTTCATCGGCCGAACAAAAAAAAAAAATTTTCCGTCTACCGAAGGTACTGTTCATCGGCCGAACAAAAAAAAAAAAAAAAAAAAAAAACGTCTACCGAAGGTACTGTTCATCGGGAGAAACAAAAAAAAAAAAAAAAACCTTCGGTGGTACTGTTCATCCACCGAAGATTTAAAAAAAAAAAAAAAAAAAAAAACATTTTCGGCTACTGTTCATCGGCTACCGAATTTCAAAAAAAAAAAAAAAAATTTTTTTGGTGGTACTATTCATCCACCGAACTTTAAAAAAAAAAAAAAAAAAAATAATAATTCGGTGGTACTGTTCATCCACCGAACATTATTAAAAAAAAAAAAAAAATTTGTATTTTTTTTAATTTTTTTGGGCTCTCTCTCTCCTCCCTCCCCTCTCCCTAGCCGAATCCCCCCCCTCTCCCTTATACCCACCGAAAATCTCTCTCCCCACTCCCTCCCCCCCCCCCTTCGGCTCTCTCTCTCTTCACTCCCTCCCCCCCTCTTCGGCCCTCTCTCCCTACCCGAACCCCCTCCCTTCGGCTCTCTCCTTCTTCCCTTTCCTCACCAAGCCGAACCCAACACCCCCTTAACCTTTTTTTTTCTTCGGCTCCCCTCCCCCCCCCCCCCCCCCCACCGAACCTCACCTCCCCCTTATACCTCCCTCAACCCACAGACACCTTCCCCCCCCCCTTTCGGCCTCTCACACCCACCGAAACCCTTACCCACCAACACCACACCACCCAATTTTTTTCCTGCCTTCTCTCCCTCACTCACCTTTCCTTCGGCTCCCTCTCTCCCTACACCTACCAAAACCAAAAATCCTCTTATACCCACCAACCCCCCCCCCCTTCGGCCCCTTCTTCGGCCTACCCTACCCACCGAAATCCCAAACACCCCCTTATTACTTCCTTATTCCACCGAATACATCCCAACAACCACCACTTATTTTTTTCGGCTACCATCCTTCCCCCAAGCCAACATTCGGCCGATTCCCCCCCCCCCCAAACCACCATTCGGCCGACCCCACTCCACCCCACCCTCTTTTCCTTTTTGTCTTTTCCTTTTTCCTTCACTTCCTCCTTTTTTTTTAATTATTTCCCTTCCCTAATTTTTTTACTTTCCCATTTTTCAAGACCCCTTCCATTTTTTTTCTCCTTTTTCTTACAACTCCTACCCCCTCTCACCTTTCCTCCATCTCTTCCTTATCTTCCTTCTTCCCCATAATTTCCCCATCTCTCCCATCTCATTCTATATTTTCTTCCATCTCCTTACAATCCCTCACCGTTTTTTTACCATCCCCCCATCTCTTTCTTTTCTGTTAAAAAAAAAAAAAAAAAAACAATGTTAAAAAAAAAAAAAAAAAAAGAAAAAGAAAAGAGCCCATTAAAAAAAAAAACAAAAAAAAAAAAACAAAGGGCCACTGAATTTATGAGTTTCTTCGTGTCTTTGTAATTTTTCTGAGTGTCAGTACCAATTTTTTTTCTCTATGTGTTGGTGTCATCATCAAATAGGGGGAGAAAAAATTGTTTGGTCTCTAATTGATTTGGTGATGACTCTTCGACCAACACTTAGAAAGTCATGAAGACCCTTTGAACAATGCCTCTCTCTACACCGATCGCCCTCTACTGCCAGGTATGTTCTCCTTCATAAACTCTCCCGATCTACAATGGGGCGATACTAAGGACACTCCGGTGTCCAAAGGTCCCTCAACTGTAGTGGACCCTTCTTCCCCTTTCTTCAGTGACGCCGGCTAGCACTAAATCCTCAACTGCTACTGGCACCGCTGCACTTGCCCAAATGGCCATACCACCGAAAGAACCCTCGGCGGTTACCCAGGTCACACCTCATACCTCAAAGCGGCGGCACTCTACCTCTTCCCCTCCCTCTCCTCTCAAGAGGCTGAGGAAGGTTTCAAGGGCCAAGCCACAAACTCCACCCACCGATTCTCCACAATCGGCAGGTGTTGAAATTTTCCCATTCGGGCCCGGGGACTCTGCTAAACCCAAAGCCACCTCCTTTGTATCCTCACAAAATGATACAATTGTAAAATTGGGGACCCTTATTATTCCCTCATCAACCTTTTCCTTGGTTGATAAGGATGACTTGGACTCCTTCCCTATCCAAGGTGCCTCTTCTCCACCTCACAGCCTATCACCCAGGATTCTCAGTCCTGATGCTTCTGCACGGTCCAAGGATGAATCTGCCCTTCCAGGAGCAGGTTCGGAGGATCCCGAAAATCTTCCAACTTCTTTCTTTCTGAACACCATTAATTAGTTGTGGGGGAGCATGAGCATCTTACCACTCAAGCTTAAACTCTGCTAAAACTAATGGACTATGTGATCAAAGCCACCTGACATTAGTTGAGGGGGAGTATGAATTGAGGGGGAGCATCCAACCACTCAAATTCAAACAATCCCGGCTACTGTCTTCTTCTGTATCTTTGTATATATTTTTTCTTTCTCATTCTTTATTCATTGTATTCGTATGTATAGCTATACTTTTCATTCTCTTGTAAATGTCAGATATACAAAAAAAAAAAAATGGTCTATGTGAAAAGAACCCAAAAAGAGTAAAGATGGGTCAAAATGAATTTATTCAGTACACTCTTTGTTCTATTCTTTAGTATGGATGTCATCCTCAAATAGGGGGAGATTGTTGGGTCATCTGAAGATTTGAAGATGACCTCCTGATCTTCCATCTTATATCATCCTACTTAGAATATGTTTGAGGTTCTTTTAGCAGCTTGGTTTCTATACAAATGTTCGGTGAAGTCAAAGATCAACCGAAGAAGACAAAGAAGGAGAATATCTTTCAAAGCGGATTGAAGATAGACTCCTCAGCCTAAAGCCAAGTATGCCCACTTGATCAACACCATTGGCCAGGATGGTGCTGATCTCAGTCTTCAGGAGCCGAAGACGTCTTCGGCCGAAGACATCTTCGGAAGCCGAAGATTTCTCAATCTTCAGAAGCCGAAGACTTCTTAGTCTTAGGAGCCGAAGACCTCTCAGTCTTAGGAGCCGAAGACCTCTCAGTCTTAAGAGCCGAAGACCTCTCAGTCTTCAGGAGCCCGAAGATCTCTTCGGCAACCAAAGACTTCTTAATCTTCAAGGCCTGAAGATTTCTCCAACACATTGTACTTTTCTGACAAAGTATATTGTGATATCTTGCATTGACGTGGACCTCATCTGGAGATCAGATAAAGTAAGTTTTGTCTACTACACCAT
Organism: Arctium minus; assembly: GCA_954870635.1. Lineage (NCBI taxonomy): Eukaryota > Viridiplantae > Streptophyta > Magnoliopsida > Asterales > Asteraceae > Arctium > Arctium minus. Next base: position 97,116,925 of record OX941087.1, read on the forward strand.
TTTAAGGAAAGGTCTCTACCATCCTCTCTGCAGGTCAACACTTCAAGCCAAAACACCTCAAGACAAAAGGTACATCCTGTACCTTGCTGAAGACCTGTGTCCATCCCTTGCTCAACAGGTGTCCCATGCATTTAATGCATGAGGCACTATAAATATGGAGGATGGTTCAACATGCAAGATCGCCCAACTCTCTACCTTCAAGTTCTCTAAGTGCCTGGCAACTTTCTCTCTACGAAGATCTTATTGTTTTCTAAGTGTTTTACAATTGTTCTTCATTCTCTATGTGTAAGATTGTTTGAACATATCTCATATGTTCTCTTCCGCAACAATCAAAGTTTTCTATGTGTAATTCTTGATTTCAAATCAATAAGAATTAAATTAAGTGAAAAACTGTGTGTATTGTATTCAACCCCCCCTTCTACAATACTTTGCTTATTTACTTACTGCTATTTGGGACCAACAGTAAGGTCCCAAGGTAAAAACCTGGATAAGGTTGAACTTGTTGATTCTTTGGTCTAAAGACTTGGATAAAGTCGAACTCATATTTACACCGAACTAAAGATTTGGATAGCGTTGATGTTCGAACGGCTAAAGACTTGGATAGAGTTGATGCTCATAAGTATCCATCTTTGATATGTGTTGTAACACCCTCAAATTTGGAAAGAGCGACTAATTAAAAACTTTCAAAAACACCTTAAAGGATAATAAAATCTCTTACTAAAAGTCCATAATTGAAATACAATTCTTGGTTGAAACATCAACAAGAAATTAAAGTCTTACATAAAGACTAACTAAAGTCAGGTGTTACTATAACCCAATAACAGTCGATATCTCCAAAATAAGTGCGGAAGACTTCAACAAGCTAAACATTTCTCGAGCACACAACTAGCACTCTTTTCTTCACAGTGTCACTAGAACTATTCCCAACCGGAACCTGTTGCACATGCCGACAAATAAAAAGGTTAGGCTAACGCCTAGTGAGTTCAAGAGTTTTATATCATGATTATAAAGAAAAACGTAAAATGGAAGTATTGTAACTTATAGTCATGATACTTTTAAATGATTTACTTTAAAATAAGAGAATAACTCATTTACTAAAAATATGCATTTTATAGATGGACGCCTCAACGCCAAAACATTCTTTCATGAAATAATTCAATCCAACACTTACTCAAACGAGAATAATGGTAATGCTCGAATAATGAAACTTGGGTAAACTTTATAACACAAATGACAAAAATATGAGCAAACTCAAGTCACCAAAATTAAAGCATAAGAGAGATGACTCAAACTCAAAGCGTCACTGAAACGAGGATAAAACTAAATACCTCAAAACAACACCTCTCGGTGACGGGGGAATCCCGAATTCCAAGGCTAGTGGCGGAACACAAAAGTAGGCCACATTCCAAGTTATTGAGCTCACCATACTAGGATCAAGACCGTGAACACGCCGGCTCAAAACAAAGATGTGGGAGGATGACACCCTATGATTCTTAGTCATGCTCATTCGCTAGGATTACATTTACGACCCACGGCTAGTAACCGGTCCCACATAATCGTACCAAGTTGCCCTCTAGGGCCCAATGTCTCAACTAACTACAAATGGGAAGTGACTATCCCATAAAAACAAGCTCAGAGATTAAATTGCGGATCCAGGTCAGGTCTTGGACTCCACGAGCCCTCGCCGTATTATCCTCGATATCCCAAGACTAATTCTGACACCAACATATAAATAATAGCCCATTTTCTTTTTAAATAATAAAGACCGACTCATATGCTTATGGATCCACTGCATTACAGTCTAAACAGTACATAACTCCAATTGAATGACCAACGCACTCAAAATATGTAATTCTCAAATGATGCGCATTAATCGCCATCATACTCAAAACTCCATTACGGGCTATTAAACCGGACAAATGTCCTCAAGACTCATTTATTTTCGAATATGCATTTCCAAGTTTAACTGCTGATAAGAATGAAAATCATAAATGAGACTATATACATTTTTTCAAATACCTCACATAAAGTGCAAGTAATAATTTATAAAACATCCCCTTTCATGAATGATGCATAAACCCGACAAACACTTAAAAGTGTATTTTCGACCAAAGACTCATTTATGAAATAAATCATCAAAACTCATTCATTTATGACACATTTATCGAAATGCCCAAAATCCCAAATGTGGGTGTTTTACAAAGTTTATAAAGTTAAATACTTCAAATAATCAAAGATTACCAACTAACCCCACATTTGATAATTTTCATGTAAAACACATAATGCTTTAAAATAGACATTTTGGCATGTACAACGTTTTCACAAATCAACTTGAACTCACCTTGCTAGATTTAGGCTAAATCTAGACTTTTCCCCACTTTGAGCTCATTTGAAGAAACTTGAACCTTCAAGGTCAAAACTTCCATAACCTAGATCCACAAGCTTCCAACCATAAATAACCATATACAAGTGTTTAGAATCATTCCCCAAACATCTTATATCCAAATCTCCGTTTTGGTCAAAAACCCTAGTTTGACCTAACTTTTCTCAAAATCTTCCTAACCGAAATTGGAGAAATACCACACTAGGTTGACATCAATAGACAATACATAACCCATAAGGAAGTTTGGAAGTAGAAGGGAGAAACTTACCATTTAGGTTTTGATAAAAACCTAGAAAACCCCAAAATTCTTGAAGATGGAGGTGATGATGATGAGCTCTTGGTCTTAGCTTCAAATCCACCATTATAATTTTCCAGAACTAACCATCTAACCTTGACAAGCTCTCAAAAACGAAACCATAGAAACTTAAATCACTTAAAACGGAGTTGGGATGAAGAAGATATGAAGAAATGAAGTTTGGTGGCTGAAAATCGGTTTTTAGCTCGACCAGGGGGTTTCGCGACTTATCTCGCGACCCTAAGTCGCGGCATAAGTCGTCCGCTTCCCCTGGTTTTCTTCTCGTTCACTGTTTTGGCCGTAACTTATTCGTTATAGCTCCGTTTTTGCTCCGGAAAGAACCGTTGGACTCGTAATTGAATTCTTTATCCATTAAGACTATAAAATATAGGATTCAAGTCCAAAATCAAAAATCTTATTTTTCCCCTTTAAGGCTACTAATTTCTGTATTAACTTGAAATGGTGCTTTTCGAAATTCGGGGTGTTACATGTGTGTCGTGTGCGTTGTGGCTTACTTTCGTGTTCCGTCACAACTCATGGCGAAACGGCCTCCTTCGTCTTTCATAAGGATGTATTTTGTAGACCTGGCAAACGTGTCGTGTCGGGTTCAAAGTTAAACGGGTTGAGAGTGTTTAACCCTAACCCGACCCGTTTAATAAACGGGTCAGAAAATCTCAACCCTAACCCGACCCGCCTAACCCGTTTAACATTTATAAAACTAAAAATTAAAAATCGAAAATTCATAAAAAAGTACATGTCCAAAGTTCAAATGAAAGTATTAGAAATCCAAATTTTATAGTTCTAACTTAAAAGTTTTAACCAAATCTAAAACATTCAAAAAGAAAACTTAATATATATATATATAGAGAGGGACAATCATTTGCAAATTTTTTAAATTATGCAAACTTACAAACCCATCTAGACCATCCGAAATTTTGATCAACGGTTGAGGATTTTTCAGATTTAAATTTATTAAAAAAATAGGGGAAGGGTAGTTTGGGAATAGTTTTAACCATTTTTAAATTCAAAATATATTAATTAATTTGAATTAATCTAAATATGGTTACATGATCTCTCCTTAATTTTCTCCATAATTATCTAATCTATCTCTCTCTCTCTCTCTCAATCAAAAATCCGACCACCATTTCTCCCTTTCTCTCTCAAAAATCCGGCAAACCATCTATCTCTCTTTCTCTCTCGAAAATCCGGTCACCATGATGAACAAGAATCCGACAACCATGATGAACAAGAAAGTGAATTCGTCTATCTCGGAAAAATTCCGGCTACCATGATGAACAAGAAAGTGAACCCGAAAGGGATGCCAAACTCCGGCGAAACCTTCTAAACTCCGATGGGGTTTCTGCATTTTCATAAATGAGTTCATATGTTTTTTCTCATATGAAACATGAAATTTTCAAAATAATCATATGTTTTTATAATTTCATATATTTTCATAAACCGTCTTCATATTTTTTCATAAATGGTGTTATATATTTTTCTCTCATTTAAATAATCGAATTTTTAAGTTTTATATATTTTCTCCTATATGAATATTCAGATTTTTTCGAAGTAATCATATATTTTCGTAGTTTCATATGTTTTTTTTCTCATATGAATCGTGAAAATTTTGAAGTTTTTTATGTTCTTTCTCATATGAAACTCGCCGGAAATGGGGGAGGTCGCCGAGTGGGAGGAGGTCGCTGCCGGAAGTGGATGGTGATGGCGGATAGAGAGAGAGAGAGAGAGAGAGAGAGATAATTAAGAAAGTTGATTTTTTTTCCTAAAAATACGAAATTTTGTAAAAAGACTGAAATACCCTTGGGTTGCATAGTTTCTACTAAAAAAAAGTTTCTATTTGAAGGAGCCTCTATATATATGGTGCGTTTCTTTTGCAAACCAAACAATTTATACAAACTATGCAAACCACTATATTAGGAAACAATAGATATATTTATGAATAATGATTATGATTCATTAATAATGATTGTGATATATATGGAAAATGTTAAGTTTATTCAGTATAATCATGATTTTAAATTAGGAAATGTTAAGTTTATTCATTATAATCATGATTTTAAATTAGGAAACATAATAAAATCATATATTCATTATACTTGATGAACGACTAAGATTGGTTTGCATAGTTTGTACAAATTGTTTGGTTTGCAAAAGAAACGCACCCTATATATATATAAACGGGTTATTCTGGTCATTTTCGAGTTGAAATTTTTGACCCTGACCTTACCCGTTTAATTTTCGTGTCGTGTCGTGTCAACCTGTTTACTTAAACGGGTTGAAATGTATTACCCAAACCCGTTTATTTCGTGCCGAGTTAACGTGTCGGGTCATTTTTTGCCAGATATAGTATTTTGCATGGAAAACTTACGTAAATGTTTTATCTGTGTTGAGATCACTTGAGAGTATATTTATGCATTGCCTTTAATAATCTTGTACTTACCGGTTGTTCTCACTAGGTTATAATAACATTTTTTTCTAAATTGATGTATATATCAGGTTCCTTTAGCGGTGGGATGGTGAAGCCCTGAATGGAGGGTTGAGTCCCGCTGTGGACAATCTTTTGGAATGTAACAAATTTTGAGTTATAGAGCGTACATAGCATTTGATGAAACCTTTTGGGAAATGATGACGACACTCGTCTGTAATCTAGACTTTATAATGGTTTAGATTAGTAGATTGTCGATTATTGTTTCCGTTACTTTCTAAATTGTAAACGCTTATACTCTTCTCCTTTTTGAGTGATTACCTTTTATAAATGTCAAATATTACGTCATACTCAGGTTTAAATTTACTCCAATTTTAGGGATTTTACATAACAGTTATCTAGACCATGATTTTTAAGAGTCGTATTAGCAGTACAATCTTAGTCAATCTAGGAGCATGTATTTTAAGAATATTTTTGACAATACATGTAATATTATTCCGATACGTATTTTTTTTCCTAGTGAAGGAGAATCATGTCCAAACATGGACCCTTATGATCGAATTAAATCCAACAACGACAGATCATTAGGGTTTAGACGATGACATTATATTTCTAAACATACACACAAAAGTATGAATCCATTCTTAACCTATCGATCCTACGTTTTAAACACGTATACTATCAAACTTTAAAATAATTTGAGATTTGAAGATGCATTTGAACAATTAATTGCCAATATCGATAAAAGCTATATATCGAAATCTTATATTTTGTATTTAAAGAATTTATACATAAATTTTATACAAATTATGAATTTACTGAACGTCTGAACCAATGTGAGCATATTCCATTTAACAGGCAACACATTTAAAAAATCGATAATCAAGTTTTACACACCCTTAAGTTTTTATTTTTATTTTTAAAATTATACTCTTACATATAAAAATCATCTAAAGTTTGACCACGATGATGCTTGTATTCCCTATGTACAATGTCAAACATTGCATACTGATACAGAAAATGTCTATACTAAATAAAATTAGAACAAAAGTCAATATTCAATATCAAGAACAATAATTCAAATTTCAAATGGCAGCAAGTTTTAGCCATCGGCATTCAACAACATGCAATATAATTAATGGAACATGTAATTCAAACAATTAAAGAGCAAGTCAAAATCCCAACAAAACAAAAAATATTCAAACAAGAAATTCTGGTATATTGAGTTGAATCAAATCCAACAAGTCAAAAAGAAAAAAAATATATTGGCAAACAACATGATAAAATGGTGACCCTATCGAGGACCGCAAAATATAAACTACTATACAACATATTAAATGGCGGTGAACCCAAGATTTTTGCTCGCCGGAGGCACCTTTAAGGTAGATCAAAGATCCACAAAGTTATCCGTTATGTTTTTAGCCGAATTCCACCGTTTCGAGTGTTTTTTAAAGTTTTTTTGTTGATTTCGATGAATTTTTAAGTTATTTGGTCGATTTCAAGAGACTTTTACAATTTTTGGTTAATTTCAAGATACTTTTTAGGTTTTTGGTTGATTTCGATATACTTTTTTTTTTGGTTTTTTAGTTGATCTTCTTTATATTATCTAATGTCCCATAGCACCCCTCAAATTTAGCGGATACACCTTTCATACCTAAAAAATATTTTACTTGCGTTTTTTGCATTTTGTAACTTGGTATCGTACCCCATACACCACACAACTTAGGCTATGTTTGGCAAAAAAAAACTAGCTTATAAGCTAGCTTTTTTTTCTGGTACATGTTTGGATGACCATAAGTTAGCTTATTGAAAAACTACTTATATTAGCGTTTTGAAAAATTAGTTTATCAGCTATCAACTAGCTTATAAACTAGTTTGCCAAATAATGCCTTAGTTATATAGTGTTATGGGGGGGGGGGGGGGGTGATCAAGGAGCCAAAAAACGGGTCAAAAAAGTATTTAAAAAAAAGGTCATATGACCATTCCCAACGGCTAGAAAAACAGCTAGTTTTTTTTGAAAAAAATCGGTTCGGTTCGGACCCATAACCATTCCCGAATCGGTTCAGGCCGGTCCGCCGTATCCATCCAAATCCGTGCAGAGAAGCCCACTCAGGCCCGCTCTTGATGGCAAGAAACCCCCATATCCCTCTGTATACATTTGCCCCTGACCCCACCTCCTATATATAGATGATGGATATTTGAACTATTTTGTTTAACTTTATAGACAAATCAATAATACATATTTGATTTGCTTGAACTTAAATCAAGACCGACTCTACATCCAAACAAGTCCTTTTATACTTATTATTTCACACGTAAAACGTATACATTAACATAATACATGATACATCAATTCTTTATGTAGATAAATAAAATTTCAAACTCCCACAATGGTGGAAATTTGCTCAATTTTTCTCCTCTCAAAACATTCCAACTCCTTCAAAGCCAAACCCCTCCATTTCTCAACTAATTGCAATTTACCCCCTCCACTTTTACCCATTTCACTTAACAGTCTCTGTATTTCACCAACATATACCCCATATCTTTTCAACCTTCCAATCTCCTCCTCACTGCCACCTCCCAATATGGCTCCACAAGCCGCCCCACATCCATGGAGCCGCCGAGCCGGTTGACCATTTTCATAACCTTGACCGGCTACCATCCCTTCCGCACCCACGGATCGGCTTATCTCAACGATCACCCTCAACAGCTTCCCGGAGTTCTCACCTTTGGGGTCCATGGACCGAGCCAGCAACTCGAACCCAAACGGCATGATCCCATCGCCGATGAGAAGCTCGATGTTCGAGCCATAATGGTGCGGTATTTCGGGTCCGGGTTCGGACCAGACTCGGTGGGTTAGCCGGATATGGTCATGGGTGTATGCAGCCGCGTGCACCAGGTGTATAGCCGACGCTGCAACGATTGCGTCTTGTCGGCTGCCGCCGACGAGCTCGCAGGCGGCGACGCACAGGGCGGCGGCGGCGGTTTTGGGGGCTGAAAATGTCAATTTGTGCATTGGCTCGAAAACGGAGGTGGGTTGACGGATTGTGATGGAGTTTTTCAAGTGGGAATCGATGTCGGAATGTATGGTGTCGAAGTAAGATAGGTTTTGGGCCACGTGGACGGCGGAGATGATTGTGGATCTATGGGAAGGCGGCGGCGGCGAGGTGGGTGGACGGCTGAGATTTGGCTTGAAGATGGAGAGATGAGCTCCGGACATTTTTTGTTGGTGGAGGTTTTAGATGAAGAAAAAAGCAGGTGGAAATGAAGGTGTATAAATACAAGGCTTTTAACTTTTTAGAGTAAATTACATTTTTAGTCCCTATAGTTTGTTGAAATTTTCTATTTTAATTCTTATGGTTTTGAAATTATGATTTTCATCCCTATAATTTAAAAATTCATTACCTTTTTAGTGATTACTCCCTCTTTCCCAAAATAAATGTCTACAATGAAAAAAATACATAATTTTAAGAGTATGTAATTATAACACTTTTTAGTTAACCAAAGTACAAATTTACCCTTAATGATAGAGAGAGAAAATTTCTCCATTACACAATTAAGGGTATAATGGGAAAGTAGAAATTTATTTTTTAAAGTCGACAATTATTTTGGAACAAACAAAAATAGTAATTTAGACACTTATTTTGGGACGGAGAAGTATAATTTAAATTTTATTGTTTTTTTCATCTTTATGGTTTACAATTCATTTTTAATTTAGTCTCTAATACTTAAAAGTAGTGTTTTGGTTTTAGGAACGAAAATAGACATAAATTGTAAACCATGGTGACGAAAACTGAAATTTAAAAACCATAGGGACAAAATCCGCAATTTATAGGAAACTATAGGGACGAAATCCGCAATTTATAAGAAACCATAGGGACGAAAACCGTAATTTACTCAACTTTTTATATTGGTATTGAGCAAGGTACAAGTCATTGAAGCGGTGTTTTTCTGGAAAAAGGAATTGGACATTTGAATCATGAGGAACACGTGACAATAATCTGGACCGTTCAATTTTGATAAATCACCGTTGATCGACGGAAAAGACAAGTTGATAAAATAAAATATTCAGATGTAACTTTTCCAAAGAAAATTCGAGATGATCTAAAAAAAATAGTAAAATGGAAAAATAATCTTTAAAATTTTATACTGTATTTTAGAAAAATAAATAGTTTTAAATTCTTTTATCTCGATTAATAGTCTCATAAAATCTAATACGAAACTAATCACGATATTTTGAGCTACAAATTATTCTAACATTTACATTTTTGAAAAAAAAGGACCATAAAAAATATCTTGATTTAGGTAATGAATTGGTTACAAGCATACTATGGATCATGGAATGGTGACAAATATCTGGATCCGTAAATTTTACGAGCTTACATATTTTAAAAATATAAACAAATTCAAAAAGAATAATCTTTATTCAAATTATGAGTCGAGAGTTATGGCATCTCGTAATTTAGTATGAATCTATACTACTAACAATTTTTTGTACAATAACATTTACCACCCTTACAATTACTTATTTAATTTATTTTATATCTTTTATTTTTTTCATTTTTTATTTTACACCATTATCATATTAAGAGAAATAATCGTGTATGAACAAAAATGCAATGAAAAAATACGTTTTTTTTTCTACAAATTATACCATTATAATCGTCTCGTCAATACCTTCAAAATGAGCCCAATATTTAATATTTTTTAATTTAACCGTACTATTAAATATCATGAATATCTACGAATTAATTTGTTTTCTATCCATATATTTTATTTTTTTTCCACCGTTAGCACATTAAAAATACATAATCGTAAAATACGTTTCATTCTTATTATAAATTATATCATTATAATTTTTTCCGTCAATAATTGTAATATAAACTAATTATTGAATTTTTAAGTCATGGTTGATTGTTGATGACATGTCTATAAGAAAGTAACATTAACTGTTCGTTATTTACTTACATTCCGCTGCATCGCACAGGTATATGCCTACTATTATTATGAAATGTATTACAAGGTGCTTACATATAGATAACGAAATGGGTACAAGCATCTGATCCCCAACTTTTACCGGCATGTAGATTTTAATGGGAAAAAAAAATAACGAGTTAAAAAAAATCAAGATCCAACTTAAAAAAAACAGTTTAAAATTTGGGTATGCACATGTTCATAACCATTTCATAATAATATTTGTAGCAAACTTAGGAAGCATAATTGTTGACTCCTAATGCTACCAGGGTGTTCCTCAGTTTTTCGTTTTTTTTAGGTTTTCTCCTGAACCTAACCCTATATATATATATATATAGGCGAAGAATCATGTGAGAAGTTGAGTTAACGATGAGAAGCATGAGAAGTAGATCTGAACCGTTGATCTCTTTTAATCTCAAGTCCTCCCATGAATTACGGCTTATAAGATAATTGATCTGGTGTATCTCGGTGCATCTCATTCTATTGTGCGTCCATTTCGCATCCAACGGTCGATAACTAATTCTCACGCTCCATTTAAAGCATCTCCAACAACATTGCTATATTGTTTGCTATAATAGAGAATTAAAAATGAAAATCTCTAAAAAGTATTATATTCAACTCTAACAGATTTGTAAATTTTAAAACAACTTATATTATTATAATATTTTCTAATTTATCATCCCAGTACACTTTTTAAAAAAAACTTAATATAAAATGATAAAAATTGAATCTTATTGGTGGGATTGAATAAAATAATCATTTCTCTCTCCAACCATTAAGTTTTAGACAATTTCTCTAAACTTAGAAAAATTTCAAGTTTTCTCTATTTTAGTAAACAAGATAGCAAAACTGTTGTAGAGATTTAGAGAACAAAAACCAAATTGTTTCTATTTTAGCAAAGCTGTTGGAGATGCTCTTAATAAAATTAAGGAACTTATTTTAATGAATGAAAACGATTTGCATGGGTGTAATGCTTTATTTAACGGAGTACTAAAATGCATGTCATGGCAGCCTAAGAGCATCTTCAACCGGCCGGCAAAGTGCCATAATTGCCGGAGGTACCCCTCCAACCGATCGCTATTTTTGAAAAAAAATTGTCGGCCAAGAGAAATGAACGGCATATATGCCGGTGGATTATTGACCGACATTTAATGAGGGCCCACTGATTTCTTTTTTTTTTTCATTTATTTTAATCTAAAATTTATTTCATAATTAATATTTATTGATTCTATAATTCCTTTCAATTAATATTTATATGTATATATATATTATTAACAAATTATTTAATTATTTATTTTTTATAAATTTATATATATATATATATATATTATATTTTAAATTAAATTTTAAATATGACAAATAAACTTAACATTAATATAAAAATCATAACATAGTTAAAATAAATTATAATACTGATTATTTATTATTATAATATGTGTTTACAAATTATAATTATAGTTATTAAAAATAAATTTAATAGTAAGTAAAATATGTTGTTTTAATATGGGGTCCACAAATTTAGTGTTTTTTAAAGGATGGTTGGAGTTGAGTTTTTTTTTGTGTTGATGGACCCACCGAATTTGATGTTTTATTTGGTGTCAAGGTTGGAGTTGCTTAAGGGCTGCCAAACAAATGAATTTCTACTATATATTAAAAGGCTTAAACGGTTCTTGAAAAAAAGTAGTTCTTGAAAAACGGTTTTTGGAAAGCAATATTAAAATTAAATTTACATTTACATTTAACACTCTTACAATTAATTATTTAATTTACTTTATATCACTTGTTTTTTCATTTTTCATTTTTCATTTTTCATTTTACACCCTTATCATTTTAACACAAATAATCGTATATAAACAAAAATGCAATGAAAAAATATGTTTTTTACAAATTATACCATTATAATCGTCTCGTCAATATCTTCAAAACGAGCCCAATATTGAATATTTTTTAATTTAACCGTACTATTAAATATCTACGAATTAAATTGTTTTATATAAAAATTATAAAACGGTTATTGTACAATCTTTTGTACAATAACATTTACCACCCTTACATGTTACATTTATCACCCTTACAATTGCTTATTTAATTTACTTTATATCCCTAAAAATTCTAAAACGGTTATTGTACAATTTGTACAATAACATTTACCACCCTTATAATGTTACATTTATCATTCTTACAATTACTTATTTAATTTACTTTATATCCCTTACTTTTTCATTTTTCATTTTACACCATTATCATATTAACACAAATAATCGTATATGAACAAAAATACAATGAAAAAATACGTTTTTTTTTACAAGTTATACCATTATAATCGTCTCGTCAATACCTTCAAAACGAGCCCAATATTGAATATTTTTTAATTTAACCGTACTATTAAATATTATGAATATCTACGAATTAATTGTTTTCTATCCATACGTTTTATTTTTTTCATAACATATTAAAAATACATAATCGTAGATCAACTGAAATATATTAAAAATACGTTTCATTCTTAATATAAATTATATCATTATAATTTTTTCATCAATAATTTTAATATAACTTAATTATTGATTTTTTTTGGGTTTTATATTTACTATATTATTAAAATTTTAATACGGTTAATTAGTTTTTTGGAAAGTTTTGAAAACCAAAATTTTAGCTTCATTTTCTTCGAAGTTACATTTATCACTCTTATAATTAGTTATTTAATTTACTTTATATCCCTTGGTTTTTCATTTTTCATTTTACATTTTTATCATGTTAACACAAATAATCATATATGAACAAAAATGCAATGAAAAAATATGTTTCTTTTTACAAATTATACCACTATAATCGTCTCGTCAATACTTTTAAAACGAGTCCAATATTGAATATTTTTTAATTTAACCGTATTATTAAATATCATGAATATCTACGAATTAATTTGTTTTCTATCCCTACACTTTATTCTTTTTTCATTTTTAGTATATTAAAAACACATAATCATAGACCAATTAAAATATTTAAAAAAACGCGCTTCATTTTTTTATAAAGTACACCACTATTATTTGTTCGTCAATATTTTCAAATTAAGTTTATTTTTGAATATTTATTGATTTAGTATTATTATAAAATAGAATAAAGACGTATCAATTTATATATATATATATAGAAGATAGCATACCGATATATATTTGTAACGGTTATTGTAAAAAAAACGAGGTATACAAATCTATACATATCTATATTAGATTTTTTTTATTGAATTAATTAAAAATTTATAATCAGATAAATTATAAAGGTATACAACTTACATCAATAGGAACAAAAATAAAACAAAAATGAAATATGATTGAAAATACACAACAAATTAATTAAGAGTCAATGCATGATTCACATATAAGTGTATCAAACGACTCACAAGAAACAGGGGTTTTAGCAACGACTTTTGTAGTCTCTAAAAGTCCATTTATCATCACAAACGGTTTATAGAGATGACATGTCGTCGCTATAGCTTATGGCTGAAACATTTCGTCGCTGAAACTCATTTTTCTTGTAGGGTTAAACACCGTGTTTTCATTACTAAAGTATCGATAAGGACGAATAATACAAACTTAAAATAAAACGTTGTTGTCATTTTGATTTCGAGATATTTCGCGAACGGATACATACCTTTGTTAATTGTTCCTTCGATTTCACAATTTTTCGCGCCACATCGTGCGCAGGTATATGCCTAGTGTGGAATTAAAGAGAGTTTAAAAGAAGATATTTGAAATCCATAAATAAATACGGATTTGGTCTGTAAGGTATATGAAAAATTATGGATTTGGTCTCTTAATTTTATTTATTACATAAAAGCCCTACAAGTATATAGATTTTTATGGATTTGGTCTTTCGCAGTAATGACCATTCAACTTTTCTATTAAATATGACTTTTTAGCAAATTTTATTTATTTTTACCATTTTTCAAATCACATGGACTAAATCTGTTATTTACTCTAAACTATATTTATATTTTATATTTTACATATTTTATATTTTTTGAATTCGTATTTTATAAATTGTATCATATATTTATATTTATAAATTATACTACATTTATCTTTTATAAAATTTATTTTGTATTTATATTTATATTTTATGTATTTGAATTTTTCATCTATACAATTTGATTTACCGTTTGTAACATAAATTTTGTGATGAAACTATACAAAATTGTGAGTTTGAATATTTAGTTTATAAATAATTTAAAAATTATGCCACAAATACTAAATCAAATCATTTGCACAAATAGCGTAAGTGGATGTTTAGATATATACAAATCAATAAACAAACGCTAGATCAAATTAATACAAATGCTAGATCAAATCAATATACAAATTGCATAGCTGCAAGGTTCAAATACATAAAATCTATCTATCTATCTATCTATCTATCTATCTATATATACATACATCTATTGTATTTTAGCGACTATTAGTTGTTGTTTTATATCATCTCAAGTATAGATCCTTTTACCGACTTAACTTATTATGTTATAAACTACATTTCTTATCCTTTGAATGGATAGGATATTTGATGCACGGTAAATATGCAAGGAGTTGTGGTTGTTTTTAATTCATTTATGCACACTTACAACCTTTTGTTAAATTCGTTTGGAGAGTGTACAATTAACTATTTGTAGTGATATTATAGGCATGTTATTATGGCACCAAGGTGTGACATCATCTGTGGCGTTCTATGGAGATGCACAACAGTCACAAAGCTCGTTTTTAGTAAGTCAAAAAACAAAAACAAAAAACTAGGGATTTTGGAGCCCAAGTCTCACTGGGTTTGGGCTTGCTAGGCCCAAGTTTTTTTGGGTCGGACTTCTGGTTTGGCCTTTTTTGTGAGGTGTATGGGTCAATCCTAGGATTTGGATTTTTGGAGTTTTGATCATTATTGGTTGGGCAATGTAGTTACATACATGTCATATATTTTGGATACATTTGGAGTTGTGAATCAAATGTACTATTAATTTTGTTTAAATATTGTATATTAAGATTTTGATCTATAGGAAGCTCGATAGACATAACCAACACCCGTTATTACAACCATATGTTATTTGATTTCTCTTCAGTTTGATGGCGATAATTTGTTAGGAAAACTTTAAATATCGTGAAATTGATATTTTTATCATATGTATTAGTTTGTTCATTTTACAATCTCAATCTATACCAGGCTACAAGAGAAAAATAAATTTTCATTAAAGAGACAATTACTCAAGCTTAGAAAAAATCGTCTTCGACTTTTACATTTTTTTTATAACTGCATTTATGTTCATGTTTTAAAATTTAGGGGTCGTTTACCAAATACTTATCGGCATGAGTCACCATCCTTGCTTACCTAATTGGATAACATTATCGACTATCAAAATGAATTGAAGGTAAGCGTTTATCACTCGGTAACGCTTATCGGGTAAGAGTCACCACCTTCACTTACCGGGTAAGACTTTCAATATTTACCTTCACTTCTTACCGGATTAGATTATCGATCCTTTTTAAACTCATTCGATAAGGTAAATTACCAAATAAACATTTTTACATTTATCTTTCAACCTATAAATTTAGTTGATGTTCTGTATTTAAAAATATATTTATATATAATTTTTATTGTTTCTAATAAAATATATATCTTGGTAACATTACTTTTAACCAAAAAGTTCAAATATGTACCAAGACTGAGATGTACATGTGGGATGCACATGCTTTTGCAGCCAAATGTTTTGAAAGCTAAAAAGGTTCCCTTTTGTCACAAATCTCAAGACATGTCACTTTTTCTAAAATGTTGCTATCTATTTTATGCCATTTTTATTGATAAAAATCAAAATTAATTGATTCACATAAAAATGAATTCAACTTCATTAAGTAATTGATTTCTCAAGCCAATGGTCTTGAAAGAAACATTCTTGCAATTGTTTTAAAATAAATGTAAAGTGTAGGTAATTTATATTCAAGAGTTAAAATGTAAATTTGGTCCTTGTGGTTTATACAAATTAACGAATATGGTTTTTGAAAAGAATTATTAATAAGGGATATTTTTATAGTTTCATTTTATAACGGATATAGTCTTTTCTACTAATTCATCCGGTTAACTTTCCGTTGGTGAGAATCAATTTTTGTCTATTCATCTTTTCATTTTTATAACAGAATGAAAGTTGTGGAAAAGAATGATGAATAGACAAAGTTGTCCCTTACCAGTAAAAACTTAACTGAAGGAGTTAATAGGAGACACCATATCCGTTATAAGAATGAAAATATAGAGATATCTCTCGTTAATAATTTTTTTTTATGGACCTTACTCATTAATACCTAAACTACATGGACCAAATTTACATTTAACTGTATATTAAACTTTATGTAGAATATTAGAAATTCTAATACTATAATTAATGTTAAAATCTTTAAATGTCTCGAACTAAAAATGATAATTTTTTGTTATTTTTTTTATTTTTTATTTTAAAGAATTAAAAAGAAATTAATGCTCCTACACCTTTTTTCCTTACAAAAGAATGATGTTAAGGAATCCTTGGTTGAAAAATGAGAATGGCAATAAGAAAATGTAATTTCTTTTTTCTCGTTATTTTGATTCTCTTTTACTTTTTATTGTTAACGATTACACATTTTTTTTTTTACTTTTGTTTTTAGAGTTTTCCAAAATTAAAGAATTTTACCCCCTTTTTCATGTTTTTTATTTAAAAAAAATTTAGATGATCTATTAAAACAAATTTTAACCCAAAACCTCTATATTGAAAAATCTTTTACAAATGCTTAAAAAAAACTCAAGATTTTTTCTTCCCTTCCCCCGACAAAAAAAAAATCGAGAAAATAGTGTAAAGTTCTACAAATACATGAATATTTAAAAAATAAAAACAATATTATAAACCGAAATGGCAAGTTTCGGGTTTATATAAAAACAAGAGTAAACTATGATTTTCGTTCTTGTGGTTTGTTGTTTATAACCATTTTTGTCCTTGACTTTAAAAGTTGTTTTTTTGGTCATTGTGGTTTGCAATTTCTTTCCATTTTTGTCCTTAAAACTAAGAGCATCTCCAACAACTTTCGTGTAATTTTTCTAAAATAGAGAACCAAAAGTGAAAATCTTTAAAATCTATTACATTCATCTCCAACAGATTTGTTATTTTAGAAATTTTAAAACAACTTACATTATTATAATATTCTTTAATTTATCATCCCAATAGACTTTAAAAAAAATAACTTAATATAAAATGATAAAAATTGAATCTCATTGGTGGGTTGGAATAAAATAATATTTCTCTCTCCTATTTAGAGAGAATTATAAAGATTTCTCATGATTCTCTATTTTAACAAACAATATAGCAATGCTGTTGGAGAAAAATAGCAAAGCAAAACCCTTTTTTTTTTCTATTTTAGCAATACTGTTGGAGATGCTCTAATATTTTCAGGGATTAAAAGTGAAAGGAGTTACAAACCACAAAGACAAAAAAAAAACAAATTTTAAAGATCAGGAACCGAAAATCGTTATAAACAACAAACCAAAAGGGACGAAAATTATAGTTTCCTCTAAAAACAATATAAGAAAGAAGGTTGACTGAAAGGGGAAAATGCCAAAATTTCAGCATACAACTATTATCCTACCATACGACACTGCCTGAAGATTTGTATAAAAACCATTTTGGTGTCGGTGGGTATTTCTCTTTTCAATGTATTCCTTCCACCCCACCACTTCACACAACCTCCCCCAATTCAACAATTACTTGTTTCAGTAGAAGAAATCAAGAAATCTTGAAGTTTGTTGATTGATTCAATTGAGTGGGTTTATGTATGACATGGGTTTGTGCTTAAATTAGCTTACAACAAAGATCATATCCATGGGTTTGAAGAGCAGAAATTTGGTGTCAAGAAAATTGACATTTTTTCTGTGTATTGGTTGCTTCCTTGCTGGAATGCTGTTCACTGACAGGTTTTTTTTAATTTAATTTGAATTCATATGATTATCTGCTGCTAAATTCTAATAATCTGAGGCAAATGTTGATGATTTTGGTCTTATTTTGAACAATGTGATTGTAGTTCCTATCTTGGATTAAAGATTGATGGTATTGTGGTTGGTAATTAAAGTTTTGTGTTTTTGTGCAATCTGGTACTTGAGGATTAATCACTGTCATCTCCCAAAGTGATTGATAGTTGATGAATTAAAATATGTAAATCGAGCAAGGCAATGCTAAAGGCACCCTTTTATTAATGTCAAAATCAGGTTAATTTCATGCATTGGAAATGTAAAAAGCAGTTTTTGATGTTGATGTATGTGAAGAAAAAATCATTTATAAGAGTGTCATTAGCAAAGAATAGGGTGCCATTAGCCTCCCCTAGAGTAAGGGTAGCCTAAAAATGCATACCTTTGTATTGTTTAATGCACACCTACTTGCTAAATTTCTTTAAATACATCAACATTCAGATCTGAGGTCTTATTTTACTTCTAATTAATAAGAGGGGGTGCTGAAGTCTGAAATTTGCATCAACAAGACACTATGTTTCTACAACGTCCGGAGGCGTCTTGAGAGAAACAAAAGTTTTAAAAAGTTAGGTCACCACTTCTTATTTCAGACGTATTTAAGAGTTCAGAGGTTCTGAAAGCTGGAAAAAAAACAACCTAAATCTTAAAAGGTCTGAATGATTTAGACATAAGAGGCATTAAGAGTTTTTTTTTTAAACAAACAACCCCTTAGACTTATTGTTTACATTTTTAATGTATAATTTGACATGATTCTGTGTAAATGGGTGCATATAGCAACAACCTAGGAAATGGAACCTATATCAGTTAGACTTGGACCATTTTTCCTATATATGTGTTCAAGACTGTTACTGAGGATTCGGATGCCTATGACGGAAAGCCAAGAAAATGGCTCTTTAGAGACCGATTCAAATGAGTTCCGCCTATCCTAAGAGAGCGAGACGAGTATGGTTTTAGAGATATATTTCAATTACCCAAGACTCCTTTTGTAGTTAGAAGTCACATGGAGTTGTCACACTTGTTTGGGCTCTATTGTGTGAAAATACAAGGAGTCCATTAGATTACTCTCCAAAAGAGCCCTTGAGGAGAGAAAAGAGATTCCAACATATATATTGAAGAGATGATCCACCCATTTCATAAAAGGATTCGACCTGGTTTAACAACAGCTACCCAATATTTGGGAGAGTCTTTACTTGAACCCATACGTGTTTCTGCGGGTCTTACTGTAACTGGTTTATCTGGAAATATACGGACCCATATATTTTCCACCACGACGTGCATTTTGTGTCATTGCTCGTCGATCTACTTCTATTTGTCTAGATGTGATCCAAGCGGGTTAAGTTTTTCTATGAGACTCTAACACATCCCCTCCAACGGACCTCGCCCGTGAAGTAAATCATCGCACCTACGGTCCAACCAATTGGCTAGATAGCGACTAATTAACAGATTCATATATGAACTAATTAACTGATTCTCATATGAACGTATAGTTCATATGTGAATCATATAGGTTCATATATGAACTGAACTCATCCCGCGTATTTTACGAAACTACCCCTCTACCTTCTATAGACCATGCAAGGAATTATCCGGTGTTTCGCGGTCAAAGCCGCAAATGTTGACCAGATGAAGGACTAAGATTACTTCTCTATTTCTCATACATTTACCATTTCTCAAATGAACATCTCCCTATATATATATATATATATATATAGATGTGGTGCTTACTGCTTTCTTTTTGGTGGTAGAATGTGGACTGAGCCTGAAGCTAAAGGCATATCAAGACAAACTGGAACCGAAGCCGAAAATCTCAAGTTATTAGCAGAGGGCTGCGATACAATATCAGTGAGTAATTGAGTAAATAAGCATCTAATTGTATGTGTTTTTTCATTCGGATATCAAGTTAAACTTTTGGGATAATTGGTTTTAATCAGAAGGATGTAAGGAGGGATTCTAAGGACATAATTGGGGAGGTTTCAAGAACACATAATGCCGTGCAGTAAGCTTCATTGTTACCCTTTTCCTAGTTCTTTCTGTTCCCCAAAAGCGTAAACACGCATGTTAACTGGTTCATATGTTGATGATGCAGAACATTAGACAAAACGATTTCAAATTTGGAGATGGAATTAGTGGCGGCAAGAGCCGTGCAAGATTCTATAGTTAACGGATCTCCTTTATCTGACGATCTGAGCCTACCCGAGCCAGTTAAGAAAAGAAAATATTTGATGGTTATCGGCATTAATACTGCTTTTAGCAGCCGAAGGAGGAGAGACTCCGTTCGTGCTACTTGGATGCCTCAAGGTTGTTGTCCCTCACGCAATTTCCACTTAATGCTAGTGATATTATTTCATTCGAAATCGTAAATTCTTTTTCATATTATCAATTCAGGTGATAAACTCAGGAAGCTCGAGGAAGAAAAGGGTATCGTTATGCGATTTGTGATAGGTCACAGGTAGGCAGCATGTATTTAACGATCATATTAATGTATTTATGCGAAATGCAAACAACGGATTAAGTATTTTACCTGCAGTGCTACTTCAGGAGGCATTCTTGATAGAGCTATCGAAGCAGAAGAAAAGAAGCATGGAGACTTCTTGAGGCTGGAGCACATCGAGGGCTACCTTGAATTGTCCGCGAAAACAAAAACATTTTTTACTACAGCCGTTGCTGTGTGGGATGCAGATTTCTACGTCAAAGTTGATGATGATGTACACGTAAATATAGGTAAATAAGGCCATGTTTGGCAACCACAATCTAGCTTGTTTTTTGAGCTTAATGAAAAAAAAAAAAACTGTTTGGTCATCAATGCTAGCTTTTTGAAAAGTTACTTCAAGTAATGTTTCAATAAGTTCTAGGGGTTTTTTCCACGTTTTTTTCAATTATGCTGCTTATATTTTTCCAATTAACTTTTCAACTTAGGTCATCTTACATTGTCATCCTGCCTATCAACTAATGTTTTACTAAATATGATTAGTTTTTCAGCTAGCTTGATATCCAACGACTAGCTTATCAGTTGCACGAGATCCTTGTAATTTGTAACACTATTCATCTACAAATTTTGAATGTTAAATGAAGGTACGCTTGGAGCGACATTAAGTAGATACAAGTCAAAACCTCGTGTGTACGTTGGATGCATGAAATCTGGTCCTGTTCTTGCTCACAAGTAAGCCCATACCTACTAATCTGCTGCTTAAGTTATGGTTTTGGGAGTTGTTTTCTTGTTTATATAGCTTGACATGGTGTATATGTGCACATGTTCTAAGGGACTGTTTGGCAGTTGCTGAATGGCTTGGTGTAGAATGATTAAGAGACTCTTATGATATAGTGCAAATTGAAATATGGTTGTTTGGTAATTGTTCATAATGAAATCAGGGGTCTAAATTGTTTACCTCTTAATGGTTCTATTAAGAGGAAACCTCTGAATCGCTAAGAGGTGAACCTTGTTTGACAAAAAAAAGTCTGACTCTTAATTGCTCCAAAACCCTCTTAATGATTTTGTGTCCTGGACATCCTTTAACCATTAAGCGCCGTAATTTCATTCTGAACAATTACAAAACAACCCTATTTCACTTTGAATTATATCATAAGTGCCTCTTAATCATTTTGCACCAAACCATTCAGAAACTACCAAACAGTCCCAATCATTCGCAGGGTTTTGGAACCATTAAAAGGCAGATTTTTTTTTGCCAAACAAGATTCACCTCTTAACGACTCAGATGTTGCCTCTTAATGGAACCATTAAGAGGTAAACAAACAGCCACTGCTTTCTAACTTTACCCGTTTTGCGACCAGAGGAGTGAGATATCATGAACCCGAGCACTGGAAGTTCGGTGAGGAAGGAAACAAGTATTTCCGTCACGCTACAGGACAACTATATGCCATATCAAGAGATTTAGCTACTTACATCTCGATAAACCGGTAAGCACCATTTTTCCCCTTTTTCTTAACTCTTTTGTTCTCCATCTAATCTTGGGAGCATTTGGGATGTTTTAGAAATGTACTACACAAATACGCCAACGAGGACGTCTCATTGGGATCATGGTTTATTGGACTGGATGTGGAGCACATCGACGA
Organism: Arctium minus; assembly: GCA_954870635.1. NCBI lineage: Eukaryota > Viridiplantae > Streptophyta > Magnoliopsida > Asterales > Asteraceae > Arctium > Arctium minus. The sequence goes on from OX941087.1 coordinate 97,139,104, forward strand.
TAGGAGGTTGTGCTGTGGAACACCACCAGGTAATCATCATTCTTAGGTGGCGGCGTTTGTTTTTTAAGAGGTCTGAAGTCTTATTTCACTTCTAATTAATAAGAGGTGGTGCTGAAGTCTTAAATTTGAATCAATAAGACTGTTTGTTTTTGTAACGTCTGGAGGAGTCTTGAGAGAAAGGAGAGTATATGAAATGAGGCGGGATAAGAGATTTTAAGAAGTTAGGTCACTACTTATTTAAGATGTATTTAAGAGCCATTAAGAGGTTATGAAAATTGGAAAAAAAAACCCAGTCTGAATGTAAAAAGGTCTGAACGAGGTCTGAACGATTCAGACTTAAAGAGACATTAAGAGGTATTTTTAAAAAAACAAACAACCCCTTAGATTTTTCTACTTAAATAGAGCTCTTTTGGAGAGTAATCTGATGTGGTTTCACATATCCTAACAATATGATGTTATTAACGCCTTCACTTATCTTCTCTTTTTCGTTGTTTGTGTTGATCATCTAATTGTTGGTGTAGATTGCGAGTGGAAGGCTCAAGCAGGGAACATATGTGTGGCATCATTCGACTGGAGTTGCAGCGGAATTTGCAAGTCTGCTGATAGGATCAAGGACGTGCACAAGCGTTGTGGGGAAGACGAGAATGCCCTATGGAGTGCATCATTCTAAGAAAAAGAAATCGATTATGATATATGTTACGTTTGATACGTCTGTAAAATATCGAGAGATAGAAGAAGATAGAGGCTGCAGGCACAGGGGTTCTGCCTTGTTTTAGCTCAAGAGGAAGCTACCCCTTGCTGGAGAGAGCCTAAAATAGAGTTAAAAAGATGTTATTTTTATGATTTTGAGCAACAATTTTGGTGCTCTTTTTGCTTTTAGAAATTAGTGAAAACTATTGAGAGTATTTGATACAAACCCAAGTTTGACGTACCAGATATTGTCCGCTTTGTCCAAACACTTGGACTCACGATTTTAAAACGTGTCTGGTAGATGAAGTATCCAGTCCCTTATAAGGCAACTTTCGTTCCCCTTCTCAACCAATATGGGATTTTACACCAAGACATCCGACCATCGATACCTATTGTATGAGACATGGGATTTGGAGATCTGAATTTTATTCGACATGCGGACCCATGGGCTATGGATCCATTCTTGTTTCTAAGGTCAATACTAAGGGACTGTTTGTTTACCTCTTAATAGTTCAATTAAGAGGCAATATCTGAATCGTTATAAGGTGAATCTTGTTTGGCAAAAAAAAATCTGCTCCTTAATGGTTATAAAACCCTCTGAATGATTTTGTATCTCACGCCTCCCTTAACCATTCAACACCCTGATTTCATTCTAAATAATTACCAAACAACCATATTTCATTTTGCACTATATCATAAGAGTCTCTTAATCATTTTGATCACTTAATCATTTTGCACCAAACCATTCACCAACTGTCAAACTGTTGGATATAGTGTCCAAGGTCATTAACTATTGTTAATACTTCTAATAATAGCAGGGTCCTTTTGGGTTGCCCTTAAGACCCAAATAAACAATCGGAAGGATAAAGGGAAACAATTATTTTATTAATTTATCATTTGATGATAAATTAATAGTAAGCTAAAATATAATTAATTAGATTAATTATATAAAGGGATAAATGATAATTGGTTAAAATAGTTTTAACGAGCTTATCTGTTCAAGGGGGCTAAGTGTAAAATATAGAAGTATGAGAGAAGTATAAATAAACTGCTAGGGGTCAAAACCTAAAGAGGTTTTTCTCTCCTTCTCTCTAGTAGCCGTCGGGTTTAAGGTTTAAGCCTCTTCTTGATTGTTGGTATTTGGTGTTCTTAAGTGTGAGCCACTAGAGAGATTCATACTATTGGTCCTTAACATCCAAGAGGCGAGATCAAAGGTTTGATTTATCATTGTGGTTTTTGACAATCACAATCAACAAGTAAGTAATATTGGTTCATTCTTTTGTAGTTAATTATCTAGAACATGTGTATCCTGAAAAGATGTTATTTTGTATTGCTACACATGATAATTTTAAATATGCTTACGTTGCCTATATCATGTGGTAGTAGGTTTGCTCAAAACCTTTCACAAACAACCCCTAAGTGGTCATATGTTGCGAGCCATCATAAGGAAGGATGGGTTTAAAGGTCTGGACCAACACCAGGATCTTACTAGCATAGCCACCATGCCGTGCCAAGTTTGGTGGCTTATCACATCTCCAACGGATTCTATAAAATATAGAAAATGGAGATTTTGTTCTCTATTTTGTTCCGACATATTTTATATATTGTTATCTAAAGTAGAGAAAACAAAAGAAAACTTCAAGTTTACGCTATGTTCTCGAAACTATTTTTACGAAGGAAAGGAAAGGAAAGGTAGGGAAAGGGGGGGAAGTAAAAAAAATCGTGTTCTCGAAACTTTTTTAGGAGAGAAAAGAAAGGAAACAGAAGAAAAATAATGATAACTTACTCCCAAATGTGGGAGGAAAAGAAATGAAAGAAAATTAAAACCATTTTAAAAAATTACTCAAATTATTAAAATTATAAAACTACTCAATCTTTTATGATAAAAAATATATTTTTATAAGGGTATATTTGTAAAAATAATATCTTTCATTTCCTTTCTCTTATGTTCAATAACATGAAGAAAAAAAATCTTTCCTCTCTTTTTCTTCCCTTTCGAGAACGTAAATGAAGAAATTATTTTCTTTTCTTTTCCCTCCATTTCTTTTCTATTCATTTCGTTTCTTTTCTTCTCTCCATATTGGATTAGAGAATACAACGTTAGAGTTTTCTCCAAAACATAATATTGATGAAAGATATTATTTTTCACCCGTGAAATTAAACGTATTATTATCTTACATAAAGTTTTCTAAATCGTATTGGAATATAAATTTATATAATATTAAAATAATATAATTAACATTAAAATTTCTAAAATAGAAAATTTGTTAGAAGAAAGTGTAATTTTGTATTTTTGTTAGGAGATTTAAGATTCTCTATTTTGAATATATTATAGAAAATTTGTTGTGGATGTACTTAAAAGTTTTAGGAGGTAATATGATAGTGAAAAATACATACATCCATGACGATTACATGCAATCAAGCTGACATTTTCTTTGGGTCAATTTATGGGTATTAAAAGATAGAACTTTTGTTCAACAAGTCTTGGTCTTTAATCAAACATAAGACAAGTCTTATTAGATTCAATATTCCCTTTTCTTTATTTAAATATTTAGTTTTATTAATGATAAACTTACAAGATGTTTATAATATTTGTTTTATTTATAAGTTTATTTAACATTTTAGATACTTTATCAATTATAAAATATTATCATTAAACTATATATACACCAACCATTATCTATTTTAATTCGGAAAGATATATCCTTTAAGTCATGAAAACATGCAACATTTGGTTATACACATGATATAACAAATTTATTTAATTAATAATTAAATATATAAAATACATATTAAGAAAATAAAATTGAAACAAATAGTTAGATTATAACCGAACTTACTGATAATTGAATGTTAATAAGCAAATAATTACCAAAAAGATGGTACTTCAACCAAGAGAAACATGTATTGAATGAATTTTAGATGGACATCTTTAAAATGATTAATGATAATCTGATTTTCATAATTACCAAGGTATTAATAAAAACAACTTCTTTATTACTTGAAGTAGAGGAAGAGTATGGGTACATTTTACCTCCAAGTCTTACTTTTAAGTTTTAAGCGTTATACCGAATTACTTGCTTCCTGAAATCTAATTGTGGTCATAATAAAACTAGTTTTGGAAAAATATCATAAAATTGATTATTTTATCACTTTCAAGTTGGTGTCTAACACTCATAGGGCACTAGGTTTGCTTTAAAAAATGGAAATATGAAAGATAATGAGAATATTGGAGAATGAAAACGAAAATGTTTTGTTCATAGACCTGTGGATAGAGTTTGAATCATATATTCGGGTTTTATTTTTATTTTCATTAAGGGATTTTTTTGACATTTTGTTTTGGATTTTGGTATTTGGCTTTGGCTTTGGATTCTGGAATTTGATTTTGGTGGCGGGTTTCTTCTATTTTGTTGTTGGTACTACCAACCATATCAGATAGAATTCCACCTTCAACATATGTTTTGATTTAAATACATATACAAATACATCCTCCAGACCGCATAAAAAAGCATACTTTATGGTGCACCACATGAGTACCAATTCACCTCTATTTAAATATATATAATCAAGTCCAAAATAAACTCTAGGCAAATCTATATTACGTTACAGGTAATCTATGTAACACCCGTGTTTTCGGTACGTCCCTAAGTTAACCTTTTTCCTTGTTACCAAATTAAGTATTGTGATCAGGAGCTTTCGGGTCGAAAACGGAAGAAAATCGGACTTCGGTACACCTGGGGCGATTGTGTCCGCGATTGTGACAGAGGTCACTCTCGTGGGGCACAACCACGGTCCACGGAGAATGCACCGAATGGTGGTGGTGGTGAGCGACATTGCCAAGCGAGAATGACATGTGTCACTCTCGCGAGACATACTCGCTGAATTTGTATCGTAGGGTACTTGGCTCGGGCAACATTGCCCAGCGAGAGTGACCATGTCAATCTCGCAGGGCATAGTCGCGGTCGGGGGTCATACCCTTAAATGCCCTAAAATCGATCTTTTCTTCATTTTTCTGATTTGTGGAGCCGCTGGGTGCGATTTTGGAAGAGCTAAGAGGTAGAGTTTCCTCTCCCTTCATTCATTGCTATCAAATGAAGGATTCTTATGCATTTATTGGGTTGGTTTAGGTTGGTGGTGGTGATTAAGAGCCTTGTGATTGAAGTGTCAAAGTCTCCTCCTAAACTCTACTCTTAAGTGTTATTACCTAGAGTTTCTTATAACTTTACAAGGTGAGTTTGTACTCTTAGTTAACTTTGTTATGATTTCATTCTTGTACTTAGTCATTCAACATTTTTCTAACCTAAGTGATGGTTGGTTTGATAAATCACAACCCAAAACCTAACATTTGGGGTTTTAGGGTTTGGTAATTAGAAACATGATATCTATTATGGATTGCTATGGTGAGATGTTCCCTCATGTACTCACAACGCATTATTTGAGTTATCCTTGTTTCTAGGGTGATTAATACTCCCTCAACTAAATTAGGGTTTCATCTTGAATTACTCATTTTTGGGTCAAAGTTCACGAATAGTGATTACTATTGTATAAACACTCATTTGTTAATAATTGGTAGGTTGGATATTAAATGTCTTCCACGAATAATGGGAGTCAAGTATTTGAAACAAGAATTGTTAAGAATGAAATTGGACTTTGAGTCTAAAGTGTACATTTGTTTATTATCATGATTGGTTTTGTTCGATTTTAGTATTAGTGCAATGAATCCATAGGCACGGTGTTCCTATGTCTCGTCCGGAGATTAGGTTCACCACTTTGGCACATAATAGGCATTGGGTTTCATGGTAAGTAAGGTGTGGACCTATACGGTCGTGCAGCGTCCCATGGGCAGTAAGGTGTAATTCCATTGTGCATGAGTTCCCCTGTTTTGGAACTCTCATGAATAGACCTGGAGTGGTTGACTTGATGTTTTCGAGCAATAGACTTGGAGTAGTTGTGATTGGAATTATTTGTAACATATAATGATCACTAATGGTTTATTTGTTTTGTTTTGATTTAGCACACGACTAGATCGGCTGTATGACTTCAAACGGGTTTATCATTTATTTATTATTCAATTTATTTGTTCTCACTAGGCTTTAGCCTAACACTTGTTCTTTGGTGGTCATGTATGACAGATCATTCTAGCGGTGGGGCTCGTCGGGATTGAGAGAACGACTTTGGAGCCAAGAGCGGTCTTTTTGAATATATAGTTACCAATATATTGAAGTATAGAGATTACACATTTTGGAAGAATAGTGACACCCGATCTTAATCTTATTTGACCAAGTTAGATTATTAGGTTATCGAATTTTTATTCTTTATTTGATTTGGGATTGTAATTGTCATCCTCTATTCCCGTGTTGGGTTAACATACACTTGGTTTAGATTGTCATATCCATAATATGCAGGTTGTTTGGTCTCCCATTTAGGGTGGACTGGTTTCTTCCACTTTTAGAAGGGTTAAATCGCCCAAATCAAACCGCGAACACCACTAAGAGAGAGAGAATGAATCGGGTGTTTAGAGGTTAGGGAGGTTAACGGTGGGTTAACAATTTTGAAATTAATTTATAATTTAATTTAAAAGTTAATTAGGTGTCGATATCGACCGAGAGGAAAGGTATAGGTGATTTTTTTTCCTTTGAAGCCACATAGCACCTCAAAATCCAACGTGTATACATTGGAGAACCCTAAACAGAATAAATTTGCCACCATTTCTCTTACGTGTCACATCCACACACTCTTATTAATCCACTATAAATCCACACCCACCCTCTTTCCCATTTCTCCCATGCAGCATTCAAAAAATGGCTTCTTCTCGACTCCTCCTCCCACTTGGGCTTTGCTTTCTTGTTCTGTTTCAAGGTTGTTTTGCTCAGTTAGAACGACCACCGCAGCAACATAAGCAGTCACGTCTACGTGGAAGATCGGACTGCCAGTTCGACAGAATCACCGCCAGAGAACCCAACCGTGTTCTGCAATCGGAGGCTGGAGTGTCCGAGTTCTGGGTCTCCGACGACCAGAACGACGAACTCGACTGCGCCGGTGTCGAAGTAGCTCGTCATACTATTAATACTAAAGGACTTTCCTTGCCATTCTACGCAAATGCACCTGAGCTCGTCTATGTTGTCAGAGGTACGTACCTACCTACCCAACTCTTTTCTTCTTGTACATTGTGCACTATAACCACTATTCTAAAAAACTCGTCGCCCATGGCACTTGTGTGTTGTGTGTCACGCAACGTTAAGTCAATGGACAATTATCGTAATGAGATATTTGATTTTTTCTTACATTTTTAATGTCTTATTTACAAATTTTTAATATATGAAAGAACGAAAATGGCCTCACTTAACGGATTTTTTTAACACTTGTTAGGAAAAAATGGCCCAAATTCAGACGTTTGGTAAATGACGATAGCCATCTAATAATTTTAAAATTGCAAGAACAAAAAATATTATTTTTATCTAACCATAAAGCCGGAATTTGTAGTTTACTATATTGAACAAACGAATCAATAAAAATGATGTTGAAAAAAATAACCGAATAAGGAAATCAAATTACTACTTCAATTAATACTAGAAGCATACTCGCGTAATGCACTATTTTAATGTTTCATTTTATTTTTTTGTCGATTTATAGTACGATTTTGGATGGTTTTGAGAAAGTGATAATGTTTTTTTTATATAAATTTGTTTAATTTAGGCTTAATACTATAATTTTTTTATATAAAAAAATTAAGTATTTTGTTAGAATTCAATTATTATCTTCTATATTTTAATGATATCTAGAAAAGATAACCAATTATATATTTAATAATATAATTAAAACAAAATTATAGTAATATAATATATTAATTAATAGTGATACATGGAAAGGTCTCCATAAAAGGAAGGACCTGCACTGCACATACCAAATTGAAGTATACAGTAGTAATATGTATTTTGTGCCTTGTAAATTAAAAGATTTTTAAAATCTTGAATAAAATGATAGTATCTTGTGCCTAATAATTTGTATTTAAGAGTAATCTATCCGTACTTTATAATATAGTATAGATATAGATGACCTAATTTAACTTGCTTATTACTATTTACTCATTGAGTAACACTACAAAACATACGTTTTTATATATATCTATACTATATAATGAAAAAACTAAAACGGTTATTGTACAAACTTTTTTACAATTATAATTACCAATCTTACAATTACTTATTTAATTTACTTTATATCTATTACTTTTTCATTTTTCATTTTACACCATTATCATATTAACACAAATAATCATATATTAACAAAAATGCAATGAAAAAATACGTTCATTTTTTCTACAAATTATACCATTATAATCGTCTCGTCAATAACTACAAAACGAGCCCAATATTGAATATTTTTTAATTTAACCGTACTATTAAATATCATGAATATCTACGAAATAATTTGTTTTCTATCCATACGTTTTATTTTTTTTTCACCGTTAGCACGTTAAAAATACATAATCGTAAAATATGTTTCATTCTTATTATAAATTATATCATTATAATTTTTTTCGTCAAAAATTGTAATATAAACTAATTATTGAATATCTTTATGGATTTAGGTTTCATAACTTGTGATTCTTAGGTTATGGTTGATTGTTGATGACATGTATATAAGGAAGTAACATTAATTGTTCGTTGTTTACTTACATTCCGCTGCATCGCGTGAGTATATGCCTAGTAATATTATATATGAATTAGAAATCTGATGCCATAAGTCACGCTTTAAAAACGTCATGGCTTCTAAGGCTTGATGTTTGGTCTCGTCGCCACGCCACACACGTCTCACGCCATTTAGAACCTTGACTATAACTTGTACTTTTAACTTTTGTTTGGCTGATACAGGAAGTGGTATTCAGGGAACGGCACTACCCGGGTGCCCTGAAACATTTGAATCAGGAAAAGAAGAGTTTTTTGACAAACACCAGAAGGTTTTCCGATACAAAGAAGGGGATATACTAGCTTTGCCGGCAGGTGCAGTTCATTGGACCTACAATGATGGTGACACACCCATAGTACTCATTGTACTCCGTGATACCAGCAATGTGGCCAACCAACTCGATCGAAACTTCAAGGTAATTAATTTTTTTGTTGATTTAAATCAGTTCAACATCACGCATAGTGGTGTAAATGAGTCGAGCTTTTAACGAGTTCGAGCTCGTTTATCTCGAGCTTGAGTTTGATTATTCTCGAACTCGAGTCGATCTCAAACACAAAATAGGACTCGTTAAACTTATCGAGCCGAGCTTTATAACACCAATATTCGACTCGACTCGGCTCGTTTAAAAACTCGATTCAATTTTTCGAGCCGGGCCGAGCCATTCAAGCTTACCCTTTTTCGAGCCAAACATGCTCATATATTTATTAATCATACAATAAAAATATAAAAATTATCGAGCTCAAACCGATAAACGAGTTTATCGAGCACGAGTTTGAACCCATAAACGCACGAGTATCAAGCTCGAGCTCGATAACTCAAAAAATATTCGAGTTCGAGCCCTACATTGAAAAGTTAATCGAGCTTGAGCCCAATATTTATTTTTTGTATTTATTTTTTGAGCCCGGCTCGATTAACCTACTACTCGACTCGGCTCGTTAATATTCATGCATTTTGCCAATGCAAATTATTCAAGTGATCGTTTTTATTGGTTAGAAATTCTTCCTTGCTGGAAACCCACAAAGCCAAGAAGGCGGGTATGGCGGCAGGAGGCCGGACGAGGGATGGGGGAAACAGAAGCTTCAAGAACAAGAAAGCTCGAATATCTTCAACGGGTTTGACAACCAGATCCTCCAGGAGGTCTTTAATGTGGAATTCAATATCGTGAACCAACTAAAAGGGCAAAACGACAAGCGTGGATTCATCGTTAGAGCCGATAACTTGGATGTTATGACCCCAGAAAAACAAGAATACCAACCAGGCAACGGCATAGCCCAAACCATATGCTCGACCCAGTTGAGGGCCAACATCGCCGACCCAGCTCAAGCCGACGTGTACAACCCACGTGGCGGACGCGTGAGCAGTCTCAACAGTCAAAAGCTCCCCATCCTCAACTGGATCCAACTTAGTGCAGAAAAAGGACTCCTTTATAAGGTATATATAATTGTGTACAAGAGTTGAGTTAATTGTGAGAAGCGTGAGAAGTGTTTATCGACCATTTGGATGATAAATGGATGCACATTAGGTTAAGATGCACCGAGATACACCAGATCAATTCCCTTCTAAACCGCAATTCACGGAAGGGTTTGAGATTAAAGGAGATCAACGGTTCAGATCCACTTCTCAAGTTTCTCACATATTTCTCACAGTTAACTTAACTTCTCATACGATCCTTCGCCACCGATCGAAATGCCTTCCTAACTTATAAACTTATGTGAAGTAGAATGCGGTGCTGGCACCACACTATAACTGGAACTCCCACAGCATAATCTACGTCACAAGTGGAAACAGTCGTATGCAAATCGTGAGAAACGACGGCACAGCGGTGTTTGACGGCGTGGTGCAAGAGGGTCACTTGATCGTAGTGCCACAGGACTTTGCAGTGGTGAAGAAGGCAGGTGAGCAAGGGTGCGAGTGGGTGGCATTTAAGACAAACGACAACGCGAAGACGACACAGCTTGCGGGTCGGTTTTCGTTCCTGCGCGCACTGCCAGAGGAGGTGGTTGCCAACTCCTATCAGATCTCAAGGGAGCAGGCCAAGGAGCTCAAGTATAACAGGCAAGAAGGTGTGATTTTGAGCCCAACTTCTACATCAACCAGAGAAAAAAAGGGAATTAATGCTCTTTTAAATGTTCTTTTTAGTTAGAAAAGTAGTAGTCATGTATGGAATGGTAATAAAAGGGGTTCTTCTCGTCTATGTAATATGCGACCTTAAAATAAAAGTTGAGTTTCAATTCTTAAGGGAAAAGAATTGGATTTTGGTTTGGTTGTGATTTTGTTTAACATAAATACATAATCATCTTGGTTTCGAGTTTGAAACAGACCGGTTACTCCAACCCCCCTTGGGCCCAGTGTAACTCGTTTATGCCAAACTCCGTAACGAAGAAGCCCTTGGGCCCAGTGTAACTCTTTTATACCAAATAGCCTTAAGGTAAGTGTTTGGGTAGAAAATCCAACAGACCATCGTCGTATGACCAACAATGAATGACGCCCTTTCTCTGGACGTCCTCGATTGAAATAACTAAAACGTTTAAACCATTCCTGTCGTACGACCTAATTTCGGTTACTAATCTGCAGCATGCGTTATATTATGTTTGATGCAGGATTCAAAGACATTTATGGTTGAAGATCATAACGGAAGCCATCATCAATAACAAACGGACATAACGGATGCTATTATCAATGTCAAAACAGTCATCCTATTGATGAACAAAATACGCATTCAAGACAAACCAACAGAAATCGATTATAAATATGAAGATAGAACCTCACACTAGGGGGCAAATTCTAAGACCTCACAAGCTCACGAATTACGTTCTCAAAGATTGCTCAGACTTTCAAAGCTCATAAAGTATTCTGCTGTTCAACACGCGACGCACGACAGGAATTTTGATTACACACAACACACGACCATCCTTACTTTATTGTACTGTTGCAATACACTGTTAAACGCTTGTTATAAAGGACGACGTCCCTGATTGACGTCCATAGTGCCCGACGACTCACACTCGTCCGCGGTTTTTACCCATTTTCGGGGTTTTCCGCGTCACCAATTCTCTCGTCCCATTTACTTTATTTTTATTATAGTCGTACGATTATTGTTGTTACTTTCTTTGGCTGGATCAAGCTCCACATTTATCTTAAATTTTCCTTGGGAGATTTTTGGCATAAACAGCTTGGCTCCCACTGTGGGGCCCCATCCAAAGAAAATCTTCGATAATCTTACGACGTACTAACGTTTTCCTTCAAGTGTTCTCTTTTTGCAGTCATTCAGGACAATGGCATTCCAAGGAACTCAAGATTATGTTGTGGCCCAGATGAGCATGGAGCTGACTGCTGCCCGTGCCCGTATTGACGCCCTAACAACCCAGGCTCGACAAGTGGCTGAAACCATCGAGCATCTAAGAAACCAGAGTGGAAATAATGTGACGGGGACTACGAATGCTTATACCGGTGCTTGGAACGTACCCCCTCCATTGCCTAATTATCCTCGTCCACCACCAGTTAATCCTGCGACCTTCATAGTCCCAACCATGCCTATGGCCTCTATGCCATTCAATGGACATGCCTCTGATTCCTCGCATCAGACTAGCTTCAACGGATCAGGTTATGTTCCATTGGGTGTTCCAAGTGGTGTCCCGGTAGATCCCGTTGCACAACGATTGAAGCTTCTGGAGGAGCAGAATGAGCGTGTCTTGTCGATGTTGGCCAAATTGCCGGGGGCAACAGTTCCAGTTTATGTCGAGCCACGTACGGGATTTCAGGCGTCGCCGTTTGTTGATGAGATCGCATTGGTGGACGTCCCAAAGAAGTATAGCATCCCGACCTTCACCCCAAAATATTCAGGTGTTACTGATCCTACAGAACACGTCGCCCAATACAAACAACTTATGTGGATTGTCTCGATACCGTATCAGTTTCAAGAAGTCTGTATGTGCAAGAGTTTTGGAGTGACCTTGACTGGAGCAGCGTTACAATGGTTGATCAATCTCAAACCCAAAACTATCGGTTCTTTTGCAGAATTGGTGAACCAATTTTCTCAACAATTCGCCAGCAGCCGAAAAATGGAAAAACAGACGAGCGACCTTTACTATGTCGTACAGAAAAATGAAGAGTCCATTCGGGACTATTTTAACCGGTTCAACGCAGAAATGATCGGTATCCGAAATTGCGACGTAAAAACAGCTATTGAAGCATACAAACGGGGTCTAGACGATAGTTCAGGGTTATATCTCGACCTTACGAGATATCCTCCAGAAACCTTTGAAGACGTACGAGCAAGGACGCTCGCTCATATGAGGGTCGAGGATGACTTCGCTTTCAGAAATAAACACTCGAGCGACAAGAAAGGCCTAGGTGTTAAAAATCCAGACTTCAAACCAAAGCCGACCGGTTGATCAGAGCCTACCAGACAGATTTCAAATGTGAGATTTGAAAAGACAGGGCCGACGACTTCCAAATCTGTCCATTATCCTAAGGTATCATCTTATGGCTTCCCTGGATCAGCCAAGGACGTCGTCGCGTCCCTGAAACAGCTCCAACAAAACATTCGATGGCCAAAGAAAAACGATAAAGACAGTGATAAGAAAGACAAAACAAAATGGTGCGATTTCCATAATGACTTCGGTTATATAACGGATGATTGCATCGCCTTGAAGAAAGAATTGTCCTGGCTTAATTCGAAAGGTCGATCCATGGTGGCCATCGATCCGAGTATTATTTCTCATAAACTCAACGTCGATCCATCATTCAAACCCGTTCAACAGAAAAGACGAAAATTTGCTCCTGAAAGAAATAAAGTTATCAACGACGAAGTTGATAATTTGCTTAAAACAGGAAAGATACGAGAGGTCAAATATACAGATTGGCTCGCCAACGTTGTTGTCGTCCAAAAGAAAAATTGCAAATGGAGAGTATGCATTGATTTCACAGACCTTAACAAGGCCTGTCCAAAAGATCAATTTCCGTTGCCACACATCGATTCTATGGTCGACGCTACAGCTGGGCACGAATTGCTCACCTTCATGGATGCATATTCTGGATATTACCAGATATTGATGCATTCCGATGATCAGGAAAAAACAGCCTTCATGACAGATAAAGGTATTTATTGTTATAAAGTAATGCCTTTTGGTCTTAAGAATGCAGATTCGACGTATCAGCGACTAGTGAATATGATGTTCAAAGAACATTTGGGCGACACTATGGAGGTATATATCGACGACATGCTCGTCAAATCGAAACATACGGACGATCATATAGAACATTTGAAACAGTCGTTCGACATTCTTCGTGAATACAAAATGAAGTTAAATCTGACAAAGTGTTCCTTTGGAGTTCGAGCTGGCAAATTTCTCAGTTACATGGTCACACGACGAGGAATCGAAGCTAACCCAGATCAAATCAAAGCAATTATCGAGCTAAAATCACCCATAAATTTTAAAGAAGTCCAGCGTCTAACAGGACGTGTAGCAGCATTAAACAGATTCATCTCTCGGTCGTCCGACAGATGTCACCTATTCTACAATATCCTGCGAAAAAACAAAGGATTCGAGTGGACTGATAAGCACGAAGAGGCGTTGCAACAACTCAAGAAATACATGACCTCACCTCCCTTCCTCTCCAAACCTGAGAAAGGTGAAGTTCTTCAACTCTATCTAGCCGTCAGTACTAATTCGGTGAGTGCAGTCCTTATACGAGAAACCGACGGACGATAATTTCCAATCTACTATGTAAGTAAAACTATATTAGACGCTGAAACCAGGTACTCGTCTATAGAAAAACTTTTGCTTTCGTTAGTTATGGCCGCTAAGAAGTTACGACATTATTTTGAATCGCATCCTATAACTGTTGTAACTAAGTTTCCATTGAAGTTTGTGTTAAGAAAACCCGAACTAACAGGACGATTAGCTATATGGAGCTTCTACCTCAGTAATTATGATCTGGATTTCAAGCCCAAAACGGCGATCAAATCACAAGTCTTGGCAGATTTTGTTACAGATTTCAGTCCAGAACTAGAAGAAGCGACGACGTCCAATGAGTTAATTGTGGCGACTTTGCACGACACCACTTGGACGCTCGACGTTGATGGTTCGTCGAACATACGAGGAACAGGTCTGGGTGTCGTCCTACAGTCCCCACAAGGGGGCAAGATAGTGTACTCCATACGGTGCGACTTCAAGGCAACAAATAATGAGGCAGAATATGAAGCCCTGATTGCAGGAATCAAAATTGCTCATGAATTGGGGGCAATGCATCTGCGTGTTCGAAGCGACTCGTCCCTAGTCGTTAACCAAGTCACTGGAGAGTTCGCAGCAAAAGATTCGAGGATGATTTCCTATTATAAAATAGTAATAGAAGAAGCAAACAAGTTCAGTCGCTTCATAATTGAGCAGATACCAAGAGATCAGAACACTCAAGCTGACGCACTAGCCAATTTGGGGTCAGCACTTAATCAAACGACATTCGACAGTATTCCAATAGTCCACCTCGCAACATCGTCCATCGAAGACAATGGTAATACTTTAATCGCACCGATTGAGGAAGAAAACTCTTGGTCGGACGACATTAAAAATTATCTAGAGAACGATCAATTGCCTGATGACAGAATGGAAGCAAGAAAGGTCAGGTTTAAAGCATCAAGGTACGTCGTGATCAGAGGACAATTATATCGAAGATCTTCGACTGGTTTGAATATACGATGTGTTACCAACAAGACGCAAGTCCAGAAAATCCTACAAGATATGCACGATGGTGAATGCGAAAATCACTCAGGAAGTCGCAGTCTAGCCAACAGGATATCACGACAAGGTTACTATTGGCCGACATTAAGACAGGATGCGATCAGGTATGTGCAGTCGTGCGACGCATGTCAACGACACGCAGGTATGTCTCATAAACCGTCTGAACCCTTGCACTCGACTTTGATCTCATGGCCCTTTATGAAATGGGGATTGAACATCGTTGGGAAACTACCACCTGCCCCCGGACAAAAGGTATTCCTTCTAGTTTTAACAGATTATTTCTCTAAGTGGGTTGAAGCATCGACTTTCTCCCAAGTTCGGGACAAAGAAGTCGTTTCTTTCATCCAAACTAACATCATTTGTAGATTTGGAATTCCATCCGAAATAACATGCGACAATGGAACACAATTCATCAGTGATCGGACGCGAAGATTTTGTGAAGAAAGAAACATCAAGTTGGTAACGTCGACACCTCGATATCCACAGTCGAATGGTCTGGCCGAGTCAAGTAATAAAACTATTATCAATTCAATCAAGAAAAGACTCAAAGCTGCCAAAGGAAAGTGGGTGGAAGAATTACCTTCCGTTCTATGGGCTAATCGTACGACACCACGTACGTCCACAGGACAAACCCCCTTTTCCCTAGTCTATGGATGCGAAGCTGTGTTACCTATTGAGGTACGACTACCGACATCGAGACATACGTCCGTTGAGCATAACTTGGTCGACCAAAGTTATGACCTCGACGCCCTAGAGGAACTTAGAGAAGTTGCGCACATTGGCATGGCGTCACAGAAACAAGTGGTCGAGCGACATTTCAACAAAAATGTTCAAATCAAAGTTTTTCAAGAAGGCGATTACGTCCTACGTCGATTGTTTCAAAACACTCAAGAGCCCAATGCAGGTAAACTTTCCACTAAGTGGGAAGGCCCTTATCAAATTTCTGGTGTCGTAGGGAAGGGAGCTTATAAAATCCAAACCCTCGACGGTCGAGATATCCCACGAAGTTGGAATGCAGCTCATTTAAAGAGGTATTTCTTTTAAAATCCAAATTCATTTCCTTTGATTATTTCTTAAGAAAAAATACTGACTTAAGCATCGGAGGGTTGTTGGTCAAACCAACGACCACCCCACTAATGTTATTTCTCGCAGGGACGCACGACTTAGTTAAAATCTTATGTTGAGTAATACTCATATGATTGTTCGCATACGGTTGGTCATAGTTGTTGATAAAGGTTAATTCCTATGCTTGGTGTTCAATATTTAGATCCAAGAATCATTATTACAATTTCATTTGGTCGATCGAAAATCCAGTTGATTTCGTTAATGAATGATGGTATGGATAAATGTATGATATACAGTGACTTTATATCTTCTTAACTTACTTGACGTACGATAAAATATAAATTTGGAAAAGCAGGTAATAAACATTGACGGACAAAAGAGATTTTTTCATTAGATAAATACAAGAACAAGGGACGACCACAGACGACCGACCCATGATAGTAAATTCAAAAGAAACTAAGAAGGAGGAACGTCAGATTGTTCTTGCACGACATCAGCCACTGTAGTCTCTGCTGCTACCGCCTCTTTTCCATCGTCGCTTCCCTCCAGTTCATCATCTTCATCGAGGTCCCTTTCGGTCCCCACGGGGTCGAGGTAGGTTTTGAGCTCATCAGCGGCCGACACCATGGGATTTTTCCCATTCAGATGACGTCTCATCAAAGCAGCTCGGGCCGTGAAACGAGAGAAAGCCTCGATTTGCTTATTCTCCATCTCCAGGTCCTTAACGTCGCCCTCTAGTTCCTCGACCCTCTTCTTGAGAGACGCGACTTCGTCAGCAGAAGTAGCAGCAACAGTGATGGCCTTGATTTTCTCGACCTCCAGTTTGGTCGACAACGCCTCAAGCTCAAAGAGACGATCCCTGAGCTTAACCTTCTCACGATCCGAAATCTCTAGTAGACTTTGGGCATCGGAGAACTCAGACTTAAGGCCCTCGACCTTTGCCTTCTCAGCCTCAGCAACCTCCAAGGCGACTTTCTCCCTTTCGAGAGCCTCATCGACCCTTTTCTTGACGTCAGGGAAAGACGCCCTAAGACCTTCCGTCTGAGCGAAGAAGCTCAGACAGGCTTGGAAAGCCTACTCGACAGAAGGGAAATAGTTAATAAACGAGAACAGTGAGTAACAAAGAAAATAGAAAATAAAAGGCTTACCATAAAGGAGAGACCAGCGGCGTGCTCCCCAGTATCCTCGACCCGAGACTCCTTGTACCGGTCATAGAAGGTCGGGAGAAGAAATTTCCCCAGGTGTGGAAAAATGACGTCCCTCTCGAGGACGTCATTAGCCATGAAGTCAGATGGGAGAGTGAATTTAAACGTCGTCTATCCCACTTTCTCCTTATTCTTCTCCTCACTCTTAGGGGAGGAAGAAGGTGCAGGGAAGGGCTTATCAACGCCCGACACCCCCGACATTGGGGCGTCCTTTGTCACCTGAGTCGAGCCTCCGAGCTCGATCCCAGCAACGGTTCCTTTCGATGGTGTCGTCCCTGCAAGGGACGACAGAGCAACGTCGCCCGTCTTCTTGGGCGAGAGTCGAGGTTTGCCTCGGACCCGTCTTGCGTCTGCCCCCACAGAAGAGGTAGATCTCTTTTTCGTTTTTTCCCTCCCTTGACGAGCAAGCTCCAGTTGTTCGGCTCGTCTAAGGGCGGACGACTTCGCAGGTACATCTCCTGGATAAAATAAAATAAGTTAGAAAAAAACATACGATACGAAAGTAAAATAATGTAACACCCTAAAAATAGGGATAACAAAAATCCGAAAAACGGACATGCGGTATTTAAAATTACCAAAGCAAGAGCCTCCCAAAAATGGGGAAAATACACAAACCTGTTTAAATACAATCGTAAATAAACGGTCAATAAATAACAACCAACTAAACCAATTTCTATAACCAAAAAAGAGATTACAAATAAGGGTGTCATTTATAAACCCAAGGGATTCTCCTACCAAAAGCAATATTCCCAAATATCTCACCCAAGTACCAAGCTGACATAGAACCGGTGCCGCTAAAACCTGAGATACACATCGACACCAAACAAGTGTTAGGCCAAAACGCCTAGTGAGTTGAACAATAATAAGCATGCATGAACATATACAATTCTTATCAGCAGTTAACCAGTGTTCAATATATGTGGAGTCATTAGGGGAGACCCAAAGCACCAATCAAGCCCACCCCAATAGTCGATATACCTTTATGCCCTTAACAAGGAACATCCCAAGGCCCGGCACACCCGGAGACTACTCCAAAGGAAAATTCCCCGAATGGCGGAGGTCTAGGCACATACCATCACGGTGGCTCCCAAGACTACATCCTTCTTGTGAACTGACTTGGTTCGTCCAACATAATGCATATAGGAGGTCCTTTAGGTGTATTTCAACCAAATATAATTCAATACCAACCGTGGGTACAATATCACCCTCCTCATAGCATGAGTCCAACATAAGACTTAAATATCCACATAACCACGTTGTAGATATAATATCACCAAGAGTATATTCCAAATGAAATCATCATAATATACCAAACATATATTCCTTTTTCATGTAAAATACCCATTGTGGCACACATAGTGGTAATCCCCAAATAGTGAAACAACATAGAGTAAATCATGGGATGATACCTTATATACATATATCTCACATAATCTCATGGAAATACCATCAAATACTTAAACCCGTAAAGATGACCCTTTTGAGCAAATATGTGATAATAACAACAAATAAGCAAATATGATGTGTATCCAGTTTTAACAAAAATTTAGTAAACTCACCTTGCTAGATTTAAGCAAAATCTAGTATTTACCCACTTAGAGCTTTCCTTGAAGAAATTTGGTTCTTCAAACCAAATCTTCAAAAATCTAGATCCACAAGGTTTCAACCATAAATATACATTTTCTACCATAATTAAATGATCCCCAAACACTTAATCATCAAAATCTCTATTTTGGGCAAAACCCTAATTTTGACCCAAAACTCCCAAAATTATCCAAACCGAAAATTAGAGAAATCAAACACTAGGAAACCATCAATGGAACATTTATAACTTATTTCATGGTTTAGAAATGGTTAGAATGACTTACAAGTAGGTTTCTTGGAAAACCCCAAAATATGGTCAACAATGGTGAGAAAGTGATGAAGAAGGTGAAGATGAAGGTGAAGCTTCCAACCCGAAACCTTGGATGATGATCTTCACTCTAGTAATAAATGGTGATGATTTGGTGTTTGAAGAGGCTTATAAGAGGTAGGTGAAGAGGAAGGGTTTGGGAGAGAACTCTTGAAATGAAGAAGATGAGAAATGAGAAATATTTGGGGAAAACAAAGCATAAAAAACGTCCAGCCATCCACGTGGGTTGATCCGTGAGTTCAGTTTCAGCAACCCACATAACAAGGTACCCTAATTTTCATTTTCGTGGGTTGCTCCGTGGGTTCAGCTTCAGCAACCCACGTAACAAGGTACGTCAGCCACTGATTTTGGCCACCATTCTCGTGGGTTGTTCCGTGGGTTCAGCTTCAACAACCCACGTAACAAGGTACGTCAACCACTGATTTTTCTTCTTATTTGGTCAAATCCCGTTTCGGTCATAACTTCTTCGTTATAGCTTCGTTTTCGCTCTGGAAAGAACCGTTGGACTCGTAATTGAATCATTCATCCATCTAGACTATAAAATCAAGGATTCAAGCCCAACATTAAATATCTTATTTTTCCTTAACATAACGGTTTCGGTATTAACTTGAAATGATACCCTTCGGAAATCGGGGTGTTACAATCCTCCCAACCTTAAAAGAGATTTCGTCCTCGAAATCTGGCACCAACCAAGAACCCAATATAGTACTTGGAAAGATCGATTGATTTCCCATAAAAAATGCCTCCACGAAACCTTACCTCGTATACGAACCCAATTACAACCCGGTTGAGGTTGTCGTCGAGTTTCTCATAACGTGACATTACAAAACTTAATCTCAAGGTTCAACATAACTCACCGATGACGGAATGAACATCAAGTCCTCACTTGATCATTCTCTTAACCAATAAATCTCGGTTGCCTCCCAACCTTATGTTGCTCATATTACCTCAAGAGTAACCTACGACCTTATTCAATCTTTTCCACCAAAAATACCCCAAATCAAACATTTCGTTTAGATACCTCTAAATACGACGCATCAAGGTCTCCTTGATAATCGATTTGTACTTAAAATCCACCTCGACATTCTCACCAAATGTATCCAATAAACATTACCACCAAACTCCCACCATGCTCTCAAGCATCGATTTCCAAATCAACGAAAGTCCTGTCAATTATCAAAATACCAATGATTGATTTCTTAATTAAGAACATCTAATTTCCTTAAGTTTACCACTCGTCCTACAGACGCACCAGATCTAACGGAAATACATTGAAGCACACCAGCAATCATTGTCCTCAAATTACGCACCAACACCTAACCTTGAGACGGCCATTCTGCAAACGTGGGTATACTACCAAATATTTCCTTCCCGATTAGTAATGTCGATTCAAAGTTGACACCTACTCTTGGAAATAGTCACCCAAATCCAACATTGTTACCAGTCAACCATAACATCATCATTAATCACGAATACCCAACAATATAGTACACCACTGACACATAACATACCGTTGTATCAAAATTCCAAAACCAACCATACCCAAACAACCGAACACGATTTAATCCGTAGGTTTAACGAAGCATTAAGATCGTTATCTAACTAACTGTGTCTAACGCCTCAAACTCCGAGGACTCTTTTAATCCTTAATATCGACTTCTAACACGAGGGGGCTTACACCTATAGCCCAATGAGTTCAAAGTTTTTCACACTACTATGTCAATTTGAAATTTATAAAACTCTCAAATACATAAGTTTTATAACAATTAAACGCGCGGTAAAAATACATTATCATGCATTCGACAGGTTTCCAAAATTGATCACCAATGCCACGCATGTAAAACCATTTTCAAAACTCATTTGATCAGTACTTATGTTAATAAAACGGTAACGAAGATGCGTAACAAAATTTTCAAACGGACTACCAGGGTCCTAGTATGCATCAATTTATGCTATGCATATGAAAAATAACTTTCCGTCCTATAACATGTGCAATAAAAATTTGTAAAACCCAAGACAACATGATCATGGTATCGAACTCTTAAAGTTTTCTCTCTTTTAGTCACAATGCAGCATGAAATAAGATTTCAATCTAAAACGTTCTTTCATAAACTTAAATTTAATCCAAAACTTGTTCAAAATGAGAATAGAGAGAGAACTCCCAATCTTTATAAAACGCGGGTAAAAGGTTATATCTCGAAATACCCAACACGGTGGAACATGATACACAACTCATAAAACATAGATAAAATCTATATAAATAAAAATTTGCCGTGAACACGGACATTCGACCCAAACTCACACGACCGTAAAAGTGGACAAACACAAATACCGAAACATGTAAATGACGCATTCCATTCAAACCTTAATATACGTGGGGAAAACCCAATATTAAAGCTATCATTAGCCGTCGACCACATAAAAACCAAAGTTGGTAAAATACGACATTAACATTTAAAATACCCCGGTTCTACGACGGAGAGACCCGTATACAATGAGAATAGAGAAACACGCAAGTAGGCCGCCCATACAACTTCCTCACGTGTCATCTAAACATTTCCATCTTGGGTGGCGAAAACACGTGAATGGGGCCACCCGTGATGTTATTGGATTTCACCACACATACCGGTCCTAGTTCCCATGCCATACCAGACATCACAATCCTCAGACCTATTATTGCCCCTTGCCATACTCCGTCGAGTTCCATTCCAGGGTCTTACGAACATGGGTGCCTATTCAATTTAAACGAGTTTCAACTCAGCGGCTCGAGCCACCTATTGCCTACTCGCTAGCATACCCAAGTGGTCACCACAGTAACCAAAAACTTAGGCTTTCCAAAACAGACAGACTTACGTGCCTATAGATCCATTACGACACTGTCTAACATTACATGACTCCCAATGAATGACCAAAGCACCCAAAGCATGTAACTCACCAATGACACGAATTAAGCGTCATCATACTCAAAACCCACGACGGTTATAAATCCGGACAAATGTCCACACGGCTCATTTAGTCAAAACCGAGCCAAATGCCCAACACTCTACGTAAATACCCAAATAAAACCGATATAAATATTGGAACCCGTTTGACCGTCTAATATGCAAACACGACCAAAAGTATAAATAATTAAAATCTCATCGCTGGTTGAGACAAACCATTTTTTCAAATGAACTCATACTCTTATGTTTTCAAAATGTCTCATAACACAATAATATGTGTTTTCTGAAAAAGGTTTATAAGATCGAATACACAAAATGACACTTACGTCAATTGAACTCCAATTATATATGTAAAATCATCAAGTAACATTTCAATATGATTTATTTACCGGAATACCCAAAGATTCCAAAATGGATGTTTCGACATGTTCATAAAACTAAACATTCCAAAATACTAAAAACTTCTCATTGGTTGCAGCAAAATGTTTTCCAAATGAACTCTTTCTCTTCATGTTTCCAAAACGACTCCTAGTTCAATGACATGCATTTTCCAACGGTTTATAAAATCATATGCACCAAATGGACAATTAAATATCCCAAATATAGTGGCCGACAACGAGGGTACTCGTATCCGTTGAGAGCGGAAGAGCACGAAGTATGCCACTCCTACAACGTTCATCGTATGACACCTAATGACATGAAAGCCCAAGTGCCCCTACGAATCCTTGACAAGTTTCACCCAAATAATGAGATGTCTTTACACAACGTTTATGAAGACACATACTTCAAAAACGAGATTAACCCCAAAACTCAATACATAATGGGACCAAATAGTTTCAAAAGGGCTTATGAATGCATATACGCCAAAATGCATATAACATATAATAGACTTCATTTGTACCAAAATTACCAAGATGCATAAGTCATGAAATGGACTCTATTTGTACAAAATCCCAAAATGCTATAATCATGCTATTACTTATCAAGATGTCCAAATTCCAAATATGAGTATTTTATGGAACTAAAATAAGCCAAGTATATCAAATATGAAAACTCATTAAAATACTCACACTTTGACAAATACCAAGTAAAATACATTTTTACTTCAAAGTACTCAAAACTTATCAGTAGTTAACCATTTCATGTAAAACACTTTAAAATAACCATTTTGGCATGTACACCGTTTTAACAAATCAACTTGAACTCACGCTCCTCGATTTCTATAGTTACACTATCGTCATCCAGATATTCAACATCTTAAAGAAAAACCACGGACTTCATAGATTCACCTTACAATTCTCCTCGAATACATCGATTCAAAAAGTCTATGGTTTTAATCCAACCAATCAATCCGACTCGAAACAGTCCACTTAATGCAATCACCATACTTACCGTCACTCCAAGTAACGAATAATATAATCGTCAACCTTTTCTAATATATACCCATTCATAAACTTTCTTACGACCCCCACGGTCAACATACCAATACAGTTCATACAAGCACGAGGATGAATAAGGAGGAGATTAACAGAATTGAACACGAAGGAAACGTACTACCACGTCTACTAAATATCATAACATTAGAAAACTAAGCACAAGAGAACGTACTACTACATTACCAATTGTCACAGTAACGACACTTCAAGCACCATCACGTATAAATATCCTCATAATAACATTAGCTAGGTGAAATTATGAACATATAATACATAAAGGTTCTCGTTACCATCGCCATAACGCTTGATAACCATAGTTTCCGTCGACTCTAAGACAAACTCATCTTAGAAATTCTACACATCTCACAATCAATAATTAACATACTCAGTCTAAGTCTAGACATTTTACATTCATGCCTAGTTCACTTAAACTAGAGCTCTGATACCAACTTGTAACACCCTAAAAATAGGGATAACAAAAATCCGAAAAACGGACATGCGGTATTTAAAATTGCCAAAGCAAGAGCCTCCCAAAAATGGGGAAAATACACAAACATGTTTAAATACAATCGTAAATAAACGGTCAATAAATAACAACCAACTAAACCAATTTCTATAACCAGAAAAGATATTACAAATAAGGGTGTCATTTATAAACCCAAGGGATTCTCCTACCAAAAGAAATATTCCCAAATCTCTCACCCAAGTACCAAGCCGACATAGAACCGGTGCCGCTAAAACCTGAGATACACATCGACACCAAACAAGTGTTAGGCCAAAAAGCCTAGTGAGTTGAACAATAATAAGCATGCATGAACAGATACAATTCTTATCAGCAGTTAACCAGTGTTCAATATATGTGGAGTCATTAGGGGAGACCCAAAGCACCAATCAAGCCCACCTCAAGAGTCGATATACCTTTATGCCCTTAACAAGGAACATCCCAAGGCCCGGCACACCCGGAGACTACTCCAAAGGAAAATTCCCCGAATGGCGGAGGTCTAGGCACATACCATCACAGTGGCGCCCAAGACTACATCCTCCTTATAAACTGACTTGGTTCGTCCAACATAATGCGTATAGGAGGTCCTTTAGGTGTATTTCAACCAAATATAATTCAATACCAACCGTGGGTACAATATCACCCTCCTCATAGCATGAGTCCAACATAAGACTTAAATATCCACATAACCACGTTGTAGATACAATATCACCAAGAGTATATTCCAAATGAAATCATCATAATATACCAAACATATATTCCTTTTTCATGTAAAATACCCATTGTGGCACACATAGTGGTAATCCCCAATTAGTGAAACAACATAGAGTAAATCATGGGATGATACCTCATATACATATATCTCACATAATCTCATGGAAATACCATCAAATACTTAAACCCGTAAAGATAACCCTTTTGAGCAAATATGTGATAATAACAACAAATAAGCAAATATGATGTGTATCCAGTTTTAACAAAAGTTTAGTAAACTCACCTTGCTAGATTTAAGCAAAATCTAGTCTTTACCCACTTAGAGCTTTCCTTGAAGAAATTTGGTTCTTCAAACCAAATCTTCAAAAATCTAGATCCACAAGGTTCCAACCATAAATATACATTTTCTACCATAATTAAATGATCCCCAAACACTTAATCATCAAAATCTCTATTTTGGGCAAAACCCTAATTTTGACCCAAAACTCCCAAAATTATCCAAACCGAAAATTAGAGAAATCAAACACTAGGAAACCATCAATGGAACATTTATAACTTATTTCATGGTTTAGAAATGGTTAGAATGACTTACAAGTAGGTTTCTTGGAAAACCCCAAAATATGGTCAACAATGGTGAGAAGGTGATGAAGAAGATGAAGATGGAGATGGAGGTGAAGCTTCCAACCCGAAACCTTGGATGATGATCTTCACTCTAGTAATAAATGGTGATGATTTGGTGTTTGAAGAGGCTTAAAAGAGGTAGGTGAAGAGGAAGGGTTTGGGAGAGAATTCTTGAAATGAAGAAGATGAGAAATGAGAAATATTTGGGGAAAACAAAGCATAAAAAACGTCCAACCATCCACGTGGGTTGATCCGTGAGTTCAGCTTCAGCAACCCACATAACAAGGTACCCTAATTTTCATTCTTGTGGGTTGCTCCGTGGGTTCAGCTTCAACAACCCACGTAACAAGGTACGTCAGCCACTGATTTTGGCCACCATTCTCGTGGGTTGTTCCGTGGGTTCAGCTTCAGCAACCCACGTAACAAGGTACGTCAGCCACTGATTTTTCTTCTTATTTGGTCAAATCCCGTTTCGGTCATAACTTCTTCGTTATAGCTCCGTTTTCGCTCCGGAAAGAACCGTTGGACTCGTAATTGAATCCTTCATCCATCTAGACTATAAAATCAAGGATTCAAGCCCAACATTAAATATCTTATTTTTCCTTAACATAACGGTTTCGGTATTAACTTGAAATGATACCCTTCGGAAATCGGGGTGTTACAAATAATGTCAAAGCGACATACCAGTCATCTCTTCTTCCCTTCCTTCTTCTCTCTCTTATTCCTCTTATACCCTCTCTTCTTCTTGACGAGAACCCTCAACGGACGTCGCTTCGGCTACGAAAACGACCTCGTCCTCCTCGTCGTTCGACCGAACAGAAAACGAACGATCAGCAATACTCCTTTCCAAGATCCTCTGAATCTTGTTGAGAGAATATCTATTTGGCTTCACTTTAGTGAAGTCGATTGCTGCCAAACAAAGAAAGACATCATTAGTATATATTATAAACGCACGACAAAAACGCACGATAAAGCAGTAAGCCTACCCGATTCGTTCCATCTGGACGACAACCATTGGCTGTCTTCGTCGCTCACATACGCCACTTGGAGGAAAACGTACTGACGTTTCCAACCACGGTCGTTCACCGCGGTATTATGTACCAGTACGTTATCTCCCTTCGATCGAGGTAATAGGTTGTACCGGTGATAATTATCCGGTCGAACGCTATAAGCAGTCAGGAGGTCGTTCACATTGAACGGAACCTCCCAATCGGCCGTAAGACGCCCGATAACATGGACAATCCTCCAGAATTGAGGCATTAACTGTCCAGGTGTCAAATCGAACGCATCTAAAAACGCCTTGACCAAAGGACTAAACGGCTAGGTAAACCCTATCTTGAAGGGATACTCGTATAAAACACAGTACCCCTTCGGAACCTCGTCCGGCCTTAAGTCCTCCGGCGTCATCAGATTAACTCCATCTGGAATCCTGGCTAAATTTTTGAAATAATCTAGGTTTTCCTCTTCCCTATATACACTCGCAGGTTCGGTCGTCATATGAAAGTCCGGGATATTCAGGGTTGCACGCCAATAACTAAGAATATCCCAAGCCGTCCTAGGTTTTCTAGCTATGGACTTCCTACGCATGTAATCAACACAAAGGGAAAAATGAAGAATCGCACCTTAAGTAGAACTCTAAAACCTCGAATGGAAAAGATTCTGATTGATCGGAAAAAGTATCTCGCCGGAGGTATGTGATCTCTAAGGGAAGCGTAAAAAAGGAAAAGATTGAAGACAATCTATATTTATACTAAAAATCGGAAATCGAATCGCTGGAAATTCGAGTCGCCAATTGACACGTGTCGTCTGTGTCAGACAACCTCTCGAATACGTCCATCAGAGGCTTGACATCTGTCCAATATTAGCTGTCTGCGCCGTTTATTCTGCAAGACGTGACGTCATTGTCCAGATTGGAAGCGAACTAATTCGGTTTCATGCGAACTACTCGTGTTCTTTTATGACACGTGTCTTGATTTTTAAATTTAAATTTCACAAAAGTTGCCGCTTGAAATTTAAATTTAGGGGCAAACTGTTTGGGTAGAAAATCCAACAGACCATCGTCGTATGACCAACAATGAATGACGCCTTTTCTCTGGACATCCTCGATTGAAATAATTAAAACGTTTAAACCATTCCTATCGTACGACCTAATTTCGGTTACTAATCTGCAGCATGCGTTATATTATGTTTGATGCAGGATTCAAAGACATTTATGGTTGAAGATCATAACAGAAGCCATCATCAATAACAAACGGACATAACGGGTGCTATTATCAATGTCAAAACGGTCATCCTATTGATGAACAAAATACGCATTCAAGACAAACCAACAGAAATCGATTATAAATATGAAGATAGAACCTCACACTAGGGGGCAGATTCTAAGACCTCACAAGCTCACGAATTACGTTCTCAAAGATTGCTCAGACTTTCAAAGCTCATAAAGTATTCTGCTGTTCAACACGCGACGCACGACAGGAATTTTGATTACACACAACACACGACCATCCTTACTTTATTGTACTGTTGCAATACACTGTTAAACGCTTGTTATAAAGGACGACGTCCCTTATTGACGTCCATAGTGCACGACGACTCACACTCGTCCGCGGTTTTTACCCATTTTCAGGGTTTTCCGCGTCACCAATTCTCTCGTCCCATTTACTTTATTTTTATTATAGTCGTACGATTATTGTTGTTACTTTCTTTGGTTGGATCAAGCTCCACATTTACCTTAAATTTTCCTTGGGAGATTTTTGGCATAAACAGTAAGCTTAAACCTTGTAGACGACAACAATACTCATCATTTTCATTGGATTAGAGTTTTTCACATCAACGACTATTTATTTCTTGTTTAAGTTTCTATTATTTATTACCATACGTGTTTGATCATTGTACTTTGGACTTATACTAGAATCCGACCAAATACGTTTACTTGTTCCCTAAGCGTCCAACATAATAGGGCTTCCAATGCACTAGCTCCGAGTTGATGAACACCATCCCTTACGATTTGGGCACCATTGGACTACTAGGTGTTGCAACGAAGCAAAAGACAGACAAGCACCGTCTGAAAGCAGTAGCTTAGAAGGACGTCTGACTCAATTGCATGATGAAAAGGGTCTTGGTCGACGGGAGAAGTGTTAAAATTAAGCTAGTCATGGTTATTGGTTGACAGTTAAGTTAGTTAATTGTTAGTTGGTTAACGGTTAGTTTGGTAGTTAAGGTTTGACTTTGATGTAACTGTCAAACTTTGTAAATAATCATGTCCCTTGATACAATATGTATCTTGTATGTATGATGATTGATGTTCAATGAATAATCCATAAAATTGGTCGACGGGAGAAGTGTTAAAATTAAGCTAGTCATGGTTATTGGTTGACAGTTAAGTTAGTTAACTGTTAGTTGGTTAACGGTCAGTTTGGTAGTTAAGGTTTGACTTTGATGTAACTGTCAAACTTTGTAAATAATCATGTCCCTTAATACAAGGGTTGCAACCCTTCACTATGTATTTATGTGTATGTATCTTGTACGTATGATGATTGATGTTCAATGAATAATCCATAAAAGTGTTCAAGGATACGACAACATTGTGGTATCAGAGCCCAGATGATGGCCTCAAGTTTGAATACAATCTTTCATCCTCAACCTCCCAAATTAAATGGGAAGAACTACTATCATTGGAGCATACAAATGAAAGTATTGTTTGAATCACAAGAGTTATGGCCTATGGGACATTGTTGAACAGGGATTCGATGAACCTGTAGAAATAGATGAGTTAACACAAGAGCAAGAGAGTGAATTTAGAGATTTAAGGAAGAAGGACAAGAAGGCCCTCTACACAATCTACCAAGCAGTAGATGAAGCTATTTTTGAGAAAATTTCCTCTTCAATTTCCTCTAAAGATGCATGGGATATGCTTTATAAGACCTATCGTGGGGAAGACAAAGTGAAGGTAGTTAGAGTACAAACCTTGAGATGTGAATTTGATAGTCTCAAGATGAGAGATTCTGAGACAATAGAAGAATTCTATAATCGTGTGATCTTGTTGTTAAATCAACTTAGACTAAACGGTGAAATAATAGAAGATAAAAGAGTGATAGAGAAAATACTCACGAGTTTGACAAGGAAATTTGAGTATGTAGTAGTGGCCATTGAAGCGTTTGGTTCGCATAATGATTTCTGAAGGAATGAAATTTGTCTAAGGAATTGGAATCTGGAAGGAATTGAAATGAAATGTTATCAGGTTTGACAAGTGTTTTGGTTGGCAGGAATGGAATGTAATCAGTCAAATGAATTGGAATATATCTGTTTGGTTTGCAAATGAATTGGAATGGAATTCTGAAAAATGACAAAAATACCCTTTCTTTTATTTTTATTTTTTTAAATTGTGAGAGAGGGAGCGGGTAGAGAGAGGGTAGAGAGAGGAGAGAGATAAAGATATGAGAGAGATAGAGAGAAGGGAGAGGAGAGAGAGGAGAGAGAGAGAGAGGAGAGAGAAAAGAAAGAGGAGAGAGAGGGAGAGGAAGGAGAGAGAGAGAGGGAAGAGAGGAGAAAGAAAAAGGAGAGAGAGAAGAGAGAGAGGAGAGAGGAGAGAGAGGAGAGAGAAGAGAGAGGAGAGAGAAGAGAGAGAAGAGAAAGAGAGGAAGGAGAGAAGAGAGAGGAGAGAGGAAGGAAGGAAAGAAGAGAGAGGAGAGAGGAGAGAGAAAAAGGAGAGACAGAGGAGAGAGAAGAGAGAGAAAAAGGATAGATAGAGGAGAGAGGAGAGAGAGGAGAGAGATAGGAGAGAGATGAGAGAGAGGAGAGAGAGGGTTTTTAGAAGCGGCTAGGGTTTTTAGAAAAGGTAAGGAGGGTATTTGTGTCATTTTGAGAAAATCTGATGGAATGGAATTCAATTCCATCCATTTTAAGAAGAAATGACCAAATCCATGATTAAAGGAATTCATGGAATTCAATTCCATTCCATTGGTAACCAAGCAGCAGGATGGAATTTGGTCAATGGAATTGACCATTCCAATTCCATCAGATTCCGACGGAATCCAGCGAACCAAACGCCCCCTAAGGATCTGTCAATGTTATCCCTTGAAAGTCTCCTTGGAACCTTACAATCCCATGAATTAAGGATGAGGCAATTTGACTCTACACCTTATGAGCAAGTTTTTCAATTGCAATCCTCAAACATACCAGAAAAAGGCAAGTTTTATGGAAAAGAACAACAAGGAGAAATGAAAGAAAGAGGCAAAGAAAACCATCATCACCAGTGCAATGTTTTCATTGTCAAAAATTTGGACATATAGCAAAGTTCTGTAGAAAGAGAATAACAGAGGAGAGAGATAACAGTTTCATCAATATAGAAGACGGTGATGATACCATGTTCATGATATTCAGTACTCAAGAAATTCCGGTGGATGACACATGGTATATTGACAGTGGATGCAGTTACCATATAGGAACAAAAGATCAACTTGCAGATTGTTTCACAAAGGCTCTACAATCTGGGAATTTCAAGATCATGAAGGACAACTTAAAGGTTAAACCATTTCTAGCTTAACGGGGAGTGTTAAAATTAAGCTAGTCATGGTTATTGGTTGATAGTTAAGTTAGTTAACTGTTAGTTGGTTAACGATCAGTTTGGTAGTTAAGGTTTGACTTTGATGTAACTATCAAACCATGTAAATAAATGTGTCTGTTGGTACAAGGGTTGCAACCACTATGTATTTATGTGTATGTATCTTGTACGTATGATGATTGATGTTCAATGAATAATCCATAAAAGTGTTTAAGGATACTCCAACAAGAAGTTCCCCTAACGTCTTGCTCAAGAGCACCTTAGACCTCATGGGAGAGGGATCCCGCAACGTGACGAAAACCCAATAGTGTTAGTGGGATTAATGAAGAACCATGGGTCACTATCGGCGATGTAGTGTTGCCCATGTCCACGCCGGTGCAGTGTGGTGGATAGTATGTCAGCCAATAATGCCATCTTGATCTTGGAGGTGCCCCTAAATCCAGGGAATCAAATTAAGTCATGTACCAAAACTAAAAAGTTCCCCACCCAATGGGGCATGCGAGAGATCTGGGGTGAGTTGGTAGTAGGGATGTTGACAATGGACAATGGTGGATAGTTGATGGTGGCGGTTGCCATCATCCTTTACCGTTCAACTTGTTGGAGAGAAGGAAAAATGATTAAAAAAAGAGTTAGAGAGAAATGTTGTGTCGGGAAGAAGGAAAAGACAAGGAATAAGTTTCATTCACCTTAATTTGTTGAAGAACGCTTCATTACTTAGTATCTAATAATAATATAAGTGAAACTAGAGATTGCAAGGAACTTATATATTTCTGATTAGTTGATGGAGTATGTAAACGGGGAGATTATAATAATCTACTTAAGTAACAAACTAAGGCTATGTTTAGCAAACTAACTGATAAGATAAGCTATCTGATGAAAAAGTCACGTTTGACAAAAATAGTTTATAAGATGTAAAATTACCAAAAGGGACATCTAGCAAAAATAACCAATTACAATATTTAATAATATAATTAAAATAAATTTATAGTAATATAATATATTAATTAATACACATAAGGTAATAAATAATATAATATGTTAATTAAAAAATTTTAAAATTTAAAATTTATTATATATATTATAAATTATGAATTTTAAACCAAATTTAAAAAAATATATATTCATTAACTTATGATTTTAAAAAATCGTTACATATAATATGAAAAAAAAAATCAAATAATAATTACAAATATAATTATAATTGATAACTAAAATATGTTGATCAATATTAAAAATTTTTGATATAATTATCAATAATTCTAAATAATTAAAAAATTATATCAATGTTTAATTAAAATTTATGTTATAATTTTCAGATAATATTAATTAATATTTATTAATTAATAATAATAAATTTTAATAATTAATATTTATTTATAATTAATAGTTAATATATAATAATGAATATTAATGAGAGCACAATTGGAATAATTACAAAAAGTTCCTCATAAGTTATTCCAAATAGCTTATCAAAAGACTAGTTTATGTCTATCCAAACATGTAACCAAAAAATAAGTTAACTTATAAGCTAACGTTTTTTTGCCAAACAATGCCTAAGAAATAAATATCAAGGTGATACCTTGTCTTGATATAGCTTAGATATTCTTATCAGAAAACACCCTATTCAATGATAATACTTTGTGTGAATAAACACTGTATATGAGCACAGGAAATTTAGAGACAGTAAAATTCTCATTTATCTGTAATTAATCTATACTATAAAATTATGTAGAATCTTATTAGCTTACTTTTCAAAAAAGTCTTTAAATAAAGAAGGGAGAACTTGAGATTAAAAGATATCAACATTCACTTCTCAAACTTCTCATCATTAACTTAACTTCTCCTACGATCCTTGCCTTAGTAGCAATTCATTCTATCATTCGTTACTTATGGGAAAACAATCATGAATTATACATACAAAATAAGATAAATAAAATATTATCTTAAGAAAACATAAAAAAAGGTGTTGATACCATAACTCAAAAAGATCATTATTAAGTTACAAAAAGTTAAAACCTATAATCAAACTTATCTTTGTTGAATAAATAAATTTAAATCTTCAAGGGAAAAAAAAAAAAAAAACATTCCAACAGCATGTATATTAATTCCCATGCTTTTCTTGTTTCAAAACATGAAATTAAAAAACAATCGACAGGTATATTCGTATTCACCATAATTCAGTAGACCTGCGTATCTACGCCACTCATTGCAGCACATCTCAATTGACCAGACTTATTATTCACACGCAGTTGTTGAGCTTTGATTTCTTTAATACTCTTTTTCTCTGCGTGTTTTATATTTATATCTATATATATACACATCCATCATATATGCATAGATCCACCACTAGGCCAATCTGTACAAACACATACTAATATATTTTACAGATGGCCTCCTTGTTCGAGTTCTTAAGGTGTTTTTCAGAGACATCACCGACAGGAAAATTCGTATGTGACGGAGATGTATGTGTTTTGAGAAAAGACAAATCCGGCGACGGTGGTAGCGTTAAGTTGAAGAAGAACCAGAAACAACAACGAAGCCTTCGAATTCCATTTATTCGACAAGCAAGTCAAAAAACCTAATTAATCATGGATCGATCATGGAATCGTGTTATCTCTTCCAGATCTTCATCGATATATATATATATATATATATATATATATATATATATATATATAACTAGCTTGTATATATCCAGTATTTCATTTGCCTCAAATGCAACCATTGAAGGTGCATCGATTGTTTACCAGTAATCTAATTGTATTTCTTCGATGATTAATTGTATCTTCTGATTGTTTTTTCTTCGATCTATTATGTATAAATTCAAATTAGCTATTCGAATGATTAAAACCTGTTCAGAAGTTTGAATTCAAGTTCTGTATGTTAAACAACAAATCAACAAATATGCATCAATTTCGAGTGGCATTACGACACATTTCCGTTAAACAACAGTCCACAGGTAATATCAAAATGCAATCACCTGAAATAACTTCGAAAACAAATGAGTAGATGACATACCTTCGGATGAAGCTATCTCTGCTTGACGTTGACGACCGGAAAAAAAAACACCAGGTCGTGATCGTAGAGCCACCGGAACAAACTTATTGCGCAAGGCATGTTAGGTAGCGATTAACATGTGTACACCGGTTGTGAGGAGATAAAAGCTTGCCGGAGTGAGCTTGCAGTAGCCTCCGATCGGAAGTACCTAATGAGATATGAAGTTGTGGAGGAACAAGTTGGCCGTCCGGATGGCCGGCGTGTTGCCGGCGGCCGGAGGCGATGTTGAAATTTGAAAAGTGTGAACGCAAGAGATATAAAAGTGAAATGAAAAAAGTAAATTGACATTTGTAACCAAAGGCACAAATTTTTTGACCATACAACTTTTACCCGATTAGAACATGTCCCGAATATTCACCAAATTTTAAAATCCCTTGTAACACAATTTAGGGGTGTAAGCGAGTTGGGTTGGGCGGTTTGGGACATTTTTACAACCCAACCCAATTATGGCGGTTTAGAAAAACTCAACCCAACCCAACCCAACCCATTCAAAAGTATAACCCAACTCAACCCAACCCTTGCGGTTTATGGCGGGTTGGGCGGTTTAGTGATTTACATAAAATTGTAGAATAAAATACAATAAATACTAATAAGAATAAACAAATGTTTAGCAAACCGTTCGGGGAGAATTTCGTTTTTATTCGTTTATCTAAGAATTGGTCGAACATGAATACATTTTTTTGTTCGTTTAGTTAAATAAACGAATATGAACAATGAGCTCGTTCGTTCATGTTTGTTTATTTATTTTTGTTTACGTTTGTTTATATATATATATATATATATATATATAATATGATATTAATCAAGGTTCTAAAAAACACGCCTTGGCTCCGCCATGGTGCGCCATGGCGTTGAGGCGTGGCCTTGCCGCTACATTTTACCCCTTGGTGTCGAGATAAGGAGTTGAGCTCGTTATGGCGCGCCATGGCCCGCCATGGCGCGTTATGGCGTTACAAATTTGTGTATTTTCGATCATTCGAATATATGTACTTCGAAATTCGATTGGAATTTACCCATTAGTATCGATTATAATTTAGAAATTCTTTTGTTTATTGTTTTATATGAATTTAAATTGTTAATAACTTGTTAATGATGTTGTTTTTTGTTCTTTGTGTTCGTTCATTTATGTTCGTCTGTTTACGTTCATTTAGCATCTTAATGAACAAACGTAAATGATCATGAACAAACACATTTTCTTAACGAACGAACATGAACACAAAAAAATTTCTTCTTTTATCGTTCGTGTTCATTCATTTGTTTGGTTAAGTTTAATGAGCAAACATGAACAAACTTCCATTAGTTTGTTCGGTTAAGTAAAATGTATTATATATATATATATCATGTATAATATTTTGGGCTATAAATTTGTCTAAATAGTCTAGTTGTTTTTTATTGTTGTATTATATATATATATAATTTTCTAAAAATAATATATTAGCGGCGGGTTGGCGGGTTGGGCGGGTTGAAAAAAGCGTAACCCAATTTCGACCCTCTTAATTTGCGGGTTGGCGGTTTGACGGGTGGGCGGTTTGGCGGTTGGACGGGTTGGGTTTAATTGGGTTGTTAGCGGTTTGGGTTGGGCGGGTTTCACGGGTTGACGATTTTTTGTACACCCCTAACACAATTCATTCAACTTCAATAAGGTTTGTTTTTTTAAGAGATCTAAAGTCTAAAGTCTTATTTTAGTTGTGATTGATTTAAGGTTGTGTGTTAAAAGATATGAACGATTCAGACTTAACAACCATTAAGAGGTTTTTTTAAAAAAACAAACAACCCCTAATTGTTATATTTATACAATATTTTATATTGTTAATACAATTTATGAATATCTATATTTATACTATATTATAAAGCACGGATAAAAAACTCTTACATACAAATTATTAGGCACAAGGTACCATCATTTTATGCAAAATTTTAAAAATCTTTTAATTTACAAGTTTCAAAGCATAATATGTTGGAAATTGAGTGTGAGGTTGAAATTTTTCCATCCCACATTGGTAGAGACACAAAAGAAATTGTAGTTTATAAGTCTATCATCTCAAGTGAGTGTTGAGTAAATTGGTAGGCTTATGGTGGGGGTCTCAAAGAAGTGCAACGCACGCGCGCGCACGTGGCCGAGGGCGCGGGCGCGGTTCTCGCGAAAAGCCGCGCACTTCGCATCGGAGCTGAGGAGCCTCGCTACGAGCTTTCTTTTTATAGATCGAGATACAGACATAATTAATTAAGTGATGATTAATTAATTATTTACAGCAGCTTAATGATAAATTTTATTCACAAATAAAGTATTGGTTTTTCCAGATAATTATCGAAAATGTGCATATAAAAAACGTGATTAATGGAGATAGAAATCAGTTGGAGACTTAGTCTCCAACTCTAACTCCCAATCCCGATTCTTGGGGAAGAATTAGAGAATATTCTATCTTTATTCTCTCTGAGTTTCAACTATAAATTGAAGCCTTCTCCTATGGTTTTTATACACTGAAAAAAAAAAGCTCTCTGTGATCTCTCTCTGCTGTTCTCTCTCAATCTCGCTGCTGCACTCTCTCTCGATCTCTGCCAAATTTTGTCTCAACTTTGTGTTATAATTAAGCACTATTGTTGTTAGTGTTTAAGAAAACTGTATCAAATCCTGGGGTTTAACGAGTGGTAGTCTTACAGCATTTTAAAGAGAATCGTTAAAACCTTTAAGGACAGGTTTAGAATAAACCGTACAGTTTGGTTCGTTGCTGTTGAAGGTCTTCTACACAGGTTGGTTATTCTTTTACGATTTCTGCAGTGTTCTTACTTTAGTCCACTAGAGTGGACAGTCTGATTCTTCTCCTTCTTCTATCGTATCTATCGCGAAGGGTAGACACGTTCTTAGGATCACTTTGTAAATCTGCTTTGCTTGATAATTGTCGAAATTTAATTATAAGGATTTTAACTTTATAAATAAAGCTTGAATCTTTATAA
Source organism: Arctium minus (assembly GCA_954870635.1). Taxonomy (NCBI): domain Eukaryota; kingdom Viridiplantae; phylum Streptophyta; class Magnoliopsida; order Asterales; family Asteraceae; genus Arctium; species Arctium minus. Next base: position 97,176,198 of record OX941087.1, read on the forward strand.
AGTTCGGATCTTTATTAAATTTGTGATCTTTATAAATAAAGTTGTGTTTTTTTTTATAAAACTGATTTTTCTGTTTACAACTGAATTTTCTGATTATTAAAAAAAAATTCTACATAATATACATATTACTACTACATGCTTTTACAAGTTTCAAAGCACAATATACAATATACATAAGGTAAGTGAGAGTGATGTCTTTGCTGGTAACACTTACCTGGCCGGTAAGTATTTTTGTAAACGACCCCTAAATCTCTTTGCCTGCTTAATCGATCCAGCCTCCACAATTCACTACTCTCAATTTCTTTCACGTGATTCTGCTTACAAACTTTAACATCACCTTTTATCAATTAAAACTAAAATAAGATTTGAAAATCAAACACATTAAAAAAAAACCCACTAAGGGGGTGTTTGGGATTGCTTATTTAAAACAACTTATGCTTATTTTAAAAAGTGTTTACCAACTTATGCGGTGTCAAACCGGAGTTTTTAAAAAATTGTTTGGATTAGCTTATTGTGGTATCAAAACGTAATAAGCTAATAAATTGTTATTTAAAGATGTTTGAGATTGCCTATACATATAAAATAACCAAAAAAGTGATAAACACTTTTTAAATAAGTTGATAAGTTAAAACAAATGACTTATCAAAAAGTGTTTTTCAGCAGTTTGACATCGCTATAAGTCATTTTAATTTTTCCTCATCCAAACACTCAAAAATGTTTATCCGATGTCAAATTGCAATAAGGTAAAAAACACCTTAAATAAGCAATCCCAAACACCCCCTAAATCACTCAATTCAAAAACCTCTCATAAATTCGAATTTAAAAATCTAAAATTGTTCAAAATTATACCCGGTGAACAACAAATACCTAAAAATGTTCAATTTTGCCGCCATCATCATCGTTAACCATAAACCCTCTTCAAAATTCTCTCTCCCACCATAACAATCAAACCTTCAACCTCATCAATGGAAGAAAAATTGAGAAAAATAGTAAACCAAATAGCATACACTCAAAAACTATCTTCTCTCTCTCCTCTTCATCTCTCTCTAATCCCTCTCCTCTTTCTATCTTCCTCCCTCTACAAATTCGCTCAATCTTTCCGTCACACTCTCTACCACTTCGGATTCCTTCGCAAACACAGGTAACTACATCAATTCTCCCATCAATTTCATGTTTTTTTGTTTTTGTTTTCTGGCTGAAATTGCATCTAGGGTTATTTTTCCTCAATTGATTTAATCTATCCGTATGTAGGATTTGATGCGTGTTTTCATGGCTGTTGAAGGTTACCGGTGCCGGTGATCAGCGTCGGAAATCTGACGTGGGGTGGTAATGGGAAGACTCCGATGGTTGAGTTCATTGCAAATTGGTTGGCTAATGATGTTGGGGTTTCGCCTCTTATTCTCACCAGGGTACTTTTTATAATTGTGTTGAATTGTAGAAATTGGTACATTTTGACTTTTGAGGTCAAACTGTTTAGTTTTTTGATGCGAAATTGATGAGATATTGATGCAATTTTTAGAGCGTAATCGTTCAATTTCGTTAAGTTTGTAGTGTAATGTAGTTAATAGCTGTTTATGGGCATGTTTAGTTTTTATTTATTCGGTCATCTTACATGGCTGTTTTATAGTGGCTTAACGATATAGAAAGTGGCTTATTTGGTAACTTATAGAGGGAGCTTTATGCAGAAAGTCAAGTTTTTTCAAAACCTATTGCTCCTGGTTAGAAACACGATCCTTCCATTTATGAAAAAACCCTCCCAAACAAAAAATTTCTCATTCTATACAGACAAATTAATCCACATAGATTGCTTTATCCATACAGAACTTAATGAAAAACCAACCAACCAACCCCTTAGTCATCAAAATGGATTGTTAATTTGTAAGCAAACGGGTAAGAGTGTTCTCCTCTAGTTATAGGATAAGATTCTCAGCCTTTGCTATGCCTCTTACCAGTTAAAAGTGCTTACCCGGTAAGCGTGTGGTAAATGCCCCCTGAGTTTTCTTTTGGGCAAAACCCCAATGGGAAGCTAAAGCCTAAAGGCTATGTTTGGAAACTAACTTTAGCGGTTGGGGCTGATAAACTAGTTCGTTGAAAAACTAGTTTTGGTTAATTAGTTATTTGTTAGCTAATAAGGTAGCCAATAAACTATTCATGTTTGTTGGAAATAACTGATAAACTAGATGACAATATAAAATCACTTAAAATGACATGTTGAAAAATTAATTGGAAAAGTATACGGTGCATTATTTGGAAAAAAGCCTCTGGAGCCTATTGAAACACGACTTGAAGTAGCTTTTCAGGAAGGTAGCTTATGAGCTAAACAAACAGGGCTTTTTTTTAATAAGTTTTGAAAATAAGCTTGCTTATAGTTACCAAACATGACCATAGACCGGTAGTCCAAAAATTCAAAATCACTTTAAGAACAAAAGCTTATGAAAAAAAGGAGGATTAAAGAATGTTTTGAAAGTTTGTATTTGTGTCACTGTGTTTGGCAGGGTTATGGTGGTGCTGATGAAGCTAAAATGCTTCAAAGGCATTTCAATGGAACCTCTGTGAAGATCGGTGTCGGAGCAAATCGAGCAGCCACTGCTGCTTCGTTTCTTCACAGATATGGTTTCGTTGATATCACGCGTTTTGAGAAACCAATACCAAAAAGCCAAGTTGTTTCTGATAAAATTGGAGTTGCAATTCTTGATGATGGAATGCAGGTAAATGTAAAACCGATGATTCTTTTTTGATAGAAAGTAATATGTATTTTTGAGTTGATTGTGTTGAAAAGGAATCGGTGTTTTATAAATTGTTTCTTATGTACGTAGCATATAAGCATGTTTCGTGATCTGGAGATTGTGATGGTGAATGCGTTGTCGCCATGGGGAAACCACCAATTACTACCGTTTGGACCGTTAAGGGAGCCGTTGACTTCGTTTTCCCGTGCTGATGCCGTTGTAATCCATCATGCCGACATGGTATGAAGAATCATCTATATTGTCTTATAAAGCGTTTAGGCAAAACTTGTAGGGTGTGTTTCATACGTGGACGGGCGAGAGTGAGGTAGGTGGGTGAAAGAATTCTCGAGGTTTTAGGGGTTTTATTTGACATGGGTAGTTTAGTAATTTACCAATATTGTCCTGTTCTTTCTTATTTTTGTTCCACCTATTTTGGTAGGACACTTTTTATTGTCCCACTTTGGTCGTGTCCCTGTCTAATATCGTGTCAAATGTAGGACGCCGGTTTTTCGTACAAATCTTGTAATTCTTACAAATTATATGAAACCAATCTTAGGGCCTCCTTGTTAGCAGTTTAATTAGCTTAATGGGATTCACAACTTGTGAGCTATACATGACTGTTTGGTAGTGGCTTAATGTTATAGAAAGTCACTTATTCAGTAAGTTTTACAGGGGAGTTTTTTGTTTTTTCCAAACCTGCTCCTCCCAATTAAAAAACACGCTCCTTCCATCTATGAAAAAATTCTCCCAAACAAAAACCTTCCCAACCTATACAGATTAATCCACACAAACAACTTTATCCATACAAGACTTAATGGAACCAAACAACCCCTAATCGTCTATCGCAATGAATGAATCTTGATTATTGTCTATAAGTATATCGATTGTTTCCTAATATATACATTAATTATGGTTTGTATCTGAAACCTCCTCTATGTACTTATGTGTATCTTGCATGATTGTAATTTCTATATCGGGTTTCTACAATAAATTTTTACATTCCGCTTCATCGCATGGGTATACAACTAGTATTACTTAAAGTAAACTTAAGAACGAGGGTATTTATGCATTAGCGTCTTTTTTAGACGAGAATGATGAAATTTTTCTTCAACAATTGCAGGTACAAGATCATAGTCTTTCTGATATTGAATCAAGAATTCTTGAAACAAATCGGTTTCTCCCCATATACTTATCAGCAGCGACTCCCTCACACTTCTTTAGGGCACCAAATATCTCGAGCCGATTACCTTTAGATACCGTATTTGAAAAGACCGTTTTATGTGTTTCCGCAATTGGGTCTCCTAGTTCGTTCGTGCAGAGGATCGAGAAGGTACAATGTCACTACAACAAAATCGGCTTAATAGAAACCCGAAATATGTCTAAATATCCTAATAGACTGCTTTATAAAACTTACACTTTTAAGATTGCACATCCTATGTAAAAGTGTTACAATAGGACGTTAGGACGTATTTGGTATTCTAATAGTTTTTTAGGACACACTTCAAATCTTATTAGCCTTTTTATAAACTTTTGAGAAAGTGTCCTATGAACATATATTTTTATAGTACACTTTCAAATAGTGTCGTATAAAAACACTATTAAGACATTTTATTTTAAAAGCGTCTTAAAAAATATGTTAGGACGCCTAAAGTGTGTTATATCAATTTATTGTAACGTTTTTTTGCATCTAACGAACAATAGTTTGGTCCTGTAAACTTAAGTCCTATAAAACAGTCTATTGGGATATTTAGACATATTTGACATCTTATACAACCGATTTTGTTGTGGTGTGTTCCTTTTTATTTTTTTTATTTTTTAAGATTTTTGATCCGAACTTGGAACTTATTAAATTCTTTTCTAGATGGGAGTGTTATATGTTGATTCGCTAGACTATAGCGACCACCATCAGTTTCAAACGAAGGTATGGCTATCTTCTTACGGTTTTTTTAAACTTAAATTCCTACAAACCATAATCGACTTATGAATCGGTTGATACTCGATTTAGGATATCGAGACGATCAAAGAAAGACTTCAAAATCTCAAGAACAAGTTTGGTTCAAAACCCGCCATTGTTGTGACAGAAAAGGTTTGCATAACATCGTCAATCCGCTTCTAGTTATCAATTTTCCATTATTTCGATACGAATCGTGGTTTCAAAGGTCTGAATCTTAGAGGGTTGGTTGCAGGATTATGATCGAGATAACGAGATTCTTAGAGGGTTGGATCCATTCGAAGTTTTCGTGTTATGTTGCAAACTGCAGATTTTACGTCACAATGGTTGTTCTGAAGATACCTTCAAGATGCTGCTGACTCGGTCCTTAAGTTGAATCGGGTCAGCTCAACCAGCAAACAAAAGCCAGATCAACCAATCATGTGAATACATTGATTTAAATTTTATATAACTTTATTTAATTTATGTTCACATTCGCTCTTATAATGTGAATCTATGTGATTGGTGGACATGAATAGGATATAAGAGCATCTCCAACAGCTTCTCCAAAATGGAGATTTTTGGCATTTTTGTGCTCCAATAGATTATCCAAATCTTTCTTTAAAATGGAGAAAGTTGGAGAGAGAGTGTAATTTTCTATAAATATGCCGAACTCTCCAAAAATGATTACAATGAGAGATAAATTGTTTTTATTACATTCTACCAATAAGATTTATTCAAATGAAATGAATACGAGAGAGAAGTAATATTTTATTAGATTTATACAATATTTGAATATTATAAGTAATAATGCCATCTCCAAAATGGAGAATCTGTTGGGGATAAATGTAATTTTTTATGTAGATTTTGACTTTTAATTCTTCATTTTAGAGAAATTTTGGGGATGCTGTTGGAAATGGCTTAAATATTGAAACAACAAATCTTTATTTGATTAGTCCAGTTGCATGCAATATGACCTGCACACTAGAAAAAGGAGTTGAATTTGGTAAAATTATAATGTTAAACTGTTAATCAGTAAATTTATATCCCATTTATATTTTTAAAAGTTTGACTCAATTTTTTTTATTGTATTTTCATACGGCTCATTTTGTTTTTGTAAATAATATTTATTTTTATATTTTTATGGAATTCTGTATTAAATATTCATCTGTTATAACACAAAAAATTTATGTGAAAACCACTATTTAATTGGTAGATAAACAAAAATGTATTATTTAACAATACAGAAAAACAATCCAAACTAAGTCAAGGTTAAAAATAGTTTTAACTAAAAAAAAAGTAATCTATGATAATTTTTTAGATAATTAAAATTGAATTATTGAAAATACAGAAAATTAGACATCAATATACAATTTATAATAAATTTTTCGAAAAGAATATTACTTCTATAATCGTCCTTCAGTTTAAATTCCGTTTCTTTTGGAAAATAATATATTTATAATTAAAACAAAAATTATGCGGTGAACGTGGATCGAACACGTGACCTTCAGATCTTCAGTCTGACGCTCTCCCAACTGAGCTATCCCCGCTGTGTGTTTCAGTTGTTCTTTTTAATTTTAATAACCGATGCTGTACCTAAATTATTATTTTCCATTATTTTGAATATTTCATTTTATAATTTAGTAACATATGATAATACAAAAATACATTTTAATAAGTATTTTCAATAATAAATAAAAATATAAAATTAGCATTTTGTCCTTGTATCGAAAAAATATATTTTGATTGCAAAAATATTAGCATTTTAAACCTATATGTTTTGTGCATGAGTAAAGTATATGTTATATTGAATTTGGACTTGCAAGTTGCAACTATTAAGATTATGACATATATTGTATAATACTGAAAGTGTACATGTATAATGCGAGACAACGAATCTTAATTCGGATTTCTGAAGTAAGAATGATAACCCTTAGGAGGCGTTTGGTTTGCAAAATGAAATTTGATGGAAATAGAATCTATCGAATGAATTTGACTTTGAAAGAACTATAATGAAATTTGATTAAATTTGGCAATGCGTTTGGTTGGTAGAAATTCAATTCATTCACTTAAGCCAAAGAATGAGGAATTCTTTAAATTATGGAATTCATTGGAATTGTAAGGATTCCATCGTTTTCATTCCGTGAACCACACATGAGCTTGGAATTTGGTCAATGGAATTGGCCATTCCAATTCCATGAACCAAACAACTCTTTAGTCCTGATTTACAATTTGTTAATTCTCTGAGACTCTCGATTTTGTTTTATGGTTTTGAGAGAGCAAAAGATGGTTGGTTATCAGTTTTGTGAAGTATTTTGCTACATCAGTAGTGCTCATCGCTTATTTTGTATTTAAATGTGTATATTAGCTAATTAGGAACTCTTTAATTAAAAACTAATTTTCACTTGATGTATATGAAAGTTCATCCTCGTCTGAAATTCAATTCATTACACTTAAATACTGCTTCTAACATTGAGGGGTTGTTTGTTTTTTAAAAAAATCTCTTAATGACTTTTAAGTCTGAATCGTTCAAACATTTTTACTCACCACCTCTTATTAATCATAACTAAAATAAGGCTTCAGACTTTAAACCTCTTAAAAAACAAACGCCACCTCTTGTTGCTAAAGCAACCTTAACGAACAAATCACATGGTTGGGGTGAAGGTTCATTACTTGTGTCGTACAAGTTGTACATAACCATTTTGTATTAAACTTTAAATTATAAATTAAAGTTTAATGTTTTTTAATAATTCCCATGTCATTTTATAGGGGTGTTATGATCATTTTTAAATACTCCCAAATTGATACTTAATTTTAGAGTTTAATCAGTGATCGAAACGAAATTTAATATAGTGTCTTTTAGGTAACACAATCGAACAACGTAAGATACACAAATCTTGCATGTTGAGTTATATATTAAGATCAATATGTGCCTTTGTTGTAAATCCATAAAAAATTACAATTTACGAGGACCCGATACCCAATAATCCACATGAAAGAGGGCAATATTGGAAAATAAGGGGGCGTTTGATTCGCATAATGAAATTTGATGGAATTGGAATCCATCGAAAAATTTGAATTTGAAGAAATTGAAATAGAATTTGATGGAATTTGACCACACGTTTGGTCGGTAGGAATTGAATGAAATTCAATTCTTTCACTTTAGGTAAGGAATGATAAATTCTTTTATTTGTGGAATTCAATGGAATTTAAATGATTACATCATGATCAATATGTGAACCAAACAAAGGAGTTGGAATTTGGTCAAAGTAATTATCCATTCCAATTCCTTCAAAATCCATTAACCAAACACCCCATAAGGTTTTGAACATGGAAAACGACCCCTTATCAAATACAAAATGTAACAAACAACCTCTCGTATACTTTGACCATATAACCAGTAATCGTAATTAAAAAAAAAGCTATTTTGAACATTTAACTTGTCATTAACATATAGTATTTTTAATTTTTTTTATTTAGGGGGTAATTTATTACTAAACGCTTACTGGGAGAGATTACCGACAAGAAAAATGACACTCATTTACCTAATTAAGTAACACTATCAACCATCAAAATGGATTGTCGGTATAATCTTAAACCCAATAAAAGTTGTTTTCTCACTTACTTGGTAAGACTCTCTGTCTTTATTATAACTCTTACCGGATAAAATTAGTGGTCCTTGTCATGATAAATCGATAAGATAAGTGATATTGATAAACGTTTACCCAATAATTATTTGGTAAATTAACCGGGGGTTGGTTTGATTTTTTTGAAAAAAATCTCTTAATGACTTTTAAGTCTAAATCGGTCAGACTTTTTTACTTTTAGACTGTTTTTTTTTTTTTCACTTTTTAGAACCTCTTAACTCTTAAATACATCTGAAATAAGAAGTTGTGAGCTAAGTTCTTAAAACCTCCTATTGCCGTCTCAGTTCATATGCTTTGCTTTCTCTCAAGACGCTTACAAACGTTACGAAAACAAACAGTCTTATTAATTTAGATTTCAGACTTCAAGGCCAACTCTTATTAATTAAAAGTGAAATAAGACTCCAGATCTTTAAAAAACAAACACCACCTATCTGTATCCATATCTATATCTATATCTATACTATATTATAAAACACGGATAAAAAACTCTTAAATATAAATTATTAGACACAAGATACATCATTTTATGCAAGATTTTAAAAAACTTTTAATTTACAAGTATCAAAGCACAAGATACATGTTACTACTGCATACTTTTAACACCCACCAATTTGGTATGTGCAGGGTCTTTCTTTTATGTAGACATTTCCATGTATCACTATTAATCTATATCTATACTATATTATAAAAACGACATAAAAAACTTTTAATTACAATATTTTAAGCAAAAGATACAACTAATTAAAGCTAATTACTTAATTTATAATTTTTTAATGCTTTGGTACAACCTTTCCAAGCACAGTATCTCACATAATCATCTATTTGTGGAATGGATACTCATTTATTAATATAAATATTTGTTTTTTTGTTGGAGGATTTTATAAAATAGATTTTATATTAGCATAATCTATTTTAAATGTAGATTTTACATTTAAATCTATATTAATGAGATGTAATATAAAATATTTTTTCTTCCGTATTTTTTTATATTACATCTCATAATGATTTTTCCATATTTTATTTTATAAAATCTTTTTACATAATGAAATGTAATATAAACTCTTTTTTCTTCCGTATTTTTTTTGCTAATATAAAATCTATTTTATTTTATAAAATCTACACGTATTTTATATTAGCATAATATAAAATCTACACGTATTTTTTTTTTGCTAATATAAAATCTACACGTATTTTTTTTCACGAGCATTAAAAGAAGAAAAAAGAAGGTTGATATGAATTAAAAATAAAAAATAACGAGATACACTAATAAATTATCGTATTCTTTAAAATAAAAATATTTTGCAATACTTTCCAAATTAACCAAGTGTAAAGAAAATAAAATAGAAACGATGTAGATATAAAAATATTCTTCCATATTTTTAATATATTTACATTTAAATGTAAAATCGAAAATGAAAATAAAATATTTTAAAATATTATCTACATTCACTATAAATAAATATAGTTTCTCTATGTATCATCCGAGTACAAGAAGAAGACGAACGGCCAGGTGTCAATGGCGGAACCTGCAACTGAACAAAAGGTATTCCACTATATTTTTGTTTCTTTGAAAAACTAATTTTTTATATTTTATTTTAGAGTAAATTACAAATTTCATCCCTGTGGTTATTGAAAATTTTGGATTGGGTCCCCCAAACAAACTAATTACCTGCATAGTCACTATGGTTTTATTTTTGTTATGGATTAGGTCCCTCATCCTAAATTTGTTAACCTAGGTTCTATTAAGTAAAGGGCGTTTTGGTCATTTGATATTTTTCATTTTTAATTAAACAATTAATATATGTACTCTTTTGATTAGACGACTAACATACAAAATATCTGCCGCCGGAACTGCCTCATCAGCCACAACTTTGTCTAAAACCTCCGTCATCGGCGCTGCATCACCCTGTAAATCAACCGTAGACACAGTTTTATCCAAAACCTCCATAACCAGATCTGCATCACTCTTTAAATCAACAGTAGACACAGTTTCTACATCATCCAACGCGGTCTTCACCACCGATCCATTTTCTTTCCTCTCGTAATCAACTTCTTTCTTTATCAAGTCGGTGACCACCAGCTCGATACCACCAGTAGAAGAGAAAGAACAAGGGCATGCAGTTGAAGATTCAAAGTCCGTACCAACGGTTCCTATCATCAAGCACAACTGCCGAATTGTCGAAACCAACAGAAGAGGGTAAATGTGAAGAAACCAAAATGGAAGAGAAGTTGAAGGAGCTACAAATTTGATTTAAAACAGGAAGCAATATTAGGTGGCTTGTGGTCTCTCTACAACTCTTGCTTTCTTTCTTTTTTTTCTATATAGTATATAATATTATATATGGTGGGAAGAGACAAGACGAGAACATGGGGCTCTTTGTGGGTGTCGTATTTTTGGGTGGGGTTTAATTGTAGTAGGTTTAGTTGTCTGCACAAGGGAAGATGGGCCTTTTCTGTGATCCAAAGTGTAGGTAGAATTTGAAAACGAATTTGTTGTATAATTTTACGATATTTGGTAATTTGGCACTCGGATTTATCAACAACTTTTCCTGGACGTGCATATGAAAGCTTCAAAGTTATAAGCTACCGTTATCGATTATCAAATCCTTTGTTTTCCATTTGTTTGCCATAAAAGGATCAACTTTTTACACTTGTTTTTTTGTTGCAAATCAACGATTCTTGTAAAAAAAAAATGTGAATGGAAAAGGGACTGTTGCACTTGAAATGGCCCGCCAATCCGGCCACCGACAAATCTTCCACTACAGAATCCCCTTCAGAAGTAACCTTCACATCATTCCCAACATTAGATCCTACCTCAGGTGCTTCAACAACAGTTAAGTTATATAGTCTCATCAGGATCACCAACTAGCACACACCCTCATCTTCATCTTCATCATCTGTTTTAGCAACCACAACAACAACCACTGTTTTCTCAACAATAGAATCCCCTTCTGTGTTAACCTTCACACCATTGGCTAAAACCACCTCAGAACTCCCAGGTTCAACTTCATCAACTACATCTTCTTACTTAATTTCACTCCTTTCCATTTATGTTAGCTGTGTAATCGAGTTTGTCGGAGACCAAAGAAGGAGATCGGCACGGGACAATCAAAGATGGTGTTCTTGGGGAGGCGTCTCCTACCATTTATGTTAGCCGTCTAATCAAAAGAGTATATATATTAATTGTTTATTTAAAAATGAAAAAAAATCAAATGACCAAAACGCCCTTTACTTAATAGAACCTAGGTTAACAAATTTAGGATGAGGGACCTAATCCATAACAAAAATAAAACCATAGTGACTATGCATGTAATTAGTTTGTTTGAGGGACCCAATTCAAAGTTTTCAATAACCACAGGGACGAAATTTGCAATTTACTCTTTATTTTATTTACTGAGGATTTGTTTATATTTTTCAAAACCAACAATCATATTTTTCGAAGTAGGGGAATAAGATATATATACATATCTTTACTTTTATCGACTAATACTATGAGGTCTTGAAGTCAATAGTCAGATAAATTTTCAAGTGGTACTGAGTGAATTTGAACTATACCAGTTGAGTTGCCGGTTAGAAAAGATATAAATCATTTATTTTCTTTGTCATATTTGATGTGAGTTGAATGTTGTTAATTAATCTACAGATTTATACATTCAAAGTGATTGTCAAGTGTTGTCGAGTAGGTTTTAGAAAAATTGCAAAATCTGTAAAAACGTATGTTTATATTTATAATTATTTCAATAATAGTGATATGTTGTGAGACATGTCGTTTGAGTTTTAAATAATATAATACAAAACTATTACCAATATTAATAACAAACGATTAAGAATATATGCAAGTTAACCACTTATGAAAATACATTTGTTTTTCACATTGTATTTCATTAACTGTTAACAGAGAAATTACGTTTCATTTTAACTCGGTTCAATATTCCAACAAAAAATTTATCATCCCGTGCAATGCACGGGCCCAACACTAGTTAATATATTATATTACTATAATTTAGTTTTAATTATATTATGAAATATGTAGTTGGTTATTTTTTGTAGATGTCAATATAATATATAAGATAATCATTGAATTCTAACAAAATACTTAATTTTTTTATATAAAAAACATTATATTATTAAGTCTAAATTAAACAAATTTATAAAAAAAACATTATCACTTTCTAAAAAACATCCAAAATCGTACTGTAAATCGACAAAAAAAAGTGAAACATTAAAATCGTGATGTATCTCGCTTCATTGCATGAGTACGCTTCTAATTAATAATTATTTTGTTTTCTTATAAAAATATTTATAAAATTACGACTCATTTCTTTTTTTAGCCAAGTAAAAACATTCCCCATTTACATATTTTCCATATATTTTCCATTTTTTTTTCTTTTAAATTTTGAAAGGAATAATCGAACACAAAAGAAGCCTCCGAGAAGATCTTCATTCGCGGCGGCCCCTTCCCTACGATTAATCCACGCATCTGCACTGCGTCAACCTCCTATTCAATACTCCGTTCTTCTCGAAGAAGATCCAGACTGTTCTTCAATCAGGTAATTTCATTGAATCCGGAAGATCTGGTTTAATCTTCATTACTTTTGATTGCTTAGGTTACCCGCTCAATCGGTAGACATGTTTAGATTTGTTGTTTAATTTTGAATCATCTAGTGTATGTTTATATCTTTGTTGATTAGGAGTTCGTAATCGTTTTTTGTTTAATTGAGGATTTTTTGCATTTATACTTTTGTATCATTGTGGATAGCAGCATATAAAGTTGAAGCTAGCGATGTTTGGTGTTTTCCGGAGAAAATTCGTTAGCGGAAGCTCCTCTGCTTCGGTAATTCCTGATTTCATTCTCAAAATCGTCTGTTACGTCTTTGATTTGTGTTGTGTTTTGATGTTTTTGTATTTATCATTTCCTCTTCATCAGGAAAAAAAAAGGTAGGCAGTGTCAATTGTTTTGTCGTTTGAGCTTAAATTTGACAATTTGTTTTTGTTATTTTGGAGTTTGTATAGATTTTCAGATCGGAATTATTTATAATTGCTTTATACTTTAAAGTAAGCATTACAATTCACAACACAGTTTGTAGCTAATAAAACAATAAACAAAAGGGAAAAAAACATTAGTTTTGAATTTATTAAGTGGTGAATCTTCCAAAAAAGAAGGGACCTTTAATTTTGGATGAGGGACAGAGGGAGTATTACAATATATAATTTTCAGTGATCTAAAGCTAAAAACATCAATGTAAAATATGAATATGGGCAGTGCAACAATTTGGATGTGGACTGCAATAGCGGGAGCTTGGCGGAATAGTATATTGTGTACTTGCATAGTTATATAAAAATATATGAAATGGACAGGCACTTAACATTATTTTACTGTTGTTTTGAACAGATCATAGGAAAGTCATGGCGAACAACTCGTCCCGTAGCATCTACAACTGTAACATGTTTCACCCCAGAAGGAGAGGTACCGATTATCTTATTTTTCCAAAATTGTTTACTTATTTAATAATGTTTTGGAGCATATAATCCATGCTTTAGGATTCTATTTTGATGGAAGTTGGTTTAACTTTGTTAACCGAGTAAACTCCAACCCTAAATTTGGACTGTGGTGTTTATGTTATAGAATACGATATTGAAAATAATATTACGTAGTTGCTTACTTTATTAACTGAGTAAACTCCAATACCAATTTTGGACTGGTGTTTATATTGCAGAATACATTATTTCCATGCTTCTGGAGTAAAAACGACATGTTATTACAAGTTGGCTCAAGTTTTGATTTATAGATATAGTATCTTGTTGGCTATCTTGTATAAGAATAACCATGTGTGATGTGTCCATCAAACTTCATGGGTGGAGACTGATTTAGCTATTTTTCTTACGCTTTAACCAACTCTAAATTTCAAATCTGTTAATGAAATATAAATTTACAGGTATTACTTCATCCGGGAATTATTGGGAACATTCGGAGTATATGTCATGTCTCTCAACCTGGTAAGTTTTGGTCAGCTTTTGGGTTGCACTTACTGGAAAGCTGGTTGTTGAGGTATTTGTTTGGTACACGGGTTTGATTCTTTCTTATAATATTGTCGTTGCAGGTGGTGCAGTGAATTTAAGGCCATTGAGGTTAGTGCATAATTTTATCTTTTTATTTATGTTAAGAATATAAATATTGGTGACGAAATCTAGATGCTTCGTTTGCAAACTTCCAAGCTCCTGATCTTAGCACTCATTCATATCTGTAACCTAATTTTGCATTAAGATATTTGTTGATGCTTGCTAGTGTAATTGTTCTAACTAGACCTTTTTTTGCAGGGAAGTTATGACCAATCTTCAGCCATGTGTCAGCATGCAAATGCAAAGCAGAATGTTCTCCTCTGACAGTGGTATGATATTCAGATATTTCTTTTGCTAACGTTTCATTTGTTAAGTATGTCAACATGGATGCATGCATGTAATACATAACATTTGTTTGAGACAGTTTCTTTTATAATAACATTTTGTTTTGTTGTCTCGCATATGGGAGAGTTTATGCATATAGTCATGTATCTCTAAAATGCTAACACTGATACATTTTAACATTCTTCGAAATTTTGGCCTGGAAGTGTTGAGTTTATTTGTGGCATCTGCTGATGGCCAGTCTTTCGAGTAATACAGCCTCAGTTTATTTATTAGAATGCAGTAAAAGATGTTGTTTCTGTTAAAGGTCAATGACTTGTGTTGCTATCTTACAATATCTGCCACATAATATGGCTTCTTGCCCATTTTAAGTCTTTTTTAAGGGTCTTTTTCCCTCTCTATTTCATGCTGAAAATTCTTAATATTATAAAGTTGAATATGGTGTTTAACTTTTTCCAAGGTGATCTGGTTGATGCTGTTGTCCCTTTTATGGGTGAATCTATAAGTGACGGTACACTGGCAGCTTTCCTGAAGAGTATGTTCCTCTATTCTGTTAGCAAATGTGTATTTCATCAACAATATTCTTTGTTATTGTTTAAGCTCTTGTTTCTTATTGGTCTTCTTGGAACAGAACCTGGTGACAGGGTAGAGGTTGATGAACCAATTGCACAAGTTGAAACAGACAAGGTATTTGTTATACATCATCTTGTTATCGAAGTTTCTGAGCTTGTAGATGTAGGTATTGTTTTCCAACACCAAGTTGAACTTTTTGCAGGTTACTATCGATGTTGCTAGTCCTGAAGCGGGTGTAATTCAAGAGGTAAAATATTTGAAATTTTGACTGTGGCTGAAGTTGTTCAAATGGACAATGTTCTTGAATTTTAGGAAAGCTGAATTGAGCTTTGATCTTGGTAGTTTGTAGCAAAGGAAGGGGACACTGTTGAACCAGGTACAAAAGTTGCTATCATTTCAAAGTCTGCAGATGCTGCAGCTGCTCCATCCAAGAAGGCATCTGAAGACGCTGTTTCTCAGCCACCACCACCTCCTGCTGAGAAGATGGAGGAGAAGCCAAAGGCAAAAGTTGAAGCTACTCCTGTCATTGAAAAGCCTAAGCCAGTTTCTCCACCGCCTCCTAGAACCTCTGCATCAGAACCCCAGCTTCCTCCTAAAGATAGAGAAAGACGTGTGAGAGTCATACTTTATACTAATGCTATAGCTATTAGGGCAAATTGCATGAAAATGCAACGTCCTTTGGTCTGTTTCTTATTTTGTGTAACATACTTCGGTCTAACTTTTTGAGATATCACATCCGAGTTATGAAAATAGAGGTTTTGAAGGTACGTTACACAAAATAGAAAGCAAATCCTATACAATTGACACTTCAATTTTTTTTATTTTCTGTTAAAAGTGGTTAAATCTTTGTTTTTGTTGCTTTTGTTTGTGGTTTATATTATCATTGTAATCCCTGCTTTTGTTCCAATTTCTATGATCACAATTGTTTTGTTATTTTCTTGTTTCCATATTCAATCTCAACGATTTGGGTTTAAGTCATGTTTGATTGGTGGTGCATCTTTAATGTATTTCTCAAATGTAGGTTCCTATGACCCGGCTAAGAAAGCGAGTTGCTACACGTCTGAAGGATTCTCAGAACACATTTGCTTTGTTGACGACATTTAATGAAGTTGACATGTAAGTTCAAACTGTACATGCATATCAATTACGAGGTTTCAGGGTTTTCCCTTGGCTTTAGCTGCTGGGCCATGCAATCCCTTCTATCGGAGGAATAAATATTTTCTAAATCAATTACAAGTTAAATGCTGTTTAGGAGTTAGATTAGTAGAATTCACTATAAACTCTAAGCTTGCAAGTTAATAAATGGGTTATCTTCTCTTATTGGATACTACTTGCTTTTTTTCAGGACTAATTTGATGAAACTCCGTTCTGAGTACAAGGACGCCTTCTTCGAGAAGCATGGAGTCAAGTTAGGACTAATGTCTGGATTTGTTAAGGTATGTATATTTGTAAAACTGGTCATATTGGAATATCCTTTTTTTCCCTTTTGAAATCTGCTGTTCTCGTTACCACCAAAGCTCTTCTTTCAAATTTCAGGCTGCTGTCAGTGGACTCCAAAATCAGCCGATCATCAATGCAGTTATTGATGGGGATGACATCATATACAGAGATTATATTGATATCAGCATAGCTGTCGGTACTCCAAAGGTAAGCTTAAAATATTTCTATCATACCTAATTTCTGCATGTCGAGAAACTGAACTTGTGTCATTACACTTGCACCATGACTTGTGAGGTGGTGTTACTTTAAAATACCCTATTCAAGAGAATCCAAAAGTTTCTATCGGTTGTCTAAAACAATTCAACATTTCCTTTTTCGGAAAAATTCGAATTTAAATTTACTTATTTGCATATTAGCAATTATTACAAAGATATTTGTGTGACTATGATCCACAAGCTTTCTTAATTTGGTCTTATTACAATATACGTTAGAATTTTTAGAACTCTATCATATATTCATATCAGACTCTCTCTTTGTCACTCTTTTCCCAAGTCGGAGGTCTTCACAGAAAAAACCGCTCTACTCCGGGGTTTAGAGGTTGTGTCTGTATAAACATTACCCTCCCCAGACCCCACCTCCAGGGTGGGATATACACGGGTTTGTTTGGTTTGGTGTTGGGTATTTGATTAGTAGCCAAATACTCTCTTTTAAACCATGTGCCAAGTCAAAATTTTACATCTTTTTGGATGAAGGGAGTATTAAATTTGCATTTGGAAGCTCAATTTGCGTGTCCACAAAAAGAACACCATGTTGGACACCCCTAACTAGCTTGTTGTATTGGGTTGGTCTTGCTGTTATCAGACCACTGACCAAATTTTTTGTTTTCCCTTCTTTCAGGGACTCGTTGTGCCAGTAATTCGCAATGCTGAAAAGATGAACTTTGCTGAGATAGAGAAAGAGATAAACAGTCTTGCTAAGAAGGCAAATAATGGAACCATATCCATCGATGAGATGGCAGGAGGCTCGTTTACAATCTCAAATGGCGGTGTTTATGGAAGCCTTTTGAGCACTCCAATCATCAATCCTCCTCAGGTATGCATTCGCCCGTCCTTTTCACATACAAGTATAAAAAAGAAAAGAAAACGACTACTAGTCCTTGCCAAGAAATTACTTTACTCATTAAGGTGCTGTTTACTTGGTAAGAGACGCTTACCCGGTCAGAGATGATGGTCTTTACCAACAATCTTATCGTGCCATTTTGCTAACCGAGTATTTTACACGGTAAATGCTTACCCATTTTACGGCCCCATAGTGCTGCTTGTTTTTTATTGGGTAGGAGCCTCTTATCTGGTAAGAGATGATGTTTACCTACACTTCTGAATGATCGAGGTGCTGACCAAGTCAGCCACCTATCATGTCACTGACTGAGTCAGACAGTGCTTACCCAAATTGTTATATCAGTATGCACTTACTACAAAACACTTGGTAAACAACCTTTTTTGGTCTCTACTTACCTAGACCGAACCTCTTACACATATCACACTTGTACCCAGTTAGCAAGCACCTACTCAATTTGTGTCTGTAAACGACCCCTTAGTGCTGCTTGTTTTTATTGGGTAAGAGCCTCTTACCCGGTAAGAGACAATGTAGTTTGCCTACACTTCTGACTGATCGAGGTGCTGACCAAGTCAGCCACCAATATGTCAATGACCGAGTCAGACAGTGCTTACCAAAATTGTTTTTATCAGTATGCACTTACTACCCAATTTGTGTTGATAAACAGCCCATAAGCTTTTCTCTGCAAGGAAACAACCTCTGTAACCCTTGGGGTAGAGAAAAGGAAGGAACACGTACATTTGACCATTTTACCCCTCCCTAGACAGTAGACCCTACATCAGTGTGGGACCCATTGCGTTCGTTTGATTTGGTTTGGTTTATTAATGCATTGATTGTGCGACAGTCTGCAATTTTGGGCATGCATTCAATCGTGAGCCGGCCAATGGTGGTTGGAGGAAACATAGTTCCGAGACCCATGATGTACATCGCCCTAACCTATGACCATAGGCTGATCGATGGAAGAGAGGCTGTGTTTTTCCTCCGCCGAATCAAAGATGTGGTCGAGGATCCAAGGAGGTTGCTTCTTGACATCTAAAGGCTCGAGAAGCCGATTTTGCTTGATTTCTGGTATACTTGAAGCTTAACCAGAATAATCGACTTTGATGCTAAAAATTTTGTACGCTTTTGCTGTTGTATCGCGGCTAGACACGTTTGTATTCGATACAACTGTTATAAGTTATAGCGCAACACATGTTTCGATTTTACACCCCCCAAACCATGCAAATGTTGCTCTGTTGGTTTGTGCTTCTTGTGAAACTCCTAATATATACTTGAATAACTTTTGATGAACCACATTTTTGGTGATATTTTCTTGGATCCATTAGGTGAATTGGTGTATGTACTAATATGTGGAACCAATTAGATTATTTTTAAAAACATTCATTTAGGAGAGAATGATTGTTAAAACCATATCTGATGAAGTGACTTAGAGCATCTCCAAAAGATTATTCAAAATAGAAATTTTGGGGAGTTTGAGCATGTTTTTTGTTCCAATAGATTCTTCAAAATGAAGAAAGTAGGAGAGATTGTGTAAAATTCTTTAAATTTGGAGAATTCTCCAAAAAGAATTACAATGAGAAAGAAATATTTTTTTAATAATATTCCGACCAATAGGAAAACTTTAGAATCAAATTTTTAGACAGAAGAATGTGTTGGATTTGAATGTATTCTTTTTAGAGATTTTGAAGTTTCATTCTCCATTTTAAAGAATTTTTTTAGAATCTATTGGAGTTGCTCTTATATGCCTTTTACTTTTTTTTTTTTTCTAATTAAGAACTATCATAAAGCTCAATGATGGTAGTGACTAATGTGTATATTGAACTGATCATTTATTTTCTTTGTGGATTTCAATATCAATAGTATGGATATGTTTTTCATGTTGTAGCCCAGTGGTAAGGTAATATCCTGGGGGTCAGTGGATGGTATCCCTGACTACCTAGGTTCGAACTCCGTGGTGAGCATCCTGTGACATCCATGATCATGGGTCTGCCACATAGTGGTACCCTTAATTGGGTTGGGTCGTGGTCAACGGGGATTAGTCGGGTGACACCCTTAAGTGGGAGCCCGGATACCCCGGGAACGTGTGCGTGTGTTAACTTGCCGTTCAAAAAAAAAGTATGGATTAAAAAATAAAATAATATATATAAAAGAACGGATAAAATGCCATTTCACACAAAAATTAAGGTATTAAGAACCAATATTTTTATATAACAGAACTCTAAAAATAAAAATGAAGGTGGACTTATAAGGGCTCTTTTCAATAATAGTTTACATAAGTCGTCGTATCTTTTGCTTACATAAACATTCCATTGTAGATAACCCCAAAGGTTGTGGCGTGGCAGATGAAACTCGGGAGATGTGGTGGAAAAACTCATCTGCCTTAGGGTCAGACGTTCACAACAATTATGACTACTAAATTTATCAGGGTTAATATCTTAGAGTTATAATTTGTCGAGATTAATTTAGATACAACCTAACATACCTTTCCAAAAAAAATATTTCATTGGAGATGTAGTATCTACTGAAAAAAAAGAAATAATTCAAATATAGATGTTATTGAACTCCAAAAGTGCATTTCTCTTGTATTTGGTTGTGCCTAGAATGTTTTAGGGGTTGTTTGGCAATTGCTGAATGGTTTAGTGCAGAATGATTAAGTGGTCAGAATGATTAAGAGGCTCTTATGATATAGTGCAAAATGAAATATGATTGTTTGGTCATTGTTCCGAATAAAATCAGGGCGCTTAATGGTTAAGGGAGACCCATGATACAAAATCATTCAGATGGTTTTGGAACCATTAAGAGGCCGATTTTTTTTTTGTCAAACAGGATTCACCTCTTAGTGATTCAGATATTGCCTGTTAATGAAACCATTAAGAGGTAAACAAACAATCTCTTACACAGTTTTATTTATGTGGCCATTGGATTTTTTTGTCGGTCATTCCTAAGTGCAATCGGTCACCAACCTAGGCGATGGGCCTTCTTATCAGCCATTGACCGCATGGCTCGTGTGATGTCATTTGCCGCATTCACAATGAAAGAATCTTGAATTACCTTGTACCATAAACATTAAATAAATACTATTTTCGGGTTGGGTTCCAGTGAGAAGTTGAGGTTGACGTAAGAAACATGATAAGTGGTTATCAACCGTTGGATGGAAAATAAACGCACATTAGAATGAGATGCACCGGATCAATTCCCTTCTAAGGCGCAATTCATGAGAGAACATGAGATTAAAAGTGATCAACGGTTCAGATCCACTTCTCACGCTTCTCATGTTAACCTCAACTTCTCACACGATTCTTCGCCTACTCTTTCCATCGTAAAATAAGTATTTGTATATTACTGTTTTAGTTTATCTTAAAATAAGGGGGTGTTTGGTTCAGTGAGAGGAATAAAAATGAGAATGAAAATGAAAATGACCGAGAATGAAAATGAGAATGGATTTTCATTCACCACAGTTTAACCTAGGATGAAAATTTGGGCTTCTGGATGAATGAACTTATTATATTATATAAAACCAAACATTTTCGTTTATTTTCATTCCTATTAATTACTGCTTAATACTTCTAACCAAACACTCCCTAAATGTCCAATTTCAAAAGCATATGTCTACTTTCCATGTTACTCTTTATTATGTGATGAAAAACAATTATCTCTTTATAATTAAAGGTAAAATTGTCATTTTGTTCATTAAAAAAAATATAATAATTACACAATCCTAAAATTGTGTAGAGTCACGGTTTCTTTTCTATTATACAACTTTTATTATGAATAAGTGAAATAAATTGATAATTATCTTGTTATTTTTAATATAATTTCTTTTAATAAAAAAAATCTTGAATCAGCCTATTTCAATATAAGCAATGGGTCATAAGATTTAACCCCACACAAAATTCATCAAAATTTTTGTACTTCTACATATTACACTTGTGCATCGATCCCGGGACCGATTGGGATTGGTTATGGGCCGATTGTCCATGCGGTTAATTGGTTATATATTTTTTATTACACTTGTGCATCGAATGAGGTGTACATAGAGATATATTTGGGTCCAACCTGGGACCGATTGTCCATGACCGGTTAATTGGTTACGAGGGACGGGCTTACTTTGTTGAATACGGTGGCACGTGCCACCGTATTATTTCTCCGACGAAGGGTAAAAAATTTTATGTTCGTGAAAGGTGCAACCGTATCGTTTTGGAAGGTGCAACCGTATTACTTTGAAAACTTCAAGAAGGTGCAACCATAGTACCGTACCTTATAATCAACCAAAAAACCAAAAGAAACTATTGAAATCAACCAAAAAAGGGGAAAAATCTATCGAAATCAATAAAAAAACTTAAAAATCCCTCGAAATCAAGCAAACAACTTTAAAAATCGCTCGAAATTGT
Organism: Arctium minus; assembly: GCA_954870635.1. Taxonomy (NCBI): domain Eukaryota; kingdom Viridiplantae; phylum Streptophyta; class Magnoliopsida; order Asterales; family Asteraceae; genus Arctium; species Arctium minus. The sequence continues at coordinate 97,198,423 of OX941087.1, forward strand.
GGAATTAAGCTAAAACACACCGGACAATATTGAACGTCGGTAAAAAGATGAAGACACGTCGATAAAAACCGTGCTTTTTATAATTATTTTTTGTCTGTATTATATGGTGCCACCGTATGAAAAAATGTCTGGATCCGTCCCTGTTGGTTATATCTTTTTATGGAATTTCAAGGCCCGGCCTGGGACCGATTACGAATAAGGCCTATTTAAAAAAAAAAAAAGTTTCTATAAATTATAATAAGATTTTCAAGTTTTTTTAACTATATAACATTTTTTTTTTCAAAAATCGGGCTGGGCCCGAGATCGGATTTGGAACCGGTAATTGGACCTAGGATTTTGGTCGGGACTGGGTAGCCCGGTTCTGAAGGGACCAATTTGGGACTGGTCCGCGACTAATTTTTCGCCATCTCAAGGTGTACCTACAGTTACACGTAATAAGACCTTTGTTAGGTCTAGCAATAGCTTCAACCTTGGATTGGATTGGTTAGAAAAAATACCTTCACCTGTTCAGTGTCAATAGTTTTTGGGTATGTCATGGACATTATTGGATAAAAGACAATATTCTTTTTCATTATCAATTTTGGAAGTAACCCACAAATCTAAATTTAGTAGAAGAATCTAATTCTTTTATTGAGAAGCAAGTTGAGTATGAAAATCGAAACATGTAGTCAAAACAAATAAATGTAATAAACCCCTCATTCTTCATCACAATTCTCCTTTTCTTCGATAATTTTAGTCTCCATTGCCTTAAACCGTTTGAAAAATTTACAAGAAATAAAGAAAAAGATGACAACTCTTCTGTTTACGATGTTAGCAATCGAGGCGGGAATGATCATGATCCTGCTGTTTCACTCGCCTTTGAGGAACCTGGTCATGATGGGGTTGGATCGTTTGAAACAGGGTAGAGGTCTCGTGACCTCAAGAACCATTGTTGCGACATTATTTGTAGTATTTGTATTTAATGTGTACAGTATCCTTAAAGCTCAAAATCGCATGAAAGACGTTGGATCCACCAATCCAACTGACCAGGTTCTTATGGCTAATCATGTTCTCGAGGCATCACTCATGGGTACGTTATGTCATTTTCTAATATATTTTAAGTTTGTTTTACGCATATTTTGTTTAAGTAATGAGATTTATGTGGTGTAGGTTTTTGTTTATTTTTGGGATTGATGATCGACAGACTTCATTACTATGTCAAGGAGTTGTGGTTGTTGAGAAAGAGCTTGAAAGTGGTTCGAAATCATATAGGTGATTCTGATATTATCCCTTCCATCAACAAAAACAAGAAAACTCACGAGAAATAGTCGAATTGAATTAATCTTTCATGTAAATAATTCGTCCATGAACTAAAAGACCAAAATCTAAAAATCATACGGTGATTATCTGTAAATAGATTTGAAATGTATGCTTTAAATTATCCTTGTTCAGTAATAAGATGTGTATATTTGAATTTAAATTGTATAAAATTGATTCTATATTATCATAAACAACATAAGAGTAAATAATTAACTTTTGAGTTTGAATTATTGTAATTAAACCGACAACAATTTTATAAGAGTATTTTTAACAAATATTTTAAAATAAGAAAATGGGGTTTTTGTTCTCTATTTTGCTTCAACAAATTATTTATATAATTATACTGTTCTTTAAAATGGAGATAAGTAGATAAACCTATCAATTTAGAGAATTCTCTAAAACTTGATGTGTGGAGAGATAAATTAGTTTTTTTATTCATACCCACCAATGAAATTGAATTATTATTATTTTATATAAATTCTTTTTAAAAAGTGTATTGGAATGATAAGTTTATAAGATATTTTAATAATATAACGGCTGTTGAAATTTATAAAATAGAGAATATGTTGAAGATAAATGTGATTCTTTTTAAATATTTTGACTTTTGGTTATCTAATTTAAAAAAAATATAGAGAGAACATGTTAAAAATGCTCTAAAATACCAACAAAAAAAATACATAATAATTGAACTGTTTTGGACAAACGTAAATGCAAAACAAGAACATCACACTTGGTATCAAAGTCGCACATCATTGAGAAATGGATAAGATTTATGCAAACCAAACCTCCACCTTTAAGAAATTAAAGTTATCCCAGTGAATTATTTTGATTTGCAGAAGCCAAAAGTCATTCACGAAAAGAGATTTTTATATAGCGAGAATATATGTAGAATCATATTATATTACTTTTCAAAAGAGTTATTAAGAAGAAAAAAGAAGTTCCAATATATATGAAGAATAACTGGTCCAAGTCTAGCAGTCGATGTGGGACTCCATCACATCCCTGAGAGACTTATAAATGGGTGGAAAGTGTCCCAAAGTGTCGAGTGGGGAATAGACAGATACAGAAGAGTGTTGAGTCCCTACAGTTAGATATTGGTTCTGATAAGTGATACCAATTGATAATATGTAAAACCCTATTAGATTACTCTTCAAAAATAGTTACTAACTTATATAAATAATAAGTGGTCCAAATCTAACTGATACAAGACTTCAACTTAATATAAAATCTTTCTAATTATTTTTTAATAATAAAATATAATAATGCACAAAATTAACCAATTATAACAATAAATAGGATTCCTTGTATCTTTATCCATTTCACCTACTCATCCAATCCTGATTTTTCTTTTGGTTTGTACCCTTTGACCTTTTGGTCAAATGGGTATTTTCAAAACCCTAAATTTGTAGATAAGAACACCAAGTAAATTACCAAACTGCCCTCAAAGAAGGTAAAAAGTCAACTAATTTGGTATTGATGATGACTTTCTTGAAGGGTATTTGCCTAATGTCTAGTAGATTACCACAACCCCACTATAAACCAACCTCCAAACCCAAATAGACACACAATGAACCAATGCCACTTTAGGGACAAAATGGGAAAATCGCTTAATTTATGTCCAAATATGGCCCAAAAATTGAAGTATTTTTTTAGAGTAATTGCAAGAAAAGGGTGGTTGACTTTTTTGGAGTCTTCAATTTTGAAATATTAAATTTTTTGAAATTTAAAGTAATCCAAGAGGAAGAGTCAAAATCATTGACTTCTTCAAATACGTTGTACCTAATTCCATTTTCTTCTTGTTTGGCTTCAAATTACCAAACAATTCTAGATGAGAAAAATTGGTTGACCTGCCAAAGAATTTGACCTTAGGGTGGTTAAAAAGAAGTCAACAATTTGTTTGGATACAAAAATCGAGAAAATGAAACGAATCAACGAATCGAAATTGCCACTGAGAACTCTATTGTTGTTTAAAAAAAGTAAATTGGGACGAAATTTGTGTCGTTCAATTATTGCTTCCTTTATGGTAATTTAAAGGGAAACTGTTAATAAGGTAAATTGATTGATCTGTTTAAACTATTCAGTTTTTGGGTAAATGAGGTTAGGTCACTGGTTTTCAGTTCAGTTTATCAGCTTAAGTTAAAATGAGCTTCGTTTGGAATTGATATTTTATGGTCATGTCCCATCCAAAACTCCAATAAGGATATTTTATATAATTCTTTAGATATTAAATTGTTGGTTTTATTACAAAAATGAGTTTAAAAGGTTATAAAATAATTTTCACTTGATATATTCCGAAAAAAATATGTTTCTATACAAAGAAAACCAGTTAATACGAAACCCAATCCCATTAACCTGAACTTGAATTTTGGTAATTAATATGATCTAGTTGATTAGTTTCTGATCTTTTAACCTGAATTAAATGACTCGAGATAATTTGAAGAAAGCGAGAAAACTGCCAAAAGGAGTAATCCCTAAAGTGACCACAATGAATGAAGAGACCAAGAAAATTGCCAAAAAAATTCATATTTGCACAAAATGACTACTCAAATTGCCAAAAAATTCACAATTGTCAAAACGACATGTGTGACTCTTTCATTAGTTGGCGATTTGTATGCTTTTTGTATGTCTCTTTTTAAGAAAGCGTGTCTCACCTCTGACATTAACGATTTAACGTGAAACTTGCCAATAACGAATTCTTTTCACGATTTTACTGGTCATTTTGAACAAATATGAAATAACATATTATTTTTCACTTTTTTTCATGTATTTATGTTCATTTTAAGGAATACCCATGTAATAAAATGGTATTTAAGAAAACTAAAAGATCTAAAAGCATAATAAATGAAATGAGTCTTTTATTACCAAAAAATAATGATTAATTACATGATCAAAATCAAGAACTCTTGATACATTCAAATGTTGCAAAACCTCAACATCTTCATCTCTAACTAAACTTTCAACCTCTTGTTGTTGTTGTTGTTGTTCTTCCAAATTCAAATTCGAAAAACTAAACGAATCCGTACGATCGAAACCGCGATCATCAACCTCTGTTTCCTCGATCAAATCACCTCTAACCGTAATCCAATCTTCGTCATCCCAATTGGGAAAACCCGAAGACCCGACTTCAACCAATCGGTTCATCCTCTCCGCCGGAGAATCGCCGGAAAAATTCCCCATCTGGGTCTCGGGCGGCGAAAGTTCCGTCACCGATAAAGATTCCCAAAAACCCTGGTCCAACGTACTCGTCGGAGACTTTCTCGTTTCGCAACCCGAATTCGAATCAATCACAAATGGATGTTGAAGTAGTTCTTTTGCACTCCACCTCTTTTTAGCATCTCTTTCCAAACACTTAGCCAAGAAATCTTTCCCGTCCTCCGGCAACCACTTCGGAAACCCTGGTAAGTCACCGGAATATCCGATTTTGTACAAACCGGAAACCGGGTCGGTTAATTCCGGCCATGGGTTCGACCCGGTTGCCATTTCGATCACCACACATCCGAGTGCCCACACATCTGCCGGAAAACCCTGTTCTTCCCCTCGCGCAACCTCCGGCGCCATAAAAACCGGTGTACCGGAAAACCGATCCGACGTCATTTCTCCGCCATTTTCTGCCGTTTTCGCGCAACCAAAATCGCCGATCTTGACACCGTCTTCGCAAATTAACAAATTCCGGCACTTGATATCGCAATGCACCAAATTATTCGAGTGAAGGTGATCCAATCCGAGTAGGATTTGACGAGTGTAGGATCGGATCATGGACTCATCGAGTGATCCTCCGTTTGTCTTGATCACGTCGGAAATTGTGCCGCCGGCGGCGAGCTCCATGAACAGATTGTATGTGGGTTTGTTGTTGTGATAATTGACATCAAAACCCATGTATTTGATTATGTTTTTTGAGGTTAATTTGGAAAGAAAGTGTTGTTCTTTTTGTAAGAAAGCAGAGGCAGAAAGCTCGGTGGATTTGACGGCGAAAATATCTCCGGTGGTGGTGGTGGCGGTGTAGACGGCGGCGTAAGATCCCCGGCCGATGATGGGACCCCTTTTCCATTCCATTTTAGAGAAGGAAGTAAGAGAAGTTTGAAGGGTGTGTGAGGTGTGATTTGATGACATATGAACATAGAAGAGAACATATATATATATATATAATTGTATAATAATATAATTATATTAAATATAGAATCACATGATACAACGAGGTTAGATTTTCATACAGTTGTTGTTGAGGTCTTTTATTTTTGTTTAAATATTTTTAAAATAAAAATCTTAAACGAGGAATCATTCTTGTGTTTTAAAAAAGGGGGAAATGAATAAGGAGTAATGGGTGAGTTGTGATTGAGCCACGTGGCGAAAGCTGGACTATGACAGCTCCGGCCGACGGTGTTTAGCTTGGAGAAAACGAAAAAAAGGACATTTCCCCGTTCACATGAAAAAAAAAAAAAAAACACGTGAGCGCACGTGGCAGGGAACGCGTATAAATATTCCTGTGGGAAATTGGGGTCACATTGCGGCGGTAACTACCGTCATTCGCTGATGGAATTTACACAACCGGAAATTACATTTTTACCCTTTTGTCAATTTAGATAGACTTCTAGAAACCACGTAATTTTGTTAAAAAATTGTCAATTTAAATTATAATAAAATATTGTAAACATTTGTTGGATATCAATTATCATGAAACACCTTTAAATAAATTCGCAATGTTTAGAAGTTTTAAATTATTTTATTCTAAAAAACTAAATTGTTATTTTGATAATATAATTTCGATAATAATATCTGATAGATTAATTATTTATAAAATTTGATTAAAATTGTAAAAAGACATCAATTAATCGACTTAGGGTCTGTTTGTTAGCACTTAATTAACATAATGAAACATACATTTTATTTGTTCAGTTATACATCACTGCTTGGTGGATAAAAATCTTCTGTCCCAAATTATCATGTCTCATTCATGTCCACCAATCACATTAATACACGTCATCGAAAAAAGTATATAAACTTGAATTAAATAAAAATAAAAAATATATAAAATCTGATGTGTTTTAATTTCATTGGTCGGACAGGAATAAGACATGAGATTTTTGGACAGGAGATTTTTATTCACTGCTTGGTAATGTCTTAATAATATTGAAAGCGATTTAATAGGATTCTAAGGGAACTTTATGTAAAAAGCCAAAAAAACCTTCCCATATATGAAAAAAAAACCCTCCCAAAAGAAAATCTTCACAATCTATACAATAATACAGACAGATTAATCCACACAAACAGTTTTATTCATACACGACTTAATGAAAAACCAACCAAATCATCTTTATCTGCTCAAACACTTTTATGCATAAAATTATATGTTTTCACCTATTATATAAATGTGTTAATTTTATTATCCGTATGAATTTAAAAAGAATTATTGTTTTCAACAATGTGAACATTGAAAAAATAAATTAAGGGTTTTTCATTTTATCAATTCAGTTTGACCAAAAAGATATATTCAACACTTTATGATATTAATTTTAAAGATAATATACATTATTTACGAAGATATTAATGAATTCATTTATTATTACTATTATTATTATTATTATTATTATTATTATTATTTAAAGAAAAAATTATAGAGTTGACTTGTAGAAGGTCTTTGAGAAGGTTAATGGTAATGGGTCAACAAAAACGTTGAAATGAACCAAATAAGAAGGATCCAAAACAACCACAAGAAAATTCGTACAAAAGGTCAAACAATTTACAATTATTCCTTTTTTTATATTATTATATCAAGTAATTTAAATTACATAGTAAAACAGATGAATTTATAGTAAATCTAAATTATGTTTCAGTTTACAATTTTGTTGTGGAAATAAAACCAGAAACAGGGCCGTTCTTTGGGGTGTGACGAGAGGTGCTACCGTACAGGGCCCCCGATTGCCGGGGGGCCTCCGAATATTTTTTGATTTTTTACTTGTACTTAAATTACTATATAAATTTGTTGATACGTTTCTCTAAATAAAGTTGCTCTAGCGTAGTGGTAAGAGCTTCAAGTCTCAATGGCCACTTTTTAATTGACTCGGTGTTCGAATCTCCCGCTGTGCAATATTACTTTTTTATTTTTGTATTCAATTAGTTTTTGTTTTGATTCACAAAAAATAGCTTTGTTTATTATATACTTTTTTTTAGAATGAGTTAATTACATAAACTTTTTTTATTTTTAAAATTCATTTTTTAAGATGATCTAAATATATAACTTTTTTATTATAATAATTAAATTAATTATATGATTGTTTTTAATATGTTTCTATATAACTTATCCTCCAAATTTAGATCTAAAGTTTTTAATTCATATTTTATTTTTTTAATTTTGTATAATGTTTTTAAAAATGTTTTGAGATGATAAATTTATAAAATATTTTAATACGATAAATAATGTTGAAAATGTTAAAATAAAATAGTTGTCGGAGTTGAATGTATTTTTATTAGAGACTTTAAATCTAGATTGACTACCAAAGGCCTTTGGCCTAGCGGTATCGGAGTTTTTGACCTCATATGAGGTCAGGGGTTCAAACCTCAATGTGAGGAGAGAATATGAGTTTATTTGTTGCATTTGTCGTATATAAATATTATATACTTCGAAAAAAATTAGATGGACTATTTTAAAAAAAATGTAAAATAGCTGATAGAGATGATATGAATAACTTTGGTTGTTTAATGTCTTTTTAATGATCTATCTTATACATTTCTTTGAATATCTAATAGAATTTAGATTTTTTAGTATTTGTTGATTCTTTTCATATGTTTTTTTGGCACATTTTTAATTTTTACTATATTGATTTTTAATGATCATACATTAATAAAAGGTTCTTGTTGATATAGGTTTTGTAATTACCAATTTACCGATAATGGTTGATCAATCTATATAAAGATGATTGTTATTCATATATCTTCCTCGGTAACATACCATGTTATTTCATACCTACTACCTCACTTACAGACCCCTTATTGGAGGAGTTGTGAAAGTTAAAAAAGCAATAAAAATAATTAAAATTTAAAGAATCATTTATAAATTTTGAATCCACGCTAACATAATAACATAAAAAATTAAAATTTAGTGTAAAAAAAGAAGAAAAGATAAACAATTTGTTCAAATTCAAAAATAAGTTATCGGCCGAAAAAAATAATTTAATAAATAATATAAAAAAAGTAAAAGAGCATATTCAATTTTTTGCATAGGGACTCTAAAATATTAGGAACGGCCCTGACCAGAAACATGAAAGCAGTACAATATGAACAAACGTAAAAAGTACCTTGAAAATTTTGTATACAAAAATATTATTAACATCGTGAAATTCAGCTCCCCAGTTCACGAAATCCATGTAACATCATAACGTATTGAACTTGAATAGTATTACGTGTAGCATCTTTTCAATTGATACGAAAAACGTGATATAACTGATGACATTAATAATTCACACGTCAACGTATAAAATGAGTTAATGTCACGTTTTATGGGTTGATGTGTCGATTATCTCTATATATTATTAGCTATATATGTCACGTTTTAAGCATCTACAGAATAAATGCAACAGGTAAAACTATACAACTTTTAACACGTTAAGGTATTACGTAGATTTCGTGAAGAAAGGAGTTGTTATTCACGGGATTTTTGAACCATTTGATTGTCTCTTCATGATGTGGAGCTGATTTAGGAATTAACAGATATCTTCATGGGGCTAGTAGGAGAAAGGAAAACATATCTGAAAGAAGCTCATTTTAAAATGGACATAGTTTTTGATTTGTAAAGAGTTTTATAGCCTATAAGATATGCACGAAAAGCATATCGGAAAAAACCCATTTTAAAGTGGACATAACTTTTGATCTGTAATAAGTTTTGGAGCGTATAAAACATGAACGAAAAAGTCACGACATACCGAATGTCATGTCATGCCAAACCGATATGGCCCAACGTTTGGCCCAAAATCCTTCAATTGGATCCCCAATTTTTTGTATTTAATTTTTGTGAATTTTGGTTTTTATTAATTTTAGTTATATTGATGGGATCATGTGAAATTAGCATATATGTTAGACCACAGTCTCATTGGATTCAAGATCATCCAATCTGAAGATCGTAATCTGAAGCTAAAGCCGAAACGTCGACTCTCAATATTAAAGTCTATGTCGTTTGTAATAAATGTCAATGTAATTGTTTGTTATTGTAATAGTTAAATTAATATCTAGTTTGTTAGATATTAGTTAACTTAATTAGTTTTTAGTTTAGTTAGTTATATTAACTTAGTTAGAAATAATATCTATTTGTTAGATATTATGTAGGTTTATTAGTTTAATATGTTGCAAGTTGTTAGGAAGTGTGTAAGACACACTAGATTAGATATTGTGATATCTCTAGTATCTCTCTAACAACAATCAGATCAGATATTATCAAGATCACATACAAACACACACTTAAAGGTGTAAAAGAGAGAATACACAGAGAACACAATCAAAGCTTGAATCGATCAACCTTGTAACCATTTGTTATAATCAATACAGGTTGGTAATCTTTATGTGTTGTTAATCTAAGAACTTGATATAGTATTGTTGGACCCACAATTGGTATCAGATTCTGATTAAGATCAAAATCAAGTTTTTCAGAAAACGACTCTGTGTTCTATTTGAAAAAGTGATTTCGAGTGTTAAAGTGTTTTAGGTATTAAAATCGATCAGGTTGTGATCGATTAGCATGTTAGATCGAGTTGTTGTTGTTTGATTTCACTTTTAAGCTTTAATCGAGTTCCATTTTGTGATTTTAGTGAGAAAACAGTCGAGAACATAAAGGTACTGTACGATCAATTTTTTCTTCAAAAAGTGTGTTTTATTGAGATCGAGTGCTCACATACAGTTCTAGAAGTGTTTCTAGACATAAGGGTAGAGTTTGGTATTGCTAATCGTTACAGGAACAAGTTTTTAGACAATTTTCGAAGAACAGGACGAACTTGCGCAAACCAGAAAACGAACAAACGCAAAGTCCAACTTTGCGCATCCAACTTGATACGCAAAGTCCAACTTTGCGCGTCCAACATCATACGCAAAGGTCACTTTGCGCTCCCCAAGTGAAACGCAAAGCTCAACTTTGCGCATCTCAAGCCATACACAAAGCATACTTCTCGGATCCAAGAGCATACGCAAACCTCGGCCTCACTTCTCGCAACAAGTAAGAAACGCAAACCTCAGTTCACGTGTTCACTCTCTTCTCGAAAAGATCAAGTCAAGTTTGCGCAACCCTCTCGAAACGCAAACTCAACTTTGCGCTTCCCACGTGAAACGCAAACTCAACTTTGCGCTTCCCACGTGAAACGCAAACCTTACTTTGCGCATCCCTCTCGAAACGCAAACCTTACTTTGCACATCCCACGTGAAACGCAAACCTCACTTTGCGCACTGTGCTTGACACGCAAACCTTGAAACGCAAACCTCTTTGCTCCATTCCAGACTTAGATTTTTTTCTTCAAAATGACATCCAGAGAAGCCCTTGCAATAGGAACTGATACCAAGCCACCAGTTCTCTTTAAAGGAGAATACGAACAGTGGAAAGATAGGTTTCTGAACTTTATTGACAGACATGAGCTGGGTGAATTCATCAGGAAATCTATAGAAGAAGGGGTTATGAAACCAGTCACGATGACTCGCTTGGTTGGAAATGTGCCGACTGAAGTTGAACTTAAGTTTCATGAGCTAGGAGATGATAACCTCAGAAGAGCTAAAGGCGACAGATTAGCTAAGTCATACATTTTACAAGGAATTCCAAACGAAATATATGTAAAGATTGACAGCTACAAAGCCTCCGGCAAAGAAATGTGGGATCAGCTTGAAAAGATGATGCTGGGTTCGAAGGTTGGAAATCAGGTGAAAATCTCTAACTGCCTAAATAATTATGAAGAATTTAGAGGCAGGGTGGGAGAAACATTAGAAGAAACCTATGACAGGTTTGTGACTTTGCTGAACGAACTTAGCAAGAACAAAGTCCACAAATCTCAAATTGAGCTGAACATCAAATTTCTAAGTATTCTTCAACCGGAATGGAAAAGATTTGCTAGGCAGATGAAGCAGATCAAAGATCTGAATGAGATTCCACTTCATGAGGTGTATGAAACCCTCAGACAAAATGAAGAAGAGGTGGATGAAATTCTAGAAGAAAAGAGACAGAAAGGAAAGACAGTTGACGACATAGTCGCTCTTGTAGTAAGGAAGAAGAAGAACAAGACGATTGTGTATGAATCTGAAGAAGATAAAGGTTATGCAAACTCTGACACGGAGGAAAATGAACAACTGAAACAAGCAATGTGTTGGTCCCAAATAGCAGTAAGTAAATAAAAGAAGTATTGTAGAAGGGGGGTTGAATACAATACACACAGTTTTTCACTTAATTTAATTCTTATTGATTTGAAATCAAGAATTACACATAGAAAACTTTTGATTGTTGCGGAAGAGAATAGATGAAATCTATTCAAACAATCTTACACAAAGAGAAATGAAGAACAATTGTAAAACACTTAGAAAACAATAAGAACTTCTTAGAGAGAGAATGCCAGTACACTTAGAGAGCTTGAATGCTTGAGAGCTGGTGATCTTGCATGTTGAACCATCCTCCATATTTATAGTGCCTCATGCATTAAATGCATGGGACACCTGTTGAGCAAAGGATGGACACAGGTCTTCAGCAAGGTACAGGATGTACCTTTTGTCTTGAGGTGTTTTGGCTTGAAGTGTTGACCTGCAGAAGGATGGTAGAGACATTTCCTTAAAATGGTGTAGTAGACAAAACTTACTTTATCTGATCTCCAGATGAGGTCCACGTCAATGCAAGATATCACAATATACTTTGTCAGATAAGTATAATGTGTTAGAAGGAAATCTTCAGGCATCTTCGGCTCCTGAAGATGTGAGAACATCTTCAGCTTCTAGGGAGAGGTCATCGGCTGCCGAAGGCTTGAGAGATCTTTGGATTTTCCCGAAGATGTGAGATCTTCGGATTTTCCCGAAGATGTGAGATCTTCGGATTTTCCCGAAGATGTGAGATCTTCGGATTTTCCCGAAGATGTGAGATCTTCGGATTTTCCCGAAGATGTGAGATCTTCGGATTTTCCCGAAGATGTGAGATCTTCGGATTTTCCCGAAGATGTGTGATTGACACCATCCTGGCTGATGGTGTTGAACACTTGGGCATGCTTGGCTTTAGGCTTAGGAGACTATCTTCAATCCGCTTTGAGAGATGTACTCCTACTTTGTCTTCTTCGGCTGATCTTCGACTTCACCGAACATTTGTATAGAAACCAAGCTGCTAAAAGAACCTCAAACATATTCTAAGTAGGATGATATAAGATGGAAGATCAGGAGGTCATCTTCAAATCTTCAGATGACCCAACAATCTCCCTCTATTTGATGATGACATCCATACTAAAGAATGAAACAAAGAGTATACTGAATAAATTCATTTTGACCCGTATTTACTCTTTTTGGGTTCTTTTCACATAGATTTTTTTTTTTTAAGGATTTATAAGAATATCCGACATTTACAGAAGAATAAAAGAATGAAGTATATTTGTACAAACTAAATAAAGGAAATGCACTTGTATTAAATATCACTTAGCAAAACAACGGTTACAAGTACATTAGAAGGTAAAAAGATTTAGAGAAGAACCTCATTTTTTCTTCTGTCTTTTGTGGAGCTCAGCAAGAATATCCCGACGGAAGAGAGAACCTTCAGAACTTATGGGGATAAGAGATATGATAGCAACCAGAAATTTGGTGTCAGCAATGGGGATCTCCTTATGTCTGAAGAACATGGGAGTTTCCTTTTCATTAAGGAAAAAGACTCATTTGGTTGGCCTAAACACTACAGTACCAGTAGTGCTTGAAATACGGGTCGGACACGGACCACCTGGAGTCTTCAGATTTAGATTCTTTATATCAGGAATCATTCCCTTGGCAACCATGTCCTTGAAGAGGTTTTGTGTGACAGAAGAGGAGAGTTGTGGAGAGGAGGAGAGACACATCTTTTTGAGACATTGAACTTGAGCTTCTTCTTCAGGAGAATGCTTATAATCTTTTGCAATGTCTTTCATTTTTTCAAGAAGACGATTGATGGTCTTCTTGGCCAAAACTTTGTGCCTACTAAGAGATTTAGATAAGAGTTCAGAGAGTTCGTACCATTCAGAGAGTCCATAGTCTTCAAGATCGCTGAATTTGGTGGAATGATGACTTTTGTCTTCTCTAATGATTAACATCCGAACCTCATCTGAGCATTTGGTGGTGCCAAGCTTTATTTCAACAATTTTAGACTTCAACTTTCTTTCCATTAAAGTCTTTCGGTACCAAGGGATGTCATGAGAATCAAGATTAGCTTTAGAAAGGCCAAAGTCAGAGGCGACTTTGTTTGGTGGTTGAAGTTTGAGCCTATCAGCTTCAGAAACAAAAGCCTTTAGAGAAGCAGACTTTTGTTGATGAGATAAAAAGGCCTCTTCATCTGGAGATAGCTTGCTCTTTCCTTTGTCTCTGCTTTGTCTAGAATGCTCCCCCTCAGTTGGAGCATTGGTGATGGGAGTGGGACCCTGACAGTCGTTGTCTGAAGGAATGGGAACCGTCTCTTTCTCCCCCTCAGCGGCTGACGGGGGAGCAACCAACACAGAATCAACCTTTTGATGAAGAGACTGCAAGGACTCAAGAATTTGAGTAGTGATGGCCCGATGAGACTCCGAAGCCGCTTGAAGCCTACGAACCTCCTCATCACGAGCACTAGAGGCTGCTTGAAGAGCAGTGACCAAGGCAGTGAGGTGCTGATTGGAGGTCTCAAGAGATAACAGTTTGTCACAAGTGACTTTGACAAGAGAGCCCAGAATGGTCTGATGTTCACGAAACTGAGCACCAATGAGGCGGTGCTGTCGGTTGGCTTCCTGAATATCGGCCAGAACCTCTGGGGAATGATGGGAGCAGAAGTAGAAGGAATTGGGGAAGGTGACACCTGCTCGTTTCCCTGTTGCAAATAAGCTAAAAATTGTGAAATACCCTCCACACTGGCCTTTGGTAAGACCCGTGTTTCACCGGGCGGTGCATAAGCATCGACCAAAAATTGGTCGGGTGACAGGCCGTGCAGTGAGAAAGCAGATCCTTGGTCCGGGGAGAAGACCAAGTCATCCTCATCCACCAAGGAGAGAGTGGAAGAGGGAAGTTGTGGGTCCCCAAATATTACAGTTGCATCCTTTTGGGAGGATACAAAGGTGGTGGCAGTGGGTATGTCGGAATCCCCGGGCCCGGATGGGAAAATATCAACATCCATCGATTGTGAAGAATCGGAGGATGGAGTATGTGGGATGGCCCTAGAAACCTTCCTCTTTCTTTTGGGAGAAGAGGGAGGGGAAGAGGTAGAGTGCCGCCGCTTGGAGGTGGTGGTGGTGACTTGGGTAACCACCGAAGGTCCGTTCGGTGGTATGGCCGTTTGGGCAAGTGCGGCGGTGTCGGTAGCTGAGGATGAGAGAGTGCTAGCCGACGTCACAATAGGTGAGGGGGAAGGGGCCACTACAGAGGAGAGACCTTTGGACACCGGAGTGTCCTTAGCATCTCCCCACTATAGATTGGGAGAAGTAAGGAAAGAGATCATAACTGGTAATAAGGGACTGTCAGTTGCCAAAGGCCCCTTATGAAGAAGGGGTCTAGTCATAATTGGAGCCTTGTAGTCGAAGGTGATGCTATGAGAGGCATCAATGGCAGCAGCCAACTTGTGATAAATGATGAGCCATATAAACCGAGGAAAAGCGACATGGGACCGCTTTGGAGGAGTGATGGCACTCACTATCTCACGGAAGAAGTACCGCGCAAAATCAATCTTTCGTTGAAAGATAAGAGAATGTGCCAGTTGGGTGATGTAAGAGGGACATTGATCATGGCCACCAGTTTTCTTGCTAAGACATAAAATAACATGAGAGAAGAAGAAATGCCAGATACCTCCCATGTTTTTGCGAAGCAGCGTGCCTGGACTCCTGTCATGTTCGCCACGGATATAGTTCAGGGCGACAACAACCTCCTCATGCTCATTGCCAAGGGGGAATTTGTCATAGGGGGAGTAGATAGGAAGATGAAGTGCCGAACGAACATCTTCAACCCCAAAAGTGAGATCCGGTGAAGCGGGGTCGGAGAGAATGGAAGCCGTCACCTTCTCAGATATAGCATCATAGACACAAGTAAGCCAAAAATTGCCAATAAGTAATGTGCTTATTTTTGGTGGGTTGTGTGTCAAGGCATAGTGAAGAGGAGACTTCATGAGGAAGGAAGCAATTGGGTCAAACTCACTGTGTTTGGGATCACTCTCTAATCGTGCAACATGATTGCATGGGTTGAAAATTAGATCTTCATGAGTGGTAGGAGAAGTGACCACATTTTTCTTGACAACCTTTGGAGAAGATGAGGAAGCCATAAAAAAATAGAGGATGAGTGTGAGAGAAAAGGATGAGTGAAGAAGGGATGGTGGAAAAGGTAAGGGAAAGGGTGATATTTATAGTGGAAATAGGAGGGAAAGAGAAAAGGAAGGGATTTAAAAAGGGTAGGGTAAAGAGAGTAGGAAATAATAGGGAGGGTTGTGTAAGTATGGTAAGGAGGGGAAAGGTGATAGAAAGGGGGAGGATATGTATGGGGAAAGGAGAGGAGTGTAAGAAAAAAAGAGATATGGAAGGAAGAAGGGGAAAGGTAGGATGTTGGGAGAAGAAAGGATGGGATGGTTGGGTGAAAGTCTTGGAAAAGAAGAAAAAATAAAAAATAAGTATGGAGTGGTAGGATGAGAAGAGAAGTAGGAGGTGTAAGAAAAAGGAGGGATGGGTAGGTGAGTCTTGGGAAAGGAAAAGGGAAAGAAAAAAACATTGGGGAGGGGGGGTGGCATCGGCCGAATGGTGTAAAAAAAAAGGGGGGATTTCGGTTTGTGTAGAGGGGAAGGAGAAGAGAAAAAAATAAGAAGGGATGGGGGAAGGTTTGAATTCGGTCAACAATAAAGTTAGGTGTGTGGGGGGGGGGGTTCGGCCAGGGGGTGAGGGGAGGGGAGGGAAAAGGTTCGGCCGAAGGGGGTGTTTGGTAAGGGGGTTGGGGGGGGTTAGCCGAGAAAAAAAAGGAGAGGGTTGGTTGGATTTCGGCTAGAGGGTTAGGGGAGGGGGAGGGTGTGATAGCCGAAAAAAAATGAGGGAGGGGGGTGTTTTCGGCTAGAGGGAGAGGGGGGGTGTTAGCCGAAAAAAATGAGGGAGGGGGGGTTTTCGGCTAGAGGGAGAGGAGGGGGGGGGGGTTCGGCCGAGAAGGGTGTGGGGGGGGGGTTCGGCTTAGTGGATGTGGGGGTGAGGAGAGCCGAAACCCAAAAAAAATTAAGGAGGTCGGTTTGTTTGGTTCGGCTACCGAAGAAAAGAGAATGGGGTTGGGGGTGGGTGGGTTTCAGCTAAAGGGTTGGGGGGAGTTCGGCTAAGGGGGGTTGTTTGGGATTTTTGGGATTTTCGGTGAAGTGATAAGGGAGTTCGGCTAAGAGAGGGAGTTTGGTGAGGGTGATTGTAGCCGAAGGGGGTGTGGGGAGGAGGTATTTCGGCTAAGGGGGTGTTCGGCTAGATGATTACCGAAGACAAGAGGGAGTAAGGGGGAGGGAGGTGTTCGGCTAAGGGGTTGTTCGGTTGGATGTTGGGCCGAAGAGGACCAAGGCCGAAGGTGTTCGGTTTGGGTGTGGGCCGAAAGAAATGAGGGGTGAGGGAGGGAGGGGGAGAGTGAGAGATAGAGAGAGATAGCCGAAGGTAGAGAGTGAGAGGGGGAGAGAACCGAAGGGGGAAGGGAGGGGAGGGGGGGATTGGTAGCCGAAGTGGGAAGGGAGGGGAGGGGGGGATTGGTAGCCGAAGTGGGAAGGAGAGGGGAGGGGGGTTCGGCTAGGGGTGGGGAGAGAGAGAGGGAAAACCGAAAGGGGGTTTGGGAGGGGAGGGGGGGTTCGGCTAGGGAGAGCTAGAGAGAAAGAGAGAGAGCCGAAAGAGAGGGGGGAGAGAGATATAGAGAAAGGAAGAGAAGAAAAAAAATACTGAGTTGTAAAAAAAAAACTGATTTTTTTTTTTTGATTTTTTGATTTTTTTTTATTTCTTTTCTTTCTCTCTCTCTTTTTTTTAATTTCTTTTCTATCGCGCATTTTTTTTTGATTAAAGATCGGCATTTAACATACCGAGTTCTCCGATGAGGAACTTGAACCGAGCTTCGTCGAGAGGCTTGGTGAAGAGATCCGCCAGTTGGAGGTCGGTAGGGATGAAATGTAACTCGATATCACCCTTAGAGATGTGATCCCGAATGAAGTGATATCGGATGTCGATGTGCTTGGAACGAGAGTGTAGCACCAGATTGTTTGCGATGGCTATCGCACTAGAGTTGTCACACAGAATCGGGATGTGAGAGTACAGTTGATTGTAGTCTCTAAGTTGGTTCTTCATCCAGAGGATTTGAGCACAGCAACTTCCAGCAGCTACATACTCAGCCTCAGCAGTAGAGGTGGAGACTGAGTTCTGCTTTTTGCTAGACCAACTAACAAGCTTGCCACCAAGGAGTTGACAGCTGCCAGTGGTGCTCTTCCTATCAATCTTAGAGCCTGCAAAATCAGAATCTGAATACCCCATTAGATCAAAACCTGAGTCTTTGGGATACCAAAGACCCAGATTCATGGTACCTTTTAGATACCGAAAAATGCGTTTAACCGCAGCCAAGTGAGATTCCTTCGGATTGGCTTGGTAACGCGCACACAGGCAAGTAGCAAACATAATGTCTGGTCTACTCGCAGTAAGATAAAGAAGAGAGCCGATCATGCCTCGGTAGCTGGTGATATCCACAGATACACCATCCGGATCAGCATGGAGTTTCAAAGGTGGTGCCATGGGAGTTTTCATGGGGGAGGAGTTTTCAAAATTGAACTTCTTCAGAAGGTCACGAGTGTATTTACTTTGATTTATAAAGATACCTTGTGAAGATTGTTTAACTTGTAGTCCTAAGAAAAAGGTAAGCTCCCCCATCATACTCATCTCATATTGGCTTTTCATGAGAGAGGCAAACTCATCACATAGTGACTCATCAGTGGCACCAAAAATGATATCATCCACATAAATTTGAACAAGGATAAGACTACCTGAGGTTTGCTTGATGAACAAAGTGTTGTCAATTTTACCTCTTGTATACTTGTTCTTCAGGAGAAAGTCAGCAAGAGTGTCATACCAGGCACGAGGAGCCTGCTTTAGACCATAGAGAGCTTTGTCTAACCTGTACACATAGTCAGGATGGACTGGATCTTCAAAGCCAGGGGGCTGTTTCACATAGACTTCTTCAGCTAGCTCCCCATTCAGAAAGGCACTCTTGACATCCATCTGGAAGACTCTGAAGTTCTTGTAGGCAGCATGAGCAAGGAAGATTCTGATGGCTTCAAGTCTGGAAACTGGAGCAAATGTTTCATCATAGTCAATTCCTTCCTCTTGCCTATAGCCTTGTGCAACCAGTCGAGCCTTGTTTCTGATCACCGTGCCTTCTTCATCCATTTTGTTCCGAAAGACCCACTTGGTTCCTATGATGGTTTTTCGGGAAGGACGAGGAACCAATCTCCAGACTTTATTCCTTTCGAACTGAGAAAGTTCTTCTTGCATGGCAGTGATCCAACATGGATCAGCTAGAGCTTCGTCAGCTTTCTTTGGTTCAATGAGAGAAAGGAAATTCACATAGAGACAAATGTTACCAACGCCTCTTCGAGTCTGTACACCAGCTTGTTGATCACCAATGATTTGATCAATGGGGTGATCTTTTGTCCACTTGAGGGCAGGAGGTAAAGGAGGAGGGTAAGAGATTTGTAGAGGAGAGTTGGAAGGGCAATTTTGAGGAGAGATGGATGGAAGATCGGCTTGTATAGGTGAGGAGTGGATGTCAGATGGAGAGACTGGGATGATTTGGAGTGTATGTTGAGGTTGGGTAGGCTGAGGATCATCCTCTTGATGAGAGGAGGGGTTGTGAGATGTAGAGGGTTCATTGTTTTGGTAGAGAGAAGTGGGAACTGTGTAGGGAATGTCCGATGATGATGTTGCAAGAGGACCATCACCAATACAGGAGGATATCCATCTGTTCAATTCTTCACCATCACAAGAGAGTGATGATATCTTGAGGTCATCAAACTTGACATGGATGGATTCATCAATACACTTGCTTCGGAGGTTGTAGACTCTGAAAGCTTTGGAAGTGAGAGAATATCCCACGAAGATACCTTCGTCGGCTTTGGGATCAAATTTTCCCAAATTTTCTCTATCATTGAGAATGTAGCAGACACACCCAAAGACATGAAGAAAACCAATGTTGGGTTTTCTACCATAAAAGACTTCATAAGGAGTCTTATTATGTCTTTTTACAATGATAGACCTATTTTGGGTGAAGCATGCAGTGTTGATTGCTTCGGACCAAAAGTAGGTAGGGAGGTGAGATTCACTCAACATGGATCGGGAAGCTTCACATAGCGTTCTGTTCTTTCTCTCCACTACACCGTTCTGTTGTGGAGTTCTGACGGCAGAGAAGTTCTGAGAGATACCTTTTTCATTGAAAAAGTCATCCAACATACTGTTCTTGAATTCTGTTCCGTTGTCACTTCTTACAGATCTTACTAGCTGCCCATTCAACACTTCAGACTTTTTGATGAACTTTATGATTTCTTCAGTAGTGTCACTTTTATACCTGAGAAAAAATACCCAAGTGTAACGAGTGAATTCATCAATAATAACCAGAATGTACCTTCTACCACCAAGGCTTGGAGTACTGACTGGTCCACACAGATCCATGTGAAGCATCTGAAGAGGCTGAGTGATGGAGAAGCATTGTTTGGACTTGAAGGAAGATTTTGTGAGTTTCCCTTTCTCACATGCAGCACACAACTTTTCTTTCACAAATGACAACTTTGGCATGCCCGTGACAAGCTCCTGGTTTGAAAGGACATTCAAAGTCTTGAAGTTTAGATGAGAGAGACGCTTGTGCCAGAGCTAGCATCTTTTAGCAGAGTTTTCAGAGACAAAGCAAATGTTTGTTCCGAAGGATGAGCTATATCCCATGTCTATGACATAGACATTCTCTTTGCGGTAGCCAGAGAGTACGGTTTCCATCTTTTCGTTGAAAATGATGCATGAAGATAATTCAAACATCACTTTGTAGCCCAGATCACACAGTTGGCTTATGCTTAGAAGATTGTGCATCAAGCCCTCAACATAGGCTACCTTGTTAAAGGTGATGGAACCATTTAAGAGTGTTCCATAACCTTTAGTACTTCCTCTGGAATTATCACCAAAGGTGACAGAAGGACCTTTGGAAGGCACGAAGTCTACAAGAAGAGATTTGTTGCCGGTCATATGTCTTGAGCACCCGCTGTCGAGATACCATATTTGTTGGTGCCGTAGACCCTGCAATCACAAGAAAATCAGTTCTTTGGTACCCATTTGGAGATGGGTCCTTTTGAGTTAGAAGGAGAAGAAGTATCCTTGGAAGCATTTTTATCAATTCTCTCCAGAGGACAATTCTTAGCAAGGTGAGAGGTATTACCACAGTTATAACATTTTCTATATGTAAAAACCTTTTTGGAGCTTTGACCACATTCCTTGTGATGACTGGTCACATTGACTTTCATGGCCTTAGAGGTTAGAGGATAGTCAAGAGGCTTAGGACCCAAGATGCCTTTGCCAGAGTCAGTTGAAGGAATAGAAGAGCGTGTCTTGGAATTTAGCTTATTTAACATCACAGCTCTGGGGATTGGAAGAGAAGATGGTTTCTTTGAGTTTTTCTTGGGAAGTTTCTTTTGGGGAGGAAGATTGGCAACAGATTTTCCCTTTTTGGAGAAAGAGACTTTGTTTGGAGAATGCTGAGGAACTTTGGAAGGTTTGGGTTTAGAAGAGGAAGGCTCGTTTATTTTTAAGGAACACATAGACTCAATAATTGGTTTAGAAGGGTCATTTGAGTCTTGTACTTCCTCACTCTCATTAGGTGAGTCAATGCTCTTAGCTTTGATGAACATTCCAAACTTGAGATCTTTAGAGGGATCAGAAGAGTCCAAAGGTTCAGAGTTGTCATAGTTCTCTTCAGAGGATTCATAGAATGAGGGAAGAGAGAAAGGAGCATGAGTGTCAGAAGGAGGTTCAAGGTCATATTTCCCGAAGCCTAGTCCAGACTTGTCATCACAAGATATTTGATCCTGAAAAATCCTTTCTAAATTTTTGGACGAGCTTGTCCACTTTTTCACAGTTTCTTGCTCCTTTTTAAACTTTTTAAGAAGTTTATTTTTCTCTTTAGCAAGAGTAAAATTTATAGTTTTCAAATCTTCAAGCTCAGCCTTGATTTTATCAAAGTGTTTTAGTTGAGAAAGACAGATTTGCAGTTGAGAAGAAAGAGATTTTATCTGAGCATTTGCCTTCTTCTTTGCATCCTTGGCTTCATAGAAGTCAATGGTCAAAGAGTCAAAGGCTTCAATTTTCTCAGCATCAGAGAGAGAGAAAAATGGATGTACCTGAGTGGATGAGGTAGAGCACTCAGCAGACACAAGAGCCATGGAGGTGGAAGAGGTTTCACCATCATCATCATCATCTATTTTAGCCATAAAGCAAAGGTTAGCAATTTCCTTGTCACTTTCGGAAGTTGGTTCATTTGCCCAATCATGAGATTCGGCAAGAAGACCTTTTCCTTTGTTGGCTAGAAGAGCATTCCTTTCCTTCTCTCTCTTGTATTTGGCCTTGTACTTTTCAGCACGGTCAGAGTTTGAAGGAGCAGACGTGTTAGACTTTTGAAAGGAAGGTTGGTAGGAATCAGACTTGGTTCTGACAGACCTAGAGGATGTACGGTTAGAGGAGGGCCGTCTAGACTTATCAGAGGACCTGCTTCTGCATTCAGAAGCAAAGTGTCCCTTCCTCCCACACCTGTAACATTCCTCATTTGATTTGTCAGAGGAAGCAATTTTTGGAAGAGTAGAGGAGGGTTTTCTAGAAAACCTGGATTTTCCAGAAGAGAAACGAGGTTTGCCTTTAGAAAAGCCAGCCAGCATGGCAACACCATCTGACAGCTGAGCCATAGAGGTCTCCTCTCCTTCATCATCAGCCTCACTAAGATAGGCTTCTGAAGGGTCATTGGGGTCCTCTTAACTATCGTTGTCAGAGTCAGAAGGATAGGTGATCCTAGGGATACACATAGTACTTTTGGAAGATTCACCGACAAGGGCTAGAGAAGAGCCTTTGATGTCTTTTGTGAATGACTTCCTAAGTAGTTTAGTCTGCTCATAGTTGTAGAGGGTGCCATACAAGGCAGTGAGAGGCATAGAGTCAAGATCCTTGGTAGACTTGATACAAGTACAGATGTTTTCCCAAAACTCAGGAAGACAGTCCATGAACTTGCACAAGACTTCCTCATTATCATATATGCGACCCACAAGTTTAAGATCATTGAGAAGACTGTTAAAGCGATTGTAGTAGTCTGAGAGAGACTCACCCTTCTCATGAGAGAAGAGTTCATACTTTCTTACAAGAGCAATCTTTTTGCTCTTTTTCACCTCAGACGTACCTTCATAAAGAACACACAGAGTGGACCACATTTCTTTTGCAGTAGAAAGGTTAACGAGAGAATGATAGACCTCATCAGGCAGAGAGAGGGCAATGATGGCTCTGACTTTAGTATCAAGAGCTATAAGACGTCTGTCTTCATCATTGTATTTAATGGGGTCCTTTAGAATGTATCTCCCAGTAGCTGGAGTTCTTTCTTCTTCAGAAGAGTCCTCATCAGCTTTTCCCTTGTCTGCATTATATCGGTCCCAAACTCTAGGAATAAAAGGACCTTCATGTAAAATAGTTGGATATCTGCTGTCAACTCCTTCTAGAAAGAGTATCATACGACTTTTCCACAAGAAGAAGTTATTGGGGTTAAACCTTGGTGGTTTGGCTATAGAGCCATTGTCGTATGAAACAGCAGTGAAGTTTTGAGAAGAATCATTTCTCAAAGACGAGGAAGAGGCTGCCATCACGGATCTAGTTTATTGAGTTAAACTAAACCGCTCTGATACCACTTGTTGGTTCCAAATAGCAGTAAGTAAATAAAAGAAGTATTGTAGAAGGGGGGTTGAATACAATACACACAGTTTTTCACTTAATTTAATTCTTATTGATTTGAAATCAAGAATTACACATAGAAAACTTTTGATTGTTGCGGAAGAGAATAGATGAAATCTATTCAAACAATCTTACACAAAGAGAAATGAAGAACAATTGTAAAACACTTAGAAAACAATAAGAACTTCTTAGAGAGAGAATGCCAGTACACTTAGAGAGCTTGAATGCTTGAGAGCTGGTGATCTTGCATGTTGAACCATCCTCCATATTTATAGTGCCTCATGCATTAAATGCATGGGACACCTGTTGAGCAAAGGATGGACACAGGTCTTCAGCAAGGTACAGGATGTACCTTTTGTCTTGAGGTGTTTTGGCTTGAAGTGTTGACCTGCAGAAGGATGGTAGAGACCTTTCCTTAAAATGGTGTAGTAGACAAAACTTACTTTATCTGATCTCCAGATGAGGTCCACGTCAATGCAAGATATCACAATATACTTTGTCAGATAAGTATAATGTGTTAGAAGGAAATCTTCAGGCATCTTCGGCTCCTGAAGATGTGAGAACATCTTCAGCTTCTAGGGAGAGGTCATCGGCTGCCGAAGGCTTGAGATATCTTTGGATTTTCCCGAAGATGTGAGATCTTCGGATTTTCCCGAAGATGTGAGATCTTCGGATTTTCCCGAAGATGTGAGATCTTCGGATTTTCCCGAAGATGTGAGATCTTCGGATTTTCTCGAAGATGTGAGATCTTCGGATTTTCCCGAAGATGTGAGATCTTCGGATTTTCCCGAAGATGTGTGATTGACACCATCCTGGCTGATGGTGTTGAACACTTGGGCATGCTTGGCTTTAGGCTTAGGAGACTATCTTCAATCCGCTTTGAGAGATGTACTCCTACTTTGTCTTCTTCGGCTGATCTTCGACTTCACCGAACATTTGTATAGAAACCAAGCTGCTAAAAGAACCTCAAACATGAATAAAATGCATGCCATGAGTTTAAAACAAAAAGAGTTAGAATCTAATCTTGAGCGAGAAAATGGTGTTAATACTGACAAAAACCAACTGATACAAAAACTTAGCAATGAAATTGCTGAGAAGAAAGTATTGGTTGAGGTTTTACATAAAGATAATGACACCAACGCTAAGGAAAAGACAATAATTCTAAAAGAGAATTCTGAACTCAAGTCTCAACTGCTAAAAAGTGGGATTGATTTATATGAGCTTAAAGAATTGCATTCTTCACGTATCAAAGAAAACTTTTCTTTACTTGGAAAATTAAAAAGTTTGGAAGAGAAGTTATATAAAATGGGTCAAACTGAACAGACTATTCATCTGAACAAACCCAAAGATGAAATAGAGAGATGGGGAATCGGTTATAAGAATCCTCACTGTCTACAAAAAGGGATGTCTAAAAGGCCAGTACTTTATGATCATCTTTCTATGCAATTAGCTCGCAGAATCCCTGAGTTTAAAACTTTCTGGACTAAACTATTTGAAAAGGATGAAGCCAACGAAACTGAAAACGTTTGAAATCATCTAAAGTTCATCTTCCATTTTATTATGCGAAATTGAATAATAGTTATGATGAAAATCCAATATATCAAAAGAAGAAAACTCTTTCAAGTGATTTCTTTCAAAGTTATACTGAAAAGGAAATGGAGGTGAAGCCTATCCTAGGTAAACTATATGTCCCTCCTCTCGTTTTAGAAAGTAAAATTTCTGAACTCGAGAATTCTTTATCAGATGAAAGACTTTTGATGAATATTGAGCAAAAAGTTTTTTCAACTGTGTTTTCAAATTCTGTTATTTCCAAGGCTTCAAACTCTGAGGACATGTCTGGTCTAGCTAATAAAGAGCTTGATTTTCTGAACTCTAACGATGGTTTAGATGATTGTTCTGAACAATTTGATTTCAATGCAAAACTTCCTAACCATTTATCTTTTGTTAAGAAATCTTTGAGAAAAACCAGTATGCCTGTTAACAGTGCAAAATCAACGAAAGTTGATAACTCAGTCTCTGTGAAAGCTAAACATGCTAAAGGTAAGAAAATATCTCAACATTCACAGAAACCGAACACTACTGGTAATTCTAAAAAGAAGCAATCGCTTGTTGCTCAAAGGTCTAACTCACTAGTTTCACATGTTTCAGATCTGAGCAAGCAAAGGCCAGAAGTAAATTCTCAATGGCAACCCAAACGGAAGCTTGACAAGACCGTTTTATCGTTTAGTAGTGTTAATTGTAATAAGACTTCGCTTAGTAAAGATGTCCTAATTGCTGATATTGCTGTTTTGAACTCAAAACTTGTTGTTTCTCATAAACAATATACAATGAAGCAATTATTTCAGTTATCTTTATCTGCTAGAAAGTCTTCTTTTTATGATAAACATGTTTCTATCTCTTGTCAAGATTCTGGAGATTGGTTTGGCAATTACCATGTGCATTCATCTCATACTAATTCTTCCAATGCATTTCAAAAGAAAAGAGGACCCAATTTGAAATGGGTACCAAAATCTTGTGCTAACACAGCAGGACCCAAATTCCAGTGGATACCTAAGGCTAAATCTGTGTTGCAGGCACACAAAGCTTATAGAGAATTCGACTTCTGATTATGTACAGATCAGGACTCGTTCTTCAATGTCAAAATAGGTTTTTTGGATAATGCAGTTCAAACCCCGAACATCAAAGTCAAAATAGGCTTTTGAACAAATCAGTTCAAGACCCGCACTTCGATAATCAAAGTGAAAATTCCAAAGTTGTCGCATAAATATCTAAATTTGTAATTTCTCTTATACAGACTAGTCATACATGGTTCTTGGACAGCGGATGTTCCAAGCACATGACAGGGCAAAAAGAGATACTGTCCAATTTTAAAGACAAATATTTCGGAACAGTCAGATTCAGCAACGACCAATTTTCTCCAATCATGGGATACGGTGATGTACAACATGACAATGTCACGATCAAGAAGGTGAGCTATGTAGAAGGCTTACGACACAACTTGTTCAGCATAGGCCAGTTCTGTGACAAAGACTTAGAGGTCAACTTCAAAGCCAAGAGATGTTCAGTTCGCAATGAAGAAGGCGAAGAACTCTTGGTCGGTACTCGAGAATCAGACCTCTACATAATCAATTTATCAAATGTCGAGACTGACAAGCAAGTTTGTCTACTAACGAAAGCCTCGATGCAACAAAGTTGGTTATGGCATCGAAGGCTCTCTCACCTCAACTTCAGGTACATCAACAATCTGGTCAGTGGAAAGCTCGTCAAAGGACTTCCAGAGCTCAAATATGAAAGATAACATCTTTGTGCAGCTTGTGAAAAGGGCAAGATGAAGAGGGCACCTCATAAACCAAAGCCTGAACCAAGTACAAGCGCTCCGTTAGAGTTATTGCATATGGACTTATGCGGTCCGATGCGAACTCATAGTCTAGGCGGAAAGAAGTACATACTCGTGATCGTGGACGATTACTCGCGATACACATGGGTCAAGTTTCTACGTTCAAAGGATGAGACACAAGATGTTCTCATCACATTCCTAAACATGACCCAGGTGAATCTGCAGAAACCGGTCAAGTTTCTACGAACAGACAACGACACAGAGTTCAAGAACAATAAAGTATAAGAATATCTCGAATCTGTCGGAATTTCACATCAATACTCTGCTGCTCGTACGCCTCAACAAAATGGAGTGGTCGAAAGAAGAAATCGTACGCTAGTCGAGGCTGCTCGTACTATGCTAAGTCAATCAGACTTACCTCTATTTTTGTGGGCTGAAGCTGTATCGACCGCATGCTACACACAGAATCGCTCCATGGTACATCGAAGATTCAAGAAGACTCCTTATGCGTTAATCAACAACCGAACACCGACAATCAAATACTTCCATATATTTGGGTGTAAGTGTTTCGTTCTAAACGATAGGGATAGTCTAAATAAGTTCAGTGCTAAGGCGGACGAAGGAATCTTCATTGGTTATTCCTCGACATCAACTGCATTCCGTGTTTATCTAAAGAAGTCAAAGACGGTGATTGAAAGCATCAACGTCTCGTTTGATGAAGAAATGGCTTCCGAACAACAACGTTCAGAACCCGTTATAACCGGAGTACTAGCTTTTGGGCAACTCAGTCCAGAACCTGCGTCTCAACAGAATAAATCAGAAGAAGCATCAACTTCTACTAACCATTTATCTGATTTAGATTTATTATTTGAATTGTTTTATGATGAATTTCTTGGATCTAATGTAAAGAAATCTGTTGTGGTTGACAGGATGGAAGACTTAACGACTACTCATCCAACCAGTTCAGATGTTCCTATTGAATCCAACGCCCCGATTCAACAAGAGATTCCAATTCAAATGCCGACTCCAACAGTTGAAGAAGTGACAAATGATAAAGAGACAGAAGTAGCTGAAACAGTAGGAGATACTATTCAGATCAATCTACAGCCAGATCAAGCTGTACCTGCTGAGCCTTCTGAACCTGCCCCTTCAACTGAAATCATAATTCCTCCTGAACAAACAGAAGAAGGTACAAGTGGATTTGTAGATGATACAACCGACATACAATCATCTAATCCACTGCCTCATGAACATAAATGGACCAAAGAGCACCCGCTAAGCCAGATTATTGGCGATCCATCAAAACCGGTGCAAACTAGGTCAGTATCTATGAATATGTGCATGCATGACTTCTTTCTGAGCAAGTTAGAGCCAACACGTGTATCAGAGGCACTTGCTGATCCAGAATGGGTGATCTCAATGCAAGAAGAGCTGAATCAGTTCGATGCACTTCAAGTCTGGAGACTCGTACCAAAGCCTAAAGGTAAAACAATTATAGGTACGAAGTGGGTTTTCAAGATAAAGAAAGACGAAGATGGTACCGTTATCCGAAACAAGGCAAGACTAGTAGCCAAAGGATACAGACAAGAGGAAGGAATCGACTATGATGAGACATATGCTCCTGTGGCGCGATTAGAGGCAATCAGAATGTTTCTAGCCTACGCAGCCCACAAGAACTTCACGGTCTTTCAAATGGACGTGAAGACAGCATTCCTGAATGAAATTCTGAAGGAGGAAGTCTACGTCTCTCAGCCAGAGGGTTTTGTCAATCAAGAGAAGCCGAATCACGTTTACATTCTCGACAAAGCACTCTACGGTCTGAAACAAGCACCTCGAGCCTGGTATGATGTCCTTTCCACTTTTCTAGTCAAGTCTGGGTTTTCAAAAGGAACGGTGGATACCACTTTGTTTATCAAAAAGGAAAAAGGCGATATCATTTTAATTCAAATCTATGTAGATTATATTATCTTTGGCTCTACAAATACTAAGTACTGTAAGAATTTTGCAAACCTTATGGTGTCTAGATTTCAGATGAATTTGATGGGAGAGATGAATTTCTTTCTCGGTTTACAAGTAAAACAATTTTCATCGGGTATTTTTATCAATCAATCAAAATACATTATGGATATTCTTCGGAAGTTCCAAATGGAAAATTCAAAACCGATTGGTACCCCAATGGCACCAGGTACTAAGATTGGCACCGATCCTTCGGGAAAGGCTGTTGATGTTAGGACTTATCGAGGGATGATAGGTTCTTTAATGTATCTTACTTCCAGTAGGCCAGATATAATGTTCTCAACATGCTTATGTGCAAGATATCAGGCCAATCCTAAAGAAATCCATATGTCTGCTGTGAAACGCATATTTAGGTATCTAAAGAGCACTGCAGATCTTGGTCTGTGGTATCCTAAAGATACTACTTTTGAACTAACAGCCTACACAGATGCAAATCATGCAGGTTGTATGTTAGACAGGAAGAGCACATCGGGACATGTACAGTTCCTCGGTGACAAGCTAGTCAGTTGGGCATCGAAGAAGCAACTTTGTGTTTCAACCTCCACGGCTGAAGCAGAATATGTAGCTGCTGCTAGCTGCTGTTCTCAGGTCTTATGGATGAGAACTCAATTGCGCGACTACGGTTTCCACTTCAACAAGATCCCGATATACTGTGACTCCAAGAGCGCCATCGCAATATCAGCGAATCCTGTTCAACCCACCAAAACTAAGCACATAGATGTTAGGTATCATTTTATTAAAGATCATGTTGAAAAAGGAACAATTGAACTTTTCTTTGTAAAAACTGATTATCAGCTTGCCGATTTGTTCACCAAACCCTTAGACGAAAAGAGGTTTAACTTTCTTGTCTCTAAGCTTGGTATACTAAATCTTAAAATCTAATCAGTAGTTACGAATCAAAGTTTTCTAATTGTATACTTTTTCATCATTTCTTCATTTCCGCAAGATATTTGCACTTCTATATACTGTTCATGATCCAAGGGGAAGTATGAGAAGAAATTGACATGTGGTCAATCTTATTTTGAGGGGGAGCTCATAAGATTTCTGCATTTACCTTTTATGTCAAATTTTTGTAATGCAAGATTTTAGGGGGGGCTCTTCAAGACAAAGGAGTTTGGATATGACTTCTGATTATTTCTGATCAGAACTCGTACTTTAAAAAGTTTTACTGCTTTTTGTCTTTTCAATTTAAGTGAATAAATTTTACTTTGACTTTGACTTAAGACTTTTGCAGAATTTTTGAGAGAAACTTACAAGTTCATATGTTTATGACTTAAAGCTTAGCTTCATGAGTTGAAAGATCGTACGTAAAGGTATAATTCTAAATCTTCATCTCATATATGGTTGAAAGAAGGACAATTTTCAATCATTGGAAAACATTGTTTTTAATGTTCAAACCACTTCCCGGTTTTTTCAACAGATTTTATATTTTGGGAGTGGAATTTAAATGTTTTCAATAATCTAAATTGTGCTTTAACTGCAATAGTTAAACCAATCTGAGCATCACGTGCATCATAGGAAAACAAGGAATCATTGTGCTATGAATTAACACAACTTCTATGAAATCACCTTAACCAGTGATTTCTACCCAAGAAGTTAATCCATAGTGATTGAGTGTGAGAAGTCGAAAAGAAATGAGTGTGTCAAGCAAAGAAATAAAGTTTGATTAGAGTAAGCAAAATATTTAAAAGAAAGAGCGTGTGAGAACAGAGTTAAAAGAATATCACAACTCTGCACCAACTTTTTCTGAGCCGGGTAGCCACCATTCTAGTGATTCACAATTTTTTTTGGTGATCATTATTGAAACAGGCAACTAGCCCATGCCAACTCTTGATCAAACCTCACTATCTACTCATTTTCTTCTCAACAAGAAAGTGTTTCACATTTTCAAAGGGGAAGCAGCACATATGCTATCTGATTTTCATTTGGAAAATCTGGATATTGAAAAGAAGAAAGTCTGCCCCACCTTCGCACTTCAATCATGCACATTGAGTATGTGTTTAACTTACTGTTGTCTCAGTGGTTTACACAATTTTGAGCCAAATAAGCAATCATCAAGTGCTTAATTCTTTCAACACAAGCACGAACACACAAGGAATTAGTTTCTTTGTCATAACGTTTATAGTAATTACCTTTGTGGTGTTTCGATGATTAAATGGAAGCCCTGGGGGAGTCAACATCAAACAACTCCTTTCCAATGTGTATTTGTTACACACAGTGACTTAGTCTTACTGACAGGCATTCTAACTGATTCATTAGTTGATTCAGGTGTTACACGACTATTTTGTTTAGATTTGCAAAGATCTGGATGAATATCTTATGAATTAACGGATCAGGGGCTCTAACCGAAAGATAGACATTTCTTACAAATAATTTTGATGAAGTCGTTGCACTTAACATCAAAAAGGGGGAGAATGACTACACAATAAATGGCAAAGATCACATGTTTCAAGAATCACGTTCAAGATTGAAATCTTCAAAAGCAAGAATTCTGAAGACATGCTGATTTAAGAATTAGAGAAAGAGATTGCATCTTCCGAGCTGAACAAGAAGACTGAATTGCTAAAATCATTTTCGTAATGATCTTGATCCAAAGGGGGAGATTGTTAGACCACAGTCTTATTGGATTCAAGATCATCCAATCTGAAGATCGCAATCTGAAGCTAAAGCCGAAACGTCGACTCTCAATATTAAAGTCTATGTCGTTTGTAATAAATGTCAATGTAATTGTTTGTTATTGTAATAGTTAAATTAATATCTAGTTTGTTAGATATTAGTTAACTTAGTTAGTTTTTAGTTTAGTTAGTTATATTAACTTAGTTAGAAATAATATCTATTTGTTAGATATTATGTAGGTTTATTAGTTTAATATGTTGCAAGTTGTTAGGAAGTGTGTAAGACACACTAGATTAGATATTGTGATATCTCTAGTATCTCTCTAACAACAATCAGATCAGATATTATCAAGATCACATACAAACACATACTTAAAGGTGTAAAAGAGAGAATACACAGAGAACACAATCAAAGCTTGAATCGATCAACCTTGTAACCATTTGTTATAATCAATACAGGTTGGTAATCTTTATGTGTTGTTAATCTAAGAACTTGATATAGTATTGTTGGACCCACAATATATATTTTGACTTTCATGTCTCTATTTAGCATTAATCACTTAGACTAGCATCTAGCTTTTTTATTATATAGTTATTTTTGGCCTACCAAAATTAGACTCATTCTTAAAAGTATTGAATTTTGTAATTTTGAATGTACCTAATAATATTATTATGTTTTATGAACATATATATAGAGAGAGAGAAAGAGGAGTTCAAATGATAACATAGTCAAAATATGAAAATATGAGAACGAAAAACTCACACGTGATATATTTTGCACTGAAATTACTTGAGATGATCGATTATGGAACACAGTCAACGAAAGGGTGTGTGGGCGACTTGTATCGTGAGTTAAGTTGCCGCGAAAGTCATGCGGAATCATATATGATTGTAGTGTAATATCATTATTTTTTTAAACCTAGAAAAGACATGTTTTTTTTTGTTTTAGTGGGGGCCCATCCCCCCACCATTTTAAAGTTGCATCCTGCCTTGACCGTCAGGGACGGTCGAACGGATCTAGTAGGTTGAATACGGTGGCACGTACCACCGTATTATTTCTCCGATGAAGGGTAAAATATTTTAGGTTCGTTAATGGTGCAACCGTATCGTTTTGGAAAGTGCTACCGTATTATTTTGGAAACTTCAAGAAGATGCAACTGTACCTCAAAATCAACCAAAAAAACAAAAGAAACTATCGAAATCAACCAAAAAAACAAAAAAAAAAATCCCTCGAAATCGATAAAAAAATTAAAAATCCCTTGAAATCAAGCAAACAGTTTTAAAAATTCCTCAAAATTATGGAATTAGGCTAAAAACACATCGGGTAATATTAAATGTCGGTAAAAAAAATGAAGACATGTCAATAAAAACCGTGTTTTTTGTAATTATTTTTTGTCTGTATTATATGGTGCTGAAAAAATTTCTGGATCCGTCCCTGTTGACCGTTCTCTTTTGAACCCAAATACCCAATCATATATATATATATATATATATATATGTGTGTGTGTGTGTGTGAATGATCGTGTGAGAAAAATGGTTAAGGTGAGAAGCGTAAGAAAAGATCTGAACCCTTGATCACTTTTAATCTCAAACCCACTCATGAATCGGCTTAATACGGGAATTGATCTGGTGCATCTTATTCTAATGTGTATACAAGGGTAGAGATCCCTGCTTATTCTTCTCACCATATATAACTTTTATTCTCATCGAAACTCAACCCTGTATGTATAAACATTGTGTTTATGTATTTAATTTGGTTATTGTGTCACTTGATCATTCAAATATGATCATTAATTAATTTGCAAAGAAATCCAGGCTTCAAACTTCTAACACTTTTTGCACACCCACATCACCACTTTACACCAATAATCTTTTACTTTATAAAGTGAGAGAGATATGATCATCAAATTCCACACTTTTAGCTTTCAATTTGAAACCAAATGTTCATTTAATATTTTATTTATCAAATAAATGATCATAAATATATAGAATCTTATATATAGAGAGAGAATCTGATGCCTGCACAACAATGCTAATTAACTTTGGTACACTTCATCTACTAGCTATGTACAGTTGGACATTCTATGATCTTTGTTCATTCTTTATTTGATTTAATTTTCAAAGTATTAATCATATCGTATCTGAAAACCCAAAGCTTGATCTAAAGCAAAACACCATCTTCACGACAACTCACACACACACACACATATATATATATATATATATATATATATATAGAGAGAGAGAGAGAGAGAGAGACTTGGGATTATGTGAAATCAAACTGTTTTCGTGAGATCCATGAGATCATATTTTTACACTTGAAACTTCACAGCAAAATACCGTTCACAGTGATTTTGTTGTGCTATGAAAGTTTGGATTTTCTTTTACATTCACATTGTTTTGATGTGAAATTTCAAATGTAAAAATGTGGTATCACGAGTCTCACGAATATAGGTTGGTTTCTTGTGACTTTACATTAACGAGTCTCATTAGTGATTTTACATTGACACACGAAAAAGGGACTTTGGTCGCAGCTTCAGGTCCGCGTGACTTTTTTACACGTTAATGTAAAATCACTAATGATGATTTGGGTTCGATATGTTTAAAGCTCCCATCTTTCAGCTGGCCATATATATATATATATATATATATATATATATATATATATATATATATATATGGCCAGCTGAAAGATGGGAGCTTTAAACATATCGAACCCAAATTAGTTGATTTTGAAGTAAACCCTCAAATTGATGGCCAGCAGGTCTACATTGTTAGAAATATATACTGGGGTTTGGGTATCATCATCATCATCATCATCATATATATATATATATATATATATATATAGGGTCAGATTCAGGGAAAACCTTAAAAAACGAAAGCCGTGATAGCCCTTCAGACGGTATGCACTTGTGCATAAAAATCAAAAAAACAACATAATTTACTTGTATGCATAAGTGAATACCATCCAGATGAAAGACTACCTTTTTAAGGTTTTCCCTTGAATCTCCGTCTATATATATATATATGACTTGGATGAGAATCTTGAATAGTGTTGGAACATTTATCCACTCATTCTCTTATAAATCTCAATTATACCAAAAATACTGGCAACTTAGGGAATGAATGAAGTTATAAAGTTATTAATATTATAAACTATCAGTTTTGATGGCGGTGATTAAGAGACCGTTTATAAAATACTTGCTTTTAGGCGTAATCAATTGCAAATAAAAAGATGTATATAATTATGTAATCGAATGTATAGAAAATTGAAAGACCCATATTTTGACCTTTATATATGTGTATGTCTGTATTGTATGTGGGGTTGTTTGTTTTTTTAAAAAAACTTCTTAATAACCCTTAAGTCTGAATCGTTCAATCTTTTTACATTTAGACTGTTTGTTTTTTTGTTTTCTTTTCTATTTTTCAGATTCACTTAATTCTTAAACACGTATGAAATAAGAAATGGTGACCTAACTTCTTAAAATCTCTTATCGCCACCTCAGTTTATATTTTATTCTTTCTCTCAAAACACATTCAAACGTTACAGAAACATACAGTCTTGTTGATTCAGATTTCTGATTTCAGCACCACCTCTTATTAATCAGAAGTAAATAAGACTTCATCATTCAGACCTCTTGAAAAACA
This sequence comes from Arctium minus, assembly GCA_954870635.1. Classification (NCBI taxonomy): domain Eukaryota; kingdom Viridiplantae; phylum Streptophyta; class Magnoliopsida; order Asterales; family Asteraceae; genus Arctium; species Arctium minus. The sequence continues at coordinate 97,233,471 of OX941087.1, forward strand.
AACGGCACCATAAACTAAGGCCCATACTCTTAAATGATTCATTTAATATTCAAAGATTAGTCCTTATTAAGTGGTTTCTTTTTCCATGAAGCTTCTATGTGGAACAAGATTTCTTACATATAAGACAAGTTCCAACACTTTATCGGCTAAACGTTTACGGGTAATAGTCACCACTTTCACTTGCTTGTCCAAATTACTTTGTACACACCTCAAATAATCCCTGGACCTGAAGAAAATACAGGAAAATCCATAATGGTCTTACAAGACTCAAACCAGTGACCTCTTAGGTTATGTTTGACAAACTAGCTGATAAGCTAGCTGGTAGCTGATAAGCTAACTCTTCAAAACACTACTATGACATTGTTTGGCAAACTAGCTTATAAACTAGCTGGTAGTTGATAAGCTAGCTTTTCAAAACACTACTATGAGTAGTTTTTCAATAAGCTAGCCTTATGGTCATCCAAACATGTACCAGAAAAAAAAGCTAGCTTTTTTTGCCGAACATAGCCTATGAGTAACTTTTCAATAAGCTAGTTTATGGTCATCCAAACATATACAAAAAAAACTAATAAGCTAGTTTTTTTTGCCAAACAATGCATTGGTAGAATTCTCAAAGGCCAAGCCTACCTCTAAGGAGAATTTTCAAATGTCCAAACCTTATTGTAAGTTGAGCTAACCCCACAAGGTTACCTTATCAAGTGACTTTCTTTTGTTCTTTACCCGATCAAAACCCACTGGAACCAAAATCATAGAACCGATTTTGACTGGGTAAAACTCAAAAAATTGATAAAAGGCCAAAAATTCTCGTCATCTAACGGAATTTTTTAACGGTCTTTAGAGGGAGGAACCAAATCCGAATCTTTTTTTGCAAACCACAATTACCATCTTGTAATTTTGAAACTGTAGAAACGGAAAATATTATTTTCAACAAACCACGGGGACCAAATTTGTAGTTTACTCTATAATTAATAAAAGACTGAAATACCCCTCATTAAATTGAACTTAACGGCAAAAAGTTAACGACCGTTAAAAGGATGGACGAAAATGGTTACGAGGTGTCAAACGTGAGAGACCAATCTGTTAAAACAAAGTTGAGGGACGAAAACGTTGAAACTAACAAACGTTAGGGGACCAAAAATGAACTTTTACTCTTTAAGTTTATAAGTTACTGATGAAACTTGAGTTGAGGAGTATGAAGCAGAATACATTTGGTTTTGTCCAATGTTTTGACTTCTAAGATCCCAATTCCCCGCCACCATTTTAATGTTAATTTGTTACCCCAAAATGCAAGTTATTAATTAAAAAAAATTTGTTAGTTGATGTGGGAATTTATACGGGATTCTTGTAACTATAGTTTAACTAATTTTAATTCTTCTAAATAAAAAAAAATACATTTTCGTGTATAAATCTCATTAATTATTACTATTACATTATATTATAGGTCACATTAAAATGTAGTAATTTTTTATCCGATACATATATATAGAGAGAGGTTCATTCATTTGCTAACCGTGACATTGGTGTTAACCGTGCTAACCAATCTCAACCGTAGATTGATAAGATCAATGGTCCACAATTAATTGATTTTTTATTAAAATAAAATATAAAAAATGGTTTATAAAAATAAAATGCATGTACACACAGGGGTATTTCGGTCAAAATACATTTTCTTTTATATTTTAATTGAAATTTATTTTAATTAATTTTGAAGATAATCACGACATGAAATCAGGGAGAATCTTAAATTTAAATTATGCAGTTAGTTATTTTTTGGAGTTATCTTTTTAATTTGAAATTACCTTTTTTAATTTTAATTTCAATTTCATCATCATCTCCATAAAACTTCCCGTCACTAATATTGCGTCGTCTACCACCTTCGTCTCCGCCCTGCAGGCACCTTACATATCTCCGAGAGCCACCAGAGATGACCCGAATCCGCCCTCGACCACCACCACCAGCGCCACCACCACACCGACTTCATTTACTCACCATTGACTCCGGTATCCTACTGTGGGTCCCCCAACGACGATATCCCGAGCACTTCCTACACTCTCACGTCGGAAAGATGCGATTTTTCCGACGATACGAAGCTGAAAATCGTCAATTGTGTTCCTCTACCGTCTTCCGATAACAATCCGATAGCACCGTGTATCTCGTTTTCGTTTCCGGTACCTCGGATTTCTTTCGCGAAAGGGTCGGTATCGCCTGCGAATGCGAAACTCAGGAGCTGCTATGTTTACGTAGGATATCACGGCCAAAACCGGAACTTGATACGGTTCTGTAAATGGCTGAAATTCGCGCTCGAGGTTCAGGGGATTGCTTGCTTTGTAGCGAATAAATCGAGATACGCGGATTCGCAGATCCACGAGGTTGCTGATAGGGTCATTTAGAACAGTGAATTTGTGCATATATGCAGTATGCATATGCAACCTGTGCATATATGCAGTCTGTGAATATATGCAGTTCGATGTAAATTGTATATTCATATATGCAACTTGTGCATATATGCATTTGTGCATCTTTTAAGATTGCATATGTACATATGGTTATATGTTAAGTTTCAAACTTTAATGTTTAAAATGTTTTTATTTTCTGTGTATGTGTGCATTGTTCAAATTATTAAGTCTTGATGTGCATATATGCATTTTGAATACGCTAGAAACAATAAATTATTATATTTCAAAATAAAGATAACTACCAATTTAAAAAAATCTTTGAACTATGGAAACAAGATAAATGTGGCGTGAATTAGGAAATTACCAAGTTTAATTTAAAAATATTATATTTAATATTAAGATAGTTACAAAATTAAAAACCTTCTTAAAATATGGAGAAAATTTAAATGACCGAAAATTTAAAAATATTATATTTAAAAATTGGATAACTACCGATTTTAAAATTTAAAAATATTACCATTTAAAAATATGAAAAATATTTAAAAATTAAAAATATTACCATTTAAAAATATTATATTTAAAAATTGGATAACTACCAATTTTTAAAAATTTTAAAATATTATATTTAAATGGCCAAAAATTTAAAAATATTATATTTAAAAATTGGATAACTACCAAATTAAAAATCTCCTTAAAATATGAAAAAAATTTAAATGGTCGAAAATTGTAAAATTCCAATAATACCCTTTGAGATTTAATAGCATTGAATGAATGCCATAAACTCTATGAAGCTTTTGATTGGTCGAAAATTGGTTAGCACTAATGTCGTGGTTAGCAAATGAAGGGGACCTATATATATATATATATATATATAGAGAGAGAGAGAGAGAGTCCCATTTATTTGCAACCCACATAAATTTTACAACTCATCCAACCTACATCTTAACCGTTGGATTAGTGATAAGCGGTTATTTTTATTTTTATGTTTTTTTAATTAAAAATATTGGGCCCACATCTATTGTAACCGTCGATCATGAATTCAACGGTTAAGATGTGGGTTGCATGGGTTGTAAGATTTACGTGGGTTACAAATTAAACTACCCCTATATATATATATATATATATATATATATATATATATATATATAGGGTCAGGTTCACGGGAAAACATAAAAAAACGAAAAACTAAAGAACAACCTGGTAGCCCTTCATCTGGACAATATGCACTTTTGCATACAAGTAATTTGTAACACGCACAAATGCATAATACACTTGTGCATAAAAAACAAAAAAACAACATAATTTACTTGTATGCACAAGTGTCTACCGTTCAGATGAAGGACTACCAGAGTGTTCTTCAATTTTCCGTTTTTTTAGGTTTTCCCCTGAACCTCCTCCCCCATCTCTCTCTCTCTCTCTCTCGTTTCTTTTGCAAACCAAGCAATTTGTACAAACTATGCAAACCAATCTTAGCCGTTCATCAAGTCTAATAAATATATGATTTTATTATGTTTCGTAATTTAAAATCATGATTATAATGAATAAACTTAACATTTCCTAATTTAAAATCATGATTATAATGAATAAACTTAACATTTTCCATATATATCACAATCATTATTAATGAATCATAATCATTATCTATAAATATATCTATTGTTTCCTAATATAGTGGTTTGCATAGTTTGTACAAATTGCTTGGTTTGCAAAAGAAACGCACCCTATAAAGGTGGATTCATACGAAAACACCATCTATTTAAGAAAACACGAGAACATTCGAGTACATACAAAATCATATATGATTCATGCGACTTTGCGCGCGACTTTATGTCGCGCCCAAAGTCGTCCACGTTCGTTTTTTTCAGGTTAATATAAAATAACATATGATTTTGTATCGAATTTTATAAAATAACATATGATTTTGTAGATGATCTGCTGTTTTTTTTTTATTTTCTTAAATAGTTAGAGCATCTCCAACAGCATTGCTAAAATAGAAAATTTTGGCTTTTTCTTTGCTATTATTCTCCAACAGCTTTGCTATATGGTTTGCTAAAATAGAGAAAGATAAAAAAATCTCTAAATATAGAGAATTCTCTATAATCTCTAAATTGGAGAGAGAAAATATTATTTTATTCAATCCAATCAATAAGATTCAATTTTTTACATTTTGTTTTAATTTTTTTTGAAAAAGTGTATTGGGATGATAATTTATGGAATATTATAATAACATAAATAATGATTGATTCTCTAAAATAGAAAAGCTGTTGAAGTTAGAAGAAAATGTTTTTAGAGATTTTGACGTTTCATTCTCTATTTTAGAAAAAAAATTAGCAATGCTGTTGGAGATGCTATTAGTGTTCTCGTTTGAATATTTCTCTCCCCCCCTCTCTCTCTATATATATATAGTTAGGTTCATTTGAGAAATGGTAAATATATAAGAAATAGAAAAGTAGTCCTAGCCATTCATACGGTCAAAATCGAATTTGACTGGTCAAATATTTCAGCTTTGACCGGTCAAAAGTTGCGCTTATTCCAAAAATAGAATGACACTTTCGTAATTTTTACAAAATACACGGGTTGTGTTCATATATGAACATGTATAATTCACATATGAACTATATGTTCATATATGAATCAGTTTAATTCACATTTGAACTCTTTTAACTGATTCATATATGAACCTTTATGATTCATATATGAACTAATTAACTGTAAGTTCATATATGAATCAGTTGAACTTTTGTGATTCATATATGAACTAATTAACTGATTCTCATATGAACTAATTAACTGATTCACATATGAACGTATAGTTCATATGTGAATCATATAGGTTCATATATATATGAACTCATCACGCATATTTTACGAAACTACCTCTCTACCTTCTATCGACCATGCAAGAAATTATCCGGTGCTTCACGGTCAAAGCCGCAAATGTTGACCAGATAAATGACTAAGATTACTTATATATATATATATATATATATATAGAGAGAGAGAGAGAGAGAGACACCTTCAAATACAAACTTTTTAATGGTGCAAACCATGCAACCCATGCAACCTACTTATCTACCACATATTTTGTTTTTACCTTTTTAATAAAAGAATGGAAAAATAAAATATGTGGTAGATAAGTGGGTTGCATAGGTTTGCACCATTAAAAAGTTTGCATTTGAACACCTCTCTCTCTCTCTCTCTCTCTCTCTCTCTCTCTCTCTATATATATATATATATATATATATATATATATATATATATATATACACACACTTGAGTTTTGTGAATTTAGTTTTGCAGAAAATGAAATTAAAAAAAAATATTACTTGTAACCTAATTAACGTGTATTAATAGTTAATTAAAAAATTAATCACATTGCTTCTTAAACAAAAATTAAATCCCACAACCAATATGATATAATAATATTGGGTAGTCGTGGTATTCATGCATTTATGACACCCGCCACCTTTGCTTCACTTTGTAACTTATACCCGTTAAATTTCTATATATACATATATGATACACATATATTAGAAATAATTCGATAATATTTGTACACCCATTATTCTGTTTTAATTCACAATTGTTTTGTTATAGAAAGATTGAGATAAAATATTAAATACATATTCACCCTTTTAAGGAATATCGAAGGTATGTGGGAGTGAAATGGGAAAAAAAGCTGCAAATCACATAATGAATAGACAGAACAAAATTAAATTATTATCACATCACAAAAGGTCTTCAATTTATCAAAGCATTATCATTTATTATCACAACAAAATCACGTCATTATCGACAACGGAGACATTGGCATAAGAAGTATTCGATGATTCAACAACATTTATGTGATATAAAATAAACTTAAGATAACTATAAATTGTTGATAAATAATAATTTATTTTTATTTTGTTCTAATTTTTATTATGGGTTAATTATTTGGAGGCTCATAAGTGTTCTTACATTTTTGTAAAACTGGGGTGTTCTCGTTTGAACCCCGCCTATATATATATATATATATATATATATATATATATAGTGGAAGGATATTTTGCAACCCTTAAAAAGATTGCAACCCTTGCAACCCACATCTTAACCGTTGGATTAATGATCGACAATTATTTTTTTTTAATTAAAAATATTGGACCCCATATCTATTGTAACCGCCGATCATGAATTTGACGGTTAAGATGTGGGTTGCAAGGTTTGCAACCTTTTTAAGGGTTGTAAATTAAACAACCCATATATATATATATATATATATATATATATATATATATATATATATAAAGTTTGAAGATAACGAGTATAAGAATTGTTTAGAATAATACATGAAACGTATTTCCGTCTTTGGAATGCAGTGTCATTCACCTTGCTTTGTGTATTGGGATGCTTTTGAATTTTAATACAACTTTCCAACTCTTACAAACTAATTAATTTGAAAAGAACTACAATAAGGTTTGATTAAAATTTAATGAACATAATTAATTAATTGGACGACTTATTCGGTAATACCATTTTTTTAGTTAACTAGAAGAGTACTCGCGGCCTCGTGCAATACAGCGAGATACATCACGATTTTAATGTTTTTTTTTTGTTTTTTTTTTCTCAATTTACAGTACGATTTTGGATGATTTTGAGAAAAGTGATAATGTTTTTATAAATTTGTCTAATTTAGACTTAATAATATAATGTTTTTTATATAAAAAAATTAAGTATTTTATTAGAATTCAATGATTATTTTATATATTTTAATGACATCTAGAAAAAATAACCAATTATATATTTAATAATATAATTAAAAAAAAATTATAGTAATATAATATATTAATTAATAGTGATACATGGAAATGTCTGCATAAAAGGAAGGCCCTGCACATACCAAATTGGTGGGTGTTAGAAGTCAGCAGTAGTAATATGTATCTTGTGCTTTGATACTTGTAAATTAAGAGATTTTTTAAAATTTTGCATAAAATGATGGTACTTTGTGCCTAATAATTTGTATTTAATAGTTTTTTATCCGTGCTTTATAATATAGTATAGATTACTCGACATTTTTAAATTAGTTAATTTATAATCTATACTATATTATAAAGTACAGATAAAAAAACTCTTAAATACAAATTATTAGACACAAGGTATCATCATTTTATGTAAGATTTTAAAAATATCTTAATTTACAAGTTTCAAAGCACAAGATACATATTACTACTGTAGGCTTCTAACACCCGTCAATTTGGTATGTACAAGACATTTCTTTTATGCAGACATTTCCATGTATCACTATTAATTAATATATTATATTACTATAAATTTGTTTTAATTATATTATTAAATATGTAATTGATTATTTTTTCTAGATGTCATTAAAATATATAAGATAATCATTGAATTCTAACAAAATACTTAATTTTTTTATATAAAAAACATTATATTATTAAGCCTGAATTAAACAAATTTATAAAAAAAAACATTATCAGTTTCTCAAAATCATCCAAGATCGTACTGTAAATCAACAAAAAAACAAAAAACAAAATGAAACATTAAAATCGTGATGTATCTCGCTACATTGCGCGAGTACGCTTCTAGCCTGTAAAAAATGTTACAAAATTCATTTAATATATCATCATGACGTAGACGATTCCACAAAATAATTTTTTAAATATTATTAGATGACTGATGACATGGATTATCATTCATTTTTGTTGGTTTTCTAATCCCGACTAGCAAAAGTCATACTGGTATCTCTTACCTTCGACATTCAGGAGTTCCATATTGATAAGACACAGTCTGTTTCCTTTTTTATATATGTTGGAATCTCCATTCTCTCCTTGAAACTCTTTTATAGAGTAATTTGATGGGTTCTTCATCTCACATGGTATTAGTAGCAGGTTATTCTTCCTTTCAGAGGGACTCAACACTCTCGAGCAGTACCATCTTCGTCTAGTCTTCATTAGAGGGTGTGTTAGGAGTATTAGGGCTTGTTTGTTAGTAGCTCAATAAACTGTAACACCCTCAAATTTTGGAAAGAGCAGCTAATTAAAATCTCAAAACTTCATCCCGCAAAGATAAAACTCCAAAATAGTATTCTATATTTAACCTTCACAATTATAAACTTCAATCCTATACAAGGACTAAACTAATGACGGTGTTACTTAACCCAAGAACGAGCTGCTAATTCCATCATTAATGCGGAAGGCTTCTCTAAGCTAAACACTCCACAAGCACACGACTAGCATTCTTCGCTTTACAGTGTCACTAGAACTACTCCTAACCGGAACCTGATGCACATGCCGACAAATAAAAAGGTTAGGCTTGACGCCTAGTGAGCTCAAGAGTTTTCAACATATATAAATTAATCGTTTAGAAAGGAGGAATGCGATTAAATTCATAATCTTTCAAAATGACATGTTTCACTTATGAAAACGACTCGTTTAACAACAACTATGCATTTTGTACGAAAGAGGCACCGAGTTAGTCGTTAACCAAACCAAACTGTTTTAAAGGCGAGGATCTCGATATGAAACGTACTCTTGTAAACGTGGATTTAAACCAAAACTTGCCAAAAAGGAAAATAGAGAGAGAACTTCCAATTTTATAAACCGCGGGTAACATGTTATATCTCGAAATACCCAACACGAGTGGAACATGATACACAACTCATAAACCATAGATGAAAATCTATATGATTAAGTATTGCCATGAAACGCGGGCATTAGACCAAAACTCACACGACCATAAAATGGACGAAATCAAATACCCAAACGTGGAAATGACGCATTTCGTTCAAAACTTAATACACGTGGGAAGAACCCAATATTAAATCCAAGTTGGTGAAATACGACATTACCATTTAAAAGACCACGGATCAACGATGAGGAGCTCCGTATACACTGAGAATAGAGAAACATGCAAGTAGGCCGCTCATACAACTTCCTCGCATGTCATCTAAACGTTTCCATCTTGGGTGGCGAGAACATATGAGTGGGGCCACCCGTGATGTTATTGGATTTCATTACACATCCCGACATCCTAGTTCACATGCCACCACCGACATCACAACCTCGGACCGATTATGCCTTTGGCCTTACTCCGTCGAGTTCCACTTTCAAGGACTTACAGACGTGGGTGCCTATCCAATCTAGGCGAGTTTCAACTCAGCGGCTCGAACCACCTATTGCCTACTCGCTAGCAAACCCAAGCGGTCACCACATTAACCAAAAACTTAGGCTTTCCAAAACAGACTGTCTGACGTGCCTATGGATCCATTACAACACTGTCTAACATTACATGACTCCAAATGAATGACCAAAGCATCCAAAACATGTAAATCACCAATGACACAAATTAATCGTCATCATACTCAAAACCCACGACGATTATAAATCCGGACAAATGTCCACACGACTCAATTAGTCAAAATCGAGCCAAAGGCCCAACACCATACGTAAATCTCTGATGAAAACCTTTGAAAACATTAAAAACACGTTTAACCAACGGTGATGTAGACACAACGACCAAATGTACAATTAACCCAAACTCAACATTGGTGGAGGCAAACCAGTTTCCAAATGGACCCATTACCCTTATATTTCCAAAATATCTCATGACACATTTTCCAAATAGCTGCAAGTGCAACCTCATATAAATGACATTTACATCAATGGACTCCATTTACAATATGCATTAAAGAAGCTTCTCAAAGTGATTTATTTTTCAAAATGCCCAAAGTCACAAAGAGGTGTGTTACATAATTTTATAAAGATAAATATGACCAAATGCCCAAAACTTATCAGCAGTTAACAATTTGATGTAAAACATGAACACTTTAAAATAAACATTTTTGCATGTACACCGTTTTCATAAATCATCTTGAACTCACCTTGCTAGGTTAAGTTACACCTAGTTTTCAATCCCTAACCATTGACCTCCAAAGCGTATATCACACCCAAAGCCTTCCAAAGACATCCATTCCAACTCTTCAACACAAGCTTCCCAAAACCTAGATCCGCACATTTTCAACCATAAATAACCGTATCCAACCATAAAGAAACATTCCCCCAAACACTTAACATCAAAATCTCTATTTTGGGCAAAACCCTAATTTTGACCCAAAATTCCCAAAATTGTCTAAATCGAAATTTAGAAAAATCAAACACTAGGAAACCATCAATGGAGCATTTATAACTTATTTCATGGTTTAGAAATTGAAGGGATACACTTACCACTTAGGTTTGGATGAAAACCTAGAAAACCCCAAATTTTCTTGAAGGTGAAGGTGACGATCATGAACTCTTGATCTTTGCTTCCACTCCATTACCAAATACTCTTGGATCTTCCCAAAACTAACAATCTAACCTTGAAAATCTCTCAAAAACGAAACCATAGCAAGTTGAATCGTCAAAAACGGAGTTGAAATGAGAAAGTTATGACCAAATGAAGAAAAACCCGATTTTTATACACTGCAGGTTTGCCGCGATTGTGACATGCGACTGTGCCATGTCACAATCGCATGGCAGGGTCGCGTGAGATGTACTGAAATTCATTTCAACCCCTTGGCGACCTTGACATGCTATAGTGCCACTGGCACGGTCGTCGGACACTATAGCCTGGCCCGTACTGCGAGTTTTTCGACCGTAACTTCTTCGTGATAGCTCCGTTTTCACTCCGGAAAGAACTGTTGGACTCGTAATTGAATCCTTTATCCATCAAAACTATAAAATCTAGGATTCAAGTCCAAAATCATATATCTTATTTTTCCCCTTAAAGCTACTGATTTCTGTATTAGCTTGAAATGATGTTTTTCGAAATTCAGGGTGTTACATAAACTTAATGAGACTCATAGCTTATCTGATCAATTATATATGATTGTTTGGTAGTGGCTTAATGGTATAGAAAGTGACTTATTCAGTAAGCTTCTAGGGAAAAGTTTTATACAGAAAGCCAAGTTTTTTTCTTCCAAACATGTCCCTCCAAATTAAGAAACATGCTCCTTCTATCTATGAAAAAAACCTCCCAAACAAAAAACTTAACAGATTAATCCACACAGACAACTTTATCCATACATAACTTAGATTGACTAGAAATGTCCATTTATATATATATATATATATATCTAATATTCATGTTGAAAAACTCATTTCTTCTCTGTAAGGGCTATGTAAAGAGATATTCAAAGGTTCCAAATATAAATAAATCGTTAATAGAGATTGTAAGCCACCAACTCTTTTTTTTCGGTTGAGGGGACATGGATCCTTATAGACTAATCGTTGGGTCGTCGATTTGATGCAACATATGTCTTCAACGTCAGGTCTAACATACAAATGTCGACTCGAGACTTTGCTAATTAACTAGATAAAAGGTTACAATCTAACTTTGATTCCATATGCATGTTGTTTATGTTGGTAAATGGAAAACGTCACTTAAGATTTTCATCAACACTTTATATGTATACGAAATAGACAATAATTTTAGCAACACTTGCGATTGTTTAATTGTTGTACAATTAAAAGACTTAAAATAGTAACAAGTGTATGTATTGACAACTCAAAAACTTAAACCTAAACCTCAAAAAATGCAAAAAATACCACACAAGTTTCAAGACTAATTAACGAGGAAAATCGAACATCCGCTTTGTACGTTAATTTCTCTTATCGGAAATAAGTTCAATTCATGACCCTGACCCGACACGTTTTAATTCAAAAAGTTTCAATTGCAGACGTTCGTTGATTAATAAGAAGCTACTTAGAAAATGATTGATGGGCGCAGGCCAACCAAACCCGGCCGACCTGTATCGATTTGAGCAAGATCATTACTCCTATTCTAAAATAAATGTGCATGATGAAAAATGCACACAATTTTTAAAAATGTATAATTATTACGTTTTTAATTAATTAAAGTTGTATTCGCGAGTCGTTTATTACAAAGGCAAGAGAGAGAGAAAGTATAGAGAAAAAAAATATATCGTGTTTTAGAGTTTTTTTAAGAGAAAATAGTAAAAGGAAATAATGCTTATTTTCCTTCCAAAACTTTCCTCCCACAGGTATGGAAAGAAATATAACAATTACAAATATTTATAAAATTACACATCTACGGTCTACCTATTAATTACAATATGCTGTAAAATAAACAATGGTATATTTTTAAAAATAACATCTTTTACTTTCTTTTCTCTCATACTTAAGAATATGAATTTTTTTCGTTCTTCCCAAATTTGAGGAACAATGTAGGTGACAATTTTATCTCATAATTAAGGTTAAAACTATAAAATAAACATTTTTCTTAAAAATAAACATTTATTTTAAAACAAACTTAAATAAAAACGTAAACACGGACCGTAAATCTTACCAATAAGAAATAATTTAAAAATCACTTGAGTTGTAGCACCCCGGCTAAGGTTCAGAGGGATGTACTTGAAACCTCATCTTCTCTGAGTACAAATCCATGCGCTATCAAAACCCTTGTGGTCATTGATATTCACTTGCGATAACTCCAGGCCATTCGTAATCGTCCGAAAATTAGTCGTTGCAACTAAGCTGTATCGAAAACCCTAAATTACCCCAAAAAAAAGTAATTTAAAATGGTAAGGAAATTAGTTGACAACTAAACTAGAGTATGCCCTAATCAAGATCATATATTTGAAAGAGTACATAACAAGAGGTCAACACCCCCCCTTTACTCACCCTATAAAACTTCCATTCCATTCTCTCCATTTTCTTCACAATCTCCAATCCAATCCAAACAAACCCTAATTTCAAAAACCCTAATCAACCCTTTTGAGATTTCCATTTTCCCCTATTGATCATCATGAAGATTATGCAAATAATCTTCATGGTAACCATCACCATCACCATGATCATCATGGCCATCACCCTCACCCTCACCACCACCACCACCACTGCACCGTCAGCGGTGACCGCCGCTCCATTTCCGAAACGGCCCCACAGCCGTTTCCTGGCCGAGAAAGAGCGAAACCCTAGAGCGGCGGATCACTGCAAGGACGATGACACCCTTTGTTATATCTTGGAAGGCAAGAACTCGACGTGTTGTAACAACAAGTGTATGGATTTGAGCCAAGATAGACACAATTGCGGCGCGTGCAAGAAGAAGTGCAAGTTTACGAGCTCGTGTTGCAACGGGGAGTGTGTGAATTTGGCTTACGACAAGAGGAATTGCGGGTCGTGTGGGCAAAAGTGCATGCCGGGTGGTTATTGTATATACGGGCTTTGCAACTACGCGTAATCGAGATAAAAAATCATTCGATCTCGATCTTGATTAATTCGATCGTTTAATTATTCGTGCATATATGCTATCAATAAAGACCATTTTCGTCATGGTCAACACGAAAAATTGTTGTTAAAATTCATATTTATATACTTATTATTTAAGTGTCGTTTTCAAGATTTCCCAAATTGAAAAAATTGTAATAATGATGTTATTGTGAAGTCGTTGTTCAAAAGGGTTTGGGCCAATTTTGCTCAATTTTGAATTTTGTTTTGTGTTTATTTCTTTTTGCGACGGATGACGATGGGTTTGGGTGTCGCAAATGAGCGATATTTTGGGCATGAATTAAGAGAATTAATTAATTAATATGGCGTGCAATTGTTGTTCAATCTTTGCTTTATTACAATTTGAAGGTTTCTCATGAAAAGTGGTCGGCTATAACCACGTTGTTTCTTGTAAAACACATTTGGAGATGGAATTTTCTGTAAATTATAAATTAATATTAAATTTTTGTTATCTGTTTATTAACATATTCTTAATAATTTATCAGATAACTTACATAGATATGAATATGAGACTTGAACGTAAGTATAGTGGCGGATCCAAGATTTTTGACGAACGGATGCAACTTTAAGGTGGATCAAAGATCTGAAAGTCATCCGATGTGTTTTAGCCGAATTCCACTGTTTCGAGTGACTTTTTCAGTGTTTTGGTTGATTTCGAGGGACTTTTTTGGTTTTTTTGTTGATGTACCTAGTATTTCCTAATATCCCGGAGCACCTTTCAAAGTTTAGCGGATTCATCTTTCATACCGCAAAAAAATAAATAAATCTACTTGTGCAAATAAGTTGAGCGAGCGCGTGAGACCCCACTTGGGGCTAAATAAGTCTTCCCCTACGCAAGTCTCTTTGTCATGTTGATTGAAAATATTCTTTGAAGTATGGTTGCATATGAGTTGAGTTTCTTTTCCCTCCAAGTAATTCGAGTTCGATTGAATCAAAGTTTGTAAAGTTCGAGTTTATATGAATATGATTTGAATACTTATTAAGGTTTCTAAGCGATATATATATATATATATATATATATATTGTAATATCCGGGTCCGAATATTTTTATTAATTTTGGAAGTTGGGTGAAAAGTTAAGCGAGACCCAAAGTTCAAGGGGGTTATTTGAAACCTTGGTTATATATAACCATAACCCTCAGAGATTGTTTTCATAACACAAAGTCTGATGAATTTTTTTAGACCGACATTAGAGAAAGAGAACAGAGCGAAGCAAGGAGAAAGAGAACGAGATTTTGAAGAATCGATCAGTTTTTGTCAAATAGAGGTATGATTCTAGCTTAATACTTCTATCTGCATATTATAGTCGGTAAATAGTTTTGTTATTTAAGCTTTTAACCGTATATTTGATCGATTTATTGATCTGAGGTTTTCTGGGTTTTGAGTCGCCGAATCTGTATGAATGTCGACCGGATCGGACCGGAACGAAGGTACCAACTGGTATCGACCAGAATCAGGATGACCGGTCTCGTCGACCGATATGTTATGACCGGTATCGTAGTCGACCGGTAAGATGTAGTGACCGGTATAATGTTGACCGGTAAGATGTAGTGATCGGTACTCGACCGGGGTAGTAGCAGTATTTTGTATTTGTATTGTTTAGAGAAAGAAAGAATGTTAGTAATGAGTTAGCTTATCTTTGTATTTCGATACCATCGTAGGTGGTGTTAATCGTTAGAAGACAGAGGTTAAGCAAGAAAAATCAGAGGTGAGTCTTTCAAACTAAATCTTTTACGATTTTGACAGTTATTTGATAAATGTGGGTTTTATAAATTGCACGTTTATAGTATTGAAAGTTATGAAGATTCATTGAAAAAGGTTGATTTAATTATGTTGGCATGTTTATGCTAAGTTTATATAAACTTGTTTTATATAGTAAGGACTAAGTGTATGCATACATTTGAGTCAGAAGTCTGACCTAAGTCGGGAAGTGTGACCCGCCTGCTCGTATCGGGGAGTGTAGCCCGTTTATGCCATTAGGGTGTGTCCCTAAAAGAAGGCAGTACGAGACAGACATACCGTCTTTGACGACAGTGTTGGTTAGTAGCTTAAGGTACGCTTGCGAAGCGTAAAGAGTGGTCAGTGATGGCCAGTAGATTGAGTTATGCTTGCGAAGCGTAAAGTATATTTAAAGTTTGATAAAAAAAGAGCAAGTTATGTTTTGAGATATAAAGCTTTGTTTAAATGTTTTAAATAATATTTGAACTGTTGCAGTAGTGCTTGGAGGGGACTCACTAGACCATTGGTCTAACCCTCGCTCTTTCAAAATTATAATCCTGTTTCAGGTTATCGCAAGATAGCAGGTACAGATAAGGGTAAGGAGAAGATGTGAGTTATTTTCCAGGAGCTAGAAGACTTCCTGCAATAGTTTATCTTTTTGACTCAGTTGTGTAATAGGTGATAGTTGTAAACCTTATACTCTGAAATGTAATCCTGGGGTTGTTTTTAGACAGAAATGTTATTTTGATGTATGTATAAAGTTCAGGTTGTTACAATTGGTATCAGAGCATTAGTTTAAGGGATCTAGGTGACCAGATGGGCCTAGACTTAAACTGAGATAGTAGAAGCACAACTGAGAAGTAGGAAGACCGTAGGAAGATAACATTAAGGTAGTAAGGACTAGCATGTAAGGTAAATTTGGAATTTCATCTGGCCAGTGTAATTGTGAATTTACAAGTACATGCTTGTGCTTAACTTACTGTAATGTGTAGCATGTTAGATTGAATGTCTTATGTTTCTTCTTATCAGAGAATTATGTCTAAGCGAGTAACAAGGAGTAGGTCTATGTCGAATCCTGAAATTGATTCGGTTAATGAAGTCGTTGTCGAAGAACGAACGACTGCTGTAAACCCGACTGCTAATCAAGGAAAGAGTCGCGGTCAACCTAGAGGTAAGACAATTCAGAAGGTGACTACTCAGGCAAGAGTTTCCACTGTGGGAACTCGAGGCGGGAAGACGACTCGTGGTATTCGTCAAGTTGGAAGTGTAGAGGTAAGATCCGAACAAGAGACTTCTCATCAGGAAAGTTCAGCTTCTGTGAGGGGTCGAAAGCAGACAGGAAACCGTGGTGGAGGTCGAACTCAGGGTTTTGTTACCCAAGAAACCTTCGCTACAAAAATGGGAAAATTACAGGAAACGTTGAATGCTTTATTAGCTAAGCGCACTAATGAGGTTTCGTCAAGCAAAGAAAAGAGTGAAGAAAGAGTAGGGACCGAGGTAGCGGAATCACCAGTAACTGTAGGGGGTAGCCACCCTCAGTCAAACCCCATAGTTACCCCTAAAGCGGTGGTTAGGAGAGGATGTAGTTTTAAGGAGTTTACTGCTTGCAAGCCTCCTACTTACAAAGGGGAATGTGATCCAGTGATAGCGATAAGATGGGTAAAAGGGATGGAGCTAGCATTTGATACTAGTAAGTGTGCTGAGGAAGATAAAGTAGTTTATGCATTGTCTATGTTGAAAGATGAAGCGGTAATGTGGTAGGATGTTGAAGCAGGAGGACAAAGTTCGACGGTAGTCAAAGAAATGTCTTGGAGTGAGTTTGTAAAAAGATTTAAAGCACAGTTTTGCCCTCTGGCTGCAGTTAAAAAGTTGGAAGAAGAGTTTCTGAGTTTGGAGCAAAAGGGGATGTCAGTTCGAGAATATACTACAAAGTTTATAGAGAAGTCTCGATTTGCAGAAATCTACGTACCTAATGAAGGAAGACGAGTAGAACGTTTTGTCTTCGCGTTGAGAAGTGATATACGAGAATTTGTCTCGAACAAAGAACCGTTTACTTTTCAAGTGGCAGTAAATGCAGCTGAAATGAGAAAGAAGGAAAAGAATCGGCAAGTTACAGAAAGAAGTGGAGATAAAAGAAAATGGGACGGAACGGTCCATGACTCCAAACCGTTTAAGTCTGCAAAGTCTGATCAACGATTTGTTAATAAGTTTGAAAGTAAGCCATGTAGCAAGTGTAATCAAAGACATAAAGGAGAATGTAAGATTGATCAAGAGGGCTGTTATAAATGTGGAAAGATAGGGCATATAGTTCGGGATTTCCAGGGTTCAAAGTTTTGTTATTAATGTGGATCTCCTGATCATATCAGGACTAATTGTACACAATTGAATAAGGGATCGGTCGGAGGATATGTAGATAAGGGAATTGAGAAAAAGGTGGAGCCAGCTAAGGCGAGGGCTAGAGTTTTTAATATGACAGCAGAAGAAGCGGCGGAGATACCGGATGTAGTGACAGGTACTTTCTTTATAGATTCGAATTTTGCAAAAGTATTGTTTGATTCAGGCGCAAACCGTTCGTTTGTGTCTCCAAATTTCGTGCATAAATTGCATGAGAAACCCAAGAAGCTTAGGCATGAATTGAAAGTAGAAGTGGCCGATAATAGTCAAATCTTAGTGGAGGAGGTGTATTATGGGTGTAGTATTGTCATCGATGGGCAGTCATTTCCACTTCGACTGTACCCAATGGGTATGGGAGAATTTGATGTCATTGTGGGAATGGACTGGTTGGCGTCTAATGATGCTCATATAGTAGGCAATAAGAAATTAATTTGCATAGCACATCCAGGTAAAGAAGAGATAGTAGTGTTTGGAGATCAGAGGGATAGAAAGTCATGCTTGATTTCAATGATTAAGGCTAAGCGGTGTCTAGTAAAAGGGTGTGTGGGGTTCTTAGCTTATGTAATATATGCTAAGAAGGAGAAGAAGGGATTAGAGTCAGTTCCGGTAGTAAGTGAATATCCAGAAGTATTTCCGGAAGATTTAACCACTCTGCCTCTTGATAGGCAAGTGGAATTTCGTATTGATTTAATACCCGGAGCGGCGCCGATAGCAAGAGCACCTTATAGATTGGCACCGGCAGAAATGAAAGAAATGATGACTCAACTGCAGGAGTTATTAGACAAGGGGTTTATTCGTCCTAGTACCTCACCATGGGGAGCGCCAGTGTTGTTTGTTAAGAAGAAAGACGGGTCTATGAGACGATCTTTTTGATCAACTTCAAGGAGCGAGCTACTTTTCTAAAATAGATTTACGATCTGGTTATCACCAATTGAAGGTGAGGGAGGAGGATGTACCTAAGACTGCATTTCGTACGAGGTACGGACACTATGAGTTTCTAGTTATGCCATTTGGACTGACCAATGCGCCAGCAACTTTCATGGACCTGATGAATAGAGTGTGTAGTCCGTTTTTAGATAAGTATGTCATAGTCTTTATAGATGATATATTGATATATTCATGGTCCAAAGAAGGTCATGAAACTCATTTGCGAGCGATTTTAGAATTGCTTAAATGCGAGAAATTGTACGCCAAGTTCTCAAAATGTGAATTTTGGCTGAAAGTTCAGTTTCTAGGTCATGTGGTGTCGAAAGATGGGATTAAGGTTGATCCGGCTACGATAGAAGCCATTAAAGGGTGGGAAGCGCCGAAAACACCATCAGAAGTAAGGAGTTTTCTAGGATTGGCGGGTTATTATGGAAAGTTTATCCAGGACTTCTCGAGGATAGCCACGCCACTAACAGCATTAACCAGAAAGAATGTCAAGTTTGTATGGGCGGAAGCTCAGAAAGAAGCGTTCAGTAAATTGAAAGAAAGTCTAAGTAGTGCTCCTGTCTTGTCCTTACCCAACGGAACGGAAGGATTCGTAATCTATAGTGATGCTTCAAAGTTGGGACTGGGATGCGTGTTAATGCAAGAAGGCAAGGTGATTGCTTATGCATCTCGTCAGTTGAAATAACATGAAAAGAATTACCCAACGCATGATTTAGAGTTGGCAGCGGTAGTATTTGCTTTGAAAATTTGGAGGCATTATCTGTACGGGATCAAGTGTCAGATTTACACGGATCACAAGAGCCTTCAATATCTTTTCAATCAGAAGGAGCTTAATATGAGGCAGCGTAGGTGGATGGAGTTGTTAAGCTATTACGACTGTGATATTTTGTACCATCCAGGCAAGGCCAATGTAGTAGCGGATGCTCTAAGTCGTAAGGAGCATGGAGAAATAACAAAAGTGGTGGCATATCGAGTTGATGTCATTTCCAATTTCTTGGAAGAAGTTATAAAGTATCAAGAAGAAGCAGCGTCAAAAGAAAACTGGAAAAGTGAAAGAATAGTTGGAATTGTTAACTCGTTAGTTGTTGACAATCGCGGAGTGAAGTGCTTCAATAAGAGAGTGTGGATTCCAAAAGCAGGAGAACTGCGGAAGAGAGTATTGGAAGAAGCGCATAAATCACGTTACTCAGTACATCCGGGAACCAACAATATGTATAGAGATCTGAAGCAAAGCTATTGGTGGCCAGGTTTAAATAAAGATATTGCTTACTTCGTCGATCGATGCTTGACATGTTTGAAAGTTAAAGCTGAGCATCAAAGACCTTACGGGGAGCTTCAATCGTTAGAAATTCCAGTTTGGAAGTGGGACGAGATTACGATGGATCTTGTTACTGGGTTACCGCGATCACCTAAGGGGCATGATGCCATTTGGGTGATAGTGGATAGACTCACAAAGTCAGCTCATTTTCTACCAATTAAGGAGACGTACTCCCTAGAGAAATTGGCTCGATTGTATATAGACGAGATAGTAACCAGACATGGAGTACCGTCGTCAATTGTGTCAGACAGGGATGCTCATTTTACGTCAGCTTTCTGGAGAAGTTTGCAAAGGGAGTTAGGCTCTCAACTTAAGTTGAGTACGACCTATCATCCACAAACTGATGGGGCAGAGTGAGAGAACTATATAGACATTGGAAGATATGCTTCGTGCATGTGTTATTGATTTCAAAGGTTCGTGGGAAATTCATTTGTCGTTGATTGAATTTTCTTACAACAATAGTTATCATGCTAGCATTCAAGCGGCCCCGTTCGAAGCATTGTATGGACGTAAATGTAGAACACCTTTATGTTGGAATGAGGTGGGTGAAAGACAGCTAGCGGGACTAGAAATCGTACAGGTGACAGCTGATAAGGTCAACCAGATTAGAGAAAGATTAAAGATAACTCAAGAACGTCAGAAAATGTATGCAGATAAGCGGAGGAAACCGATAGAGTTTCAGGTAGGAGACAAAGTAATGTTGAAAGTCTCGCCCTGGAAAGGGGTAGTCCGATTCAAAAAGAAAGGAAAATTAAGACCAAGGTTTGTTGGACCATTTATCATCACGGGACGTGTTGGTGAAGTGGCCTACGAACTTGATCTACCAGAAATTTGTGTGGGATTCATCCCACATTTCATGTGTCAAATTTGAAAAAGTGTTTGGCAGAAGCAGATGTAGTAGTTCCATTAGAAGACAGTCGAGTAGATGAAAAATTAAGTTATATTGAGGAGCCCGTAGCAATTTCGGACCTCAAAGTAAAGAAGTTGAGAAACAAGGAGATTCGATTAGTGAAAGTCCAGTGGAATTTTCACAAAGGACAAGAGTCAACATAGGAAGTAGAGGCGGACATGAGATCTCAGTATCCCCATTTGTTTAGTGATGGAATTTCGGAGACATAATTCTCTTAAGGGGGAGAGATTGTAATATCCGGGTCCGAATATTTTTATTAATTTTGGAAGTTGGGTGAAAAGTTAAGCGAGACCCAAAGTTCAGGAGGGTTATTTGAAACCTTGGTTATATATAACCATAACCCTCAGAGATTGTTTTCATAACACAAAGTCTGATGAATTTTTTTAGACCGACATTAGAGAAAGAGAACAGAGCAAAGTAGGGTGAAAGAGAACGAGGTTTTGAAGAATCGATCAGTTTTTGTCAAATAGAGGTATGATTCTAGCTTAATACTTCTATCTGCATATTATAGTCGGTAAATAGTCTTGTTATTTAAGCTTTTAATCGTATATTTGATCGATTTATTGATCTGAGGTTTTCTGGGTTTTGAGTCGCCGAATCTGTATGAATGTCGACCGGATCGGACCGAAACGAAGGTACCGACCGGTATCGACCGGAATCAGGATGACCGGTCTCGTCGACCGATATGTTATGACCGGTATCGTAGTCGACCGGTAAGATGTAGTGACCGGTATAATGTTGATCGGTAAGATGTAGTGACCGGTATAAGTGGTGCGACCGGTATTATGTTAACCGGTCGTAGTGTTGACCGAAGTGGTCTCGACCGGGGTAGTAGCAGTATTTTGTATTTGTATTGTTTAGAGAAAGAAAGAATGTTAGTAATGAGTTAGCTTACCTTTGTATTTCGATACCATCATAGGTGGTGTTAATCGTTAGAAGACAGAGGTTAAGCAAGAAGAATCAGAGGTGTGTCTTTCAAACTAATTCTTTTACGATTTTGACAGTTATTTGATAAATGTGGGTTTTATAAACTGCACGTTTATAGTATTGAAAGTTATGAAGATTCATTGAAAAAGGTTGATTTAATTATGTTGGCATGTTTATGCTAAGTTTATATAAACTTGTTTTATATAGTAAGGACTAAGTGTATGCATACATTTGAGTCAGAAGTCTGACCTAAGTCGGGAAGTGTGACCCGCCTGCTCGTATCGGGGAGTTTAGCCCGTTTATGCCATTAGGGTGTGTCCCTAAAAGAAGGCAGTACGAGACAGACATACCGTCTTTGACGACAGTGTTGGTCAGTGTGGGTCCTACAATACTTATATCAAGTTCTTAGAAACAACACATTAATCGATTACCAACCTGTATTGATATATAACAACGGTTACAAGGTTGATCAGATTCAAGGTTTGAATGTGTTCTCTGTATTATCTCTTTTACACATTTTTGTGTGTGTTTTTGTGTGAGATCTAAAAAATTTGATGATGATCTTGGTTGATAGAGATACTAGAGATATCACAAAATATATAATCTAGTGTGTTGAACACACTTTCTAATCAACTTGCAACATATAATACTAATATAACTACATAATATCTAACAAATAGATATTATGTCTAACTAAGTTAATATATAACTAATAACTAACTTTAACAAACTAACTAAGTTAACTAGTATAATAAACAAACAATTATATTGAATTACATTGACATTTATTACAAATAGACATAGACTTTAATATCGAGAGTCGACGTTCCGGCTTTAGCTTTAGATTGCTATCTTCAGTTTGGATGATCTTGAATCCAATGAGACTGTGGTCTAACAATCTCCCCCTTTGGATCAAGATCATTACGAAAATGATTTTAGCAATTCAGTCTTCTTTTTCAGCTCAGAAGATGCAATCTCTTTCTCTAGCTCTTAAATCAGCATGTCTTCAATCTACTTTCTTTAGAAGAATTCAGTCTTCGACGTGATTCTTGAAACATGTGATCTTTGCCATTTCTTGTGTAGTCATTCTCCCCCTTTTTAATGTTAAGTGCAACGACTTCATCAAAATTAGTTGTAAGAAATGTCAATCTTGCGGTTAGAGCCCCTGATCCATCAATTCAAAAGCTATTCATCCAGATCTTTTCAAATCCAGACAAAATAGTCGTGTAACACCTGAATCAACTAATGAATCAGTTAACATGCCTGTCAGTAACACTAAGTCACTGTGTGTAACAAATACACATTGGAAAGGAGTTGTTTGATGTTGACTCCCCCAGGGCTTCCATTTAATCATCGAAACACCACAAAAGTAATTTCTAAAAAACGTTATGACAAAGAAACTAATTCCTTGTGTGTTCGTGCTTGTGATAGAAAGAATTAAGCACTTGATGATTGCTTATTAGGCTCAAAATTGTGTAAACCACTGAGACAACAGTAAGTTGAACACAGACTTAATGTGCATGATTGAAGTGCGAAGGTGGGGCAAACTTCCTTCTTTTCAATATCCAGATTTTCCAAATGAAAATCAGATAGCAAATGTGTTGCATCCCCTTTGAAAATGTGAAACACTTTCTTGTTGAGAAGAAAATGAGTAGATGGTGAGGTTTGATCAAGATTTGGCATGGGTTAGTTGCCTGTTTCAATAATGATCACCAAAGAATTGTGAATCACTAGAATGGTGGCTACCCGGCTCAGAAAAATTTGGTGCAGAGTTGTGATATTCTTTTAACTCTGTTCTCACACGCTCTTTCTTTTAAACATTTACCTAACTCTAATCACACTCATTTCTTTTCGCTTTGCACACTCAATCACTAAGGATTTAACTTCTTGGGTAGAAATCACTGGTTAACGTGATTCCATAGAAGTTGTGTTAATTCCTAGCACAATGATTCTTGTTTTTCCTATGATGCACGTGATGCTCAGATTGGTTTAACTATTTCAGTTAAAGCACAATTTAGATCATGAAAACATTTAAAATTACACTCCCAAAATATAAAATCTGTTGAAAAATCGGGAAGTGGTTTGAACATTAAAAACAATGTTTTCCAATGAATGAAAGTTGTCCTTCTTTCAATCATATATGAGATGAAGATTTAGAAGTATACCTTGACGTACGATCTTCAATCTCATGAAGGTAAGCTTTAAGTCATAAACATATGAACTTGTAAGCATCTCTAAAAAATTCTGCAAAAGTCTTATGTTAAGTCAAAGTAAAATTTATTCACGTAAATTGAAAAGACAAAAAGCAGTAAAACTTTTAAAGTACGAGTTCTGATCATGAATAATCAGAAGTCATATCCGTACTTCCCTTTTGACTTGAAGAGTTCCCCCTAAAATCTTGCATTACAAAAAAAAATCTGATATTAAAAGGTACATGCACAAATTTTATGAGCTCCCCCTCGAAATAATATTGACCAGATGTCAATTTCTTCTCATTCTCCCCCTTAGATCATGAACATTAGATAGAAGTGCATATATCAATCAGAGTTAAGAATGAAGAAATGATGAAAAATTATACAATTTAGAAAACTTTTATAGGTAAATACTGATTAGATTTTAAGATTTAGCATACCAAGCTTAGAGATAAGAAAATTGAACCTCTTTTCGTCTAAGGGTTTGGTGAACAAATCGGCAAGTTGATAATCAGTTTTTACAAAGAAAAGTTCAATTGTTACTTTTTCAACATGATCTTTAATAAAATGATACCTGACATCTATGTGATTTGTCTTGGTGTGTTGAACATGATTCGCTGATATGGCGATGACGCTCTTGGAGTCACAGTATATCGGGATCTTGTTGAAGTGGAAACCATAGTCGCGCAATTGAGTTCTCATCCATAAGACCTGAGAACAGCAGCTAGCAGCAGCTACATATTCTGCTTCAGCCGTGGAAGTTGAAACACAAAGTTGCTTCTTCGATGCCCAACTTACGAGTTTGTCACCGAGGAACTGTACGTGTCCTGACGTGCTCTTCCTGTCTAACATACAACCTGCATGATCTGCATCTGTGTAGGCTGTTAGTTCAAAACTAGTATCTTTAGGATAACACAGACCAAGATCTGCAGTGCCCTTTAGATACCTAAATATGCGCTTCACAACAGACATATGGATTTCTTTAGGATTGGCCTGATATCTTGCACATAAGCATGTTGAAAACATTATATCTGGCCTACTAGAAGTAAGATACATTAAAGAACCTATCATCCCTCTATAAGTCCTAACATCAACAGCCTTTCCCGAAGGATCGGTGCCAATCTTAGTACCTGGTGCCATTGGGGTACCAATCGATTTTGAATTTTCCATTTGGAACTTTCGAAGAATATCCCTAATGTATTTTGATTGATTGATAAAAATACCCGATGAAAATTGTTTTACTTGTAAACCGAGAAAGAAATTCATCTCTCCCATCAAGTTCATCTGAAATCTAGACACCATAAGGTTTGCAAAATTCTTAAAGTACTTAGTATTTGTAGAACCAAAGATAATATCATCTACATAGATTTGAATTAAAATGATATCGCCTTTTTCCTTTTTGATAAACAAAGTGGTATCTACCGTTCCTTTTGAAAACCCAGACTGGATTAGAAAAGTGGAAAGGACATCATACCAGGCTCGAGGTGCTTGTTTCAGACCGTAGAGTGCTTTGTCGAGAATGTAAACGTGATTCGGCTTCTCTTGATTGACAAAACCTTCTGGCTGAGAGACGTAGACTTCCTCCTTCAGAATTCCATTCAGGAATGATGTCTTCACGTCCATTTGAAAGACCGTGAAGTTCTTGTGGGCTGCGTAGGCTAGAAACATTCTGATTGCCTCTAATCGCGCCACAGGAGCATATGTTTCGTCATAGTCAATTCCTTCCTCTTGTCTGTATCCTTTGGATACTAGTCTTGCCTTGTTTCGGATAACGGTACCATATTCGTCTTTCTTTATCTTGAAAACCCATTTCGTACCTATAATGGTTTTACCTTTAGGCTTTGGTATGAGTCTCCAGACTTGAAGTGCATCGAATTGATTCAGCTCTTCTTGCATTGAGATCACCCATTCTGGATCAGCAAGTGCCTCTGATACGCGTGTTGGCTCAAACTTGCTCAGAAAGGAGTCATGCATGCACATGTTCATTGATGCTGACCTAGTTTGCACCGGTTTTGATGGATCGCCAATGATCTGGCTTAGCGGGTGCTCTTTGGTCCATTTATGTTCATGAGGCAGTGGATTAGATGATTGTATGTCGGTTGTATCATCTACAAATCCACTTGTACCTTCTTCTGATTGTTCATGAGGATTGATGGTTTCAGTTGAAGTGGCAGGTTCAGAAGGCTCAGCAGGTACAGTAGGTACAGCAGGTACAGCTTGTTCTGGCTGTAGATTGATCTGTATAGTATCTCCTATTGTTTCAGCTACTTCTGTCTCTTTATCATTTGTCACTTCTTCAACTGTTGGAGTCGGCATTTGAATTGTAATTTCTTGTTGAATCGGGGCGTTTGATTCAATAGAGTCATCTGTACTGGTTGGATGAGTAGTCGTTAAGTCTTCCATCCTGTCAACCATAACAGATTTCTTTACATTAGATCCAAGAAATTCATCATAAAATAATTCAAATAATAAATCTAAATCAGATAAATGGTTAGTAGAAGTTGATGCTTCATCTGATTTATTCTGTTGAGACGTAGGTCCTGGACTGAGTTGCCCAGAAGCTAGTATTCCTGTTATAACGAGTTCTGAACGTTGTTGTTCGGAAGCCATTTCTTCATCAAACGAGACGTTGATGCTTTCAATCACCGTCTTTGACTTCTTTAGATAAACACGGAATGCAGTTGATGTCGAGGAATAGCCAATGAAGATTCCTTCATCCGCCTTAGCACTGAACTTATTTAGACTCTTCCTATCGTTTAGAACGAAACACTTGCACCCAAATATATGGAAATATTTGATTCTCGGTGTTCGGTTGTTGATTAATGCATAAGGAGTCTTCTTGAATCTTCGATGTACCATGGAGCGATTCTGTGTGTAGCACGCAGTCGAAACAGCTTCTGCCCACAAAAATAGAGGTAAGTCTGATTGACTTAGCATAGTACGAGCAGCCTCGACTAGCATCCGATTTCTTCTTTCGACCACTCCATTTTGTTGAGGCGTACGAGCAGCAGAGTATTGATGTGAAATCCCGACAGATTCGAGATATTCTTCAACTTTGTTGTTCTTGAACTCTGTGCCGTTATCTGTTCGTAGAAACTTGACCGGTTTCTGCAGATTCACCTGGGTCGTCTTTAGTAATGTGATGAGAATATCTGGTGTCTCATCCTTTGAACGTAGAAACTTGACCCATGTGTATCGCGAATAATCGTCCACGATCACGAGTATGTACTTCTTTCCGCCTAGACTTTGAGTTCGCATCGGACCGCATAAGTCCATATGCAATAACTCTAAAGAAGCATTGGTACTTGGTTCAGGCTTCGGTTTATGAGGTGCCCTCTTCATCTTGCCCTTTTCACAAGCTGCACAAAGATGTTATCTTTCATATTTGAGCTCTGGAAGTCCTTTGACGAGCTTTCCACTGACCAGATTGTTGATGTACCTAAAGTTGAGGTGAGAGAGCCTTCGATGCCATAACCAACTTTGTTGCATCGAGGCTTTCGTTAGTAGACAAACTTGCTTGTCAGTCTGGACATTTGATAAATTGATTGTGTAGAGGTCTGATTCCCGAGTACCGACCAAGAGTTCTTCGCCTTCTTCATTGCGAACTGAACATCTCTTGGCTTTGAAGTTGACCTCTAAGTCTTTGTCACAGAACTGGCCTATACTGAACAAGTTGTGTCGTAAGCCTTCTACATAGCTCACCTTCTTGATCGTGACATTGTCATGTTGTACATCACCATATCCCATGATTGAAGAAAACTGGTCGTTGCCGAACCTAACTGTTCCGCAATATTTGTCTTTAAAATTGGACAATATCTCTTTTTGCCCTGTCATGTGCTTGGAACATCCGCTGTCCAAGAACCATGTATGACTAGTCTGCATAAGAGAAATTACAAATTTAGATATTTATACGACAATATTGGAATAATCACTTTGATTATCGAAGTGCGGGTCTTGAACTGATTTGTTCAAAAGCCTATTTTGACATTGAAGAACGAGTTCTGATCTGTACATAATCAGAAGTCGATTTCTCTTTAAGCTTTGTGTGCCTGCAACACAGATTTAGCCTTAGGTACCCATTGGAATTTGGGTCCTTCTGTGTTAGCACAAGATTTTGGTACCCATTTCAAATTGGGTCCTCTTTTCTATTGAAATGCATTTGAAGGATTAGTATGAGATGAATGCACATGGTAATTTCCAAACCAATCTTCAGAATCTTGACAAGAGATAGAAATATGTTTATCATAAATAGAAGACTTTCTAGCAGATAAAGATAACTGAAATAATTGCTTCATTGTATATTGTTTACGAGAAACAACAAGTTTTGAGTTCAAAACAGCAATATCAGCAATTAGGACATCTTTACTAAGCGAAGTCTTATTACAATTAACACTACTAAACGATAAAACGGTCTTGTCAAGCTTCCGTTTGGGTTGCCATTGAGAATTTACTTCTGGCCTTTGCTTGCTCAGATCTGAAACATGTGAAGCTGGTGAGTTAGACCTTTGAGCAACAAGCGATTGTTTCTTCTTCGGATTACCAGTAGTGTTCGGTTTCTGTGAATGCTGAGATATATTCTTACCTTTAGCATTTTTAGCTTTCACAGAGACTGAGTTATCAACTTTCATTGATTTTGCATTGTTAACAGGCATACTGGTCTTTCTCAAAGTTTTCTTAACAAAAGATGAATGGTTAGGAAGTTTTGCATTAAAGTCAAATTGTTCAGAACAATCATCTAAACCATCATTAGAGTTCAGAAAATCAAATCTTTTACTTAATGAACCAAACATATCCTTGGAGTTTGAAGCCTTAGAAATAACAGAATTTGAAAACACGGTTGAAAAAACGTTTTGCTCAATATTTATCAAAAGTCTTTCATCTGACAAAGAATTCTTGAGTTCAGAAATTTTACGTTCTAAAACGAGATGAGGGACATATAGTTTACCTTGAATAGGCTTCGCCTCCATTTCCTTTTCAGAATAACTTGGAAAAAAATCACTTGAAAGAGTTTTCTTCTTTTGATATATTGGATTTTCATCATAACTATTATTCAATTTCGCATAATAAAATGGAAGATGAATTTTAGATGATTTCAAACGTTTTTCAGTTTCGTTGGCTTCATCCTTTTCAGATAGTTTAGTCCAGAAAGTTTTAAACTCAGGGATTCTGCGAGCTAATTGCATTGAAAGATGATCATAAAGTCCTGACACTTCAGACATCCCTTTTTGTAGACAGTGAGGATTCTTATAACCGATTCCCCATCTCTCTATTTCCTCTTTGGGTTTGTTTAGAAAAATAGTCTGTTCAGTTTGACCCATTTTATATAACTTCTCTTCCAAACTTTTTAATTTTCCCAGTAAAGAAAAGTTTTCTTTGGTACAAGAAGCATGCAATTTTGTAAGCTCATAAATATCTATCGCACTTTTTAGCAGTTTAGACTTAAGATCAGAATTCTCTTTACGAATTATTGTCTTTTCCTTAGCGTTGGTGTCATTATCTCTATGAAGAATCTCAACTAATACTTTCTGCTCAACAATTTCATTGCTAAGTTTCTGTATCAATTGGTTTTTGTCAGTTATGACACCATTTTCTTGCTTAAGATTAGATTCTAACTCTTTTTGTTTTAAACTCATGGCATGCATTTTATTCATGAAATCTAAATCTGATAGATTACATACCTCCACTTCTTCATTGTCTGAATCAACTTCAACATCTGATTCTATTTGGCCCATCAAGCACATGTTGACGACTTCATCTTTTTCTTCATCCTCTTCTTCCTCGTCTGAGTGATCGAGCCAGTATTCATCCTCAACCATCAGTGCCTTGCCTGCCTCCTGTTGCTTTGCAAGAAGCATCTTGTTCTTGTAGTAGTCTGAGTTTCTGACTTTTGGCCTTCGGCAGTCTCTGGCATAGTGACCTGTTTTGCCACAGTTGTAGCACGTTGGTGGTTCTGGTTGACTGGATCCTTCAGCTTTAAACTTTCTTTCTTCTGGTTTCCTCTCCTCTAATCTCTTCCCTTCATACTGATACCTTCTCTCTTCAGGTTTCCTCTCATCTGTTCTTTTCCCTTCAGATCTCTTTCCTTCATATCTGCTTCCTTCAACCCTTTCCTTGTAGATGTAGTTGTGTTGATCCAAACTCTCTCAGTGATTTGATAACGACCCTCTTTTATACTTAGTGAAAATTACGTTATTATATGTATTAGTGTTTCATCATCAGCGATCAGACTGAGTCTGTTCAGTTATCGCTGATGACCTTTCTGTAAACATTTAATATGTATTAGTGTTTCACTTTCAGCGATCAAACTGAGTCTGTTCAGTCATCACTGATCGTTTCCTATGTAACACAGTTAACGTAATCCCTGAAGACAAGTCTCGCGTCAACATAGTTCATAGCTGAATCGAAGACGAAGCCACTGAACAATAGATAAGTCTACTAGTGACCTGATGCGGATATCAGCGAAGACCAGACAAATCTACTTACGCGAAGAAGCCTGAGGAAAAGCTTCAGCGATAGCTGAACTTTATCTCTGGAAGAAGAGATACTCAGCGATCAACGATCACAAAGCTTATGCCTCAAGTTTTCTTTTGTCTTACCTTGCACAACCAGTACGATGTGTCAGAACGGACAAGTCTCTGCCACAAATCGTACACCAACTCTGTCAACTACACTGTTCATAAAGTGGCCAAAAGCATGTCTCCAAAAGTGAGACTACCAAAGCCAATCTATGAATGCCACGTGTAAAGTACCCTGCCATGCATTTAATGCATAGGGTATAAATAGGAAGCTCACTCCTTCATCTGAAGGTGTGCTCAATCCTTGAACTCCAAAGATAGAAACCTTTGTTTTCTCTCTCTCTAAAAATCCCCCATTCTCTGAATTTCTTGTGCAACCATCTTAGTGTTTCTTAAGTTTGTTTAGATTGAGTCTGTCTTAATCTTATTCCGCAACAAACTTGTAAATTGTATTTTTGATTTATCAATAAACAATTTATTAAACTTTAATTTCTGTGTTTGTATTCAACCCCCCCCCCTTCTACAAACTTGTTAAGCACCTTCGGGACCAACAAGTGGTATCAGAGCGGTTTGTTTAATCTAATAAACAAGATCTTGCTGTATACTCTTCCTTGCTATTCTAAAATGGCACTAAACACAAACACAAACTACTATGATAATGGTTCACTTTCTAAACCTCCTCGATTTAGCAGAGATAACTTTTCTCTATGGAAAAATCGAATGATGCTATTTCTTGAAGGTGCGGATCCTACTATACCTGAATATATAGAAAACGGACCCTATGAACCTGTTAGAATTATAGCTGCGGTTCCTGCTACTGCCACCACTGAAGCTGTCCCTGAACGATATGTCGTTAAGGAAATAAGACAGTGGAGTGATGAAGATAAAAAGAAGGTAGGCATAGATGCAAGAGCAAAGACCATTATATCAATGGCTCTGCCTGATGAAGTTTTCCATTCCATCATGCATCTAAAAACTTCTAAAGAAATGTGGGAAACCATATGTGTTCAATATGAGGGCACCACTGAAATCCAAGAGACCCGAAAGATTAACTTGGTAAGACAGTATGAAAGTTTTATCGCTGGTAAGAATGAATCTCTTTCTGACATTCATCAGCGGTTTAACTGCCTGATCATTGACCTAAGAACTGTTGGAAGGACCTATTCTAATTCTGAGGTCCTAACAAAATTCTTGGAAAGTCTTCCTGAAAGCTGGGATAGTTATTCAATATGTCTTAAGCTGACAAAGGACTTACATACTCTCTCTCTAAGCACTCTGTATGGAATATTGCTCAACTATGAGCAATCTAATCTCCTGAAGAAGAATCTTGTAAAAGATTCTAAAGACTCCAAAAGCACTGCTGTTGCTTTAGTCTCATCAGAGATAATTCCATCCCAGCGATCTACTCTCACCATCACTGAGTTAGATTCTGAATCTGAGGATTTATCAGACCCTGATCTTTCAGAGTTTAATGAGTCCTTAGCACTCTTGACAAACTCTTTTAAGAGATTTGCAAGAAAGAGTAACTTCCGAAGAAGTAAACCTCTCTCTCTTACTGAAAAGCCAAAATCAACTCCGGTTGATAAGGCTACAGCCACTTGCTATAACTGCGAAAAAATTGGACATTTTGCTAGTGAGTGCAGGTCTAAAAAGGTCTTCAAACCTTCTACCTCAAGAAGATCCAGTGATGACAAATACCATAAGCTGAAAAACAAATATCAAAAGCTGAAAAGCTATCAGCAAAAAGGTAAAGGTCTCATCGCTGAAGAACATGACTGGGCTGAATCAGAAGAATCATCTTCTGATGAAGAAGAAGTCGCTAATCTTTGCCTCATGGCTGAGATTAAAGAAGAAGTAGAAGAACCATCTGAACCTTCTATGAGCTACATATCATCTCAGGTATCCATCTCTACAAATCCCTCTCTGCCTGAAGCTGAGAGAAGTCGCGCTGTTGATGTGCTGACGATTGACCTTTATAATGCTCTAAACGACAAAACTCAAGCTGAAAATAAAAATGTTTATTTAACACAAGAGCTAGAGAAATGTCATGAAAAGATCAGTGAACTAAATCTTTTAGAAGAAAAGCTAAAAGATCAAGTCATTATAAATGAAATCATCAGCATTGAACGCGAACAAGCCATCGCTGCTCTAAAAGCAGAAAAGGCTCATGTTGAAAAATGGTGCAAATCATCAACAAAGATCTCTGAGATAATAAATGCTCAAACTCCTGAAAGTGATAAAACTGGTCTTGGTTTTTGGACACCACAGGATGATCCTAAAGAAGAAAGTTCCTCGCTTAAGTTTGGAACTTTTGTCACATCTTTCTTTGACACTTCTTATAATCAATTCTATCCCTGTTCTTCTTCTAATCCCAACCCTGAGGATATATCTGCAAAATCTAAGCCTGCAGATAAAGGAAAGTCTATTCTCTCTCAGAAGGCTTCCAAGAAAACCAAACTGAAAGTTCCCTCCAAACCTTCAGTGGATAAACCTTTTAGCTCAGTGACAGAAATCTTTGATATCTGTCCTCCAAAGCTGAAGGTTGATCTAAAGCCCGTGAAATCTGAAGAAATAAAAATTCCTCCCAGATCTCGTGCTAAAGGTATTCTTGGAGCTGGACCTGCTCATCTTAAGTTTTCAAAACCTTTTGGTTATAAATCCACCATCAGATATAGAAAATGTTATCACTGTGGATTCACTGACCATATTGCGAGCAAGTGTCCAAATACCACCGAAGCTGATAAAACAGCCAAAGTGAAGAAAAATACCACTAAGGTTAAGAAATTAACCAAAGTGAAGATTACCACTGAAGCTGAATCTTCCTTATCCACTAACTCTGAAGGACCCATTGAAAAGTGGGTACCAAACAAAGCTTAATCTTCCTTATGTATGCAGGGATCAAAGGGCATCTGGTATCTCGATAGCGGATGTTCTCGTCATATGACTGGACAAAGAGACCTGCTCACTGAATACAAGGAAGAGAAAGGTCCCTCTGTAACCTTTGGTGGAAATGGAAAAGGATTTACCCGTGGGTTTGGTGTCCTCAGCAATGGGACAACTACCTTTCGAAGAGTCGCTTATGTAGATGGACTGAAGCACAATCTTCTAAGCATCAGTCAGCTATGTGACAAAGACTACGAAGTTCGCTTTTCTAAGAAAGCATGTTCAGTGGTAGATGAAAAAGGAAAACTTGCTCTCAGTGGTTATAGAAGAGAAAATGTCTATGTAATAGATATGGACTCTACTATCACTGATAACTTATGTTTTCTCACTAAGGCCTCTTCTGATGTCAACTGGCTATGGCATAAAAGGCTCTCTCATCTAAACTTCAAAACCCTGAATTCTCTCTCATCTAAGGAACTGGTTTCTGGTCTTCCTCAGCACTCATATGCTAAAGAATCTCTCTGCTCAGCATGTGAAAAAGGAAAACAAACAAGAGCTAGTTTCAAGTCGAAACAAGTTTCCTCAGTAACAAGTCCTCTTCAGCTCTTGCATATGGATCTATTTGGCCCTGTCAATATCCAATCAATAGCTGGAAAGAAATATACGCTTGTCATTGTAGATGAATATTCTCGCTACACCTGGGTTATTTTTCTTCGCTGCAAGAATGATACTCCAGAAGAACTAATATCTTTTGTCAAAAAGATGGAAGTGCTGAATAATCTTACTGTTCGATCAATAAGGAGTGATCATGGAACTGAATTCAAAAATAGTTCCCTGAACAATTTCTTTGAGAACAAGGGAATCTCTCACAACTTCTCTTCAGTAAGAACACCTCAGCAAAATGGAGTCGCTGAAAGAAGAAACAGAACGATCATAGAAGCTGCTAGATCAATGCTCAGCGATTCTCACCTCCCTACTCAATTTTGGGCAGAAGCTGTAAACACTGCATGTTTTACTCAAAACAGATCGCTGATAATAAAGCGATTTGGGAAGACAGCTTATGAACTCTTTCTTGGAAGGAAGCCTTCTATCAGTTTTCTTCATATCTTTGGTTGTCAGTGCTTTATCTTAAACAACAAAGATCAACTTGGAAAGTTCGACCCAAAAGCCGATGATGGAATATTTTTAGGATATTCCTCCATCTCAAAAGCCTACAGAGTTTTCAACAAAAGAAGACAAACCGTAGAAGAAACCATTCATGTCACGTTTGATGAAACGCGCTCAGCGAACTCTAAACCAATCGCTGACAATGAAGAACTGAATACTTGGATGATCTCTCACTATAAAGGAACTGAACCTTTCTTCTCAAACCAACAGCACACTGAAACTCCAGCTGCTGATGAAGAACCAAGTATCATACCTCCCACCGCTGAATCCAACTCATGGATTTCAGCTGAACCTCTACACACACTTCTACCATCAAATCCATCTACGTCTGAAAACCCTTCTGAAAGTATTGGTGTATCTAATGTTCAACAATTACTAGCTGATGAACCTCAAGCATCTTCATCAGTGACTGCTCCTATTGTTGATCCTATCGCTGAAATAAGCAATCTTGCTCCTGCTCAGAGATGGACCAAAGATCACCCCATAGATCAAATTCTTGGTAATCCAGATGCAGGTATTCAGACACGACGAAGCTCAGGTAATATCTGTCTCTTTGTAAACTTTCTCTCCTTAATTGAACCAAAGAAGACTGATGATGCCCTCAGAGATCCAAACTGGGTCAGCGCTATGCAAGAAGAGCTGACTGAATTCTCTCGAAACAAAGTTTGGAATCTCGTTCCTAGACCATCTGATAAAACTGTAATAGGCACCAAATGGGTGTTTAGAAACAAGTTAGATGAACATGGAATTGTAACCCGCAACAAGGCTCGACTTGTTGCTCAGGGATACAGACAAGAGGAAGGCATAGACTATGATGAAACCTTTGCCCCTGTGGCCAGGCTCGAAGCAATTCGACTATTCTTAGCTTATGCAGTCTATAAAGACTTCATCGTTTATCAAATGGACGTAAAATCAGCTTTTCTGAATGGAAAACTGAATGAAGAAGTTTATGTAGAACAACCACCAGGGTTCTATGACCCTAAGCATCCAAATTATGTTTATAAATTGGATAAGGCTCTCTATGGTTTAAAACAAGCCCCTCGTGCTTGGTATGACACTCTCTCATCTTTTCTTATCTCTGAAAATTTTGAACGTGGCAAGATTGATAATACGTTATTTTTCAGGAAGATAAAAGGTCATATAATTCTTGTACAAATATATGTCGATGACATAATATTTGGTTCTACTAACCCATCTCTATGTACTCGCTTCGCTGAAAGAATGAAGAAAGAATATAAAATGAGTATGATGGGTGAGCTGACATATTTTCTTGGTCTTCAGATTAAACAATCTGACAAAGGTACTTTTATCTGCCAAGGTAAGTATGTTAAAGACATGCTGAAGAAGTTTGATTTAACACAAACTTCAGCGATGAAAACTCCTATGGCACCACCACTGACACCTAACAAGGATCCATCTGGAAAACCTGTTAATGTCACTGCCTATAGAGGAATGATAGGCTCATTGTTGTATCTTACAGCAAGCCGACCTGACATCATGTACTCTACTTGTTTATGTGCACGCTATCAATCTGAACCCAAGGAATCCCATCTGATCGCTGTAAAGCGAATTTTCAGATATCTGAAAGGAACTCCTAACCTCGGTCTTTGGTATCCCAAAGACTCAGGGTTCGATCTAACTGGTTATTCTGATAGTGATTTTGCAGGCTGTAAACTTGACAGAAAAAGTACCACTGGTGGATGTCAACTCTTGGGAGGAAAGCTAGTAAGCTGGACAAGCAAGAAGCAAAATTCTGTGTCCACTTCCACAGCTGAAGCTGAATACGTAGCCGCTGGAAGCTGTTGTTCACAAATCCTATGGATGAGAAATCAACTATTAGATTATGACCTTCAGCTGTCAAAGATTCCTATCTATTGCGACAGCACTAGTGCTATCGCTATAGCAAATAATCCAGTGCTACATTCAAAGACAAAACACATAGAGATCAGATATCATTTTATCAGAGATCATGTGATGAATGGTGATATTGAACTTCACTTTATCCCTACTGACTTTCAGCTTGCTGATATTTTCACCAAACCTCTTGATGAGACAAGGTTCAACTTTCTCATCAGTGAGCTTGGAATGCTGAACCTCGAAGAATAATTCTTCAGCGTTCATGTATTGTGTCAGTAATCAAAAGTTCCCCTCATCATTCTCTCTGATAAACATTCTGACTCTCAGGTATGTTCTCTCTCCCTCAAAGATGTTTTTCTTCAAAATATAAACTTTAATCACTGAACTTTCTTCAAATGATTAAAAGCTTTTTTTTTGAAAAATACATTAATCACTGATATTTCCAATCAGTGATCTTTTAAAAGGAAAATCTATCCCTATCTTTACAATCAGGGATACTTTTAAAAAGGAAAATCTATCACTGACTTTTCTTCAGTGATCATTTGAACGGACAAATGAACAGTCTCTCTCCTCTATGACGTCATTTGAACCGACAATCCACGACATGCCTTTTCTGACACGTTCGTCCGTTGCCCTCCTATCCAATCAACTTCGTGGAACGTGTCAATGTCATGATGATTTCTTTTCCCGCTTCATTCTCTCTCTTATCTCTCTTCTCTCTCTTCGTATAAAAGGAATTCTTCTCTCCTTTATACGGTTTACGCTTTCAAAACTTTCAAAGCAAGAAACATTCTCTCAAGAACACTCAAGCAAGTAAACCCAGAATATTGAATCTGCAACTCTTTTTCTTCAAGATACACAGGTTTATTTCATGTTTATATGCTTTGTTCATATGCTTTTTATTCTTTTAAAATCCTACTCGCTTTCTATGGATTTTATAAAACGTTTTTTTTAAAACTAAAGATCATTCCTTCTGATTTTATGTTTTTAAATAAAAACCTTTTGGTTTTAAAGTGTTCTTCATTCTTTCTACCCAGAACACTATTTTTTCTCTTAAAAATAACTTGATAATTTTCCAGTTTCCCTTCTTCTATGGAAACTGGTAATCATATTATTTTTAATCTAAATCATTTCTTCTATTATGCCTCTTTCCATAACAGAAATGACACAGTCTTCAATCGTTGCTTCCAAGCATGTACGATTCGCTCTCACTGAAGTTGAGATTACTAAATGTAATCATTTGGCCAGACTCGACTTCAAAGCTGACAAATACCCACATCTGGTGGAAGCTGCTAATTTCCTCAAGCAGTCATGCATAGCTTACGCGATCACTGTGGATCCTAAGCCCTCCAAGACTCTACTTCAGCAGTTCTGGTTCACTGCTGATGCAACTGAACTTACCAACAGGAAAGGCGAACGAGTCCCTGCTATCTCGTTCAGCACGGAATTAGGGCCAGGGAGCATGACCGCTCTTAGCCTCAGGAAATCTTTAAGATTCCCTGACAAACCAAAGAGTGGATTCGACGCACTCCCCACTGATGATGAGCTGATATTCTTCCTGGACGCAATGGGCTATTGTTGGGAAAACAAACCAAGATCGTCTATTCCTAACAAGAAGCTCACCAAGATTCTTAAAGCTCAGATGCCATCACAACTGAACTTTATCTTCTCGCACATAATTCAGTGCATGAGTGGGAAGAGTGGTTCGCTGGATCAAGCCAGCAAAACACAACTGCAGATGGCATACTCCGTTATCGCTGGTCAAAACTTTGACTACGCCACAGCCATCTTTGAAGATCTGAGGTCGAGATTAGAGAAGCCTGAACGAGATCCCAAGATCTCGTACGTACGTTTCATATGTACGTACATCAAGTTCCTCTATCCCAACACCTATCCCACCAAAGATGATGGCACCTTTGCCAGGGTTGGTCAACGATCACTGGAGGTCAAGCCACTCGCCGACGAGGTAAGTATCTCTCTCCTTCGCTCTCGTCTCTCTCTCCATTCTTCTTCATCTTCAGCGACCACGCAGACGGTTCCTTCGTCTGCTATCCCTGTCGCTACCACTACTTCTAAAAGACCATCAGCTAGTCCATTTGGTCCTTCCAAAAAGGCCAAAAAGACTAAGGAAAGTACACCTTCTAGTACTATACCTGAGGGAGCTTCTCAACAAGCTACCTTAGATGCTTTTGTGGGTCTTTCCTCCACAACTTCAGCAGTCACTCATACTGCCGTGTCAGCGATCTCACTCGCTGTCACATCATCAGTAACCCCACCTACTATCTCATTCCCTGAGATTAACCCCATCCCTACTTCTATCCCCAAAACTCTTCCCTTCTCTCCTCATTTGGTCTCTGAACCTGCCACCTCTTCTTTCCCTATAGGACCTGAGCATCAAACTTTTGAGGAATCTATGCAGTTCTACAAAATGTTTGATACGTCAGGTACACCTATACTCCTAAACACTTCTCTCCCCCCCTCTCCAAATAAGCCCATATCTGAACTAACATCATTTTCAGGTCCTAGCTTGGCGACTGTTGACACGCATGTCAACAGTCTAGGAGAAAAGGTGGATGCTCTCACCAACACCATCAATGAAACCACCAACGCCGTCAATCAGGCTGGTGAGGAGCTGAAGAAGTTGACCGCCACTTGCTCATCTAAAGCTGAGAACTCTCAACTTTCAGCTCTTGAAGAACAAGTCGTCCAACTCAGAGAGTCCTCTCGACTCTTTCAAGGACGATTTGAGTCTCTTACAGCTGAAGTTCAGGGTCTCTCTTCCAAGGTTGACCTCTGCACGTCCCTTCTTCAGCAAGTTCTACAGAAAGTGAATGAACCAGCTCCAGCGCTGCCTCCCTCCTTCACTGAAGATGATCGTACCAACCTCAACATCGCTGTGGAATTCATTCATGATGTCACATGCGACATACCTGCGGTTGAAGACCGATTTAAGCGTCTGGAGGCTGACGTTCAAGTGCTAAAAGCTTCAACAGCTACTCCAGCAGCTGAACAATCCCCTACCGCTGATAATGACAAAGTGGGGGAGAAAACTGAAGAAACCTCTATTGCTGCTGGGGAAGCTAAGGAACCTCCCTCTCAATCTGAGGGGGAGAAGGCAAAAGAATCCTCATCGATTCACTCCATTCTCTTTGAAGAGGATGAGGAAGAAGACGATGAAGATATACTTATAGCTGATAGATTAGTTTTCCAATCTGCAATCTGTTAGTTATACTTACAGTAGTTAGTTAGTCACTTGTACTTATGATTTTCATATCTTGTAATTCTATCCCTGAATTAAATGAAAATTGCAGTGATGTACTTAACCCTATCAGTACTGTAAAAGATCCCTCAAAATAGTAATTGGGACATGCATTCTATGAGTCCTTTTTATTCCTATATTTTGAATTAAAAAGTAATTTTCTTTTGTTACTTTGTCATTATCAAATAGGGGGAGATTGTTGATCCAAACTCTCTCAGTGATTTGATAACGACCCTCTTTTATACTTAGTGAAAATTACGTTATTATATGTATTAGTGTTTCATCATCAGCGATCAGACTGAGTCTGTTCAGTTATCGCTGATGACCTTTCTGTAAACATTTAATATGTATTAGTG
The DNA here is from genome assembly GCA_954870635.1 of Arctium minus. Classification (NCBI taxonomy): domain Eukaryota; kingdom Viridiplantae; phylum Streptophyta; class Magnoliopsida; order Asterales; family Asteraceae; genus Arctium; species Arctium minus. Next base: position 97,273,581 of record OX941087.1, read on the forward strand.
TTTCACTTTCAGCGATCAAACTGAGTCTGTTCAGTCATCACTGATCGTTTCCTATGTAACACAGTTAACGTAATCCCTGAAGACAAGTCTCGCGTCAACATAGTTCATAGCTGAATCGAAGACGAAGCCACTGAACAATAGATAAGTCTACTAGTGACCTGATGCGGATATCAGCGAAGACCAGACAAATCTACTTACGCGAAGAAGCCTGAGGAAAAGCTTCAGCGATAGCTGAACTTTATCTCTGGAAGAAGAGATACTCAGCGATCAACGATCACAAAGCTTATGCCTCAAGTTTTCTTTTGTCTTACCTTGCACAACCAGTACGATGTGTCAGAACGGACAAGTCTCTGCCACAAATCGTACACCAACTCTGTCAACTACACTGTTCATAAAGTGGCCAAAAGCATGTCTCCAAAAGTGAGACTACCAAAGCCAATCTATGAATGCCACGTGTAAAGTACCCTGCCATGCATTTAATGCATAGGGTATAAATAGGAAGCTCACTCCTTCATCTGAAGGTGTGCTCAATCCTTGAACTCCAAAGATAGAAACCTTTGTTTTCTCTCTCTCTAAAAATCCCCCATTCTCTGAATTTCTTGTGCAACCATCTTAGTGTTTCTTAAGTTTGTTTAGATTGAGTCTGTCTTAATCTTATTCCGCAACAAACTTGTAAATTGTATTTTTGATTTATCAATAAACAATTTATTAAACTTTAATTTCTGTGTTTGTATTCAACCCCCCCCCCCCCCTTCTACAAACTTGTTAAGCACCTTCGGGACCAACAAGTTGTTCAGACCAGATGAGTACCTCTGACTGTTTGATGTTGGCTTTTTGTAGAACCTTTTCTGAAAAGCATTTGTCAGCATCATCATTGCTTGCTTTAGCTGATCATTTTCATCTGTGTCAGAGTTTGCATAAACTTCATCTTCTTCTGATTCGTACACAATCGTCTTGTTCTTTTTCTTCCTAACTACAAGAGCGACTGTGTCATCAACTGTCTTTCCTTTCTGTCTATTCTCAACTAGAATTTCATCCACCTCTTCTTCATTCTGACGGAGGGTTTCATACACCTCATGAAGTGGAATCTCATTCAAGTCTTTGATCTGCTTCATCTGTCTTGCAAATCTTTTCCATTCTGGTTGAAGAATGCTCAGGAACTTGACGTTCAGCTCATTTTGAGATTTGTGGACTTTGTTCTTGCTAAGTTCGTTCAGCAAAGTCACAAACCTGTCATAGGTTTCTTCTAAAGTTTCTCCCACCCTGCCTTTAAATTCTTCATAATTATTTAGGCAGATGGAGATTTTCAGCTGATTGCCAACTTTTGAACCCAGCATCATCTTTTCAAGTTGATCCCACATTTCTTTGCTAGAGGCCTTGTAGCTGTCAATCTTTACGTATATTTCATTTGGGATTCCTTGTAAGATGTATGACTTAGCTAATCTGTCGCCTTTGTCTCTTCTAAGGTTATCATCTTGTAGCTCATGAAACTTAAGTTCAACTTCAGTCGGCACATTTCCAACTACACGAGTCGTTATGACTGGTTTCATAACCCCTTCTTCAATAGATGTCCTGATGAAATCACCCAGCTCATGTCTGTCAATGAAGTTCAGAAACCGATCCTTCCACTGTTCGTATTCTCCTTTGAAGAGAACTGGTGGCTTGGTGTCAGTTCCTATTGCGAGGGCTTCTCTGGATGTCATTCTGAAGAAAATTCTAAGTGTGGAATAGAAGCTTAGCGTTTGAGAAGGTTTGCGTTTCAAGTTGGGAGCGCAAAGTTGAGTTTGCGTTTCAAGTGGGAAGCGCAAAGTTGAGGTTTGCGTTTCTAATGGGAAGCGCAAAGTTAAGGTTTGCGTTTCTAATGGGACGCGTAAAGTAAGGTTTGCGATTTACGTTGGAAGCGCAATGTTGCGGTTTGCGTTTCCAGTTGGAGGCACAAAGTAGACTTGATCTTCTGAAGATATGAACACTACTGGGGTTTGCGTTTCTTACTTGATCCGAGAAGTGAAGTTGAGGTTTGCGTTTGGACTTTGAAGCGAGAAGTGTGCTTTGCGTGCTGTTTTGAGAAGCGCAAAGTGGGCTTTGCGTTTCACTTGAGGAGCGCAAAGTGAAGTTTGCGATTGTAGTGGGAGACGCAAAGTTGGACTTTGCGTTTCAGGCTAGATGCGCAAAGTTTGACTTTGCGTGTGTTCTTCTTCTGCTTTGCGATTGTTCGTCCTATTCTACGAAAAATCAACTGAAACTTGTTTTCTTTGTCGATTAGCAGTACAAATCTCTACCAATATGTCTAGAAACACTTCTAGTACTGAATGTAAGCACTCGATCTCACTTAAACACGCTATTTGAAGAAAAATTTTATCGCACAGTGACTTTTTGTTCTTGACAGTTTCCTCACTAAATCCACAAATTGGAACTCGATAAATGCTTAGTAGTGAAATCAAACAACAACAAATCGATCTAGCATGCTAATCGATCACAACCTGATCGATTTTAACACCTAAAACAGTTTAAATCACTAAATCAAATTTTCTTGAAGAACACAGAGTCGTTTTTGTAAAACTTGATTTTGATCTTAATCAGGCTCTGATACCAATTGTGGGTCCTACAATACTTATATCAAGTTCTTAGAAACAACACATTAATCGATTACCAACCTGTATTGATATATAACAACGGTTACAAGGTTGATCAGATTCAAGGTTTGAATGTGTTCTCTGTATTATCTCTTTTACACCTTTTTGTGTGTGTTTTTGTGTGAGATCTAAAAAATCTGATGATGATCTTGGTTGATAGAGATACTAGAGATATCACAAAATATCTAATCTAGTGTGTTGAACACACTTCCTAATCAACTTGCAACATATAATACTAATATAACTACATAATATCTAACAAATAGATATTATGTCTAACTAAGTTAATATATAACTAATAACTAACTTTAACAAACTAACTAAGTTAACTAGTATAATAAACAAACAATTATATTGAATTACATTGACATTTATTACAAATAGACATAGACTTTAATATCGAGAGTCGACGTTCCGGCTTTAGCTTCAGATTGCGATCTTCAGTTTGGATGATCTTGAATCCAATGAGACTGTGGTCTAACAGTCAGTAGCTTAAGGTACGCTTGCGAAGCGTAAAGAGTGGCCAGTGATGGCCAGTAGATTGAGCTATGCTTGCGAAGCGTAAACTATATTTAAAGTTTGATAAAAAGAGCAAGTTATGTTTTCGAGATATAAAGCTTTGTTTAAATGTTTTAAATAATATTTGAACTGTTGCAGTAGAGCTTGGAGGGGACTCACTAGACCATTGGTCTAACCCTCGCTCTTTCAAAATTATAATCCTGTTTCAGGTTATCGCAAGATAGCAGGTACAGATAAGGGTAAGGAGAAGATGTGAGTTATTTTCCAGGAGCTAGAAGACTTCCTGCAATAGTTTATCTTTTTGACTCAGTTGTGTAATAGATGATAGTTGTAAACCTTATACTCTGAAATGTAAGCCTGGGGCTGTTTTTAGACAGAAATGTTATTTTGATGTATGTATAAAGTTCAGGTTGTTACATATATATATATATATATAGGGGGCCATTCAAGGGAGAACTCGGTTATCTGTGGTAACCGTGAGATCCAATCTTAATCACAAATAAGAAGATAAATAAGGTAAGCATTAATTTTGGCAATCTTAATTAATTTTTTAATTAAAGGGTATGTTTGGTATTTTAGAATTCTCCTCTCTCCTCTCTCATCTATCTAACGAACATTATTCCGGTGACCACATGATCCACAGTGTGATACTTTTTGTAAACATCGAAAATAACGAAAACAAATAAGAAATGTTGTGGTACCACTGTGATACAAAATAAGAAATTTTATGATACCTACTGTGATACAAAATACACCATAATACCCACCGTGACACAAAATACTCTGTGATACCTGTTGTGATACAAAATCAAGGTTCTAAATGGCGTGAGGCGTGGCATGGCGGCGAGGTCAAGCCTCAAGCCTTACGAGTTATGACGATGCCATGGCGTTTTCCAAGGCGTGGCTTAAGGCGGCAAATCTGTATATAATTTATATGTATATATGTGTTTTTATTGGTGTCTTGAACAATAATGAACGAGTTATTAACAATTTAAATTCATATAAAACGATAAACAAAAAAAATTTCTAAGCTATGATCGATACTAATGGGTAAATTCCAATCGAATTTCGAAGTACACAAATTCAAAGTTGTAACACCATAACGCGTCATGGTCCGTCATAATGAGCTCGGCGCCTTATCTCAATGCCAAGGCGTAACGCCATAACGATCTCGACGCCAAGGGGTAAAACGTGGCGGCAAGACCACGCCTTGATGCCATGGCGCGCCATGGCGACGCCAATGCGCGTTTTTTAGAACCTTGTACAAAATACACTATGATACCTATCGGGATACTGTGAAACCCATTGTGATACAAATTACGCTGTGATGCCCATTATACAAAATATTGGGTTTTAGATCATACATAACCATTGTAATATCCATTATGATACCACTATGATACATTGATGCAAGGATTTCAAATTAGACCCAAGTTTTTTGAGCCAACACGTATAGTACCTTCCGTGCATACTTTTATTCAGGAATCCTATTTGCTTGTTTTGGTCATACAATATTCTTAGTGGAGAATCTACATAAGTATGGGCAATCACTTATTGAGGAGAAACGTCACGAGAAAGCAACAAAATCAAACAAAAATTTGTAAAATTATTTAGGAAAACAAGTCACATGGTAGGATCTTGAGAAAAGTTGTATGTTTTGATATAAAGATGATGTTTATAATTAAACAACCACAATCTCCAAAACTCCTGGCGGACCTCAAAGGAAAGTTCCTTTTTGCTTCAATTTCATATTTGGTAGAGAGAGTGGGGGAGAGAGAGAGTGAGGAGCCATATAAGAGTAAGAAAGGAGAGATTTTAGGAGAAATTCAAGGATTTATTCATTTAATTTAATGTAGAAAATAAATTTACTAAAATACCTTTTTGTATTTATTTAAAACTGATATTAATAATCTTAAATGTGTGGATCACATTGGATCTCACAGTTATCACAAATTACCTAGTTCTCATTTGATTAAGCCCCTATATATATATATATATATAGAGAGAGAGAGAGAGAGAGAGAGGAAAGTTCAAATGAAAACTCATTTTTCATTGTGTACGTGAGGACAAATCTCAGTCACTCGATCTCTTTTGAGCCAACAACTCATATTAAATAGAATTTTTAATTTTAAAATGCTTAGGGGTAAAATTGGAAGAAATTTTAAATACACGCCTACCATAATTGACTTTTTATTTTCTTTTTTAATTAAAAACTTTTTACCCAATTAAAGTTTAAAATTATTTTAAAAATTACTAATATTTTAATCAAATAAATTACATCAAAAAAACGAGAATTTCGTGCTCTTCGATATGACATCCATCTCGATATAGTTTTTTTTGTCGTTTTAATCGTTTTTTACGTGAAATACTATATATGTGTTATATTCATTATAAATATTTATGTACGTTCAAGTTTGTACAACGCCTCGACACCGTAAGTATGTAACTCAACATCACCTTCTTCACCACTTTCTTCAACGTCGTAAGGCATCACGTTTCTTCAGCACCGTAACCCAACACCCATCAAGACGAATCGAGAACCTATCGAGTAATTCTGTTGTGAATCGGGGAACAAAAGAGAGTGCGTCACGTCTCCACATTTTCACAGGTCATTCATGTGTTATTCATCATGAATAATGTGTCATTCATGATGAATAATACAACATTCAGGGTGAATAATTCATGATTCATGAATTTGTGTATTATTCGTCATGAATGTTGTGTAATTCATCCTGAATACTATATTATTCATCATGAATAATGAATGAACGTTCACATTTGTTATTCATACTGAATGTGGGACATCCGGGGATACGCATATATATTCATAATGAATTAAACCAAATTTCGGTTGTGAATTGGGAAACAAAATAGAGTGCGCCATGTGTCTACACCTTCACGGGTCATTCATATATTATTCATCATGAATAATGTATCATTCAAGATGAATAATAGAACATTCAGGGTGAATAATACACGATTCATGATAAATAATACATGAATCATGGCTTCGTATATTTTTCATCCTGAATATTGTATTATACATCCTGAATATTGTATTATACATCCTGAATATTGTATTATTTATCATGAATCGTGAATGAACGTTCACATTTGTTATTCATACTGAATGTGGACACCCGAGGACGTGCATGCATATTCATAATGAATATAACACATATATAGAATTTCACGTAAAAAACGGTTAAAACGAAAAAAATCCTGAATATTGTATTATTCATCTTGCATACGGTATTATTCATCATGAATAGTGAATGAACGTTCACCTTTGTTATTCACACTGAATGTGGACACCCAAAGACGTGCATGCATATTCATAATGAATATAACACGTATATAGAATTTCACGTAAAAAACTGTTAAAACGAAAAAAAAACTATATCGAGATGGATGTCATATCGAAAAGCACGAAATTCTCGTTTTTTTGATGTAATTTGTTTGATTCAAATATTAGTAATTTTTAAGATAAATTATTTTAAAGTTTAAGGGGTAATTTTTTTAATTAAAAATAAAAATAAAAAGTCAAAGAAGGTAGACGTTGATTCAAAATTACAATTGTGTTCTTAATCACTTCCCAATTAACCTTATTATGTATTAACCATTGATTAGTTTCTAAGTTTTGATCAATGGTTAAGATTTGTCTTAATGTGCAAAATGAAAGATGAATTTTCATTTGAACTTACCCCTATATATATATATATAAATATATATAGTTTTTTTGTGTTCTTCGATATGACATCCATCTCAATATAGTTTTTTTCTTCGTTTAAACCGTTTTTTACGTGAAATTCTATATACGTGTTATATTCATTATGAATATGCATGCATGTAACACCCCGAATTTCAAAATGTATCATTTCGAGTTAATGTAGAAATCAGTAATTTTAAAGGGAAAAATAAGATATAAGATTTTGGACTTGAATCCTAGATTTCATAGTCTTAATGGATGAAGGATCCAATTACGAGTCCAACGGTTCTTTCCGGAGCGAAAACGGAGGTATAACGAAGAAGTTACGGCCAAAACAGTAAACAAGAAGAAAGCTGGGAGAACCAGCGACAATTCCCTGGGCATTGTCGCATGGCAATGTAACCCAAAGGGGGAAGGCTGCTGTTAAGTCGCGAATTTCAGCCATTTTCCTCATTTCTTCTCACCCAAACTTCTTCCACTCTCTCCCAAACGATTTTCCTTCTCCCCCCTTCAAACCCTAGCTTATTTTGGCTCAAATCCTTGTGTTTTATTGAAGATGAAGCACCATCAAGTGGTAATATGGAAAGCTATGGTCAAGGTATCATCATCTCCATCTTCATCTTCAACCTCAAGCTCATTGTTGGGTTTTCTAGGTTTTCATCAAAACCTAAGTGGTTTTTGGAGACTTTTGGCTTGGAGGATTCAAGTTTCTTCAAAGGAGCTCAAGTTGGGGGTAAAATCTAGATTTAGCCTAAATCTAGCAAGGTGAGTTCAAGTTGATTTGTGAAAAACGGTGTACATGCCAAAATGGTTATTTTAAAATATTTGTGTTTTACCTCAAATGGTTAACTGCTGATAAGTTTTAGTTAATTTGAAATGTTTAGTTTTATAAACATGTTGAGACACCCATTTTGGGGTCTTTGAGAATTTTGATAAATAAATCATGTTGAAATGTTTCTGTGATGATTTTACATATATAATTGGAGTTCATTTGACGTAAGTGTCGTTTTGTGTATTTGAGCTTATAAACCTTTTCGAAAAATGTATATTATCGCGTTATGAGACATTTTGGAAATATAAGGGTAAGAGTCATTTGGAAAATGGTTTTCCTTAACTGATGTTGAGTTTGAGATAATTATACTTTTGGGTCGTTGTGTCTTCGTCAGTCGGTTAAACGTGTTTTAATGTTTACAAAGGCTTTCGTTGGAAATTTACGTAAAGTGTTGGGCCCTTGGCTCGGTTTTGACTAAATGAGTCGTGTGGACATTTGTCCGGATTTATAACCATCGTGGGTTTTGAGTATGTTGATGATTAATTCGTGTTATTGGTAAATTACATGTCTTGGGTGCTTTGGTCATTCATTTGGAGTCATGTAATGTTAGACAGTGTTGTAAATGGATCCATAGGCACGTAAGTCTGTCTGTCTGGTAAGGCCTGAGGTTTTGGGTTACTTTTAGTGACCGCTCGGGTTTGCTAGCGAGTAGATAATAGGTGGCTCAGGCCGCTGAGTTGGAACTCGTCTAGATTGGATAGACACCCGGGCTCGTAAGACCTCGGAGTGGAACTCGACGGAGTATGGCAAGGGGCAGCAACAGGATTGAGGATTGTGATGTCTGTTATGGCATGTGAACTAGAACCTGGGCACGTTGGTGAAATCCAATAACATCGCGGGTGGCCCCATTCACGTGTTCTCGCCACCCAAGATGGAAACGTTTAGATGACATGCAAGGAAGTCGCGTGAACGGCCTACTTGCGTGTTACTCTATTCTCAGTGTATACGGATCTCTTCATCGTTGATTCGTGGTATTTTAAAGGGTAAGGTTGTATTTGACCAAATTGGGTTTTTAAGTGGTCGACGGTAAATGATGGCTTTAATATGGGGTTCTTCCCAAGTATATTAAAGTTTGTCGTTTCCACGTGTCGATATTTATTTTAGTCCATTTCATGGTCGTGTGAGTTTTGGGTCTAATGCCGTGCTTATGGCAACATTTAGTTGTGTAAATTTTCATCTACGATTTATGGGTTGGGTATCATGTTCCACCCGTGTTGGGTATTTCTAGTTATAACGTGTTATCCGCATTTCATAAAATTGAGAGTCTCGCCTTTTAAACCGTTTGGTCTGGTTAACAATTAACTCGGTGTCTCTTTTATACAAAATTCATAATTATTGATAAACGGGTCGTTTTCATAAGTGATGCATATCATTTTGAAAGATTATGATTTTATTCGCATCCTTCCTTTCTAAATGATTTAATTATATATGTTGAAAACTCTTGAGCTCACTAGGCGTTAAGCCTAACCCTTTTATTTGTCGGCATGTGCATCAGGTTCCAGTTGGGGGTTGGGTTCTAGCAATGCCATGAAGAGTAGAGCCTTAGCTAGACACAAAAGTAAGTAATTGGTGAAGTCTTCCGCAGGTTGGAGATAGTGACTGTTATTGGATTTTAGTAGCACCCGTTCTTTTATAGTCTGTATGCATAGATCTTCATGTGTTTTAAAGTCAAATCTAAATTTGTGGTTGTAGATGATACGTTTATTCGATGTATTTAGAAAATTTTAAATAAGTTACTATTTCCAGAATTGAGGGTGTTACAAGTTGGTATCAGAGCTTAAGTTTGAGAGATTTAGGTATTGATTGTTGGATGCCTAGACTCAAACTAGCGTTCTTATAAGTGATTGAAAATAAAGTTGCACATTAGGCACCTTAAGATAAGATATTTTGGAGTTGATCGAGTCGCTAGAAACGGGAAATTTGTCAAGGGTCGCAAGGATGATCATGTATGGTACGTTCATAATGACACCTGGCCAGTGTTATGGTGAACCTACATATTACGTGTGTATACTTGAACTACCTTGGCATGATGACCGTTGGGGTAGTGAGAAAGTTTCTAAGCGAGAAGTCTAAGGAAAGGTTGGTGTCTATAGCAATGTCACGCTGAAGTGATAGTTAAGTACGTCGAATGCATTAAGCTGATCATCTTGAGTAAGAATTATTGGTTGGATTAGAACTATAAGTTCGTTAGACCAATTTTATTTCGAGGAGACTGGTAAGTTAACCAAATTAGTGGGTTGGTAGCTCTAAGATACTTGATGCATCCGGATGACAATAGTATGTCGGGAATCGGAGGAGTGTAGTCCTAAGATGCTGAGTGCCGACCAGATCTATGCACGAAATGTATTTCTAAAATGAGCTTGCATAAATTGTTTCTCATGTTCTCAAACATAAAGTGAGCTATATTACAAAGTCCCGATAAAGCATTCATTACTCATCGGATTTTAAACCACGAGTTTAAGCATGCATAAGATTGTTTTGTTACACGCGATTGCATATTGATGTTAAAAACCTCTTCATTCTAGTTTTGTGTCTAACGCTATTTTTGGATATTTTAAGGTCCATGTTTTTAATGTCATTTGAGGTACTGGGCAAGTAACTGTGGAATTTTTGACCTTGACATTGGATCTTCTCCACGTATGTTAAGGTTTTAAAGGAAGAGTTGTTCCCATGTTTTGAGTCGGAGTTTTCTTGGAAATTTTAGTCTGTACAAGTCGCGTTGAGTTTTATGATATATTGTTTTGCGACGTTTCGGACGTGTGAGTGTACTTTGTGTTGCGTGGGTTTCAATTTTATTGCGTGTAAATTTACGAATTTTGAGCAGCGTATCTCATGAAAGTTTTATTGAAAATGATCACTTTATCTTACGTTGCAATTTAGAATGTGACATTTCGGATTTATTGTCGTATTACGTCTTTTCTTTATTTATGTTAGGAAATGAAATTTTGACACCGTTTGATTTTGGTGTTATTGAGTTTTTATGAAGATTCAATCGGGTTTTATGGTGTCTTATGTTACGACCTTTTGCGTCGCGTAAATAAATTTTGGGACGTGTATACGTACATTATTGGGTGCGTTGATTTATGAGTTTTGGTACTAGACGTCATCCCGCGCGTTGTGTTGGGAAAGTTTCATTTTCACGTGATTTATTTCTGGGTTGTATTTAAGTGTCAATCGTTTTGTACTAATTTTATTTGGGGTAAAGTTTTACTGTTCGTGTGAGTAAATGTATAAAAGATTTGTGTTGTGTCAAACATAATTAATTATTTAAACGAGTTTCAATTGTAAACTTTGATGTCTTAAGTTTCCACAGTGCATGAAATGAATTTTCGGTTTGCATGTCGTTGTAGTTACCGCCTTGGGTAAGTGTGTTTTATCTGTGTGGCCACTTACGTTTCTATCTTGTAGTTAAATTTGGGGAAAATAAACGGACGCATATGGGCCTTGTTGGAAATTTTATCTTCTGATGTTTTGCGTTTTTGGAAAAGGTTTTAAAATTGAAGTCGTAAAATTTTCCTTTGGGAGTTGTACAAACTTTTGCTCACAGTTATGGTATAAGTTGATGTATGTTAGGGCCCTGGTAGTCCATTTAAAACTTTGCTATGCATCTTTTATTTCTGCCCATATTAACGTATGTACTGATCAAATGAGTTTTGGAAAATGGTTTTATATGCATAGTGTTGGCAAATCAATTTTGAAACCTACCGAATAAACGGTAGTGTATTATTTTACCGCACGTTTATTTGCTATAAAACTTATGTATTTGAAAGTTTTATAAGATTTCAAATTGGCATACTGGTTGAAAACCTTGAACTCATTAGGCCTAAAGATTTAAACCCCTGGCGTGAAAGGAGTTATAATTAGGGACTAGAGGAGTCCTTGGGATTTGGAGCGTCGGATGATCGGACTTGCGGACAATCTTGAATTTCGGGTTTCGGTTTTCGAATCTGTGCGCATAAATAATGAAAATAGTGGATTTAAGTCTTCCCAGATAATTAAGGAGTGATCTTATACTTCGGTAATCATGTGGGATAAGGTCTTATGTGATTACCTGTGCTTAAAGTGGGTTCGATTTGGTGGGTTGCTTGTCGGTGGGACATCATGGTGTATGTTGATGGTGTACCGTCTTAGTGGGTTTCGCGATAAAAAGGAAATCTTGTGGTCCGTTTGTTAGAAATGTAAGATTTGGGATTTTAGCATTCCGTTAGGTGTCAACCTTTGTGCGACAATCCGTCTGGAATGTAATTTTGGGTGGGGTGTCCACGTTTTCGAGGTCACCGTTTAGTCCTAGGCGTTGACTTGTTTTCTTGAAGTCAATGGATCTTGGGATGTTTGGAAATATCCCAGTAGAATTATGGGAAATATTGACCTAAAGATTTACCGCACGTTTATTTGCTATAAAACTTATGTATTTGAAAGTTTTATAAGATTTCAAATTGGCATACTGGTTGAAAACCTTGAACTCATTAGGCCTAAAGATTTAAACCCCTGGCGTGAAAGGAGTTATAATTAGGGACTAGAGGAGTCCTTGGGATTTGGAGCGTCGGATGATCGGACTTGCGGACAATCTTGAATTTCGGGTTTCGGTTTTCGAATCTGTGCGCATAAATAATGAAAATAGTGGATTTAAGTCTTCCCAGATAATTAAGGAGTGATCTTATACTTCGGTAATCATGTGGGATAAGGTCTTATGTGATTACCTGTGCTTAAAGTGGGTTCGATTTGGTGGGTTGCTTGTCGGTGGGACATCATGGTGTATGTTGATGGTGTACCGTCTTAGTGGGTTTCGCGATAAAAAGGAAATCTTGTGGTCCGTTTGTTAGAAATGTAAGATTTGGGATTTTAGCATTCCGTTAGGTGTCAACCTTTGTGCGACAATCCATCTGGAATGTAATTTTGGGCGGGGTGTCCACGTTTTCGAGGTCACCGTTTAGTCCTAGGCGTTGACTTGTTTTCTTGAAGTCAATGGATCTTGGGATGTTTGGAAATATCCCAGTAGAATTATGGGAAATATTGACCTTTTGATGATGAATTTTAAAAGAAGGTTAGATGTTGTGGATTAAGTATCGATGGGTATGGGTTTCCAGTTGTGATAGAGGTCTTACTAAGGGAATGTTCGAGGTTGGAAGTAGATCGGAATTGAGGGATAGCCGGATCTGCACTAACCAGTTTCAAGGAGAGCGTATTGACACATCTCGGAAGGACGACCTTGTCAATATCAAGGACCGAGTATTGAGGATGTAGATGTTCCTTCGGAGGTTGATGTCGGACTTGGGTTTGAATTCAGAAGTATGTTGAGCTAGGGTGTTGTTCGATGCGAAGTTGAGGTCACAAACTACTCTAGAGGTAGTAAGTGTTACTCAAGGTTGGGAGACAACCGTAGTCTTGTGGGTAAAGACTGCTTTAGTGAGTTGAGCGCTCACTCGGTTGTAAGGGTGATGTGTCCAATGGGACACTTGTGAAGACCATCATAATGTTATATGGAATGTTTTGGCAAGCGGAGTGGGGGCAAGCTTTTCTGCGGGTAACGCTTCATGGGAATCTAGATTTCGAGGACGAAATCATTCTAAGGTTGGGAGGATTGTAACACCCCGAATTTCGAAAGGTATCATTTCGAGTTAATGCATAAATCAGTAATTTTAAAGGGAAAAATAAGATATAGGATTTTGGACTTGAATCCTAGATTTCATAGTCTTAATGGATGAAGGATCCAATTACGAGTCCAACGGTTCTTTCCGGAGCGAAAACAGAGCTATAACGAAGAAGTTACGGCCAAAACAGTAAACGAGAAGAAAGTTGGGAGAACCAGCGACAATGCCCTGGGCATTGTCGCATGGCAATGTCGCCCAAAGAGGGCAGGCTGCTGTTAAGTCGCGAATTTCAACCATTTTCCTCATTTCTTCTCACCCAAACTTCTTCCACTCTCTCCCAAACGATTTTCCTTCTTCCCCCTTCAAACCCTAACTTATTTTGGCTTAAATCCTTGTGTTTTATTGAAGATGAAACACCATCAAGTGGTAATATGGAAAGCTATGGTCAAGGTTTCATCATCTCCATCTTCATCTTCAACCTCAAGCTCATTGTTGGGTTTTCTAGATTTTCATCAAAACCTAAGTGGTTTTTGGAGACTTTTGGCTTGGAGGATTCAAGTTTCTTCAAAGGAGCTCAAGTTGGGGGTAAAATCTAGATTTAGCCTAAATCTAGCAAGGTGAGTTCAAGTTGATTTGTGAAAAACGGTGTACATGCCAAAATGGTTATTTTAAAATATTTGTGTTTTACCTCAAATGGTTAACTGCTGATAAGTTTTAGTTAATTTAAAATGTTTAGTTTTATAAACATGTTGAGACACCCATTTTGGAGTCTTTGAGAATTTTGATAAATAAATCATGTTGAAATGTTTCTTTAATGATTTTACATATATAATTGGAGTTCATTTGACGTAAGTGTCATTTTGTGTATTTGAGCTTATAAACCTTTTCGAAAAATGTATATTATCGCGTTATGAGGCATTTTGGAAATATAAGGGTAAGAGTCATTTGGAAAATGGTTTGCCTCAACTGATGTTGAGTTTGAGATAATTATACATTTGGGTCGTTGTGTCTTCGTCAGTCGGTTAAACGTGTTTTAATGTTTACAAAGGCTTTCGTTGGAAATTTACGTAAAGTGTTGGGCCCTTGGCTCGGTTTTGACTAAATGAGTCGTGTGGACATTTGTTCGGATTTATAACCGTCGTGGGTTTTGAGTATGTTGACGATTAATTTGTGTTATTGGTAAATTACATGTCTTGGGTGCTTTGGTCATTCATTTGGAGTCATGTAATGTTAGACAGTGTTGTAAATGGATTCATAAGCACGTAAGTCTGTCTGTCTGGTAAGGCCTGAGGTTTTGGGTTACTTTTAGTGACCGCTCGGGTTTACTAGCGAGTAGACAATAGGTGGCTCAGGCCGCTGAGTTGGAACTCGTCTAGATTGGATAGGCACCCGGGCTCGTAAGACCTCGGAGTGGAACTCGACGGAATATGGCAAGGGGCAGCAACAGGTTTGAGGATTGTGATGTTTGTTATGGCATGGGAACTAGAACCGGGGCACGTTGGTGAAATCCAATAACATCGCAGGTGGCCCCATTCACGTGTTCTCACCACCCAAGATGGAAACGTTTAGATGACATGCAAGGAAGTCGCGTGAACGGCCTACTTGTGTGTTACTCTATTCTCAGTGTATACGGATCTCTTCATCGTTGATTCGTGGTATTTTAAAGGGTAATGTTGTATTTGACCAAATTGGGTTTTTAAGTGGTCGACGGTAAATGATGGCTTTAATATGGGGTTCTTCCCAAGTATGTTAAAGTTTGAATGGAATGTGTCGTTTCCACGTGTCGGTATTTATTTTAGTCCATTTCATGGTCGTGTGAGTTTTGGATCTAATGCCGTGCTTATGGCAACATTTAATTGTGTAAATTTTCATCTACGATTTATGGGTTGGGTATCATGTTCCACCCGTGTTGGGTATTTATAGTTATAACGTGTTATCCACATTTCATAAAATTGAGAGTCTCGCCTTTTAAACCGTTTGGTCTGGTTAACAATTAACTCGGTGTCTCTTTTGTACAAAATGCATAGTTATTGATAAACGGGTCGTTTTCATAAGTGATGCATATCATTTTGAAAGATTATGATTTTATTCGCATCCTTCCTTTCTAAATGATTTAATTATATATGTTGAAAACTCTTGAGCTCACTAGGCGTTAAGCCTAACCCTTTTATTTGTCGGCATGTGCATCAGGTTCCAGTTGGGGGTTGAGTTCTAGCAATGCCATGAAGAGTAGAGCCTTAGCTAGACACAAAGGTAAGTAATTGGTGAAGTCTTCCGCATGTTGGAGATAGTGATTGTTATTGGGTTTTAGTAGCACCCGTTCTTTTATAGTCTGTATGCATAGATCTTCATGTGTTTTGAAGTCAAATCTAAATGTGTGGTTGTAGATGATACGTTTATTTGATGTATTTAGAAAATTTTAAATAAGTTGCTATTTCCAGAATTGAGGGTGTTACAATGCATGTTTTCGGGTGTCCACATTCAGTATGAATAACAAAGGTGAACGTTCATTCACTATTCATGATTAATAATATCGTATACAGGATGAATAATACAATATTCATGATTTTTTTTCGTTTTAACCGTTTTTTACGTGAAATTATATATATGTGTTATATTTATTATGAATATGCATGCACGTCCTCGGGTGTCCACATTCAGTATGAATAACAAATGTGAACATTCATTCATGATGAATAATATAATATTCAGGATGAATAATACACGAATCCATGATTCATGTATTATTTATCATGAATCGTGTATTATTCATCCTGAATGATACATTATTCATGATGAATAATATAGTATTCATGATGAATTACACAACAATCATGACGAATAATACATGAATTCATGAATCGTGAATTATTCACCCTGAATGTTGTATTATTCATCCTAAATGATACATTATTCATGATGAATAACACATGGATGACTTGTGAAGATGTGGAGACGTGACGCACTCTCTTTTGTTCCCCGATTCACAACATAATTACTCGATAGGTTCTCGATTCGTCTTGATGGGTGTTAGGTTACGGTGCTGAAAAAACGTGATGCCTTACGACGTTGAAGAAAGTGTTGAAGAAGGTGATGTCGAGTTACATACTTACGGTGTCGAGGCGTTGTACAAACTTGAACGTACAAAAATTCATTATAAATATATACATATATAAAATTCTACGTAAAAACGGTTAAAACGATAAAAAAAACTATATCGAGATGGATGTCATATCGAAGAACACGAAATTCTCGTTTTTTTGATGTAATTTGTTTGATTAAAATATTAGTAATTTTTAAGATAATTTATTAATTTTAAATTTTAATTGGGTAAAAAGTTTTTAATTAAAAAACAAAATAAAAAGTTAAATGTGGTAGGTGTGTTTAAATTTTCTTCTATTTTTAACCTAAACATTTTAAAATTGAAAACTCTATTTAATATGAGTTATTGGATCAAAAGAGATCGAGTGACTGAGATTTGTCCTCACGTGCACAATGAAAAATAAGTTTTCATTTGAACTTTCCACTCTCTCTCTCTCTCTCTATATATATATATATATATGTGTTAATATTGTTTTGGTCGATCTCAAATCAAACTTACATTATCGAAAATGAGTTCCGATAAATATTAAAAATATTTGAGTTTATTTTAACTACATCTAATGATAATAAATAATTTTAAATCATTCGAGGCTCAAGCATTGAAATCGAAGTTGAATCTTCCTCAAGCTGAACTAAGCCTGCATCAAGAACGCTCATCGAGTCATCAAATCGAGCTCGAGCTTCGTCAAGTAGTTCGATCTCGAGTTTGGCTCGGGATTTCTTGTAATTACTATATAGTATAACTCATATTTAGCAAGTAATCCATAGTAAAAAGGAAATTTATGCAATAAACTTATAGTTAAAGGGTAATTTATGCAATAAACTTATGGTTGAAGTGTAATTTATGCAATAAACTTATAGTTTAAGGGTAATTTATGCAATAAACTTATACTAAAGGGACCTTTTTTGCCAACATCAGCAAACACGTTTCATTGAAATTCTCTCTTTGTTAAACCCAAAACCCCAATTTCCTCCCCAAATCGGTCTTATCTAATGATTACGTCACTCTCACTACTCGCTCGAATTCCACTCCCGCCAACAAACGACGGTTCTGTTGGTGGTCGGAGTATCATTCGCCGGCGATCCGTCGTGTTTCCGTCGAAGAAATGGAGGTGTTCGGTTTCTCCCGGCCAGCCTCCGCCGCCGAGACAGCGGCGGCGTCAATTGAAGAATCCAGATGACGGAGAAAAAGGAATCGATCCTGTTGGATTTCTTTTGAAATCTGGAATTTCACACAAAGGTTTCGCTCTTTACCTCCGTGAAAGGTATTATTTGACAAATTACGATGGAAAATTTGAAGTGTTTTTGGTTTTTGATTTTTTGCTTGTTGAAGTTTTGTGAATTTTACTTTTTTTTCCGTGTTTTTGTCTGTTTTTTTTTGTTGTTTAATGATTATTTAATGTAAAATAAGCTCATTTTGATTACCGATTGCAAAATATTGGTTCTGGGAGAACATGAGTTTCCCCAAATTTTAGTAAGATTTTTTATTTTCGTGAATAACAACAAAATCGGGTTGATAAATTTGGTAGGAAATTAAGTTTATTGGATCAAATAGTCGTATGGAAATGTAGAGTCGGGTTCAAATAAGAATAGTAACCAAATGAGAGAACAAGAGAACTAGTCAATTCACATGTGATTTTACACTAAACTGTGTAAGATCACATGTGAATGCGAGCGACCTTGGCTCACAACCTAGCCCCGCAGACACTTGTGTAGTTGTGTTGACTGTGTTTTGTAATCACATGTTATTTGAGTGCAAATCGCACGTGATTTAGCTTTTCTCGTGTTCTCTTATGTAGATGTGCTACAATGTGATAGGATTTAAGTTTTTTTTAGGACAATGTTGAAATATAACATAATCTTTCTATATGACATTATTTGAAAAATGTGTTTACAGAGCGATTCTCAAAAGTGTTGGTATAAAAAAACTAACAAGGCAAAAATGTCCTAAACTACTTGTCAGTATGCCCGCTAAGATCATATAAACTTAAGTCTTATAAAGCAGTCTGTTTAAACATTTAGACATCTTTGGCTTCATGTAATACGGAATTTGTTGTAGTGTTTAGTTTCTTTATATATGTTTTGGGTCATGATCTTTTGTTATAAAATCACAGATATAAATCTCTCAAGGATCTAAAAGATGAGATCTTGACGCGCCACATTGATTTCAGAGACATGGCTTCTGGGTTAGTATTACAATCGAATCCATCTTTATGTGTAGCGTTAAACATGAACAAAAATCTCGTCCTCCTTTTGTCCATCAATCTGGTAACAGAGAGAATGAAAACGTAAATTAATTCGTAAATGAAGTAAATTATATGTCTTCACGGGATTGGTGGGATTGGGAGGGGACATGGGATTTGGGACATGAGATCTTTTACCGTTAAATATTTTTGGGGGTTATAACGGTCATTTCTGATAGAATTCGTCATTTGTTGTATCGGTTTTTGTTGATCGTTTTCTTGTATTTTCTTTGTACTAGATTTGAATTGTTGGGAATGCACCGCAACGTGCAACATCGAGTGGATTTCATGGAGTGGGCTCCAGGTTTGGCATCATACTCGATAGTGATAGATATTTTTCTTTGAAAATGGTTTCTTCTACCTTCCTACTTTGACTACAACAAAATCGGCTTTATAGGACGTCAAATATGCTTAAATGTCCTAATAGACGGCTTTATAGGACTTACGCTTACAGGACTAAACAGTTGTGCGTCGTATGTAAAAGTTGATAGGACGCTTTTAGGGGCCCTAACAAGTTTTTAAGACACTTTTGAAATAGTGTCATATCAGTTCTTTTAACGAGACACTTGTTTTCATGAGACATTTTTTCATAAAAAGACTAATAGGACACTTTTGTTTTCAAAAGTGTCCTAAAATACTTGTTAGGACGCTTTTACATGGGACACATGATTGTTTGAGTCCTATAAACTTAAGTCCTGTAAAACAGTCTATTAAGACATTTTGACACATTTGACGTCCTATAAAGCCGATTTTGCTGTATTATTTAGAAATGTATGTACTCCCTCCGTTCCAAAATAAATGTTCACAATGAAAAAATGCACACAATTTTAGAATGTGTAATTAGTACACTTTTTAATTAACAAAAGAACAATTTTGCCCCTAATTATATAGAGAGAAATTTTATCCATCTCATAATTATGGGTATAATGGGAAAGTTATTTTAGAACAAACTAAAATAGTAATGTAGACACTTATTTGAGACAGAGGGAGTATTTATTTCTAAAAAACTTCTAATGCTGGAAACGAAATCAGGTGCACGTTACTGTGCGGTTGTTGGAGATTTCAACGACTGGTCTCCGACTGAAAATTGTGCACGAGAGGGTCATTTCGGGCACGATGATTATGGTTATTGGTTTGTCATTCTCGAAGACAAGTTAAGAGATGGAGAAAAGCCCGATGAGCTCTACTTTCAACAGTACAATTACGTCGACGATTACGATAAAGGCGACAGCGGTATTACTGCCGAAGAAATTTTCAAGAAAGCAAACGATGAGTACTGGGAACCGGGAGAAGACCGGTTCATAAAATCACGTTTTGAAATCGTGGCCAAGTTATATGAAGAGATTTTCGGACCAAACGGGCCTCAAACAGAAGAGGAATTAGAAGAAATACCCGATGCCAAAACGAGATACAAGATGTGGAAAGAACAACATAAAGATGATCCGCCCAGCAATTTACCAGCGTACGATGTGATTGATAGCGGAAACGAATACGATATCTTCAAAGTCATCGATGACCCTGTTTCACGAGCTAAATTCCGTGCTAAAAAGCCTCCGATCGCATACTGGCTCGAGACTCGTAAAGGAAGGAAAGCATGGCTAAAAAAGTATGCACCTGCTATCCCTCATGGAAGCAAGTATCGAGTGTATCTCAACACCCCTAGTGGGCCTTTAGAACGGATTCCGGCTTGGGCTACTTATGTGAACCCCGGTACCATATTCGTTATATTTCTTCATTTTATCGGGTTTTTGGTTAAGTTTTCTGATATAATTTCTTCTCGGGATTTATTGGTTATGTAGAGGCTGAGGGAAACCAAGGATATGCAATACATTGGGAACCTCCTCCTGAAGATGCATATATATGGAAACATAAGAATCCGAAGGTTTCAAAGTCTTTGCGTATATATGAAGTGCATATTGGTATTAGTGGATCGGAGCCAAAGATTGCATCTTTCAGTGAGTTCACGGAGAAGGTCAATTACTAGTTCATTGTATTTGTTGTTTTAAATTGTAGGGGTAGGTTCAGATGAGAACCGTAAATATTTTGAGAACATGAGAACCAACTGCCGTGATAGATATTCATGATGAAAATTATTCATAATGAAGGTACATGATATTCATGATTATTCATCATGAATAATACATGAAATATTTGGTTATGAGGTTTTCAAAATATTTATGGTTCTCATTTGAACTTTCGTCTTATATTGTAATAACATCTTCTTTTGATTCATAATTTTCTTTGTCTCTTTCTTTTTTCTACATTCGTTTCCGTTAGCTTCCTTTTTTCGGGATGCCTAAAAACACCTTGTAATGATAGGTTCTCCCTCATGTTAAAGAAGCCGGATACAACGCAATACAATTGATTGGGATTGTTGAGCACAAAGATTATTTCACCGTCGGTTATAGAGTGAGTTTGATGTTCGACTTATTTGAATCCATCCAAAAAATTTGACTCATTTGGTAAGAATTACGAGGCTACCGGTGCCAATGCAGGTAACGAATATGTTTGCAGTCAGCAGTCGATATGGGACACCCGAAGATTTCAAGCACTTAGTTGACGAAGCACATGGTTATCACCGAAATCTCATTTGATGCTTAAACATTATAATCGATTCTAGACCTTGCATTAGCCTTTATTATGTCTGAGTATATGTAGAACCCCATTGAATCTCTCCCTAAAAGAGCCCTTATAGAGAAAGGGGAGGTTCCTACATCTATACAGGTTAGATGGTTCGTGTCTTGCCGATGGGGGGCTCTAAGACGCCCCCTCAAACAGGGGCTTGACGGTGCCCAAGTGTGTGTTGAGTCCCTAGATGTGTTTGACCCCGGGTTCGATACCATGTGAGTATATGTGGAACCCCTTTAATCTCTCTATAAAAAGAGCCCTTATAGAGAGAAGGGAGGTTCATATATATATATATATATATATATATAAGTTTGATGGTCTGCCGTCTGTGTCTAGCCAATGTGGGGCTTCAACACGCCCCCCGTGTCGAGTCCATAGATGTGGTGGACCCTTGCTCTGATACCATGTGAATATATGTGGACCCTCTTTGAATCTCTCTTAAAAAGAGCCTTTACAGAGAGGAGAGGTTCCTACATGTTAACAGACAGGTTTGATAAGTGGGACTCCCAACAATGTCAATGTATCTCATTCTGCTAAGCTGGATTGTTTATGTTTATTTCTCTTGATCTTTCTTATGAACCAGGACTTGGATTGCTTGTCTTCATGGACATCGTTCATTCTTATTCGGCTGCAGATGAGATGGTTGGATTAGCACTCTTTGATGGATCAAATGACTGCTATTTTCATACTGGTAGCACATTTAAAAGGATTCTATTGGAAACCCGTCACTTTAATGTTATTTGAAGCGTGGTTATGGAAGTGGACGGATTTGCAAATCTGCATACTCATATCTGTATCTATATTTTCTTGACTCACTAGGTAAGCGAGGACACCATAAGTTTTGGGGTACAAGAATGTTCAAATACGAAGATCTTGATGTCCTCCATTATCTTCTCTCGAATCTAAATTGGTAATAGCCGATTACTGTTGGTCATTAAATCTTGTTTCTTCTCTTTTACCACAATGTTAGAGTCCCACGTCAGCTGGACTTGGACCATTTATCCTCGATATATGTTGGAACCTCCCTTCTCTCTATAAGGGCTCTTTCAGAGAGTAATCTAATGGGGTTCCATGTATTCTCACACACAGTATAATGCAAATTACCGTGATATGATCTTTCCACCTTGTGATTTAGGGTTTTTTAATCTCTCTATATGAAACGACATTTTTACAGGTGGGTAGTCGAATACCATATTGATGGTTTCAATTTCCATTCTCTTGCATCAATGATGTATACGCACAATGGTTTTGCATCATTTACCGGTGATATGGAGGAGTAAGGCATCAGTGATCCTGGTATTTCTGATACAAGTTCAGTATTCACATGTGAATAGGTTGGCTAACCTTTCGATACCCATTGTTTCAGGTTCTATAACCAGTACGTTGACAGGGCCGCATTATTGTACCTCATTTTGGCAAACGATATATTGCATGATCTTCATCCTAATATAATAACCATTGCGGAAGATGTGAGTAACCAAAAGTTTCGTGCTTTATGAATCTTGGCGATATGAAAACGTCATTTTTCGGATTTGGTTTCGCAGGCTACACTTTATCCTGGATTATGTGAACCTACTTCTCAAGGTGGGTTGGGATTCGATTACTTTGTTAACCCTCGTGCATCCGAGATGTGGTTGTCGTTTCTGGAGAACGATCAAGATTCGAGTTGGAGCATGAGTAAGGTTTGCACTACATTCGTCACAACGTGCGTCTTGTTATTAACTCGAATTTCGTGCGCTTTTCGATTAAGTTTTGAACTTTGTTTCAGATTGTGAACACGCTCGTAGGGATCGGCAAAAGTTCTGATAAAATGCTTTTATACGCTGAAAACCACAACCAGGTAAATTTCTCCATGTAACAACGCGTTCAGCATGGATAGAGAATTAGATTTGTGAGCTCGTTATAAGCTCAAAATTATGGGCTACCAATAACTTACACCATTTTTTAAAGTTGATTCGAAGGTTATTGGTCAGCCTGCTATTTTGGGCGATAGAGAATTAGATTTGTAAATGTTGGTTCTTATCTTGATGTATAAATTTATTGGCAGTCTATATCCGGAGGGCGGTCTTTTGCGGAAATCCTGTATGGTCGAGCCTTGGAGAAACCGTCAGCCATGAATCACTCATTGCTTAGGGGTTGTTCTCTACATAAGGTCGGTTTAGTAACTAGAAGCCGTAAAGAGACGAACATGCCGTAATTTCCGTTTCGATACTTACGTTTTTTCGTTATTTAGCTGATCAGATTAATCACGTACACAATCGGTGGTCGTGCTTACCTAAACTTTATGGGAAATGAATTTGGGCATCCGGAGGTGAGATTATCTAACCTTTCGATATTTCCCTTTTTCAATACTTGACAAGATGCAAGTAACGATGGTTGTTTTTATGCTTGCTAGCGGGTAGAATTCCCGATGTCGAATAACGGTTTTTCCTTCTCGCTCGCTCACCGGCGCTGGGATCTACTCGAGCAAGAAGGGGTTCATCGAGACCTTCTTTGTTTCGATAAGGTACCTATTTTCTTCGACTAAACACAACAAAAAAACAGCTTTATAGGACACAAAAAATGTCTAAATGTTCTGATAACCTACTTTATAGGACATATAAAAAGACTAGAGTAAATTAAGCTTTTCGTCCATGTGGTTTGAAAATTACGATTTTCGTCTATGTACTAATTCCTACCTTTAAGTACAAGGGACTAAAATAATAAAGAAATATAAACCATAGGAACCGGAAAAATAATAAATTGTAAATCATAAGGACGAAAATAACAATGAATTACAAACCATAGGGACGAAAACTGTAATTTCTAAACCACAGGGACGAAAATTGCAATTTTTAACAAAGCGCATGGACTAAAAACGTAATTTACTTAAAAGACTAATAAAACGCTTTATTTCACAGGTTATCCTAAAAAACTTGTTAGGATGGCCAAAAACGTTCTATCAACTTATTCTAACACAATTGTATAGGATGCACACTTGTTTGATTTGTTGTAGTGAGATGTAAAAATCATTTTCGGCTCACGTCTTTTACAGGACATGATGAACTTGGAAAAGACGGAAAGAATAATTTCAAGATGGCTTCCGAATATCCATCATATCAACGACGTTAATATGGTATGGTGATTGTGTTTTACGTTCCTAAGTTCTATCATCTTATTATAAATATGAAACTGGATTCTTGCATACGGGTATAGGTGATATCATATTTGCGAGGCCCGTTTCTCTTCATATTCAACTTCCATCCCACAAATTCGTACGATAGATACATTGTCGGCGTGGAAGAAGCTGGAGAGTATCAAGTAGGATACCGATGTTTCTTTCTTGTTTTTTTTTTTAAATTTATTTATTTTCAGTGCTCGTTATTGTGATCTCTTTGGTTTATGTCGACATAGGTTATCTTGAACTCGGATGAACGGAAGTACAGTGGTCAAGGATCGATAGGGGAGGATCAATACGTTCGAAAAACCATGAGTAGAAGGTAAGCCTTTTGTCTCTTTAGGTGCGTTTGGTACGCAAGACTGGGCAAGATGAGACATGACTTGTCTCTTTAGGTGCGTTTGGTACGCAGGACTGGGCAAGACGGGACATGACAGAACAGAACAAAAACTCGTTGTCTCATGTTTGGGACAAAAATGCATTTTCTTTAGAGATATTCAGGTACATAACCTTAAATGAGATCTTAATTAAATCTATGATCTTCTGATGAGTATAAAGCCATTTTTCTATTAATAGGTAAAAGGTCATAAATTTAATTAGAATATCATTTAAAGGTTATATACCTAAACGACTCTCTTTTTTTATCCCACCAAAGTTGATGGAATAAAAGTCGAAGAGATGGGGCAAGATTAGTAAATCACTAAACCGTGCATGTCAAATTAAAACCCTAAAACATTTCATAATTCTTTCGGTTGTCAACCTCACTCTTGCCCGTCCAGCCAATATCGTCTGTATACCAAACCCATCCTTAAGAAATATAGGTGGCAAAATGGGTTAGTCGGGGGCGGGTTGGAAAACGAGTCAAAACATGTTCAGGTCAAACGGGTTTTAAAATCTTTGGTTTTGGATTATTGATCTCGATTGTATTGCAGGGTTGATGGCATGCGTAATTGCTTAGAAATACCGTTACCGAGTAGAAGTGGTCAGGTATATAAATTGACCCGGATCTTGAGAGTATGAACATTGCGAGTCGGCAATATATGTGCCGGGGCCCATGCGGCCCGTAAATTTTGTTAGATTGAAACGGGTCATTCGAGCATACATGCATTTTTGCCAATGTTCACGAGGTGCCGTTTTCTTTAGGTTATAAGTTTGACGTTCAACGTCAAACTTGTATTTAAATTTTGTAACCATATTATTTATTTATACTGTTTGACACCTCTTTTTTTTTTTTTTTTTTTTTTTGTATTTATAGAACTCGTAACGTTTTGATGTAACATAAAATAAATTTGGCATCGGCACGGTTCAAAAGGTTTAATGATTTTATTAAATGTCTGAATTGTCCTTCACAAATTTTATATGTTTCATTTTGCAGTAAAGCCCAATACATCCAACAACAGGGTAGGTTATTATGCAACTTTTTACATGGTGCAACCCATGCAACCCCTCTATGACTCATTCCACCACTCATTTTATTTTTATATTTTTTAATTAAAAATGTGAAAATAAAATGAGTGGTGGATAGAGGGGTTGCATGGGGTTGCAATTGCACCATGTAAAGGGGTTGCATTTGAACACCCCTCTCCAACAATAATGGGCGATGGTGACCATTAAACTAAATATGATATTAGAGTGTTATCAAATAGGGGTATATTGGTAATTTTTTAGTTCCGTCATTCTTAGCCACCTGGGTTGTGGCGCACCGGTAAGACTCAGGGGGATGTAGTGGAAATCTCATTTTTCACGGGTTCGAATCAGATGCTGACAAAACCCTTGTGGCCATCGAGGTTCACTTACGATGACTCTGGGCTATTTGTGGTCAGCCGGGCATTAGTCGATGCATGTAAGCTGGTCTGGAGACAGACCGACTACAACTCCTGGAAAACAATGTAAGCTTTGTCATTGATGGCGAGATTCATGATTTCGTCATGTGAGAAGCAACAAGGGTTTAGGGTTCGATGTAGATATTTTTTATGAAGGAAGGATTATGATCCACGATGATCGATGAAGCGTACTCGTTGAATTCATGGAAAAGATTCCATTTGAATCTCTTGTTAATGATCAAAGCAACTTGAGAATGGAAGTGTAAATCTTCAGGGTAGAATGTGATTCTTTCATTCAACTGTAAGTTTAGATGAATCAGAAGCAATCCCAAACTAAAAACTTGCAACAATGGCACCTAATTAACCCCATCACCAATTCCTCTATTGTCTACTATTCTCTCCTTTCTTTTTTAATCATTTCAATCCGATTAATCTCTACGAAAACATTTGGCGAAAAACCGAAAAAAATGACACCTTTTTTGGGTGTGCTTGTAATAGCCGAAATGCTCGTGATCATGATCCTCTTGTTTCGGACACCGTTAAGGAAACTAGTGATGATTGTGATGGATCGTTTGAAGGATGGCCGAGGTCCGGTGATGTCGACCGTTGCAGCAACATTGTTCGTGTTCTTGATGTCGACTTTGTATAGTATAACGAGGATTCAAAAACGTTCGATGGAGACCGGAGCCGTGAACCCAACCGATCATGTTCTTTTGGCCAATCATATACTCGACGCGTCGTTGATGGGTACATTTAGCGTATCTGTCTCTCTTTTTTTTAATGGAAAATTGACCGAAATAGCTAATCCAATCGACCAAATTTAATATTTAGCCACTTTTTCAATGCCTTTTCCCAAAATAGCCGATCTTTATGCATTTGCGTAAAAACTAATTTCTAGAAAGAAAAAAAAAATCCAAAAATCCTTACGGGATTCTTTACACAAAAATTTGAATCCTTATGCAAAAATATGAATCTTTATTCAAAAAAAGTTTTTTCTGTTTCTTTTTAATCTAAAAATCGTGTTTATGCAAATGTCTTGAACTCGGACTAAAATGGGAATTCAACTGAAAAAGTGGGTAAAAAGTGAAGTTGGTTGGAGAGATCGACTATTTTGGTCAATTTCCCTTTTCTAATTCTATTACTGTTGTTAATTCTTATCTAGCATTTTCTTTAAATATATGTTTTTCTTCTTTTCACACACATTTCACTAGTAGTGGGTAATCATGAAAACACTGGTCTACTTTTTAGGGTAGAGATCAGGTCTGCGTATATCTTATCCCTCATACCCCAACGTCAAACGAGATATGTTGGGTTTGTTTTGGTTTTTGGTTTTCATAGGTAAACTTACGGGTTAAAAATGATGTCATTAATTAATATGATGCAGGTTTTTGCCTGTTTCTTGGATTGATGATCGATAGACTTCATTACTATGTAAAAAGGTTTGATGATTCTGAAGACATCAAATCCGTCAACAAAGCGAAGAAAACCTATGAGACGACGGACTCGGACTAATTAAATCAATGCATATGTAAATAAATAAGGGGGTTTAATGGAATCGTACAACATTAATTTGATAGCCGATATCGTGTGGCAAATTGTATCTATTTTCGTTAATTTCTCGTCAAGGAATGGAAAAAGTCAATGATTCTGAAACCGATTTCTTCGTTTGATTTTTTTTTATATTTCGCATCTTAGTGAATAATTAAAACTATACAAATAATCAATAAGCAAATCAAACCATATGGATCGAATATAGAGTATAAGATGTAAATAGACCTAATTTGACGATTAAATTGAACATAACTACGGTCGTAAAATTGTAAAATTAAATTGAACCTAATAATAATAATCATTTTATTATTATTTTTTGGGAAATTGACCAAAATAGTCAATCTCTCCAAACAACTTCATTTCCACTTTTGGAACCAAATTCTAATTTTAGCCTGAGTTTACGCAAATGTTGTACGCATTTACGTAAAACCTATTTTCAATTTTTTTTTTACGTAAATGGAGATTCTTACGCAAATTCTTTACACATATGTGAATATCCTTGCACAAATTTGCATATTTTTTTTTAATCTAAAAATCATGTTTACACAAACGCGTAAGAAGTTTACATAAACTCTAACTAAAAAATATTGGTTATTTTAATAATTTCCCTTATTTTAGGGGTATTTTTGTTTGGAAAAGTCAACTACATGTGAATTTGAAAAGTCAACTACAGATCTATAATTACCAACGATTTATTACCAACAAATAATCAATCGAGCATCTCCAACAGCATTTCTAAATTTTTTCTAAAATAGAAAATGGAAAGTCAAAATCTCTAAAAACATTTTTTTCTAACTCCAACAGCTTTTCTATTTTAGAGAAACAATCATTATTTATATTATTATAATATTCCATAATTTATCATCCCAATACATTTTTTTAAAAAAAACTTAAAATAAAATGTTAAAAATTGAATCTTATTGGTTGGATTGATTAAAATAATAGTTTTCTCTCTACTTTAGGGATAATAGAGAATTCTCTATATTTAGAGATTTTTTGCCCTTTCTCTATTTTAGCAAACCTTTTAGCAAAGCTGTTGAAGAGAAATAGCAAAGAAAAAGTCATTTTTTCTATTATAGCAATGCTGTTGGAGATTCTAATAACTCTTTTAAAATCTAAAGTCATCGCTAATTGAGCCACGGTATACCTAATCATGTCATTAAATCACATTACTTGATTCTAGAAAAATAGTTAAATTCATATCATCATATCAAAAAATATTGTACAAGACAAAATAAAGATAATATTCATATATCTATATCTATACTATATTATAAGGTACGGATAAAAAACTCTTAAATACAAATTCTTAGGCACAAGGTACCATCATTTTATGCAAGATTTTAAAAATCTCTTAATTTACATGTATCAAAGCACAAGATACATATTACTACTGCAGGCTTTTAACACCAACCAATTTGGTATGTGCAGGGTCTTACTATTATGCAGACCTTTTCATGTATCACTATTAATTAATATATTATATTACTATAATTTTTTTTAATTATATTATTAAATATGTAATTGGTTATTTTTTCTAGATGTCATTAAAATATAATTAAGATAATCAATGAATTATAACAAAATACTTAATTTTTTTATGTAAAAAACATTATATTATTAAGCCTAAATTAAACAAATTTATAAAAAAAAAACATTATCACTTTCTCAAAACCATCCAAAATCGTACTGTAAATCGACAAAAAAACAAAAAATAAAATGAAACATTAAAATCGTGATGCATTTCGCTGTATTGCAGGAGTACGCTTCTAGTCACAAATATAAATGAACATATATTTATTCTTTATTTGAACTCATCATCTAAAAAATATCTCTAGTTTAAAATTATCAAAATATTTACCTTGATGGTTTTCGATCCCTACTCTATATATAGGTAACATCTCAAAAATCTTAAACTTAAAAAGCCATACTTTTAAGGGCTGTTTGGTTCATGGAGTTTGAAGAAATTAGAATGACCAATTCTATTGATCAAATTCCAAACCCATGTTTGGTTTACGGAATGAAAGCTATGGAATCCTTCCAATTCCATTGAATTCCAAGGAATTCATCATTCCTTGGCTTAAGTGAAGAAATTGAATTCCTACCAACCAAACAAGTGGTCAAATTCCATTCCAATTCCTTCAAAGTCAAATTTCTTCGATGGATTCCAAATCCATCAAATTCCATTATGCGAACCAAACGCCCCCTAACTTTCCTAAAAGAAATCAAACAATCAAGCTTGTGTAACGAATCCATTGTGTCTAACGAACCCCAACGCTTCGATCAGTGTTTCTCGAAACCTGCTCAAATTTAGTCTTAGATCCTGTTTATCCAAATACATTGCTCGTGCAGCTTCGTATCCACCTTTTGCCGCCACCGAACCCGTATCCGTAAGCACCGGATGATCGAGACCGTACACGTCAGCCAACGAGCTCTCTTCCGGTTCAATCATGTACTCCAAATACCTCAAACCCATCCCGGGACCCGGTTCGCTATAAAACGAATCGAGATCCCACTGAAACCCCAGTGGTCTCACCTGTACCATAACACCCCTATCAGGCAGAAACAGTTCGTTAGCTAGCCCGGCCCCATGCGCCCCCACCATAACACTGCAAGAGTTCACCACACGTGAAAATTTCTCAACGTTGGACATTTCCTTCGCTGAGCTTGCGATGATCACTCGAAACCCTAATTCTTCCATCATCTTCACCATTTCTGCTTGATTTAGGAATTTTCGAGTTGTCTGGCGAGAAATTAGGAGTAATAATGGAGGATTTCGTGTCTCGGAAGCGGTTCGTGCTTTCAATCGGTAAGTTTGTCTGATGAATTCTCTGAAATCCGGCATTGAATTGTATCCCTGTGGATTTTCGGATGTGTTTACGCCGAGAAATTTGTGAAATTTTAATCCTGTTACAGCTCCTGGAAAGCAATGGATGATTGAATCTATGGCTGGATTTATGATTTCGTGATCCGATAGGCGTGAAAACACTCGTTTGTATTTTTGAATGAATGAAGGTTTGTGATCGACGACGATGAAGTGTACGCGAGATCTGAAAAGGCGAGAAGTGATGAATAAAGGTATAATGTTTTCGTTGAATTCGTGGAATATGTTTCCGGTGTATCCACCGGATGAGAAGATTACGGCGGGGTGTTGGTGGTTATGATCACATGTAGATCGAGCTGGCTCGGTGGTTGTGATCGTTACCGGAGTGATGTCGTTGATGACGTATGGATTTCCTTGCATTGCATATGGCCGGACGACGGTGGTGGTGTTTTCCGTTGCCGGTGTGAGGTTCAGATCCGATGGCTGAAGGTGGACTTGCATTGTGCTCATGTCGATCTTCACAGGTTTGTTTGCTACACAAACTAGCGACCATGAATTACTATCACAGGCAAAACCTGTTGATTCAACCTTTGTTCGATCTTCATCTGTTTTCAAAATTAAAATCCAGTCAAATTTACTGTGTAAACATGACTACTTTTATAGATGTATGATCATCATGTTCCAGTTTCCACTTGTCTCTATGCATCTAAATCATCATTCGTACTTCGTACATTATATTATTCATTTACATTGATACTTCACTTACAGAATATGATTGCCGGCAATTTTAAACTCTTATAGTTATTCCTCGGAAACTTTTTTAATTGAATAACAATAAAAGAATGATTCTGTCAATAATGTGGCCCATGTGTATAATATTGAAAAATGGCATAAAAACTAGACTTTGATCTCTCCTGTTCAACTCATTATGGCATGCTGCGCCAAGAATTTTGAGTCGATTAGTAGCCGATTGGATTTCACTTTTTTAGATTTAATCAAATGTGGAAGCCAAGTTTAATTAGCTTAAATCAGCAATCAGGTGCAAATGAGGCCCTGATCTCAAACTTTTTGTTTAGGTGACCTACCATCCTTCATGATAATATATAACAATTGGCATGGTAGAATTGTAAATAATTAATAGTGGGAATTTATAATCAAGCTCGTTGGTATATGCTGGAAAAATCTAATTCAGAGTTATGTGTATAATATATGCATGCAGTAATGCAGGTTGAGCGTATATGCTAAAAAAGTGGAGAAGTGGATGAGGTTCTGTAAAGAAACCTGAAGCATGCAAAGGTTAAAAACCTTGAAATGCAGGTATGCCCTTTTCTTTTGCATGATCAATTGTCCTTATGTTTGCCAGGTGTGTGTGTCAGTGTTGTATGTATGTGAGAGAGAGGGTTATTAGTTGATGATATTATCAAAAACTGGATTTAACAATCAAGAAACTTATTTTCTTGGAAGTGGATTCAAAATTCAAAATTAAAGTAAGGAGTGACAAATATGAAAATAAGAGCTTATGCTCATAAAATTTGTGAAAAATGTTAGACTAATCCGTCGTCAGGGACGAATTATAGTATTTGTTCGACCCAAGACATATACAAAGACAAGGATAATCCGACTCTTTAAAGACCTGATATACAAATAAGAAGGCAGTTTAGATGAAGACCCACCAGTATATTTCTAAGTTTTTACACCAGAATAAACTGTTTTGAACCATAGTAGATAGTTTTGTAGCAAGGCAGTTTAGATGCAAATGATTAAGCCAAAAATGTTTTAGGAGGTCATGCTGTGATTAAGTGAGGGGGAGAGAAAGAAATATACCTCCTACTAGTCTTGTTAAAAGATACTGCAGAGATTGGTGTTGATCATCTTTCTTAACTGCAGTGCTCAAATCAGTCTGCCATTCTGACAAGATTTGCCTCCCTATAACAGCATCCACAATGGTTAACCTATTGAATGACTTTTTCTTTATGCCACATAGATTTCCACTGACTTCTTTTATAAAAAAACCTTTTCCAATGCATAGCCTTTTACAAAAGCTTTTTTATCAACTTTTATACCAATTAGCTATTGCAACAACAGGTTGGTATACACCAACCTTTTTACCAAAAAGTTTTTCACTCCAATGCAAAAAAAACCTTTTAAAAAGTTTTTTGTAATAGTAAAAAGTCATAAAAGACTTATGCATTGGAGATGCTCTAGCTACATTGGTATATATGTTCAACCTCACTATATATAATAAGTCATGAAATTTGGCAACAAATTAACACTAGCCTATACACATAGTAACAATTTTCTACAAAAGAGCAGTAGGAAAATGATTACTCTATTTAAGAGAACTTACATTTTATTTGCTGAGATGGGGTAGCCTTAAAGGCAATGAGTTCAACATAAATTAAATGAAGAAGAAAAAAGGCACAAAGTGTCTGAGTTGCAAACAAAATCAGCCTCCCCCCTCTTCCCTTCTCCATGTTACCCAAGACTTGTCTCTTTTTGAACCACACACTATACTATTTGGTGTTTCATTAGCTTATATTACTCCCTTCATATATACAACATTGCATATGCCACAGTTGACCCTTAACATATGAAGACTTTTTCTTTCTTTCTTTCTTTTTTTAATCTTTTCCCAACACATGGGGTTACAACTCAGTTGTTCTTTTATTCCTGAAAAAAGCTCAGATATGATAAAGACTAGTTTACACCTACTTTTGTTTGTTAGCAACTACTCTTGTTTTATTTGGAGGGTTATCATCATAATTAATAACCACACTAGGAAAAGATAAAATAGCAAATAAACCGCAATTCAACTCCGTAAGACACTTTTTCTTACGGTTTCACAAGCTGCGAAACGGGCTTGCGGTTTTGCAACTTGCGACTGTGGCTTGTTTTTTGTGCGTAGACACATTACATGTGTCCGATTTTGTCATAAACCATAAGGAAAAGTGCTTTGCGGCGTTTACAATTGGGGTTTCATGGATATTTTGTGAGGAAAAAAATGTATGGTGGTTAGGTGGCCATTTGAAATGATAATTTATTTTGATGGTAGTTAAGTGATATTTAAGTTTCCTTTCAACACCCTCTTTAATGTGTCAAAGCAGCCATACTTCAAAATGTAGACAACTCTCAAAATTGTATAGTTAGATGGATCATGAATGGAAGAACAAATAAAACAACATTTAAAGAACAATTGTATGTGATTATATATATGTTATGGTGAAGTCTTGTTCTCTTTGAACTTCAAATTATTTAAATCCTGTTAGAATTAGGAAAATCCCAGGGGTCTTAGAGAAATAGCAGGAAAATACTCGGTGGCCTTTCTAAACTCTAAACTTAGGGCCTGTTTGTTAGCAGCTTAATGAGTTTAATGTGACTCACAACTTATTCAATCAGTTATACATGATTGTTTGGTAGTGGCTTAATGATATAGAAAGTGGCTTATTCAGTAAGCTTTTAGGGGGGGAGCTTTATACAGAAAGCCAAGTTTTCTCCAAACCTGTCATTCCCGATTAAAAAACACACCTTTTCCATCTACGAAAAACCCCTCCCAAACAAAAACCTTTCTAATCTATACAGACAGATTAATCCACAGAGACAACTTTATCCACTCAGGACTTAATGGAAAACCAACCAAACAACCCCTTACCTACCCTTGGGTGAGTTTTTCTTTTTCTTTCTTAAAGAACACTTGCACAAAGTCGGATTTAGTTTACAATTGGGAACAAATTAAAAAAATTCAACCTTTAATTAATTAGATCCATATATATATATATATATATATATATATATATATATATATATATATATATGTGTCAAACTCAATTAAAACTGTGGCCAGTGGAATTCAATCAAAGGACACGGTTTAATTAATTAAGAAGTTGATATATATATAGTCAACTTTCATAACGTGAAGGAAACTTGTTAGATGCACTAATTTCCCGGATGGAAAATAAAAAGGTTTGATCTTCCACCAAAAATAAAGAAAACTAGACAAGTCTGATCATCAAGTATTTGACTAATTCAAACATCTTTAATAATATATAGTATATATACCAGTTGTATTTCTGTAAGAACACAAGTATGAAAAGCTGAAACTATATTACATTTAAATCTATATTAATGATATGTAATATAAATTCGTTTTTATATCTACATCGTTTCTATTTTATTTTATTTACACTTGGTTAATTTGGAAAGTATTGTGGAATATTTTTATTTTAAAGAATACGATAATTTATTAGTGTATCTCGTTATTTTTTATTTTTAAATCATATCAACCTTCTTTTTTCTTCTTTTAATGCTCGTGAAAAAAAAAATACGTGTAGATTTTATATTAGCAAAAAAAACACGTTTACATTTTATATTATGCTAATATAAAATACGTGTAGATTTTATAAAATAAAACAGATTTTATATCAGCAAAAAAAATTCGGAAGAAAAAAGAGTTTATATTACATCTCATTATGTAAAAAGATTTTATAAAATAAAATATGGAAAAATCATTATGAGATGTAATATAAAAAAATAGGGAAGAAAAAAGATTTTATATTACATCTCATTAATATAGATTTAAATGTAAAATCTACATTTAAAATAGATTATGCTAATATAAAATCTATTTTATAAAATCCTCCACCAAAAAAACAAATATTTATATTAATAAATGTGTATCCATTCCACAAATAGATGATTATGTGAGATACTGTGCTTGGAAAGGTTGTACCAAAGCATTAAGAAATTGTAAATTAAGTAATTGGCTTTAATTAATTGTACCTTGTGCTTAAAATGTTGTAATTAAGAGTTTTTTATGTCGTTTTTATAATATAGTATAGATATAGATTAACATGGGAAAAAGGACTTCAACCCAATTTATAATATACATGTCTTCATGTTATATAATCATATATATCATGCATGCATTAAAAGTTATATATGCACAATTGCCTATCTATATATTGTAACAAAATACTTGGAATTACAAGTTTTACCCATATATATATAACTATATATAACCTGTGTACGTATGAACGGCTTAATTATAAATTCTTGAAGCATATTATTTATCAAGACAGACATTTGGTTCATCTGCCCACATGTACTCCATGTTTGCACTGGCCCTAAATTGAAGGACTAATTAATTAAGTAGTCATTAACTCCAAATGTTCAAATTCATAGGCAAAAAATTGTAGTTGCATGTGCCACTCCCATGAATTTCTGAAACCATGAGGGTTACATTGCAATTAGTAAAATAAAATTTTAAAACATACCCCATGTTGATCTTGTTTCTAGATGTGTAAAAATCGAAATATCCATCATTTATCATTCTTATTATGGAAAATTTTGGGTCTGAAAATCTTCAAAGTGAGCGGGTGATTTTACATTGTCAGAATAATATAACAATGTGATTACAAAACACGATAAACATATGGGTGAGCAAGTGACTTGGTTCGCCATCTCAGGTCGTGGTCAAAGTCGTGTGAATAACATGTGATTTTACACATAATTTTGATGTAAATTCACATGCGATTCAACTGTTATCGTGTTATCTTATTTGGTTACTAGTCTCGTATGAACATGATATCTCTCTATGTATTCTTGTTCTTTGTTTGTCTTAATCATGTGATTCATTGTTTCTTGTTTGACTGAATAATTAATTATTAAACTAAACATTGATGGGAAGATTGAATGATAAAAGCTAATAAATTGAAATCATGCTCTTGTTGATTATTTATACAGGTGGCAAAAAACGATAGGACTGCAAAACGGGT
Organism: Arctium minus; assembly: GCA_954870635.1. Classification (NCBI taxonomy): domain Eukaryota; kingdom Viridiplantae; phylum Streptophyta; class Magnoliopsida; order Asterales; family Asteraceae; genus Arctium; species Arctium minus. Next base: position 97,309,964 of record OX941087.1, read on the forward strand.
GAAAAGGAGTTCATGTTAATAGGAAAACATATTTTTGGTTCATTTTTTGGATTTTAGATGTATTTTATATATAATTTCAAAAATTATATTATGACAATAATAAGTTTATTTTTTTGAAATAGCAAGAAACAATTTTATAAGAATAGCAGCAAGTTTATTATTATTTAAATTAAAAGATTAGACTCTTATAAATATTTCCCTTTGTTTAATCCTTTTTTTACTTAGAACTATATTTTATTTTATTCATTTACAACTTGAATTGACTCATTTTCATATGAGAGTTTGATATAATATGATATTTTTAATCAAGGTTCTTCTGTTAGCTTCTAATTAATTTATTAATAACATTGCTATCGACATATAATTAATCATTGGAGTTAATAAATCCCGATGGTGATCGAGCTATTTTATATTAGTGCATTTCACTTTCTTTGATGGTCCCATCATGAAGAAAAAAAATATCAAGTTACTTTGTAACGAAAATAACATCTTCCAGATAATTGTGTGATGATTTGTTGGTGCTTCACAACTTTAAGCTGTATTATTTCAATATCCCTTTCGAATAAGGTGTCAAATGGTGATATCGCCATTTGAAAAAATGTATAGAAAATTATATGGTCATGTTGCAAAATTCCAACCCCACCTTTGGTACAAAATTGGTCGAATATCGTATTGTTTTTTCTTTTTTTATAAAGGGAACAAAACCCTTAGAAAAAATTTCTTATACGAAAGTTATCTGATCTATCTTATACTAGAAGTGTACTCGCACAATGCAGCGAGATACATCACGATTTTAATGTTTCATTTTATTTTTTTGTCGATTTACAGTACGATTTTGGATGGTTTTGAGAAAATGATAATGTTTTTTATAAATTTGTTTAATTTAGGCTTAATAATATAATGTTTTTTATATAAAAAAATTAAGTATTTTGTTAGAATTCAATGATTATCTTATATATTTTAATGAAATCTAGAAAAAATAACCAATTACATATTTAATAATATAATTAAAACAAAATTATAGTAATATAATATATTAATTAATAGTAATACATGGAAATGTCTGCATAAAAGAAATGTTTTGCACATACCAAATTGGTGAGTGTTAGAAGCCTGCAGTAGTAATATGTATCTTGTGCTTTGATACTTGTAAATTAAGAGATTTTTAAAATTTTGCATAAAATGATGGTACCTTATGCTTAATAATTTGTTTTTAAGAGTTTTTATATCTGCTTTATAATATATTTGCAGGTTTAGTAATTACCCAAACCTTGATACATACCACATTATGTATAATTCTATTGTTAACAAAGCCTAAAAATTGTAAGATATGTATATACATATACAGTGTTCCAAAAATCTCATCACGCCATTTAAAACCTTGTATATACGTGTGTATAAAATAAATCAAACAATCGAGCGATTAGAGATGTTCGTATGTCGTCCCACGAATCCTAAAGCTTCAATCAGTGTTTCTCTAAACCTATTTAAATTTATCTTCAAATCTTGCTTATTTAAATATATTTCTCTCGCCGCCTCGTATCCTCCTTTCGCCGCCACCGATGCCGTATCCGCAACCACCGGATGATCCAGACCGTACACGTCAGCCAACGAACTCTCCTCCGGTTCAATCCTGTACTCCAAATACTTTAAACCCATCCCTGGACCCGGTTCACTATAAAAAGCATCTGTGCCCCACTGGAACCCCAGTGGTCTCACCTGTACCATAACACCCCCATCAGGAAGAAACACTTCGTTCGCTAGCCCAGCTCCATGCGCCCCCACCATAACACTGCAGGAGTTCACCACACGCGAAAATTTCTCAACGTTCGACATTTCCTTATCGGAGCTAGCGACGATCACTCGGAACCCTAGCTGCTCCATCATCTTCACCATCGCCGCTTGATTCAGGAACTTCCGTGTTCTCTGACGAGAAATTAGAAGCAACAATGGCGGATTACGTGAATCAAAAACGGATCTGGATTTCAATTTATACGTTCGTCTGATGAATTCTCTGAAATCCGGCATCGAATAGTAACCTTGTGGATTCTCCGATGCGTTTACGCCGAGGAATTTGTGGAATTTTAAACCGGTTACGGCTCCTGGAAAGCAATGGACGGATGAATCGACGGCCGGATTTATGATTTCGTGATCGGTGAGACGCGAAAACACTCGCCGGTATTTCCGAATGAATGAAGGCTTGTGATCGACGGTGATGAAGTGTACGCGAGATCTGAAGAGGCGAGAAGTGATGAATAAAGGTATGATGTTTTCGTTGAGTTCGTGGAATACGTTTCCGGTGTATCCGCCGGTTGAGAAGATCACGGCGGGGTGTTGGTGGTTATGATCGCAAGTTATAGGTCGTGGTGGCTCGGTGGTTGTGATGGTTACTGGTGAGATGTACTTCATAACGTAGGGACTTTCTTGCATTGCGTATGGCCGGACGACGGTGGTGGTGGTGGTGGTGGTCGGTTGCGATGGTGGCTGAAGGTGGACTTTGAGTTTGCTCATGACGATTTTGACAGGTTTGTTTGTTACACAAATTATAGATGATACACTGTTATCACATGCAAAGCCTGTTGAATCAAGCTTGGTTCGATCTTCACCTGTTTTCAAAAAAGAAAAGAAAGCCATTAAAGATTTATATATATATATATATATATATATATATATATATATATATATATACTATATATAGAGAGAGGGAGGATCATGCGAAAACAAACCAATTTACGAGAAAACAAGAAGGAATGTGGACCACATAATTTATTAATTAAAAAAATCATAAATAAAAAATAAAAAATAATTTTAGAAATTAGGATAATTATCATTTTAAATTAGATAAATCCTTAAAATTCTCATTATATATTTTAGATTTATTTATTTTTTAATTTCAATTATTTATTAATTATTTATTAGTTTTTTTTTTCTAAATATACTTTTAATAAAAAAAATCACAATTTTAACCAAATATCACATGTGATATCATTATATGAATATTTATGTATATCACATATCATATTATCACATGTGATAATTGTATATATTTTTGTTAATCATATGTGATTATGTATACTTCTATTTATAGATCTTTTTGTGATATAAATATTATTACATATTATTATTGTATATATTTTAGTAATCATATGTGATTATATATGTTTATAATTATAAATCTTTTTGTGATGTAAATATTATCACATATGATTATGCGTCATTTATATTCAGACATATATTGTCATATGTGATATTTACAAAAATCCATCTAGTGGGATCATATGTGATACATAATAACATATCACATGTTAAACGAAGTTAATCACATGTGATTCAAAACGTAAATCTAAAAGATAGAGAAAAAAATGGTGAAATAAAAAATGAATTAGTTATGGATATCACATGTGATATTTGATGAAAACTATGATTTTATCTAGAAAATAATAATATAAATTTGATAAAAAAAATTATGAATTTATTAAAATTAAAAAATTAAAAAAATAAAAGATATTATGAGATTTTAAAAGATTTTTAAGGATTTATCCAAATCAAATTGTAATTATCCTAAAAAAAATTTAAAATTTTTATTTATGTTATTTTTTAATTAATAAATCATGTGGCTCATATTTTTTCTCGCATTCTCGCAAATTGACTAACTTCTCGTTTGAACCTTCCCCTACATATATAATATATATATACTATATTATATTATAAACCACGGATAAAAAAACTCTTAAATACAAATTATTAGGCACAATTTAATATCATTTTATGCAAGATTTTAAAAATCTCTTAATTTACAAGTATCAAAGCATAAGATAGATACTATTGCAGGCTTCTAACACTCATCAATTTGGTATGTACAAGGTCTTACTTTTATGCAGACTTTTTCATATATCATTATTAATTAATATAGTATATTACTATAAATTTGTTTTAATTATATTATTAAATATGTAATTGGTTATTTTTTCTAGATTTCATTAAAATATATAAGATAATCATTAATTAAATTCTAACAAAATACTTAATTTTTTTTATATAAAAAACATTATATTATTAAGCCTAAATTAAACAAATTTATAAAAAAAACATTATCACTTTCTCAAAACCATCCAAAATCGTACTGTAAATCGATAAAAAAAACAAAAATAAAATGAAACATTAAAATCGTGATGTATCTCGCTGCATTGCGCGAGTACGCTTTTAGTATATAGAAGAGAAAAGAGAACGCTAACTATTTTAGAAAATAAGAAAACAACAAAAAATAACAGATCATGTGATTTTACATTAACCCGAAAAAATCAGACGCAAACGATGTTGGGCGCTACCTAAAAGTCGCACGCAAAAGGCGGTGTTGGGCGCAATCTAAAAGTCGCACGCAAAGTCGCATAAATTATATATGATTTTGTATGTACTCGGCAGTTCTCGTGTTTTTATTTAAATAGATACGGTTCTTGCCTAAACCCACCTCTCTCTCTATATATATATAGAAAGAGGGTGATTCAAACGAGAAACAATAACCAAATAAGATAATATAAAAACATGTAAATTACGTGCAAAATTACATATGATTTTACATACACGGTCAATGCTAAGGTTGCAACCAATGCGGCGTGAATCACAATGTGATTTCAGTGTAAAATTACATGTGATTCGATTGTTTTTTTTTTTTACCTTCACTTGTATTTTTGAACGATAAAAGGTTGATTTTTACCTTCACTGTGTTTACGCACTGAAAGTTCACTGTTTTTTTTACCTTCATAACAATTTGTCATGTAGATTTAATATTATTTTATTGTCTTACAGGTCTTAAAAAAAACATAATGGTATATGAAACTTGCATAGATTCATATAATATATGTTTTATGATCATGTTCTACGCATTTAAATTATATCATTCTTAGGTTATTTGCATTGATACGTGTAGAATGAAGGCCTGCAATTCCTGATTTTAGTTATTCATGGAACATTCCTAAATAATAATAATAATTAATTAATTAATTAATTACTATTATAATATAATGATAATAAAGAAATGCATCCCTCAATAGCGTCGCCCATGTGTAATATAATGACAGAAGTTGACATATTCAAGTTTGTCTTAACAAATGGTTCTTTTTGTGGTTTTGTAATTAAGGCTATATAGTTGTGATCCTTTTCCTCACCACCACTCCATCTTTATGCACATGAACAATATATTGACCAGAACACAAACTCTAATAAACAAAATTTAATTTGTATCTTAATCAAGTAGAGGGCTTAATTTGTTTAGATCATGAATAAAAATTAAGGTGCATATAAAGTCCAGTAATTTAATTACTATATATGTATATATATCCTTCGACGGGAACAATATATATATGGCATGAAATAATATTAAACATTAATGAAAACTTATAAACCCGATATACCGTGATTTAATTAAATTTATCACACGGTGTTCAATTCGTTTGGACTTATAAGAAGAAGCGGTAAAACTATAACATATAATTTGCAAGCTAGTGATTATATCCTGGAAATATATATATATATATATATATATATATATATATATGGGTATTGAGAAGAAGCACTGCATGGTTTTAGAGATTTAGACTTAATAATTGGTATTAATCCAGACTTATATGTATGATATATGCAGATGGAGAGGAGCAAACACCAAAGAAATGAAATATTTGCATGGTGTATTACATAGAAAAATAACAAAGCAAGAAAACCTCATAAACGCAGGTAAGTTCCCTTAAATTCAATCTTTTAGTTACACGAAATTTGTTGATAATATATATATATATATATATATAGAGAGAGAGAGAGAGAGAGAGACCTGATAGTAGTGTTGTTAAAAGAAATTGCAGAGACTGGTTATGATGATCATCATCCAGCTTCTTAACTGCAACATGATCAGGTTGCTTCCAATCTGATAAGATTTGCCTTCCTGCTGTAACTACAATATCCACTGGAATAACAACAATTAATTCAAACTTAATATTAATAATTAAGATCACCCACAAAAGAAAAGAAAATTAATTAGTAGAGAAATTAAACTAAAAACAATAGTTATATAAAATTGAATTAAAAGATATATATGATGTTAATTATTTACTTACATTTAATTTGTTGAGATGAAGGGTTGCCCTTAAAGTTGAGTTCAGCATAAAGCAAATGAAAAAGCAAAAAAGCACAAAGTGCTTGAGTTGCAAATAGAACCAACCTCCCTTTACCAAGCCTCCTCCTCGACTCTTTTTCAACCATTTTTTTTTAATTTTCTTTACCCCTCTAATATTGCGTTACACTGCTCTCCCTTCCCTTCATATATACAAATCTTACATGTGCCACAGTTGACTTGACCCTCACACACACACACACATATATATATATATTATATATGTATATATAATCAACACGTCTTTCTTTCTTTCTTTCTTTCTTTTCGAGGGTCGTTGTTTAATAACTTCCTCCCTCCCAAAATAAGTTAGTTTGTAATAAATTATGTTTATCTCTATATTTATTAATTAAGGATAAAGTTATTATTTAGTTAATTAAATAATATAATAATTATATATTTCTAAACTATGTGTATTTTTTATTATTTACACTTACTTTGGGACGGGACGGAAGAATTATACTAACTAATTAGTTTCCCGTCTCTATAAAATTATAAAAAATAAATAGAAAATTATTTTATGGAAAAGATTCAGAATTTAATAAGATCTAATTTGTCCTTAGTTTCGTTTGCTAACATATGTCATCAAAGTCAGAAACGACGGATAAATACAAATGTCTCCCTAATATGTTAATACATACATACATATATATATATATATATATATATAGGGGTTGTTTAATTTGCAATAGATATGGGGTCCAATATTTTTAATTAAAAAAACAGAAAAATAAAAATAAAATAACCGTCGATCATGAATCCGACGGTTAAGATGTGGGTTGCAACATTTTTAAGAGTTGCAAAATATCCTTCCACTATAAATATATATATAGGGGTCTAATCAAATGAGAACTAGGTAGTCTGTGGTAACCGTGAGATCCAATATGAGTCACTCATTCCATATAATTAATGTTATTCTTAAAATAAAGTAAAAGGATAATTTGGTAATTTAACAATTTTTATTTTTTATTATAAATAAAATCATTAATTACTCAATCCATAATTACCTAATTGATTACAATTTACCATATTTATCATTTTGAAATGGATGATAACCCACGCCTCTCCATAATGGTATCACAATGTATCACAGTGGGTATCATAGTGGGTATCACAGTGCATCTTGTATGTATTTTGAGTATCACGCTCATGATCGTTTGAATGTATATTTTTTTAACATTGTCAATGTTTTTAGGTATCACATTGTTTATTATAGTTGTATCACAGTGACATTATATTTATATCACAATGCGTCTTATATTTACTTTGGGTATCACACTGATGAATGTTTGTATGTGGGTCTCGAAGGTCAAATGTTATCGAGAGATAGAGAGAGAGAATCATAATACCTAAAATGCCCTTTAGTTAAAATTTAAAGTCAAATTACCAAATATATTAATTTCCTAATTTATTATTTGATATGTGGATGAGATTGGATCTCACAGTTATCACAAAATATACAGTTCTCCCTTGAATGACCCCCTATATATATATATATATATATATATATAGGGGTGGTTTCAATTAGAAACCAAATTTTATTGAAAACTTTGGAAACCAAATTTCAATCATTGATCTTTTTAATCAATGGTCAAGATTCATTTGAATTATATATAGTAATAAATTAATTAATTTATTAATAAAAGATAATAATAATATATCAAAAGGGTAAATGTGACTTTTTATTTTGTGTTTCAAATTTGGCAACAAAGATGAAATATGGTAATAAATAAATTAATTTATTAATAAAAGATAATAATTATATATGGTAATAAATTAATTAATTTATCAATAAAAGATAACAATAATATATCAAGACTACCTTTTTATTTGTAACACCCGTTTTTTCGTAAAGCAAGTTCCATCCTTCGTTGGTTATCTCTCCGCCTTCCGTCTATCTTTTTGAGTGGTAAATGTTGTGCTTTCGAACCTTGAGTCGACCCATGCGAGAATCTCGAGTTTCGACCTTTTTCGGGGCTCGGTATGTGTGGCGCGATTGTGACTCGCGATAGTGACATGTGTCACTATCGCGTGGCACAATCGCCGGGGGTGTACCACCCGCGGTACATTCCCCGCGAGAGTGCCCTCGCGATAGTGACAATGTCACTATCGCGTGGCAAGGTCGCCCGCGGCCCCTGTCTCCTAAAATGTCCGAATTCTCACCCTTTCTCCTCATTTCTCACTTCCATCTTCTTCCCTTTTCTCTCCCAAACACCAAAACTGTAACACCCCGAGTTTCGAGAGGTATCAATTCAAGTTAATACAGAAACCGATATATAAAGGAAAAATAAGATATTTAATTTTGGACTTGAATTCTGGATTTTATAATTTAGATAGATGAAGGATTCAATTACGAGTCCAACGGTTCTTTCCGGAGCGAAAACGGAGCTATAACGAAGAAGTTATGGCCAAAACAGTGAGCGAGAAGAAAACCGAGGTTTGAGCTGCCGTGAGTTGTGGCGCGACTTGGGGCCGCGTAACTCACTGTTCTGGAGGGAACGGGCGACTTATGCCGCGACTTAGGGTCGCGGCATAACCCGCGAAACACGCTGTCGAGATAAAATCCCGATGTTCAGCCATTAGACCTCATTTCTCAACCCCAAACCCTAACTCTCTTCCCCTTTTTCTCTCCCAAACCGACCCCAAACCCCAAAGTCGATCCCTAATCCATTTTGAGGGTTTTCCTCCCCAAACCACATGATTCTTCATCATCTAACTAGTTGAGATCATGAACCACCTTCATCTTCATCTCCTTCACCAAGTTCTTGGGGGTTTCATCTAGACCTTTAATCATTTGAAGATTGGAAGCTTATGGTTCATTTTGGAAGATCTACAAGTGTTTTGGTTGGTGATTCAAGCTATTGGTTGAGGTAATCTTCTCTTTCTTAAAGTATGGGAAATTAGGGTTTTGGGTATAAGTTGAGGTTTTGGTGTATAATGTTTGGGGAATGTTGTGTATGGTTGGATATGGTTATTTATGATTGGAAATATGTGGATCTAGGTTTTGGAAGAATCGTGCTTATGGATTCAAGTTCTTCAAGAAAGCTCTAAGTGGGGTAAAATCTAGATTTAGCCTAAATCTAGCAAGGTGAGTTCAAGTTGATTTGTGAAAACGGTGTACATGCCAAAATGTCTATTTTAAAGTGTTTATGTGTTCTACATGAAATTATCAAATGTTGGGATATTTGCTAATCTTTGGTTATTTGAGACATTTAACTTTACAAACTTTGTATAATACCCACATTTGGGATTTTTGGGCATTTTGATAAATGTGTTACAAACGAATGTGTTTTGAGGTCTTATTGCATAAATAGATCTTTAGTCAAAGAAATACACTTTTAAATATTTGTCGAGTCTTATGCATCGTCATGAAATGGAGTGTTTTATAAAGTATCACTTGCACATCTATGTGAGGTAACTTGAAAGAAAGTTTATAGTCTCATTTTATGATTTTCGTTCTTATCAGCAATTAAATTTGGAAAACGCATATTTTGTGTTATGAGTTCATTTGGAAAATGGATTGTCTCAACTAATGTTGAGTTTTGAACTAATCTCACTTTTGGTCGTGATGTTTGCATATCCGTTGGGTGAGTGCGTTTTATCGTGTTTTTATTCCATTTATTAATGAGTCAATGGGTTGCTAAGTCTGCGGCTTGGCATTGTTATTTTGATGGGGTTTTTGGACAATAGTCCAGTTTTGGTAGCTCGACTTCGAGCCTTGTTGGGCCTTATGTGTATTATTTGGCTTATTTGACGCATTGGGAGTCATGATCCCGTATTTGGTTTATTATTGTCCGGCGTTGGGACGATTAGTTTTCCACGTCGAGGCACGTTAGGCACCGGATGTGGGTGTAAGACCTTCGTGCTGCACGTTAAGGTACCGGATGTGGGTATAAGTCCTTCGTGCTCAAGTATTACGATATTGGATGAGGAGCTCAACCTAGCAACCCTTCGGGGTTGAACTTGAGTTTCCGTGGGTGTATGTTTAAAGCCACTGAGCCTGACATCCCTTGCGTGTACTTTTGTTTATATGACTAGTCATAACAACATAAAATGGGCTTACTTTGTGGACCGTCACATTTTATGGAATCGGGAATCCCCCGTCACCGAAAGGTGTTATTTTTGGGTATTGAGTTTTATTATCCAAGTTTTCGGTGACGCTTTGTATATTTGGGTTTTAGCCTTGATTTATGGGTTAAGTATTATGCCCCACCCGTGTTTGGGTGTTTTGAAATATAAGGTTTAACCGTACTTTCTTAAATGGAGAGTTCAAGTTATATTTACGCTTTGAGTGAGTTTTGGGTTAAAGCTAATTTATGAAGGGGCGGTTTACATTGGTATCATCATTTTGTAGTAGTTTGATTTGAAAAATGTCCAAGTTGGTGTTCTCCGTCTAAAATGCATATTATTGGAAAACGAGTCGTTTGCATATTCAAAGCATATCTTTTGAAAGATTATGAATTGAACTGCATTATCTATTTTCACAGACATCTTATTATATGTTGAAAACTCTTGAGTTCACTAGGCGTTAAGCCTAACCTTTTTTTATTTGTCGGCATGTGCATCAGGTTCCAGTTGGGAGTTGGGTTCTAGCAGTTCTATGAAGCGTAGAGCCTTAGCTAGACATTAAAGTAAGTAATTGGTGAAGTCTTCCGCAAGTTGGAGATAGTGACTATCTTTGGGTTTTAGTAGCACCCGTCCTTATTATAAACCGTATGTATAGATTGAATGTTTGTGTATTGAAGTTGAATCTAAATTGTGGTTGTCGATGATTCAATGATTGATTTATTTAGAAAATTTTAAATAAGTTGCTATTTCCAGATTTTAGGGTGTTACAAAAACCGAACCCTAAACCATTTTGAGGGTTTTCCCCCTTGAACCACATGATTCTTCATCATCTAACTAGTGGGATCTTGAACCACAAAACCTCCATCTTCATCTTCCTCATCAAGTTCAACGGTTGGGAGCTCGGGTTGAAGTGTTGGATTTGGTGTTTTTGGAAAGTCTCGTCATCTTTTATGGTAAGCTTCTTTGATTTAAGGTTATATATGTTCTTTGGGTGTTTCCCTAGTGTTTGGTTTATCAGATCTCGGATTTGTTAATTTTGGAGAAACTATGGTTTTGATCTCGTTTAGGGATTTTTGGTATTTAATGTTGGGGAATGTTTCTATGTGGTTGTTTATGGATATTTATGGTTTGGAGTGTTTGGATCTAGGTTTTGGAAGTTTTCGGCTTGAGGATTCAAGCGGTCTTCAAAAGAGCTCGTTGGGTGAAATATAGATTTAGCCTAAATCTGGCAAGGTGAGTTCAAGTTGATTTGTGAAAACGGTGTACATGCCAAAATGTTTATTTTAAGGTGTTTTACATGAAATGGTTAACTGCTGATAAGTTTTGAGTATTTTGAAGTAAAATATGTTTTACTTGGTTATTTGTCAAAATGTGAGTACCTTGATAAGTTTTCATATTTGGTAAACTTGGGTTGTGTTAACCTCTTAAAATGCTTATATTGGGTTTTGAACATTTCAACAATTAAATAGCATGATTTACGTATTCTTTGTAATTTTGTACAAGAAAGATCTATTTTATGATTTATGCATCTTTGACGGTTTTGCTCAAATGAAGTATATTTCATGTTACATGCATCTTGGTGTAATAGTATTCATAAACCCTTTGGAAAACCTTTAGTCTCATTATCGGTTGAGTTTTGGGTTAATCTCGTCTTTGAAGTATGTGTCGTCGTAAACATTGTTTAAAGACATTTCATCAGTTGGGGGGACCGGTAATTGTTGGTCAAATGGATTTTGAGCAGCTTAGCTCGGTATTGGCTTAAAAGAGTCTTGAGGACATTTGTCCGGTTTTAATGGCTCGATGTGGAGTCCAATTTATGATTTACATCTTAATGCATTTTATTGCATGTTATTGATAATTACAGACTCAAGTGCTTTAGTCATTCAGGGATAGTCGTGTAATCTTAGACTGTGTTGCATTGGATCCATAGGAAAATAAGTCAGTCTTATTTGATGGTCAATTGAGTGGTACGGGGTTGGACTTCGGGACTCATGGTTTATGACCTTGTCTTTACGAGTAGGCACTAAGAGTGGTTGAGTTCCGGTTAAGCTATTATTACTATGGGGAGTCCTCTGATGGGCGTTGGGACCTTCGCCATGTGGGGCAATGCCTTCGTTGTATCCCCCGTGTGCCGAGCCTTTGGCGGTAATTCCAGTGTTGTTCGCTAAGGTCAATTATCTCTTCGGGTGAAACTTGTTAAGAGATTGTAGGGACACTTGGGCTTGCGTGTTGTGAAGTGTCGTACGATCAACGTTGTTTGAGTGGCATACTTTTGTGTTCCTCCGCTCTCAACGGATACGGGTATCCCCGTTGTCGGCCCGCTGTATTTTGGATATTTAATTGTCCATGCTTTTATATTTGGATTTCATTCCACTTTAAGGTCGCGTGAGTATTAAGCTTCAGTTTCATGTTTTAATGGCGTATCATATTTATATGGATTGTTGTCCGTCATTTAAGGGTCGAGTATTATGTCCCACCCGAGTTTTTGGGTGTTTTGGGCTATGAGGTATTATTTACATTTTAGCACATTTGAGTACCGAACTATGACCCCGTTATGGGTGAGTTACGGGTTGCATCGTTTTATAAGAAATGTGTGTTTGAGAGCATTGTCTTTAAAAGTGCATATTATGAGAAAATGTGTCGTTTCCATTGTAAGTATAATATTTCGAAGGATCTTGCTTTAAACTAATTTCCTTTCTTTTAACGATATATTCATTCATGTTAAAACTCTTGAGCTCACTAGGCGTTAAGCCTAACCTTTTTATTTGTCGGCATGTGTATCTGTTAGGTCATCTAAGATTTAAAGATAACCTCTCCTTAGTCTTTATTGATGATTGAACCTTGTATTTTGATTTATGGTTCTTTGTAATAGCTTAGTTAGTTTAACAGATCGGTAAGTCGAAGACAAACCGAATTCAACATGAAGGAAGTCTACAATGCGGATTGAGATGGACTTCAAAAGAGAACTAAGCCTATCTGCCGATTTCATTTTGGCAGATCATACCCTTGCCGATTTGTAATCGGCAATTCTTATCCTTGCCGATTTATTGTTCGGCATTCCTTCTCATTAGTGCCGAACTGTTCTTTCGGCACATACCTCAGTTACCGAATTCCTCTTTCGGTAGTCTTCCTCTTACAGATTGCTTCTTTATCTTGTAAGAGCATTTATGTTAAATCCTCATGATTTGACATACTTCCTCATTCCCAATGATCTTCTGACAATGGGAATGGAAGCTTCTTTCTTCCTTAAGAAGATATACAGTTAGTCTTAACTTGATTGAGACGTATACTTTCTATTTGATCTCAAAAATATTGTCTCTTGGATATTTTATAATAGATAGTGTACTTTCATAGCACAAAATTTACCTTTTGTGTTATGACATGTCACATCAAATATCTTATAATTTATTGACAATATCTCAACCACCCTTGTCTTAACTCCTACTTGTCCTTTGCACTCATTACATTGGATAGTATTTAAAGGATGGAAGTAGCACCTTGCTACTCATGCTTTCAGCTCAAGTTTTGGTATTCACAAGATTTCAAGCAGGTTGATAGTTTTCTTTTGTCTCTCTAAAGTTTAAGTCTTTGTGTTCTTAATATCTTCTAAGTGTTAGGTTGTTTAGAGTAGTTCTTAACTATTCTTATTTTGCAACAATCTTTATTTCTCTTTGTGTAATTCTTGATATTCATTATCAATAAAAGAATTAAAATTAAGTAATTTTTTGTTATTGTATTCAACCCCCCCTTCTACAATACTTGTTTACTTTTTTGGGACTAACAAGTGGTATCAGAGCAGTTGGTTTAATCTAATAAACCAGATCCGTAATTGCTTCTCCTTCTACAAAACCTGAGTCTTCTTCTCAAAACTCTTTTTACTCTGACAATGGATCTACTGTTAAACCTCCTAAGTTCAACTCGAACAACTTCTCCTTATGGAAAAGTAGGATGATGCTCTTCCTTGAAGGAGCTGACAGTCGGTATCTTACCATTCATAGTGAAGGTCCTCTTATCCCAAAAGTCTGGGATAGATTTGTCAAAACTCCTAAGGATAAAGAAAATAAAAAGGACAATCTTTTTCAAGTTTCCGATGACTCGTCAGAGGAGGAAAGAACTTCTGCCACTGGTCGATATGTCTTGAAAACGACCAAAGAATACAATGATGAAGATAGGCGCATTATTGGACTTGATTCCAAAGTGCGAACCATAATTGCTCAATCACTTCCTGATGAAGTGTACCAATCTCTTGTCAGTCTTAAAACTGCAAAAGAAATGTGGTCAACCCTATGTGTTTTGTATGAAGGTACAAATGAAGTAAAGAAATCTACGAAAATCTCTCTTGTTCGTAGATACGAATTCTTTTCTCATGAAAAAGGAGAATCTCTTCCCTCCTATTACAACCGTTTTAACAGTCTCTTAAATGAGTTAAAACTTGTTGGAAAACTTGATGACAACGAGGAAATCATATGCAAATTTATGGATGGTCTTCCAGATTTCTGGAATACCCTTTCCACTTGCATTAAGACTTCCAGGGACTTGGAAAGCCTTCCTCTCACTTCTCTCTATGGTATGTTTCTTAATCACGAACAAACCCAACTTCAAAGGAAAACCATCTATAAAGAAATAAGAGCCCCCTCTATGGCACTTATCAGTGATGGCACCAAGAAATCTGTGTGTATTCCTCGTATAACCTACCCTTCTGATGATTCAGATAGAGAAAGCCATGAAAATCTGAATCACTCCTCGGAAGCTTATCTAAGTGAAGGTGATGATGAAGGAGAAGATTCCTCTGTCAATCTTTTAACTGAGGAGATGGGCATGCTTGCAAATTTCTCTAAGTTACGAAAGAACTCATCTCTTAAATTTCAAAGAAACAGAAATTTTTCTTCTTCTAAAAACTCCTTGAACAAATCCAAGGAGAATTGCTATGCATGTGGTAAGAAAGGCCATTTTGCATCTGAATGTAGAAGCAATCCTTCTAGGATTTCTAAATCTAATTCTTCTAACTCTTCTAAAAGAAGACATCTTCGATCTATTTCTACAGGAAGATCGCATCCAAGAAAACCTTCTCCGTCCTCTTCATTCAAAGAGTTTTCCGATAAAGCCGACAAATACAAAGCCAAATACAGAAGAGAGAAAGAAAGAAATTTCAACTCTCAACGAAAAGGCAAAGGCTTGATGGCAGAAACCCTAGACTGGGCAGACGAACCCACTTCAGACAGTGAGAACCAAAAGACTCCTGCTCAAGGATGGACTTCACTGCTGAGTGCTCTTCCTCTTCTTCTCAGGTCTATGGGCATCATCAAACTTGGTATCTTGATAGCGGATGCTCACGACATATGACCGGGAACAAATCTCTTCTTCTGAACTTTGTAAAAGAAAAGGGACCATCTGTAACTTTTGGTGATAACCCTCGCGGTTCCACTAAAGGTTATGGAACTCTTTCTAACTGTTCCATTACTTTTAACAAAGTTGCCTACGTGGAGGGACTGATGCATAATCTTTTAAGCATCAGTCAACTATGTGATTTAGGTTACTATGTGATTTTCAGAGAAATTGATTGTCTCATCACTGATAAACGGTTTCACACTATCCTATCTGGCTTTAGAAAGGACAATGTGTACGTCATCAATATGAATGACAAGTCAACTGAAGATGAAAGCATCTGCTTCATTTGTGAAGACTCTGAAAAGAAGAACTGGCTCTAGCATAAACGTCTTTCACATCTAAACTTCAAGACGTTAAATGCTCTATCCAACAGAGAACTTGTTGTCGGCTTGCCGAAAATCTCCTTCTCAAAAGAGAAGCTTTGTGCAGCTTGTGAGAAAGGCAAACTGACAAAATCTTCCTTCAAATCAAAACAGTGTGTTTCTCTATTTCTACCCCTCTACAGATGCTGCATATGGATCTATGTGGGCCTGTCAGCACACCCAGCCTAGGTGGAAAAAGGTACATTCTTGTAATTATTGATGAATACACATGTTATACTTGGGTATTCTTTCTCAGGTACAAAAGTGATACATCCGAAGAAATCATCAACTTCATCAAGAAATCTGAAGTTCTCAACGGTCAACTAGTCAGATCTATCAGAAGTGACAACGGGACCGAATTCAGAAATGCTACCTTGGATACCTTTCTCTGTGACAAAGGTATTTCTCAAAACTTTGCAGCTGTAAGAACTCCACAACAAAATGGTGTTGTGGAAAGAAAGAATCGTACGCTATGTGAAGCTGCAAGATCAATGCTGAGTGAATCAAATCTGCCAACCTATTTTTGGGCTGAAGCTGTCTATACAGCTTGTTTCACTCAAAATCGATCTATTATTGTGAAAAGACACAACAAAACTTCCTATGAAGTCTTCTATGGCCGAAAACCGAACATTAGTTTTCTCCATGTTTTCGGTTGTCAGTGTTTCATCTTGAATGATCGAGAGCATCTTGGTTAATTTGATCCCAAAGCTGATGAAGGTATTTTTGTGGGTTATTCTCTCTCTTCTAAAGCCTACAGAGTATACAATCTAAGAAGAAAATGTATTGATGAGTCAATACATGTGAAGTTTGATGATCACAAGACGTCTTCACTATCTTGTGATGACACTGAACTTCATGAATGGGTTATTTCCTGTGTTGGAAACGAATATCCAAATACTCTAACTTCAGGACCTCCTTATGTACCATTCTCGGTATCTTCTTCTTCCCTACATCATGGTTCGGCAGTTCCCTCTCCAGCTACCGAACCCATTGCTCCTACCGAATCCACATTTTACACCGAACCTTCCTTACATACCTCACCTAATCTTCATACTCATCCTATACTCACCGATCCTTCACCTTCAAACACTTTCCCTGAACCTCTTCCTCCAGCTCTAAAATGGACCAAAGATCATCCGATACATCAAATTATTGGTGATCAGCAAGCAGGTGTCCAAACCAGAAGAGGTGTTGGAAATATTTGTCTCTATGTGAATTTTCTCTCTATTATCGAGCCAAAGAAAATTGATGAAGCTCTGACAGACTCTTGTTGGGTCACTGCCATGCAAGAAGAGTTGTCTCAATTTGAGAGAAACAAAGTATAGAGACTTGTGCCAAGACCTTTCGGTAAGACCATTATCGGTAAAAAATGGGTTTTCCGAAACAAGATGGACGAAGTCGGCACTGTAATCCGAAATAAAGCCAGACTTGTTGCTCAAGGATATAGGCAGGAGGAAGGTATTGATTATGATGAAACTTTTGCTCCGGTTGCGAGACTTGAAGCAATAAGAATCTTTCTTGCTCACGCTGCTCACAAAAACTTCCGGGTCTTTCAAATGGATGTTAAGAGTGCATTTTTCAATGGAGAACTTGCTGAAGAAGTCTATGTGAAACAACCACATGGCTTTGAAGATCCCGCTCATCCGTACCATGTGTTCAGACTTGACAAGGCCCTCTATGGTCTGAAACAAGCTCCTCGTGCCTGGTATGACACCTTGTCTGACTTTCTTCTTTCCAACCAATATACCAGAGGTAAAATTGATAATACTCTTTTTCTCAAGAAAACAAAAGGTAATATCATTCTTGTTCAAATCTATGTGGATGATATCATTTTTGGTGCCACTGATGAAAATCTTTGTCAGGAGTTTGCCTCCCTCATGAAAAGTAAATATGAGATGAGTATGATGGGCGAGCTAACTTTCTTTCTTGGTCTTCAAATTAAACAATCCTCTGACGGTATTTTCATTTGTCAGAATAAATATATTCGTGATCTGTTGAAAAAGTTTGATTTTGAAAATTGTTCTTCCATGAAAACTCCAATGGCACCACTGTTGGTCCCGAAGGTGCTTAACAAGTTTGTAGAAAGGGGGGGGGGTTGAATACAAACACAGAAATTAAAGTTTAATAAATTGTTTATTGATAAATCAAAATACAATTTACAAGTTTGTTGCGGAATAAGATTAAGACAGACTCAATCTAAACAAACTTAAGAAACACTAAGATGGTTGCACAAGAAATTCATAGAATGGGGGATTTTTAGAGAGATAGAAAACAAGGGTTTCTATTTTGGAGTTCAAGGATTGAGCACACCTTCAGATGAAGGAGTGAGCTTCCTATTTATACCCAATGCATTAAATGCATGGCAGGGTACTTTACACGTGGCATTCATAGATTGGCTTTGGTAGTCTTACTTTTGGAGACATGCTTTTGGCCGCTTTATGAACAGTGTAGTTGACAGAGTTGGTGTACGATTTGTGGCAGAGACGTGTCCGTTCTGACACATCGTACTGGTTGTGCAAGGTAAGACAAAAGAAAACTTGAGGCATAAGCTTTGTGATCGTTGATCGCTGAGTATCTCTTCTTCCAGAGATAAAGAAGTTCAGCTATCGCTGAAGCTTTTCCTCAGGCTTCTTCGCGTAAGTAGATGTCTGATCTTCGCTGATATCCGCATCAGGTCACTAGTAGACTTATCTATTGTTCAGTGGCTTCGTCTTCGATTCAGCTATGAACTATGTTGACGCGAGACTTGTCTTCAGGGATTACGTTAACTGTGTTACATGGGAAACGATCAGCGATGACTGAACAGACTCAGTTTGATCGCTGAAAGTGAAACACTAATACATATTAAATGTTTACAGAAAGGTCATCAGTGATAACTGAACAGACTCAGTCTGATCGCTGATGATGAAACACTAATACATATAATAACGTAATTTTCACTAAGTATAAAAGAGGGTCGTTATCAAATCACTGAGAGAGTTTGGATCAACAATCTCCCCCTATTTGATAATGACAAAGTAACAAAAGAAAATTACTTTATGATTCAAAATATAGGAATAAAAAGGACTCATAGAATGCATGTCCCAATTACTATTTTGAGGGATCTTTTACAGTACTGATAGGGTTAAGTACATCACTGCGATTTTCATTTAATTCAGGGATGGAATTACAAGATATGAAAAACATAAGTACAAGTGAGTAACTAACTACTGTAAGTATAACTAACAGATTACAGAGAAGGAAACTAATCTATCAGCTATAAGAAGATTTAGGAGGATTGATCATATACTCAGGTATTTCTTCTCCTTTCTGTCTTCGTTCCAGAGATTCTTGACTGATAATTTCTTTAATTTCTTCAGCAGCAGGGAAGAAGTCACACCATAAGCATAAGAGATCCTTGAGATGATTCAGAGGACAGATAGGAATCTCAGAGATTCTTTGAAATCTGAGTTCCTCATCATCATCTCTGAAGAATATTCCATAAGGATTGTCGATTACTTGACCAGCTTGGAAAGGACCACCAGGAGGCAGAGATAAGTCCAGAACTGAAAGATCAGGAGGAGGACCAAACAGTGCATCTCTTGAAAATTTGATAGAAGTTTCATTCCTGATGATGGCGACATCTTCAGAGGAGGAAGACCCAATTTTTCTCTTGAGTTTCAAAGATTTGGGAGGAAGAGGAGATGGCAGCTTTAGTACAGAAACGACTCTATTTATGAGGGCTTCAAGAAGTCCTTCAACGTAGCCTCTGTATGTAGATTTGGATTTCTTCAGCGCATCCCAGAACTCTAACCATTCCGTAAATCCGAAGCTCTCAAGTTTTGATACGTACATTGCTTTTTGGGTTCCATCCTCTCTGGTAATCTCCATGGTCACTGAGAGTTGATCTTTCTTCTTGCGACCAGAGATAGTCACGGATGATATTGGAAGAAGATCAGAACGATAATCCATCTTTTGTTTGCACCATTAGATAGACTTATCGTTGATCTCTTGTTCTTTGAAGCGTTCCTCTTCAATTTCTTTTAGTAGTGCAACTTGAACTTCCACAGGTTTGCTTTTCAGCTTTTTGTCCTTAACTTGAGAGGATTGAATCTTTAAAGCGAGTTGGGCATCTCATTTGCATTCAGCTTCTCAGCTTCTCAGCTTTGGCAGATTCTTCTCTTTCAGCTTCAGTGAGGAAGTCGAGCTCTGTGAATGTTTGAAGAGGGATTTTCAGCCGTTGACTTTCTAGTTGAGCGATCATTTCAACTCTTTTCTTTACCACTTCCTCTGACCAATGAGATGGTCGAGAGGGCCTTCCTGGATGGACCAGGGAATCTTCTTCTTCTTCTTCATCAATCTCAGCGATAGAGATTGGGATTATTTCTTCAGCGATAGCAGCTGGAATTATTTGTAGTTCAGAACCCTTAAGCAGGGGTGAGAACTGTCTGGTTAGAAAAAGAAGGAAAGAAGGGATAAGTGTATTTTTAGAACGAGAGAGATAAAGGCTAGAAAGGAATAGGGGTTTGGAAAGAGTAGAAGAGTGGTACAATTGAAAGACATACCTGAGAAGGATGCTCCCCCTCAGATTGTGATCCAGTCCTCAAGCATTCTTCAGCGATCGGTTGCTTGTCTTTGCTTTGCGAAGGAACACTTGAAGATGTATCACCTCTCACCCCTGTTTTGACAACCTCTTGCGAAGTTGTCCCTGATACGACGTTCGGCTTAGAGAACCACATAGATTGGTCTTCATCATCGTCGTCGTCATCGGAGGGCTGATCCTTTTCTTGATCATCAAGATCTAGATCATCTTCCTCTTCATCGTCTTCTTCCTCATCCTCTTCAAAGAGAATGGAGTGAATTGATGAGGATTCTTTTGCCTTCTCCCCCTCAGATTGAGAGGGAGGTTCCTTTGAAGTCTTAGCTTCCCCAGCAGCAGCAATAGAAGTTTCTTCAGTTTTCTCCCCCACTTTGTCATTATCAGCGGTAGGGGATTGTTCAGCTGCTGGAGTAGCTGTTGAAGCTTTTAGCACTTGAACGTCAGCCTCCAGACGCTTAACCCGGTCTTCAACCGCAGGGATGTCGCACGTGGCATCATGAATGAATTCCACAGCGATGTTGAGGTTGGTACGATCATCTTCAGTGAAGGAGGGAGGCAGCGCTGGAGCTGGTGCATTCACTTTCTGTAGAATTTGCTGAAGAAGGGACATGCAGAGGTCAACCTTTGAAGAGAGTCCCTGAACTTCAGCGGTAAGAGACTCAAATCGCCCTTGAAAGAGTCGAGAGGACTCTTTGAGTTGGACGACTTGTTCTTCAACAGCTGAAAGTTGAGAGTTCTCAGCTTTAGATGAGCAAGTGGCGGTCAACTTCTTCAGCTCCTCACCAGCCTGATTTACGGCGCTGGTGGTTTCATTGATGGTGTTGGTGAGTGCGTCCACCTTTTCTCCTAGACTGTTGACATGTGTGTCAACAGACGCCAAGCTAGGACCTGAAAATAATGTTAGTTCAGATATGGGCTTATTTGGAGAGGGGGGGAGAGAAGTGTTTAGGATTATAGGTGTACCTGACGTATCAAACATTTTGTAGAACTGCATAGATTCCTCAAAAGTTTGATGCTCAGGTCCTATAGGGAAAGAAGAGGTGGCGGGTTCAGAGACCAAGTGAGGAGAGAAGGGAAGAGTTTTGGGGATAGAAGTAGGGATGGGGTTAATCTCAGTGAATGAGGTAGTAGGTGGGGTTACTGATGATGTGACAGCGAGTGAGATCGCTGACACGGCAGTATGAGTGACTGCTGAAGTTGTGGAGGAAAGACCCACAAATGCATCTAAGGTAGCTTGTTGAGAAGCTCCCTCAGGTATAGTACTAGAGGGTGTACTTTCCTTAGTCTTTTTGCCTTTTTTGGAAGGACCAATCGGACTAGCTGATGGTCGTTTAGAAGTAGTGGTAGCGACAGGGATAGCAGACGAAGGAACCGTCTGCGTGGTCGCTGAAGATGAAGAAGAATGGAGAGAGAGACGAGAGCGAAGGAGAGAGATACTTACCTCGTCGGCGAGTGGCTTGACCTCCAGTGATCGTTGACCTACCCTGGCAAAGGTGCCATCATCTTTGGTGGGATAGGTGTTGGGATAGAGGAACTTGATATACGTACATATGAAGCGTACGTATGAGATCTTGGGATCTCGTTCAGGCTTCTCTAATCTCGACCTCAGATCTTCAAAGATGGCTGTGGCGTAGTCAAAGTTTTGACCAGCGATAACGGAGTAGGCCATCTGCAGTTGTGTTTTGCTGGCTTGATCCAGCGAACCACTCTTCCCACTCATGCACTGAATTATGTGCGAGAAGATAAAGTTCAGTTGTGATGGCATCTGAGCTTTTAGGATCTTGGTGAGCTTCTTGTTGGGAATAGAAGATCTTGGTTTGTTTTCCCAACAATAGTGGGGAGTGCATCGAACCCACTCTTTGGTTTGTCAGGGAATCTTAAAGATTTCCTGAGGCTAAGAGCGGTCATGCTCCCTGGCCCTAATTCCGTGCTGAACGAGATAGCAGGGACTCGTTCGCCTTTCCTGTTGGTAAGTTCAGTTGCATCAGCAGTGAACCAGAACTGCTGAAGTAGAGTCTTAGAGGGCTTGGGATCCACAGTGATCGCGTAAGCTATGCATGACTGCTTGAGGAATTCAGCAGCTTCCACCAGATGTGGGTATTTATCAGCTTTGAAGTCGAGTCTGGCCAAATGATTACATTTAGTAATCTCAACTTCAGTGAGAGCGAATCATACATGCTTGGAAGCAACGATTGAAGACTGTGTCATTTCTGTTATGGAAAGAGGCATAATAGAAGAAATGATTTAGATTAAAAATAATATGATTACCAGTTTCCATAGAAGAAGGGAAACTGGAAAACTATCAAGTTATTTTTAGGAGAAAAATAGTGTTCTGGGTAGAAAGAATGAAGAACACTTTAAAACCAAAAGGTTTTTATTTAAAAACATAAAATCAGAAAGAATGATCTTTAGTTTTTACAAAAAAACGTTTTATAAAATCCATAGATTACGTGTAGGATTTTAAAAAGAATAAAAAGTATACGAACAAAGCATATAAACATGAAATAAACCTGTGTATCTTGAAGAAAAAAGAGTTGCAGATTCAATATTCTGGGTTTACTTGCTTGAGTGTTCTTGAGAGAATGTTTCTTGCTTTGAAAGTTTTGAAAGCGTAAACCGTATAAAGGAGAGAAGAATTCCTTTTATACGAAGAGAGAGAAGAGAGATAAGAGAGAGAATGAAGCGGGAAAAGAAAAAAGATCATCATGACATTGACACGTTCCACGAAGTTGATTGGATAGAAGGGCAACGGACGAACGTGTCAGAAAAGGCATGTCGTGGATTGTCGGTTCAAATGACGTCATAGAAGAGAGAGACTGTACATTTGTCCGTTTTGAAATGATCACTGAAGAAAAGTCAGCGATAGATTTTCCTTTTTAAAAGTATCCTTTTTAGAAAAGATAGGGATAGTTTTTCCTTTCAAAGGATCACTGACTAGAAATATCAGTGATTAATGTATTTTTCAAAAAGCTTTTAATCATTTGAAGAAAGTTCGGTGATTAAAGTTAAAAAAAAACATCTTTGAGGGAAAGGAGAAAACATACCTGAGAGTCAGAATGTTTATCAGAGAGAATGATGAGAGGGGAACTTTTGATTACTAACATAATACATGAACGCTGAAGAATTATTCTTCGAGGTTCAGCATTCCAAGCTCACTGATGAGAAAGTTGAACCTTGTCTCATCAAGAGGTTTGGTGAATATATCAGCAAGTTGAAAGTCAGTAGGGATAAAGTGAAGTTCAATATCACCATTCATCACATGATCTCTGATAAAGTGATATCTGATCTCTATGTGTTTTGTCTTTGAATGTAGCACTGGATTATTTGCTATAGCGATAGCACTAGTGCTGTCGCAATAGATAGGAATCTTTGACAGCTGAAGGTCATAATCTAATAGTTGATTTCTCATCCATAAGATTTGAGAACAACAGCTTCCAGCGGCTACGTATTCAGCTTCAGCTGTGGAAGTGGACACAGAATTTTGCTTCTTGCTTGTCCAGCTTACCAGCTTTCCTCCCAAGAGTTGACATCCACCAGTGGTACTTTTTCTGTCAAGTTTACAGCCTGCAAAATCACTATCAGAATAACCAGTTAGATCGAACCCTGAGTCTTTGGGATACCAAAGACCGAGGTTAGGAGTTCCTTTCAGATATCTGAAAATTCGCTTTACAGCGATCAGATGGGATTCCTTGGGTTCAGATTGATAGCGTGCACATAAACAAGTAGAGTACATGATGTCAGGTCGGCTTGCTGTAAGATACAGCAATGAGCCTATCATTCCTCTATAGGCAGTGACATTAACAAGTTTTCCAGATGGATCCTTGTTAAGTATCAGCGGTGGTGCCATAGGAGTTTTCATCGCTGAAGTTTGTGTGAGTTCAAACTTCTTCAGCATATCTTTAACATACTTACCTTGGCAGATAAAAGTACCTTTGTCAGATTGTTTAATCTGAAGACCAAGAAAATATGTCAGCTCACCCATCATACTCATTTTATATTCTTTCTTCATTCTTTCAGCAAAGCGAGTACAAAGAGATGGGTTAGTAGAACCAAATATTATGTCATCGACATATATTTGTACAAGAATTATATGACCTTTTATCTTCCTGAAAAATAACGTATTATCAATCTTGCCACGTTCAAAATTTTCAGAGATAAGAAAAGATGAGAGAGTGTCATACCAAGCACGAGGGGCTTGTTTTAGACCATAGAGAGCCTTATCCAATTTATAAACATAATTTGGATGCTTAGGGTCATAGAACCCTGGTGGTTGTTCTACATAAACTTCTTCATTCAGCTTTCCATTCAGAAAAACTGATTTTACGTCCATTTGATAAACGATGAAGTCTTTATAGACTGCATAAGCTAAGAATAGTCGAATTGCTTCGAGCCTGGCCACAGGGGCAAAGGTTTCATCATAGTCTATGCCTTCCTCTTGTCTGTATCCCTGAGCAACAAGTCGAGCCTTGTTGCGGGTTACAGTTCCATGTTCATCTAACTTGTTTCTAAACACCCATTTGGTGCCTATTACAGTTTTATCAGATGGTCTAGGAACGAGATTCCAAACTTTGTTTCGAGAAAATTCAGTCAGCTCTTCTTGCATAGCGCTGACCCAGTTTGGATCTCTGAGGGCATCATCAGTCTTCTTTGGTTCTATTAAGGAGAGAAAGTTTACAAAGAGACAGATATTACCTGAGCTTCGTCGTGTCTGAATACCTGCATCTGGATCACCGAGAATTTGATCTATTGGGTGATCTCTTGTCCATCGCTGAGCAGGAGCATGATTGCTTAACTCAGAGGTTGGATCAACAATTGGAATGTTTACTGATGAGGACGTTTGAGGTTCATCAGCAATTAACTGTTGAGTAGGTTCACTAGAGAGGTTTCCAGATGAAGGCAGATTTGATGGTGGTAATGTGTTTAGAGGTTCAGCTGAAACCCATGAGGTGGATTCAGCGGTGGGAGGTATGATACTTGGTTCTTCATCAACAATTGGAGTTTCAGTGTGCTGATGGTTTGAGAAAGGTTCAGTTTCTCTATAGTGAGAGAGCATCCAAGTATTCAGTTCTTCATTGTCAGCGATTGGTTTAGAGTTCGCTGAGCGCGTTTCATCAAACGTGACATGAATGGTTTCTTCTACGGTTTGTCTTCTCTTGTTGAAAACTCTGTAGGCTTTGGAGATGGAGGAATATCCTAAAAATATTCCATCATCGGCTTTTGGGTCGAACTTTCCAAGTTGATCTTTGTTGTTTAAGATAAAGCACTGACAACCAAAGATATGAAGAAAGCTGATAGAAGGCTTCCTTCCAAGAAAGAGTTCATAAGTTGTCTTCCCAAATCGCTTTATTATCAGCGATCTGTTTTGAGTAAAACATGCAGTGTTTACAGCTTCTGCCCAAAATTGAGTAGGGAGGTGAGAATCGCTGAGCATTGATCTAGCAGCTTCTATGATCGTTCTGTTTCTTCTTTCAGCGACTCCATTTTGCTGAGGTGTTCTTACTGAGGAGAAGTTGTGAGAGATTCCCTTGTTCTCAAAGAAATTGTTCAGGGAACTATTTTTGAATTCAGTTCCATGATCACTTCTTATTGATCGAACAG
Organism: Arctium minus; assembly: GCA_954870635.1. Taxonomy (NCBI): domain Eukaryota; kingdom Viridiplantae; phylum Streptophyta; class Magnoliopsida; order Asterales; family Asteraceae; genus Arctium; species Arctium minus. Next base: position 97,336,122 of record OX941087.1, read on the forward strand.
TAAGATTATTCAGCACTTCCATCTTTTTGACAAAAGATATTAGTTCTTCTGGAGTATCATTCTTACAGCGAAGAAAAATAACCCAGGTGTAGCGAGAATATTCATCTACAATGACAAGCGTATATTTCTTTCCAGCTATTGATTGGATGTTGACAGGGCCAAATAGATCCATATGCAAGAGCTGAAGAGGACTTGTTACTGAGGAAACTTGTTTCGACTTGAAACTAGCTTTTGTTTGTTTTCCTTTTTCACATGCTGAGCAGAGAGATTCTTTAGCATATGAGTGCTGAGGAAGACCAGAAACCAGTTCCTTAGATGAGAGAGAATTCAGGGTTTTGAAGTTTAGATGAGAGAGCCTTTTATGCCATAGCCAGTTGACATCAGAAGAGGCCTTAGAGAGAAAACATAGGTTATCAGTGATAGTAGAGTCCATATCTATTACATAGACATTTTCTCTTCTATAACCACTGAGAGCAAGTTTTCCTTTTTCATCTACCACTGAACATGCTTTCTTAGAAAAGCGAACTTCGTAGTCTTTGTCACATAGCTGACTGATGCTTAGAAGATTGTGCTTCAGTCCATCTACATAAGCGACTCTTCGAAAGGTAGTTGTCCCATTGCTGAGGACACCAAACCCACGGGTAAATCCTTTTCCATTTCCACCAAAGGTAACAGAGGGGCCTTTCTCTTCCTTGTATTCAGTGAGCAAGTTTCTTTGTCCAGTCATATGACGAGAACATCCGCTATCGAGATACCAGATGCCCTTTGATCCCTGCATACATAAGGAAGATTAAGCTTTGTTTGGTACCCACTTTTCAATGGGTCCTTCGGAGTTAGTGGATAAGGAAGATTCAGCAGTCTTCACCGCTGATGAAGATTCAGCTTCAGTGGTAATCTTCACTTTGGTTAATTTCTTAACCTTAGTGGTATTTTTCACTTTGGTGACTTTATTTGCCTTAGAGGCATTTTTCTTCACTTTGGCTGTTTTATCAGCTTCGGTGGTATTTGGACACTTGCTCGCAATATGGTCAGTGAATCCACAGTGATAACATTTTCTATATCTGATGGTGGTTTTATAACCAAAAGGTTTTGAAAACTTAAGATGAGCAGGTCCAGTTCCAAGAATGCCTTTAGCACGAGATCTGGGAGGAATTTTTATTTCTTCAGATTTCACGAGCTTTAGATCAACCTTCAGCTTTGGAGGACAGATATCAAAGATTTCTGTCACTGAGCTAGAGGGTTTATCCACTGAAGGTTTGGAGGGAACTTTCAGTTTGGTTTTCTTGGAAGCCTTCTGAGGGAGAATAGACTTTCCTTTATCTGCAGGCTTAGATCTTGCAGATATCTCCTCAGGGATGGGTTTAGAAGAAGAACAGGGATAGAATTGATTATAAGAAGTGTCAAAGAAAGATGTGACAAAAGTTCCAAACTTAAGCGAGGAACTTTCTTCTTTAGGATCATCCTGTGGTGTCCAAAAACCAAGACCAGTTTTATCACTTTCAGGAGTTTGAGCATTTATTATCTCAGAGATCTTTGTTGATGATTTGCACCATTTTTCAACATGAGCCTTTTCTGCTTTTAGAGCAGCGATGGCTTGTTCGCGTTCAATGCTGATGATTTCATTTATAATGACTTGATCTTTTAGCTTTTCTTCTAAAAGATTTAGTTCACTGATCTTTTCATGACATTTCTCTAGCTCTTGTGTTAAATAAACATTTTTATTTTCAGCTTGAGTTTTGTCGTTTAGAGCATTATAAAGGTCAATCGTCAGCACATCAACAGCGCGACTTCTCTCAGCTTCAGGCAGAGAGGGATTTGTTGAGATAGATACCTGAGATGATATGTAGCTCATAGAAGGTTCAGATGGTTCTTCTACTTCTTCTTTAATCTCAGCCATGAGGCAAAGATTAGCGACTTCTTCTTCATCAGAAGATGATTCTTCTGATTCAGCCCAGTCATGTTCTTCAGCGATGAGACCTTTACCTTTTTGCTGATAGCTTTTCAGCTTTTGATATTTGTTCTTCAGCTTATGGTATTTGTCATCACTGGATCTTCTTGAGGTAGAAGGTTTGAAGACCTTTTTAGACCTGCACTCACTAGCAAAATGTCCAATTTTTTCGCAGTTATAGCAAGTGGCTGTAGCCTTATCAACCGGAGTTGATTTTGGCTTTTCAGTAAGAGAGAGAGGTTTACTTCTTCGGAAGTTACTCTTTCTTGCAAATCTCTTAAAAGAGTTTGTCAAGAGTGCTAAGGACTCATTAAACTCTGAAAGATCAGGGTCTGATAAATCCTCAGATTCAGAATCTAACTCAGTGATGGTGAGAGTAGATCGCTGGGATGGAATTATCTCTGATGAGACTAAAGCAACAGCAGTGCTTTTGGAGTCTTTAGAATCTTTTACAAGATTCTTCTTCAGGAGATTAGATTGCTCATAGTTGAGCAATATTCCATACAGAGTGCTTAGAGAGAGAGTATGTAAGTCTTTTGTCAGCTTAAGACATATTGAATAACTGTCCCAGCTTTCAGGAAGACTTTCCAAGAATTTTGTTAGGACCTCAGAATTAGAATAGGTCCTTCCAACAGTTCTTAGGTCAATGATCAGGCAGTTAAACCGCTGATGAATGTCAGAAAGAGATTCATTCTTACCAGCGATAAAACTTTCATACTGTCTTACCAAGTTAATCTTTCGGGTCTCTTGGATTTCAGTGGTGCCCTCATATTGAACACATATGGTTTCCCACATTTCTTTAGAAGTTTTTAGATGCATGATGGAATGGAAAACTTCATCAGGCAGAGCCATTGATATAATGGTCTTTGCTCTTGCATCTATGCCTACCTTCTTTTTATCTTCATCACTCCACTGTCTTATTTCCTTAACGACATATCGTTCAGGGACAGCTTCAGTGGTGGCAGTAGCGGGAACCGCAGCTATAATTCTAACAGGTTCATAGGGTCCGTTTTCTATATATTCAGGTATAGTAGGATCCGCACCTTCAAGAAATAGCATCATTCGATTTTTCCATAGAGAAAAGTTATCTCTGCTAAATCGAGGAGGTTTAGAAAGTGAACCATTATCATAGTAGTTTGTGTTTGTGTTTAGTGCCATTTTAGAATAGCAAAGAAGAGTATACAGCAAGATCTTGTTTATTAGTTTAAACAAACTGCTCTGATACCACTTGTTGGTCCCGAAGGTGCTTAACAAGTTTGTAGAAGGGGGGGGGGGTTGAATACAAACACAGAAATTAAAGTTTAATAAATTGTTTATTGATAAATCAAAATACAATTTACAAGTTTGTTGCGGAATAAGATTAAGACAGACTCAATCTGAACAAACTTAAGAAACACTAAGATGGTTGCACAAGAAATTCAGAGAATGGGGGATTTTTAGAGAGATAGAAAACAAGGGTTTCTATTTTGGAGTTCAAGGATTGAGCACACCTTCAGATGAAGGAGTGAGCTTCCTATTTATACCCAATGCATTAAATGCATGGCAGGGTACTTTACACGTGGCATTCATAGATTGGCTTTGGTAGTCTTACTTTTGGAGACATGCTTTTGGCCGCTTTATGAACAGTGTAGTTGACAGAGTTGGTGTACGATTTGTGGCAGAGACGTGTCCGTTCTGACACATCGTACTGGTTGTGCAAGGTAAGACAAAAGAAAACTTGAGGCATAAGCTTTGTGATCGTTGATCGCTGAGTATCTCTTCTTCCAGAGATAAAGAAGTTCAGCTATCGCTGAAGCTTTTCCTCAGGCTTCTTCGCGTAAGTAGATGTCTGATCTTCGCTGATATCCGCATCAGGTCACTAGTAGACTTATCTATTGTTCAGTGGCTTCGTCTTCGATTCAGCTATGAACTATGTTGACGCGAGACTTGTCTTCAGGGATTACGTTAACTGTGTTACATGGGAAACGATCAACGATGACTGAACAGACTCAGTTTGATCGCTGAAAGTGAAACACTAATACATATTAAATGTTTACAGAAAGGTCATCAGTGATAACTGAACAGACTCAGTCTGATCGCTGATGATGAAACACTAATACATATAATAACGTAATTTTCACTAAGTATAAAAGAGGGTCGTTATCAAATCACTGAGAGAGTTTGGATCAACAACCACCTCTAAAGATTCATGCAAATTCTACCGGCAAGTCGGTGGATATCACAAATTATAGAGGAATGATAGGGTCTCTTCTTTATCTTACTGCTAATAGACCTGACATCATGTATGCTACGTGTCTGTGTGCACGTTATCAAGCCAATCCCAAGGAATCTCACTTGGCGGCTGTGAAACGTATTTTTCGGTACCTCAAAGGTACCATGAATCTGGGTCTTTGATATCCCAAGGACTCAGGTTTTGATCTAATTGGCTATTCAGATTCTGACTTTGCAGGGTCTAAGGTTGACAGAAAAAGTACAACTGGCAGCTGTCAATTACTAAGTGGAAACTTAGTCAGCTGGTCCAGTAAGAAGCAAATTTCGGTATCCACCTCCACTGTCGAAGCCGAATATGTTGCAGCTGGAAGCTGTTGTGCTCAAATCTTGTGGATGAAGAACCAACTACAAGATTATGACAAAGTTTATTCTCATGTACCGATTCTATGTGACAACTCTAGTGCCATAGCCATTGCCAACAATCCAGTGTTGCATTCCAGATCTAAACACATTGATATTCGGTATCACTTTATAAGAGATCATATCTCTAAATGTGATATTGAACTTCACTTCATTCCTACAGATCTTCAACTTGCAGACCTCTTTACAAAACCATTGGATGAGGCACGATTCAACTTCCTTGTGGGATCCTTAGGTATGTTAAATTTATGTTAAAAAAAAAATTTGACGGTACCTCTCTTACCGAAGCTTAGTTTCTTTCGGCATATAACTTCGGTACCTCTCACCTTCGGTACCTCTCACCTTCGGTACCTCTTACCTTCGGAACTTCTCACCTTCGGTACCTCTCACCGTACCTCTCACCTTCGGTACCTTTATATTTCGGTATTTCTTCCCACCGAAAATATCTTTACTTTGGTATTTTCAACATTCGGTATTCCTTTCTACCGAAATATCTCTCATATTTCGGTACATATATCTTTCGGTATCTTGTATGATGTGTAATCCTTATCCACATCACACATATCGAATCAATTCGGTACCTTTTCGTTATCCAATGCTTTAACGCCACGTGTCACTTCAGTGTTCGTGCGTCAGATGATGGGACGTCCACGACCTGACACTATGCCGTTTTACGGCTCTTGCACTTTTCAATGACGCACGTATGCGTAGCACCATCATTACCTTTAAACGTTTTGAATTCCATTCGTTCCCTCTTCTTTTTCAAACCTATAAATACTTCTTTTCTTTTTTTTTTCTTTACCTGTTTTTCTCATCTTCTTCATCAAGAATCCCTAAACCTGCAACTCTTTTCTTCTTCAATGGCATCCTCCAAATCGACAAAGGCTTCCAAGGATACTTCTCTCACTCGAGAGTCTCTCATCTTTCATTCATGCAACCAAGTTGCTCGTCTCTCGGCGGATGCTGATCACCCAGAGTTCAACCAAGTATCCATTTTTCTCCAACGATCTTCGATCTGCCATACTCTCACTGCCTCCACCAAGATGAGCAAAATGCTCCTTGGTAACTTTTGGTTAACCTGTAAGTATGACTCTACTACTCATCAGGTGTCTGCTTCCGTTCTATCCTCTGAAGAGCACCCCGATCTCTCTTTTGGGGTGGATGATATTCGCTCAGTTCTCCAAATCCCAGAGTTTAATGTGTATGTTCCATTTCCTACTCATCACGAGAATGATGAGGTCGTTGCCGCTCTCCAGTATGTGCACGAAAGAAAGTCTAAGGGTTCTGGCACTCTCCTACGAAAGAATATGGGTGCACTATGGAACTACTTCTTTTCTCACCTCCTTTATTGTCTTTCCCACAAAACTTCGGGGTGGGATCAATCTCCGGCAGCCATTACTCTTCTGGCACATGCTCTCATTTTTATGAGGCGGATAGACTTTGCTCAGGTATTCTTCGACTCCTTGATCACCGCCATCTCCCCTCCCAGGAATCACAATGTGGCTCTTCCCCGCTTCATCTCTCTCATCATCAACCACAAGCTTTCTGCACAACTGCGTGCCGATGCTGCTCTCCCCGAGCCAATGATCAAATTTGACTTGCCAATTTCTCAAATTAGCAAGCAAACTATTTTCAAACAAACGAAGCCTACCGACTCTCCGCTCACTTCAGGTATGCTTTCTTTCATTTCTTCTCCCAATCCGATTTGGGGAACGCTTGCCGAAGGTGAATCCGAAAGGCCTTCATCTTCTCCCAATCCATCCAAATCGGTGGTCCCTTCTCCCCCAAAACCATCCCGAGCTAAGTCGGTGGCTATTAAAAAGAAAAAGGCCACCGGCAACGTCGCACTTGCTCTTATGACTCTGCCGCTGACAAATCCGTCGGTGGCTACCCCAGTCATTACCCCTTCTGTTTCTGTTAAGCGACGGGGCTCAAAATCCCCTCCTAAGTCTCGTTCTAAGAAACTTAGGAAACCTTCGGCCGAAACTCACACTCCATCTACCGATTCTCAACAATCGGCAGATGTTGAACTTTCCCCTCCAGGGCTACGGGGATCTGCTAAACCCTCTCCCACCTCCTCCAAACCTTCTCAAAAAGATTTGGTTGTACAAAAGGAGTCCCTCAATATTCCTTCTCCTCCTCCTTCTGTGGAGATTGAAGATGAGTTGGTCTTCTCTCCGGACCGACATTCTGCTTCCTCACAACACAGCCTATCACCCGGTGTCAATCCCGATGATGTTGCACAAACTGGAGTTTTATCCCAGGATATGTACCGACGCCTTTTCACTCCCTCATCCTCACCGAAGAAATCCCCTTCTTCTACACCTTCACCGAAAGTATCCCCTTCTCCTAAACCTTCACCGAAAATATCCCCTTCTCCTAAACCTTCACCAAAGAAATCTCCCTCACCGAAACCTTCCCCTGCCAGAATGGCTGGGACTTCTACCCAGGTACCGATCACAATATCTGTCGATTTCCTTGCCGACATTGTTGACTCCAATCGGCAGGTACGAATGCTCGGTACCCAGTTTGAACAACTGCGCAAGTCTTTGCGTGAGCCGGAGCTCCTCGATTCTCTGAACGCCAACAACATTTCTATGGCCGAACTTCTGCAGCTCGTCAAAGAGCAAAATTCTGAGGTTGTCGATCTTAATCGCGACATCTTTCGGTGTTTGGATGTCATGCATAAGCAAATTGATGGTCTTCGTGCCCATCTTTCAGCAGCTATGGAATCTCTTCTCAAGGAGGTGGTCAGGCTTAATGATCAAAATACCTCCTTGACCTTGTCTGTGGATGCTCTCAAGGCCGCCTCGGATGCTCGGGATCAAGATCTTATCCGTCTACGGCAGCAGACCTCGGCTCAGGAATCTATTAATTCTGCAATTCTCAGTGCCTTGCAGACTATGAATAAACGTCTTGACTCTCTGCCTGCCGATATGACTCAATATTGTGCTCAGTCTCTCGACATTGATATCACTGAGTCTGCATTCACTCCTGACGATCACAAGGTTTTGGAGCGTATTGATCGACTGGTAGGCCGTGTGTCGGCTACATCTGGTGTTTCTTCCCCGGCTCGTACTGAGGGGGAGAAACAGCCTGAGGGGGAGAAACAATCTGAGGGGGAGCAACTCCATTCTCAGGTTCATATCAGTACGAGTCAGGAAAAACCCTCTGCTTCTGCCAAACCATCTGCTGTTGCCGAACCTGCTACTACTTCTACCAAACCTTCTGCTACCAAAGAGAAGGGAACCGATCACCCCAAAGGTGGTCAAGAGCCTGAGGGGGAGAAAATGCCCAAAATGGATAAGGGCAAAGCTATTATGTCACCGGATGAAGTAGCTGCTGAAGAAAAGCGTCGTAAAGATGCTTTACTAAAGAAAGTGGCGGATGGTGCTGGTCTTCATCTTCCTCCTCCAAAGGCTACCTCTCCTGATCTAGGCTTATCTGAAGAGGAACTGAAAGCTGCAAAGCTTGCCCAGATTGCTCGTGACAGAGATGTCGAGCTAGCGTTGAAGATTGCTGCCGAAAAAGATCCTACCGACACAATCAAAACCCAGATGAGCGCTCTAGAGGATTCAGCGAAGAAAAATGAGGAAATAAAGTCTTTGTGTATCGCTTGGTACCGCAAAACTCTCAATAGACGCCGGTGCTCTGCCAAAATCACAGATTTCAAAATAATCAAACCGTCTGCAAGCTGCAAGGTTATTCGGCTAAAGATTACCAGGGATGATGCTTCATTGTCTATGGACAGACTGGACTCTCTTGTTCGGTTCGGAGTATCAGAATGGGTAGAAATTGGTATCTGCTTGTTAAAAAGCCAAAGCTCTGCAAAAGCTGAGGTTGATAAATACATTGCAGATCTTCAAACCAAGTTCAGAACCTACCGAAAAAGATACAACATTATCCATACTCCTGCCGAAGAAGAGATCATCAACAATTTAATGTCTGGTCGTCCTCCTCCCAAATCAAAGTCGAAATCCAAAAAAGAAGACGTGTTTGCCCAAATGGCTAGAGAAGGAAAGGTCCCTGATACTTCAAATCTTGATCTATCATTACCAATGCCGGTTCCTCATCCTTCAACCACTGTGATTTCTGAGCCGACTCTTGGTATCTTCTTCAACAACGCGCTTGGGCAAATCTCCTTCTTCAGATCAAGCCAAATCCCTATTGCCGACACAACCTTTCTCCACGGGATTATTCAAATAATTCCAATATCGGCTAGGGATCTCTATGTAGCTACTACCGACGAACTAAAGAAGAGGGATGTTGAACCACATTTTTCTTTTGAATAAACTCGGTGTAGTTTTATGTTTATGTTTATTTTATTTTCATCTGTATTGTAATCTTCTTAAAAAGATTAATACATTGAGTTTTTATTACTTATCGAAAATAGTTTGTACAAATCTTTATTTCATTCTTTTATACTTGTAAATGTCGGATACTCTAAAAAAAATCCAAAAATAAACAAAAAGAATGGTCTATGTGAAAAAGAACCCAAAAGAGTATGAAAAAGGGTCAAAATGCATTATTCATTAACTTCTAAGTTGTATGAGATGTTATCATCAAATAGGGGGAGATTGTTGGGTCATCTAAGATTTAAAGATAAACTCTCCTTAGTCTTTATTGATGATTGAACCTTGTATTTTGATTTATGGTTCTTTGTAATAGCTTAGTTAGTTTAACAGATCGGTAAGTCGAAGACAAACCGAATTCAACATGAAGGAAGTCTACAATGCGGATTGAGATGGACTTCAAAAGAGAACTAAACCTATCTGCCGATTTCATTTCGGCAGATCATACCCTTGCCGATTTGTAATCGGCAATTCTTATCCTTGCCGATTTATTGTTCGACATTCCTTCTCATTAGTGCCGAACTGTTCTTTCGGCACAAACCTCAGTTACCGAATTCCTCTTTCGGTAGTCTTCCTCTTACAGATTGCTTCTTTATCTTGTAGGAGCATTTATGTTAAATCCTCATGATTTGACATACTTCCTCATTCCCAATGATCTTCTGACAATGGGAATGGAAGCTTCTTTCTTCCTTAAGAAGATATACAATTAGTCTTAACTTGATTGAGACGTATACTTTCTATTTGATCTCAAAAAGATTGTCTCTTGAATATTTTATAATAGATAGTGTACTTTCATAGCACAAAATTTACCTTTTGTGTTATGACATGTCACATCAAATATCTTATAATTTATTGACAATATCTCAACCACCCTTGTCTTAACTCCTACTTGTCCTTTGCACTCATTACATTGGATAGTATTTAAAGGATGGAAGTATCACCTTGCTACTCATGCTTTCAGCTCAAGTTTTGGTATTCACAAGATTTCAAGCAGGTTGATAGTTTTCTTTTGTCTCTCTAAAGTTTAAGTCTTTGTGTTCTTAATATCTTCTAAGTGTTAGGTTGTTTAGAGTAGTTCTTAACTATTCTTATTTTGCAACAATCTTTATTTCTCTTTGTGTAATTCTTGATATTCATTATCAATAAAAGAATTAAAATTAAGTAATTTTGTGTTATTGTATTCAACCCCCCTCCTTTCTACAATACTTGTTTACTTCTTTGGGACTAACAGTATCAGGTCCCAGCCGAGGGTTTCGGTTCTAGCAGTGCTATGAAGAGTTGAGCCTTAGCTAGGTTCGAAAGTAGGTCTTCGGTGAAGTCTTCCGCAAGTTGAAGATAGTGACTATGCATGGGTTTTAGTAGCACCCGTCCTTACCATAGATTGTTGTATAGATTATTCTTGTGTTTTTAAGTTGAATCTAAATTGTGGTTGTAGATGATTCATTTATTGAAATATTTAGAAATTTTTTAATAAGTTGATATCTTCAGAATTAAGGGTGTTACATTATTACATGTTCATCAATATGCAGTATGTAAAAATCCAATTAAGTTTCATTACCTTTCCATTATGTTTCACTATATCAAATCTGTTTCATCTGGTTTCACTATATTAATATTTTGTTTCACTATATTAGGTTTCACTATATTAATATTTTGTTTCATTATCTTTCCAGTATGTTTCACTATATCAAATTTGTTTCATCAGGTTTCACTATATTAATATTTTGTTTCACTATATCAAATCCATTATGTTTTACTATATTAATATTTTGTGCCTGAAGGTAATATTGAAGATTTCATATGAATATAAATTTTCATTCATTGGATGAATCAATCACTGATTCATAAGAATCAGAAAAAATAATTTGATTTGTAGTTTACGTCGTATGAATCAATTTGTGTTTACCTATATCAAATATGTTTCATCATATTGTCATTATGGTTTCATTGTGAATAAAGATTTATGTTAATAAGATCAATGGTTGATATATGGTTTCCAATGTAATATGGTAGGAATCTCGATTTGTTTCAATTAAAATACAAATAAAAAAATTTCAATTAAAGATATGCATCTTTCGGTTGAAATCAAACAATTTATTTTACCTTAAATACTCCAAACCACAAACAAAATGAAACTGAATTCGGATTATATGTGTCGTTTTTAAATTAATGTGAATAAAAAAATAGTTAAAGTTTAAGTAAAAAAGACTAAAGGAGTTGAAGTTTGAATAAAAAAGTAAATACTTTCAATTAATATATGATCAATAATACCATATATAAAATACATTAAAATTGAATAGATTTAATATTATAATAATAATACTTACCATATATATTACGAAATTAGGTAAAAGACTAGATTACCCTTATCAATTAAAAAAAGGGAAATTCATTGATTGGTCGAAATTGGTTTCTAAAGTTTCCAATGTAATATTGGTTTCCAATTGATCCATTCTCTCTCTCTCTCTCTCTCTCTATATATATATATATATATATATATATATTTGAAAGGGTATTTTGTGAATATGAATTCTTAATGAATATTATTCATCATTGATTTATCACAACATTCATCATGAATATTTTATTATGTTATTTATCATCAACCTCCTCTCTCTCTCTCTCTCTTTCTATATTACTATATATATATTGTATGTTTATGTGTGTGTATATATATATATATATATATATATATATATATATATATATATCAATGCTCAATTCAAAGTGAAACTATAAATAGCAAATTAAGGGGATGTTTGGTTAGGGGTATTAATCTATAATCAATGGGAATGAATATAAAAGGATGTGTTTGGTGTGTTATAATATAATGGGTCCATTCCCAAATCAGCCCAAAAATCTATTCCCGTTCAATTTGGGGGGAATGATTTTTCATTCCCGCTTCACTCTAATATGTCGCCTCCCTCCCTCCCTCTCCATCAATACGTCACCTCCCTCCCTCTCTATCAATAGGTCGCCTCCCTCTCCAAGTCTCCATCAGATACGAATTCGAAAACATCCATTCCATACGAATCGAACGCTCTCTTCATCAAGTACGTTCCAATCTCATCTCATCTTCGATCGATCTCATCTCTACAAGTGGTATTCGGTATTGACATCTCATCTTGTGTGGTTCTCTGTTCGATTTCCAGAACCACAATAGAAGCATCAATTTTCTATTCATATCCACGGTTGAGGAATTGAAAGAAACCACAATAGAAGCATCAATGTTCATGCTTCTGATTTTGGATGGGCTTATTGATGTTCATATTTGATGCATGATGCTTTAAATGTGCAACATAGCATGAGCTTATACATCTTATCTATATCCATCATCTATGTTTGAAAACATAAAATTTCCAGATTTTGGCAATTTCGGCTCTGAGTAATGGGGATAAGATTGCATTTTGTTCTATCTACACTTGGTTGTTTAGCCACTAGATCCTACTTGTATAACTAAAATCTGATGCTTTGGTTCTGATGAAATGAGAGCAAGAAAATTCTATGGAAACAGTACATACAAATGGCATCATCAAATAATAAGATGTAAGTACTAAGAAATCCTTCAGGAGCCTATAAAAGAACGATATAGTTACATCTTTATAAAGTTAACATACTATTTCTTTCTGTGAAGTCAAGAAAGCCAAATGAATCATTCGAGAATTGACTAGCGTTTGATAAACTTTGGCACAATTCTAGGCTCTTAACTGCATTTGAAGAAGTAGCATTGATATGATATTTGCTTCTTCTTTGCTTATTGCTCTCTACTCTGTCTGGTGGAGAAAAGGTGTATGTTGGATGAAACATATTTTGTATTGTATTTTTTAAAGTTATGTTAAATGATAAAGTGATTGGGTAATATTATAAAAATGGTAATAAAACAAATATTCAGTTATTATATATGATAAACAATCAAACAACATCAATGCAATACTCATTCCCATTTTCATTCTCATTTTCATTCTCATTTTCATTCTCCTGCCTGAACCAAACAAACCCTAAGGTAAATGAGAAGCTACAATCAAATCAAAAGAGACCAATGCACAACTAGAAACAAATTGAAAAGGAATATATTACACAAGAAAAGCTTGAAAACATGTTTCTAATATGTATATAATTTATCAACATTAATTAATTATTTAAGGTTGAAGTTATGTATAAAGCAGCTCATTTGCACACGGAATTAAAATTTAGACTATTTGAAACCTATACGATTTTGCATGTTTGAAGAATGAAATGCTTTTTCATACATATGGGGAACAAAAATGAAGCAATTAAAGGGAATACACATGCACACACACACAAAGATATATATATATATATATATATATATATATATATATATATATATATATATATATATATAGAGAGAGAGAGAGAGAGAGAGAGAGAGAGAGAGAGAGGTGTTCAAATGCAACCCCTTTATATGGTGCAACCCAGACAACCCCTATATCCACCACTCATTTTATTTTCACTTTTTAATTAAAAAATATGAAAATAAAATGAGTGGTGGATAGAGGGGTTGCATGGGTTGCACCATGTAAAATGTTGCATAATAACTTACCCCTACATATATATATATATATATATATATATACATATATATATGTGGGGGGGGGGGGGGATAATCAGGTTAAAACGTGAAGACGATTATATATGATACGACATATGTTGCGTTGACCGGTATAGAGCGGACGACCTTGTCACCCACGTTCCTTTTGGCTATGTTGTACCACATGTAATTATATATGATTTTAATTAGAACTTGTTATTTTCTTGCAAATTGATCGACTTCTCATATAATTCCTTCTATATTTATATATGAATTGTTATTGTACAACGTAACTCATGGTTTACCAAAATTTCATGAAAGTGGCACATGCAAATAAAATTGTTTAATTAATTATATATAAATTTGAACGTTAAAATGAAGTCAATAATGGGTATTTGATATCCCTTTTGGTACGGTGGATACATGTGGAGAGATGCATTGCAAAAGTTGACTTCCAATGTCAAATTAATCTATTATACATATATGTATGTATGTATATATGGGTAGGCCATTTCTAAAGCATCATGTACAATTTTTATAGCATGAAGATATATAATTGCATCATAAATAGGTTTGAAGATCACTCTATTCGATCACCTTGTTAATTAAAAATTTTAAAGATCATGAATGGTTTTTTGACTTTTTTATACTTTGGATTCGTACAGAACTACAATTACTTCAATGGTTTTTAAATAGAGAACATCTTTTTTTAAATATATAATATTTATATATATAACAAATAAAAAATTTACACATTTGGCGAGAATGAAATCTTTAACCTCTAGGAACATTAGTTTTTCAGATACCACTATATATATCAAAGACACTTTTAAATAGCAGTCAAATGCTTGATTATCAAACTTTGCTTTATATATATAGGATGAAAGATCAAACTTGGCTTCTGGTTTCCATTGGGAAAGTATATATGGTACATTGGAAGCATGATATATATATATAGCCCATATGTTAATTATTAATTTGAGCATATATAAAATTCATATACCATGTTCTTTGATTAATTAGGATCCAGGGGCTATGATTTTGTATATATTTTGAATGAAGGTTCGTGTGAGAATAAGAGTTAAGGTGAGAAGGTAAGAAATGATCTGGATCCTTGATCATTTTTTAATCTCAAACTCACCCCATGAATCGTGCTTGATACATGAATTGATCTGGTGCATTTTGGTACATCTCATCTCCATACATCTCATCCCCTAATGTGCATTCAAGGTGGAAAACACTTTTTACCTTTCTCACCATTTTCATTCTCACCAGAACCCAACCTTATATATATATATATATATATATACACACACACACACACACACATATAAGGGAAAAGGTTTCAAATAAAAATCATGTCTGTTAGAAGATGAATATGGTTGAAGGAGACGATGAATATGCTGAAGGTTTGAAACCTCGATATATTGATTGAGAGAAAAACGTACAATACGAAAGGAAAAAATAATGAGTAATCTAACCTAGACTACAGGATACAATAAATATATACTAGAGCTAAAATGGGCTTGGGCCCTATACTAAGGCCTGGGCCCTCTATATACATTAACATCCCCCCTCAAACTCAATCGGGAGAAGAATGAGCCAGATGGAGTTTGGAAACTAGATCACGAAACCGTCCTGGTAAATGCGCTTTAGTGAAAATATCAGCTGGTTGATCAAGAGTCGAAATAGGAAGAAGCTGAATAGTCTTACGAGTCACATGTTGACGAACAAAATGACAGTCAATTTCAATATGCTTCGTTCGCTCGTGGAAGACATCATTGTGAGCAATCTGAATGGCACTGTTGTTGTCACACCACAATGCAGTTGGAGACTGTTGAGGAGCCCCCATGTCAGAGAGTAGCCAGCGTAACCACACAAGTTCTTGAGCCGTGTCAGCTAGTGCTCGATATTCAGCTTCAGTACTGGATCGAGCTGTGAGAGATTGTTTCTTGCTTCTCCAGGATATAAGAGAGTTGCCAAGAAAGAAACAGTAGCCGGTAGTAGAGCGACGATCAGTCATGTCACTGTCCCAATCAGCATCAGAAAAACCTCGCAAAGTCAACGATGAGGTGGATGAAAAATGAAGACCATGAAACATGGTCCCTTTTAAATATCGAAGAATGCGCAGGACAACAGCGTAGTGATCAGAACAGGGTGCAGACATGAACTGACTGACAGTATGAACAGCATAGGCAATATCAGGTCGAGTTACTGTCAGATAGACAAGTGACCCCACTAACTGGCAATATAAAGTAGGATCACGTAGAGGAGGTTCAGCATTTGGAGCCAAATGAAGGTTGTGCTCAAGAGGAGTGGATGCTGTTTTGTTGTCAGTAATCCCAGCTTTTGACAAAAGATCTGAGGTGTATTTGGCTTGACACAGATAAAGTCCCGATGGATCAGAGAGCACCTCAAGACCAAGAAAATAGTGTAAAGAACCAAGATCCTTCATCTCAAAACAGGAGCTGAGAGATGACTTCAGATTGGCTATTGATAACTGCGTTATCTGACGGGTTTTCACCCTCCGAATCAAAAGTTTACGGCTCGTCTTGAAGCAATAATTGGTATTTTGGACTAATATTTTGTGCAAGTGTTATGTAGCATACAAGATGTCAGATGGAGGGAAAAATGCTTACTTATAACCCATTTGGACGTCCCGGTTGAAGACGGTATCGAACCAAGTGAACGAGTGAAGAAAAAAATGAAAATCATAACCTCAGCTATTGTGTCAGGCGATTGTGACATGTGTCACTATCGCTGGCACAATCGCCCAAAATGTACCGCGGGCATGCTGAGTCTGGCGATTGTGCCAGGCGATTGTGACATTGTCACAATCGCGGGCACTATCGCGGTCGTGGTCTGCAGGTATAAAAAGCTGCAAAAAGTTAATGTTTAGGGTTATCTCGGGATTGTTGGAGGCTAGACCCTAGGGGAGCTGTTCTAAACCGTTTTCAGAGCAGAATAGAAGACTTTTACTAATTGGGAAGGTGGAAACAACTTTTGGAGCTCAAAATTGGTAGTGTGTATCAATCATTGAGGGAGTTTTATCATTACACTTGTATTTTGTTGAGAAACAATGTATTTGGGTGTTGTCATCTTCTTCTCTATGGTTTTATTTGTTATTAGTAACATGAACTAAACCTTTTGAGGTTGGGGGAAGGATGGATTTTGGTTTTATACCGTAGATATATGATTATTGCATTTTATTGAGTCAATACACTTGTTGGTTGAAGTTTGTCTATCTTGTTCTTATTGTTTATGAGATTGGCCATCTTATTCATCTTTTGGTTGTATTTCCTCTTGAGAAATTGGTTTTATAACTTGATAAAAGTTAGATAAACCTAGGGTGAGATATTGGATAGAGATATACCAAGTAAACCCTAGTTTGTGTTTGTGATTCTTATGCTTAATGAGTTGAATGTTTATGTGTATTGGTTGAGAGACTTCAATGTATATTGCATGATACATTCTTGCTATTGCTCGAGAGAGAGTAGTGAGTATATTTGGAATTGCTAAATTTAACCTTGTGCATTGAGTCATCTGAATGTGTGTTATTTATTTGTTGGTGTAATCCACATGAAATCCGACCCCTAGCCTTTCCTTTGTCATATAAATATTCTCTTTGTGGTGCTTAAATCAGTTGTTGAATAGTATTCCCGTGCTTGCCTTCATTGTCTCTTGATAAGTAGTTAATTAATCATTCTCAAACCAATTTTATCAGCAGTTCAGTTAGTAGTTGTGGTAGCCTTTGTGGTACTTAAACTCGTAGTTCCTTGGATCGATACTCGTACTTAGTACGTATTACTTGATTGAAACCGTACACTTGCGGTAGATTTGGAGGGTTGCATAAACCGTCTATCAAGTTTTTGGCGCCGTTGTCGGGGATCTATTGTAGTGTTAATATCACTACCGGTTATAGCGCTGCTAGATTGGACATTATTCTTTAATTCCATTATTTTTACTTACTATTCTTTGGGTTTGTTTTCAGGCACTCACTCTAGTGCATGCCAAGGAGACGTAACCGAGGAAGAGCGATATTGCCTTTGGATCCGGAAATCGAACGCACAATTCGATTGAGGAGAAGAGAGCAAGAACAAGAACACGTGATGGCGAACAATCAAGCTTTAAGAGATTTCTCGTGTCCCACTTATGATGGCTCACAACAGGGCATTCAAGCTCCTAATGTGGAGGCTAACAACTTCGAAATCAAGCCGGCCATCATAAGCATGATCAAGCATGAACAGTTTGGGGGGCTACCTCATGAAGACCCGGTTGGTCATCTTGAAAGATACAGTGAGATTCTCAACACTTTCAAGATGAACGGAGTCCCACCGGAGGCCATTCGTCTTAGGCTCTTCACATTTTCCTTGTGTGATCGGGCCAAGTCGTGGCAAAGAAGTATCCCCGCCGGACAGATCACCACATGGGACCAACTTGTGAAGGCCTTTCTATCAAAGTTTTTCCCTCCTGTTCGTACTGCAAGATTGCGAGCAGAAATTACGCAGTTTAAGCAATTGGACCAAGAATCACTCTATGATGCTTGGGAAAGATACAGGGAATTGCTCAGAAAGTGCCCCCACCATGGTCTTCAGCCATGGCTGATCATTGAAATGTTCTACAATGCCCTCCACCCGAACTTTAAAGCCACTGTTGATTCTGCAGCGGGGGGATCTCTCATGTCAAAGTCTTATGATGACGCTTATGCTTTGATATGTGAAATGGCCGACAACAACTATCAATGGCATTCCGAAAGGAGTGGCCAACTAAGAAGGCCAACTGGATCTAGCTCACAAGATTCATCAGAGATCTCTTCTTTGAAAGCCCAAATCTCTGGGATAACAAACCAACTAAGGAACATAGCGGTGAAGGCGGTTGGCAATGTAACCTGTCAGTTATGTGGAGATTCTCACTCTACCGAAGAGTGCCACATTGTGACTTCATTGGATGCAAACGATGTTGAGCAAGTGAACTACATGCAAAACCAACCCAACCGACAGCCCAACAACCCTTTCTCAAATACATATAATCCGGGTTGGAGGAATCACCCTAACTTCTCTTGGTCAAATCAACAAAACCAAGGGGATCAATCTAGGGGTGATATGGGTCGGTCACAACAACAACAAGCTCAAGCCCAACATCAATTTTCTTCTTCATCCCGGAATTTCAAACCCCCATGTTTCAATCATCAAGGAAACCAAAACATGAGAAACTACGGGGAGGGATCTTCAAGCGAAAAGAAATCGGGGTTGGAGGAAATGATGATGCAATATTTATCAAAGATGGATACGGTGATCGGTGAACAAGGTGCAACTATCAAAGCGGTCATCCAAGGTAATGAGCAAAATGCGGCCACAATTAAAGCGGTGGTGCAAAGCAATGAACAAAATACCATTGCCATTCGGAATCTCGAAAGGCAATTTGGTCAATTCGCGGATGCACACTCTTCAAGGAACCAAGGCAAATTGCCTAGTCAAACCGAGCCAAATCCACGAGAACATTGCAAGGCCGTTACTCTTAGAAGTGGGAAGCCGTTGATTAAGGATCCAACTAGAGATGACATGGACTCCGAGGAGAAAGAAGCGCCAATCACTCAAGAGCCAGAACTTATTGAAGTTGAGGTTGAAGATGTTGTTGAAACATCCAAGAAGGCACAAGAGGAACCATCGTCATCCAAACCGATTGTGAAGGCATACAAACCATCAATACCATTTCCTAACCGACTTAAGGAATACAAGGACCAACAACAATTCGCAAAATTCTTGGAGGTCTTTAAAAAGTTACAAATCAATATTCCTTTCGCGGATGCATTAGCTCAAATGCCCTCTTATGCAAAGTTCTTGAAGGACATTTTGTCCAACAAGAGAAAGATTGAAGAGCATGCCACCGTTGCACTCACGGAAGAATGTAGTGCCATCATCCAAAACAAGCTTCCACCCAAGCTTAAGGATCCAGGGAGTTTTACTATTCCTATTCATATTGGTGATTTTGAGTTTGGCAAAGCTTTATGTGATTTAGGTGCAAGTATTAATCTTATGCCTTTATCTATTTTCAGGAAGCTTGGTCTTGGTGAAATCAAGTCGACACGGGTCACATTGCAATTGGCGGACCGTTCCATCAAACACCCGCATGGTATCATTGAAGATGTCCTAACCAAAGTCGGGAAATTCTACTTCCCCGTTGACTTTGTTGTTTTGGACATGGAAGAGGACGTCGATGTACCTCTAATTCTTGGAAGGCCCTTCTTAGCAACCGGAGGCGCATTGATTGACGTCCAAGGTGGAAAATTGACCTTACGGGTGGGATATGAAGAGGCCGTTTTCAATGTATTCAATTGTACCCGAAGCAAAAATGATGTGAACGCTTGTTTTAGCGTAGACGTTGTTGACCGAGTGGTACAAGAGGCATTTGACAGAAAAGCGACTGATGATGAAATGGGAAATGTGTTAATGAATAGCTGTTACGAAGGAGAAAGCGATGAAGACGAAGGTGTGGAATGCGTGATGCAATTGGACGCCACACCTTTCCGAAAATTCTCAAGGCACCAACAGTTTGAAGAATTGGGACCTAAAAATGTCAAACCCCAACCGTCGGCGGAAGTGCCTCCGCAACTAGAGCTCAAGCCATTACCGTCTCATTTAGAGTACGCTTACTTAGGGGCAAATTCTACATTGCCCATGATAATTTCATCACAACTAAGTAAGTTGGAAAAAGAAAAGTTGCTTCGAGTTTTGAGGGAGCACCAATCCGCCATCGGGTGGACAATTGCCGATTTGAAAGGGTTGAGCCCTTCCTTTTGCATGCACCGGATAAAGATGGAGGATGGATATAGACCATCCGTTGAGCACCAACGAAGATTGAACCCTAATATGAAAGAGGTGGTGAGGAAGGAGGTGATGAAACTTCTTGATGCGGGGATTATATACTCAATTTCTGATAGTCCTTGGACTAGCCCCGTTCAAGTAGTCCCAAAGAAAGGTGGGGTAACTGTGGTAAAGAATGAGAAGAATGAATTGATCCCAACAAGAACGGTTACCGGTTGGAGAGTTTGCATTGACTATCGCAAACTCAACAACGCCACAAGAAAAGATCACTTCCCCTTGCCGTTTATTGACCAAATGTTGGAGAGATTGTCCGGGCACGCTTATTATTGCTTTCTTGATGGGTATTCGGGTTATAACCAAATCCCGATTGCCCCCGAAGATCAAGAAAAGACGACGTTTACGTGCCCATACGGTACTTTTGCCTATCGTCGTATGCCCTTCGGATTATGCAACACACCCGCCACATTTCAACGTTGCATGATGGCTATCTTCTGCGACATGATAGAAAAGACGATGGAGATATTCATGGATGACTTCTCTATTTTTGGGGACTCTTACGACGCTTGTCTAGCAAATCTCAAGATGGTCCTCAAGAGATGTCAAGACACCGACTTAGTCTTGAATTGGGAGAAATGTCACTTCATGGTGACGGAAGGAATTGTATTGGGCCACAAGGTGTCCGCCATGGGTATCGAAGTCGATAAGGCAAAGATTGAAGTGATTGATAAACTTCCATATCCGACTTCTGTAAAAGGGATTCGTAGCTTCTTGGGTCATGCGGGGTTCTATCGTCGTTTCATCAAAGATTTTTCTAAGATTGCCAAGCCCCTCTCCGAGTTACTCTTCAAGGATGCAAAGTTTGAGTTCACGGAAAGCTGTGAAGTAGCCTACGATAGGCTCAAGAAAGAACTCACATCCGCACCAATTCTCACCGCACCAGATTGGACCTTACCCTTCGAAGTCATGTGTGATGCCAGTGACTTAGCCGTGGGGGCTGTTTTGGGCCAACGGAAGGATAAGAAACTCCATGCAATATACTATGCTAGCAAAACCTTGGACGCGGCACAAGTCAATTATGCCACCACTGAAAAGGAATTGCTAGCCGTAGTGTTTGCATGTGAAAAATTTAGATCATATCTTGTTGGGTCTAAAATCATTATTTACACTGATCATTCCGCTTTAAAATATCTTATGTCAAAGAAAGATGCAAAACCAAGATTAATCCGTTGGAATTTACTTTTGCAGGAATTTGACATTGAGATAGTGGACAAGAAGGGGACGGAGAATCTTGTCGCTGATCATTTGTCAAGATTGGAGGGATTGGAGAGAGCAGATGTGGTTCCCATCAATGAATACTTTCCAGATGAGCGTCTGTATGCCATTGGGGTATCCGACCCATGGTATGCGAACGTGGTAAACTTTTTAGCGAGCGATGTAGCTCCTCACGGCTTAAGCTCACATCAGAGGCGTAAGTTCTTTGCTGATGTGAAGCACTATTTTTGGGAGGAGCCATATCTATACAAACATTGTGGAGACGGTATGATTAGATGTTGTGTTCCAGATGAAAAAAAACTTAATGTGCTCAAGCATTGTCACTCTCTCGAGTGTGGCGGTCACTTCAGCACCGATCGCACCGCGTCTAAAGTCTTACAATCCGGATTCTACTGGCCCTCTTTGTTCAAAGATGCCCGGAATTTCATTGCCTCTTGTGATAGATGTCAACGAGTCGGGAATATCTCCAAAAGAAACGAAATGCCCATGAAAATCTTCATGGAAGTGGAGATATTTGACGTTTGGGGCATAGACTTCATGGGTCCATTTCCGCCGTCTTATAAAAACGAATACATTCTAGTGGCGGTGGATTATGTATCTAAGTGGGTCGAAGCAATTGCGTCCCCAAGAAACGACTCCAAAGTTGTTATCAACTTTCTGCGTAAGCATATCTTTTCACGGTTTGGCGTTCCGCGTGCATTAGTGAGTGACGGTGGAAGTCACTTTTGCAACCGATACTTGGATGTCGTAATTAAAAAGTACTCTGTCACTCACCGGGTCACCACACCCTATCATCCCCAAGCCAATGGGTTGGCCGAAGTATCTAACCGAGAGCTTAAACAAATTTTGGAAAAGACGGTTAGTGCTTCTAGAAATGATTGGTCGGCAAGGCTTGATGATGCACTGTGGGCGTACCGTACAACATTCAAAACGCCCATAGGTATGTCGCCATACCGATTAGTCTTTGGCAAATCATGTCACTTACCGGTGGAACTGGAGCACCGCGCATATTGGGCAATCAAGACCCTTAATTTTGAGTTAGATGCAGCGGGGAAGAAGCGAACTTTGCAACTTAATGAGCTCGACGAAATTCGTCTAGATGCGTACGACAGTGCACGCATCTACAAGGAGCAGACAAAACGTTTCCATGACAAATTCATCATGAACCAAACGTTTCATGAAGGTCAAAAGGTGCTTTTGTTCAACTCTCGTCTTCGGTTATTTCCCGGTAAGCTGAAATCACGATGGTCCGGTCCGTTCGTTGTGGTTAAAGTCCATTCATACGGGGCCATCGAGCTAAAGGGTGATGATGGGGAGATTTTCAAAGTAAATGGCCAAAGGTTAAAGCCATATCTGGAAAGCGAACCAATGCAATGCAAGGACTCCGTCTTGCTCTCTACACCAGCTTGAAGATCATCAAGGTCGTGCCACGACCCTAAATAAGGCGCTGGGTGGGAGGCAACCCACCAAGGTTAGTTGTATTTTTGTCTATAATAGCGTTTTTGAGTTTGGCAATGTGTTTTCCCATGAAAACCAGCCAAAATACCCCATTTTTGGTCACAAGCCATAGTCACAGCAAGTTGGCACACAACTCTCAAAATTTTTGTTCTTGGTACCATTTCGGCGATTGTGCCCGCGATAGTGCCCTGGCACAATCGCCCATGTCAATATCGCCTATAAAATCGACCCTCGGTACCATTTCGGCGATTGTGACCGCGATAGTGCCCTGTCACAATCGCCCGTGTCACAATCGCCGCAGAACACACCCTCTCGGTACACTTTCGGCGATTATGCCCGCGATAGTGCCCAAGGCATAATCGCCTGGCACTATCGCCGTCGAGAAAAATCAGGTTTTAAAACCCTTCGGCCGAATGCACCTCATTCCACACACACCCAGAGCAGAAATCAGGCGATTGAGGGCTGCGATTTTTGCACTCTTGCTTGGCGATTTTGACATTTTCTTGAGGTCTCCTTCCAAATTCTCGATTCCTACCACGTTTTGTGCTATTCCACCCTCAATGTAAGTGTTCCTCTACTCTCTATCTTCTCCATTCCATCACCATTGTGAAATTCAAGGTTAGGTCACCAATTTCTTCAAGTTAATTGAAGTCATGCAAGAAATTAGATTTGGAGTTGTGCATTTGCTTGTTAATACTTCATTTAACTCCACATTGTTCAATTTTTGCACAATTTCACCATGGATGACAACTAGGGTTTTGCTTATTTTGTCGTTGTATGCTTTAGGACTTGTACATTTATGGGTTTTTGTGGTTTTGATAGTATAATGGATCTTGTTGAAGTCCTAAATATTAGTTCACCTAAAAACCCATTATTGTTTGTTCTATGTGCTCTATTTACCAAGTTTGGAGCGTAAATTGTGATAATAACTCATGCTTTTGTGCTGAAATTGTTTAATCTCTATATGTATGCTTTTTGTGACCTAAGGTACGTACATTATTCAATTTAGGGTTGCCATGTTCTTAACTAGTATTACTCATTAGTGGCTTGTTCAATGTGGTTCGTGAACCTTGATTAGTTGATGATTAGACCTTGTAATCGCATCCCCCTTTGTTTTGGGTCTGATCATGCAACTCGTGTTGGATAATTGTTTTGCACTCAATTTTGGGATTTTTGACTTGGTCCAATGTTAATTAGAGGTAATCTAAGTTGTGATACTCATTGTGGTATGTCGTATGAACTTATGAAAACTTTGTTTTTGCGTCCCTTTGGTCGATTTTTGCACATTTATCCGAGCCCTAATGTCGTTCATAGGTTTGAATGGTGTGCAAGGGTAGACCATTAGGACACTTCATGCACTTTCAGTTCGCTTGATCATCATAGCTTCGTACATTTCTTGCAGCATGTTACCGTGTCTCTTATTTTAATCATATTTTTTGAACAATTGTTAGTGGCTTAGCTCTCCAATTTTCCCTGCAGATTATCACCATGGTACGCAGCGCCCATCTTTCGCGAGACCGATACCAAATCTTTGATACGCTTGATGAAGCTGATCAGAGGGCCTTGGCGAATGCTCCCAATGTTCACTACCCCGATAGGCTCGCCGCATGCGCGAATCGTGGCTTCGTTGTGGAGCGAGGGATCGATTTGACCGGCTTGGATTCCACCACCATACCAGGTGCCATCGGCCATCGCCACTGGGCTCGTTTCACCAGCACCCCCAGGAAGTATCACGCGGAGCTGGTGCGAGAGTTCTATGCAGCGATGGTCCCCGAGGTTTTTCACGATAGTGGGCTGGTTTGGGTGAGGGGGAGGAGAGTGGTGTTATCATCAGCCGCCATCAATGAATTTCTCCTCACCCCGACCGACCCCAACGCAACTTACCATGAGGGATTCTCCATCGATGACGGGTTCTACCCCGAGCTTGGAGAGATGGCTGCCGGTCTTCGCCGCAACGGATCCGATGTGTGGCAGCCAGGGACTGTTGAGCTACACCATGGCGAGCTCACTCCAGACATGGCATTCTGGACAGTGTTCTTGAAGCACAACCTCATACCCTCCACTCACCGAACCAACGTCACGATAGAGACCGCCATACTGCTGTACGCCATCCAGACGGGTGTACATTTTGATGTCGGGCACTTTATCCTCGGTAGCATCCTGAAGTGTGGTACCGACTACCGATCCCTCCTTGTTTTTCCTTGTCTTATCACGTATTTCTGTAGGAGGGCGGGGATTGGAGCAGCTTCCATGGAGGAGGCACTCACGGCACCACCATCCGATATATGCAAAAAGGCATATAACTCTTTTTGCTCTCGCCACGGGTTGCCTAACCTACCCACGGAAGGACGCTACCGGCGCAGAGGACGCCTTCAAGCCGCATCCCGGCAGCAAGAGGCACCAGTTCAGGGTGTCGTCCCACCACCTCCGGCTGGTGGACGTCGGGGTGTCGACCTATCCTTGGAGCGGCTTACTCAGGTCGTCGAGCGGTTAGATGAGAGAGAAGCGAGAAATAACGAGGAGATTAGGATGATCAACCAGCGCCTTGGTCTAGTTTTGGGTCCTACACGCTTTGGAGTCACGTATCAGAGACGATCGCGATATTCCGACGCCGGCCCTTCATCCTCGCGGCCGCAAGAAGACGACATCGATTGATCGGTTTGTTTTCTCTTTCATTTTGTTTGTATACCTATCAGCTCATGTATGTAGTTTTCTTAAACTTCGTTGGTGATGATTAAACTTTGCAAACCGACTTTGTAACTAATGGGGCACATTGGGGACAATGTGTCTCAAAGGTTTGGAGTTGTCGTTTATCTTTTTGTGGGTCGAATAGTATGAACTTGTATTTTGATCGCTAGAAATGTTTGGGTTGTATTTAATGCTTGATTAATCGGAATGGATACATGTGTTGGTAGTTATTGGTTAAGTAAATTGGAAAAAATTGTCTTGACATGCATACTTTTGTTGAGTCATGTTTTTAGAGAGATGGTGTAGTTGTGTACACTAATTGTGGACATTAGTGGAGATCACCTTTGTGAGATTTTAAGCTTCCATGCCTTCATTTCCGAGTGTTGCTTCAACTTTGTTCACCATCTTATACACGTTTCAATTCTTTCAATTTGATAGTTTGATCTCATTTGTTTTTGCATTGAGTAGTAAAGATTGGTCTTTAAAATATAACATGTGTATTATTTGTGAATCATGTGGACTTTGAGAGACGATATCGGGCTTTGTGTGAAATTTCGTTTAGTCTATCGTTTCCAGCTCCTCTTTCTCTACCCTTTTGTTGATATGTGATCCTGTAACCATTTTGTAGCCGTTAATTATGCCTAAATACTTTGACTTAGCCAAATACACTAACCTACCCCGTAGTCTAAGTGCATCATGGTTTGAGAAAGATGGTCAATAGCGTCAGAACAATTTTGGGGGTGAATCGATAAAAGCCGTGAAAGATTTCGTTTAGTTAAAAAAAAATCCTGAATAAAGCTGGCATATTGCAGTGATTGATGAAAGTTTGCATTAGATGTGTGATTGCAAAGGAAGGCAAGAATGGGAGCCACTATTATAATTATGCCATGACCGTTCCTTCTACTCCTTTTCCCCAACCGTGTTGCAATTATTTTAGCCCCGATTGATCTCTTGGGAAATGTGATTTGTGAATAATACATGTGTAAATTGTATCTTACTGCTCAACTCCGTTCGTGAGATCTTATTTGACTTTTACGTGTTTCTCTACTATCACACGCGGATGAGCTTGCTATTTTGTTGTACATTAACTCTTCCGCATGTGTTTGTGATGAGTGTGAACCTAGGATTCAAGTGTAAAGAGAGCATCCCGTGAGGTTAGGATCGAAGCGAAATCCTCCACTAGTTGTGTACATGATGAAATTCATCTTAACAAACATGTGCTTGATAATAGTTTCATGTCAATATTAGTTTTATCCAGACTTAATTAACCAAGAAGCTAGGAAACTTATGTTGGTTCTTATTAACTTCGCATTAGCCTTCCCTCATTCAGTTGTTAAAATGATTGTTCATATTGTCCCCTTTCGAAAACCCATCACCTCAGTAAACTTGCCTGTATGTTTTTGTTATATTCCTTTACGCCAATTTTTGCTTGAGGACAAGCAAAAGCTAGGTTTGGAGTTGTTGATAACTGCGTTATCTGACGGGTTTTCACCCTCCGAATCATAAGTTTACGACTCGTCTTGAAGCAATAATTGGTATTTTGGACTAATATTTTGTGCAAGTGTTATGTAGCATACAAGATGTCAGATGGACGGAAAAATGCTTACTTATACCCCATTTGGACGTCCCGGTTGAAGACGGTATCGAACCAAGTGAACGAGTGAAGAAAAAAATGAAAATCATAACCTCAGCTATTGTGCCAGGCGATTGTGACATGTGTCACTATCGCTGGCACAATCGCCCAAGATG
Source organism: Arctium minus (assembly GCA_954870635.1). Classification (NCBI taxonomy): domain Eukaryota; kingdom Viridiplantae; phylum Streptophyta; class Magnoliopsida; order Asterales; family Asteraceae; genus Arctium; species Arctium minus. The sequence continues at coordinate 97,363,596 of OX941087.1, forward strand.
TACCGCGGGCATGCTGAGCCTGGCGATTGTGCCAGGAGATTGTGACATTGTCACAATCGCGGGCACTATCGCGGTCGTGGTCTGCAGGTATAAAAAGCTGCAGAAAGTTAATGTTTAGAGTTATCTCGGGATTGTTGGAGGCTAGACCCTAGGGGAGCTGTTCTAAACCGTTTTCAGAGCAAAATAGAAGACTTTTACTAATTGGGAAGGTGGAAACAACTTTTGGAGCTCAAAATTGGTAGTGTGTATCAATCATTGAGGGAGTTTTATCATTACACTTGTATTTTGTTGAAAAACAATGTATTTGGGTGTTGTCATCTTCTTCTCTATGGTTTTATTTGTTATTAGTAACATGAACTAAACCTTTTGAGGTTGGGGGAAGGATGGATTTTGGTTTTATACCGTAGATATATGATTATTGCATTTTATTGAGTCAATACACTTGTTGGTTGAAGTTTGTCTATCTTGTTCTTATTGTTTATGAGATTGGCCATCTTATTCATCTTTTGGTTGTATTTCCTCTTGAGAAATTGGTTTTATAACTTGATAAAAGTTAGATAAACCTAGGGTGAGATATTGGATAGAGATATACCAAGTAAACCCTAGTTTGTGTTTGTGATTCTTATGCTTAATGAGTTGAATGTTTATGTGTATTGGTTGAGAGACTTCAATATATATTGCATGATACATTCTTGCTATTGCTCGAGAGAGAGTAGTGAGTATATTTGGAATTGCTAAATTTAACCTTGTGCATTGAGTCATCTGAATGTGTGTTATTTATTTGTTGGTGTAATCTACATGAAATCCGACCCCTAGCCTTTCCTTTGTCATATAAATATTCTCTTTGTGGTGCTTAAATCAGTTGTTGAATAGTATTCCCGTGCTTGCCTTCATTGTCTCTTGATAAGTAGTTAATTAATCATTCTCAAACAAATTTTATCAGCAGTTCAGTTAGTAGTTGTGGTAGCCTTTGTGGTACTTAAACTCGTAGTTCCTTGGATCGATACTCGTACTTAGTACGTATTACTTGATTGACACCGTACACTTGCGGTAGATCTGGAGGAGGTGTCATATAGACCTCCTCAGATAAATCACCGTTCAAAAAGGCATTCTTAACATCCATCTGAAAAAGAGGCCATTATTTGGTAGCTGCAATGGCAAGAAGACTGCGAACAGAAGTGACTCGAGCAACTGGTGCAAAAGTCTCCTCATAATCAATACCGTACTCTTGATTGAAGCCCTTGGCCACAAGACGAGCTTTGTACCGATCAATAGTGTCATCAGATTTGGTTTTGATTTTGAACACCCATTTGGAGCCAATGGGTGACTTGCCTGGTGGAAGAGGGACAGATTCCCATGTCTGAGCTTTGTCAAGTGCCTGAAGTTCCTCATCCATAGCTTTCTGCCAATCAGAGTTAGAGGAGGCTTCCTTGTAGGAAGTAGGTTCGTAATTTGACAGCAGAGTAGCATAAACATGATAATCACGAAGATGAGAAGGAACCTGTCTTACCCGTTCTGATCGTCTAACATTCTGAGATTAAGAAGTTCCAGGAGCCAAAGACTCAGCAGGTACCTCAGATGTTGGTTGTGCGGATGGAGCAGATGATTGATGTTGATCAGGAAAACTAGGAGAGGCAGACTCATAAGGAGTTGGAACAACAGGTGGAGGTGATATAATGTCAGATTGGAGTGAGTCCAATGAGACAGAAGCATCAGTGAAAAACGGAGTGGTGAGGTTAGGAGACTCACGAAACTTGGATATAGAAGAGAAAGGAACATGTTCCCAGAAGGTAACATGACGAGATATACGAAGACGCTGGGAGATAGGATCCCAGCAGCGATAACCCTTGTGCTCAATACCATATCCAAGGAAGCAGCACAGTCTGGAGCGAGGTTCAAGTTTGGTATGTTCATGAGATTGTAGTTGAACAAAACAAGCACTACCCCAAACTTTTAGAAGTTCATAGGCAGGAGTTACCTCATAAAGAGCCTCATAAGGAGACTTATTATTAAGGATGGGAGTAGGGTGACGATTGATAGTATAAACCGCAGTGAAGGCAGCTTCACCCCAAAAACGTTCTGGACATTTAGCGGAGATGAGAAGAGTGCGAACCGTATCAAGAATATGACGGTGTTTGCGTTCGGCGCGACCATTTTGAGGAGAAGTGCCGGGACAGGAGTACTGAGAGAGAGTCCCCTGAGATTGAAGAAAGGAGAGAAGAGATGACTCTTTGTATTCCATAGCATTGTCAGCTCTAAGAATCTTTATAGATTTTGAGAACTGGGTGTGAATCATCCGAGCAAACAATGAGTTCGACCGGTAGGTTGTTCGAGCAAACAATGAGTTCGAGCAAACAATGATTTTTGAGAACTGGGTGAGAACTGGTTGTATCCGGTAGGTTGTTCGACCGGTAGGGTGTTCGACCGGTAAAAGAGTTCGACCGATAAAAGAGTTCGACCGATAAAATGTTCGAACCGAATAGACGTTCGACCGATAGGGTGTTCAGCGGCGGCAGCAATGCAAAACACACAGAATCGATTCAAAAAGGCAATCGATTGATTCAAACCAAGATTGATTCGGATGAACAGAGATGAACGAGTGATGGTGAACAATAAAATCGAGAAAAAAAACCTATAGCTCTGATACCATGTTAGAAGATGAATATGGTTGAAGGAGACGATGAATATGTTGAAGGTTTGAAACCTCGATATATTGATTGAGAGAAAAACGTACAATACGAAAGGAAAAAATAATGAGTAATCTAACCTAGACTACAGGATACAACAAATATATACTAGAGCTAAAATGGGCTTGGGCCCTATACTAAAGCCTGGGCCCTCTATATACATTAACAATGTCATTTATACAAACCAATCAATTAAGATATTAATTTATTATATTATTTGAATATTTATGAAAGAGGATTATAGTTTATTAGTTATGACAACACTTTACATTAGAAAACAATCAAGATATTTTTGAAACCAAATAGTCATTAGATTAGATGGACGGTTGAAATTAGTTTGTATTGAATAACATGGCTTATATTTGAAACCACTACGCCACAAGTCCTGCCAATAATTACCATAATCTTTATAGGATTTTAAATAAGTTTCGGTTACAAGAAGTTTCAAGAAGCAAGACTTTCCCTTTCAGTTTCAACCCACCTAACGATTAGTATAATACTTGAGCCACCGACTAGATAGGAAATGATTGTTACGTATCTTTCATTCTTAAATAAAAAAATAAATTGTATTAAAATAAAACGTATGGTTTCAATTCTTATATATTTAAACAACATACTTTTAAAAGTATTGATCATTTTGTAGAACCTACAGTTTTTGATGCAATCAAAACAACACAGCCATAACTTTGTGAACAAACAAAAATGTATTATAACGTTGTAAATGAAAATTTATTTTTTTGATTTATTTTTTATATTTTTTAAATAAAATAAAACAAAACGTGGTCTCATTCATGTAACGTTCAACTTAATTTGGGAATGGGAGCGTTGTTTGTTAGTTGGTGTTGGACCCTAGAGCTTCTTAGCTTGCATATTAAAAAATGACTTCAATCAAGTTGCATGCATAATTAAAATAAAATAAAAGAAAAGGGTTTGATTACAAATATTGTTTTGGACCACTTGTTAACTACAATTTTGTCTTTTCAATATATTTAGTTTTGTATTAATACCCCAATTGTTACGAGTCTTTTCTTTGTGATTGTTAATTGAACATTCTTACTAAATAAAAATTAGTAGATGTTTGTTATATATATATATATCAATTGAAACCAAAATTGACGGAAGGTAAGTTGATTTGGCTAGACGATTGGTTGTTGGAGGATATTAATTTCAAAATGTTAGTAGTTTTAGAAGCAAAGAGAATGAGAAATGAAAAATGGACAACTTAGAGATGACAACAGGGTTGTGTGAAAGGGGTGGGGTTGGGGGGGGGGGGGGGGGGGGGGAGGGAGGAGGAACTCGGGACCTTAATCCTCATCCACGTTGTCGAAAACAAGTCTCTTTGTCCTTGATTCCCAATCCCCATCCTAATCTTTGTCCCACCCCGGCCACCAAGGAATATGATTCTCATCTACACATTTGCATATATAAAATAACAAAATTTTATAGCTAAGAGGCTTCAATACTAGAGTTTAATTGGTACACTAATTACAGGCGTCTAGTGTATCACTGTTTCAAAGTATCGCATATCAGTAACATCAAATATCAACATCGTGTCCCATAGGGGTGCGTTTGGTATGTAGAACAGAGTGGAACAGGACAGAACATAACAAACTTGTCCCATGTTTAGTGTGACCATATGTGGGATACGCTAGAACTAAGTGGAACAAGCATGAGACACACTTATCCCACTCCAAACCCCCTAGAACTTAGTAGATTAACAATATTTTGACTAATATACTCTTTGTTAAAAACAAAAACATAAAACATGTATTCTTATCATCCATGCCTCCAAGCTAGGGGTGTGCAAAACCCAAATAGTCCGAAATCCGAATCCGCATCCGAACCGAAAATAAGGTGTTTTTGCAAAACCCGAATACCCCGAAATCCGATAATCCAAAACCCGACATTTTGGAGGATATCTATATTCGAATTGGGTTTGATCGTTGGCCACCCAACCCGTCTGAAAACCCGAAATAACATAAATCTATATTTTAAATACTATATATATATATATATTTATTTATTTATCTAATTATTTTTTGAAAATCGTAAATTATAGTATGTTGAAATATTTTCTAAATTTTAAACTTGCTATTGATTTCATCAATCTTTCAATCGATTATATTCATTCTAAAAAACGATTGAATTTATATATAACTTTTGCATTATATAATACCCGAACCCGACCGACATCAATCCGAAACCCGACCAACCCAAACCCGAAACAACCTAAAATCCGAAACTTAAAATTTGGGTTTTGATTTCCATATCCAAAATCCAATCGTGATAAATTAGTTTTATGTTTTTGATAATCCATTGCACTATGTATCAGTGATGTAAATTAGTTTTATGTGATGTAATCTATGATTTTCATCAGGGATAAATTCATCATTTAACCAGTCTAGTCCTGTCTGTCCAATCCTGTCATGTCTTGCCAAACACTGGACAGTTGTCTTGTTTTGTTCTGTTCCGTCCTGTTCCATCTTGTTCTGTTCTGTCGTGTCTGCGTACCAAACGCACCCTAGAGGATGAGGGTAGAAAAGTGGGAGATATGTCCACTTCCGGGGGAAGTAAAAGTGTGGGTAAGGGAAGAGTATAGGATGTGATGTGAATTGTGAAAAGTGGGAAATATTTAGGGATTTATAATAAAAAGAAATTTATATATCATATTAATTTTATTTATATATAAAAAAATTTGGGTTGGACCATAGGGGTACCCAATCCTTGCTCCCGACCCTGGTTTCTACCATAGGGGATTCCCGTTCCTACTCGAGGATTTCACGGTTAAATTAGGTTCAGATATCGGTTCTTTATTGAATATAATTTCTTTTTGGGTTCTCTTTAGGACAAAAGTATATAAAAAAGTAAGATAAAAGACTTGATTTGAGTTAACGGGTGTTAACTCCCTGGCAACGAGACTAGGCACTTGTTTAGAAACGATGATATTTGACATTAATACACATCTGATCTACAAAGTTTTTTTTTTCAATGGACCAAATTAAAAATTAAATTGAAGGTTGCCAACTAGTCTAGGGGACCATATTTATAATTCATTCGAGAAAACTACTTAAAAAAATTAAAGTTAAAAAGAAATAAATAACAAAGGTATTGTTAATACCGCCGGTGGTGAAAATTAATATAAACTCAAACGAGAAACACAGAATTGTAAAATTGCCACGACACAAATAATATGGAAAGAGGGTTGCATATAATTAATATGACTAAACTAGCCTCAAATAAAAAATAGAGAGAGAGAGACGGAGGTTAAGGGGAAAACCTTAAAAAACGGAAAACTGAAGAACACTATGGTAGCCTTCCATCTGGACGGTATGCACTTATGCATACAGGTAAATTATGTTGTTTTTTCAGCTCTTATGCACAAGTGCATATGCACGTGTGCATGTTACAAATTACTTGTATGCATAAGTGCATACCATTCAGATGAAAGGCCACCAGGATGTTCTTTAGTTTTCCGTTTTTTAGGTTTTCCCTGAACCTAACCCTATATATATATATATATATATGTTTGGGTAGAAATTCCAACAGTCCATTGTCGCACAACCAGAAAGATAAGCGACGCCCTTCCTTTGAGCGACCTCGACTAAACAACCAATAACTCGTCCGAAAGGGGGTCGATATCTGGTTCTTCGGGTTTTCGTATAAACCTATTGGGTGAGTTCCTACTACCATTTTACAAACTTTATACATGTCAAAACTCTTATTTGCGAAATCCGAAGTATTTCTACGGTATGATTTCATGTTCTCTACATTTTGATATAAATGAGGTTTTTGGTGATTTTCGGGGTTCCCGATCAGTTTTGACTAAAATGACGGGTTCCGCCTTATCAGAAGTAAAATGACGTTTTACTTGCCCATGTTTGTGGCTTCTTGAAAGAATGTATATAAACTGGTTTTATGATTATCTTTCTTACCAGCAGTTGGTCTGGAAAATGGCATTTTGAAATATAAATGTGTTGAAAGTTGTTTATCTAGCTTTGTTGGTCACATGAAATATTGTGACAAGTCATGACTATACTAGTGGATCCCTAGGTATCGAGTCGGCTTATGGCTGGGAAGGATATGCCCCTTCTGTTGTAGTTAGATACATTTGATCTTTAGGGGCAACTTGGTACGTTTATGTGAGGCCGGTTACTAGCCATGGGTCAAATGTAGTCTAACGAACGAGTATGACTGGTTCCTTGGTGCCTCCCTCACATCGTAGTACGGACCGAAGCGTTCGTGGCCATGGTTCCAGTATTTAGCTCATAACTCGGATTTGGGTGGTCTACTTTGTGTTACACCACAATCCTTGGTAAAATGGTTCTTTTGTCATCGTATGATGAGTTTTGGACCGAAAAGGCCCGGTTGTGGCGAAATGTTATCTTTTATAAATTAAACCTTTATGAAAAGATTTCCTTATGATACTGATGTTTATATTCCGGGAAGTTTATAAAAGAACTACTTGTGCATTAAATTGTGAGGTTCTGGAAAGAAGGTTTATGGTCTCATTTTAAAAATGGATTTCTTTCTTGTCAACAGTTAACTTGGAAATGCTTATTTGAAAGGATTCCCTTTGATACAAAAATTTATATCTCTTGAAATTTATAAATTGTATGTTCTCACTAGGCTTTAAGTCTAACACTTTTTCTCAAATGATGTGTATAACAGGTTCCCCTTAGCGGTGGGTTGCACGGGGTTTTTGAGAGTCGAGCGTGGACTCGAGGCATTTTGAGATGTCTATTATTTTGGCATTGGGCATTGTTTAAGTCCCATCTTTTAGTGAACTTTGGTTTGTCAAGTGATGTAGTCTAGACAGTTATGTTTAGATTAGTTTAGTTGTTATATTATATATCCGTACGAGTTTTGTAAGTCTTAGGGCTGTTCCCCTTTAAGGGAGGTTTATACCAATTCGAATGTCTTGTTGCCTTTATTTCCGCAGTTTTATTTCACTCTGAATTTTAGGGTGTTACAAGTTGGTATCAGAGCTCTAGTTTAAGCGAACTAGGCATGATTGTAAGATGTCTAGACTTAGACTGAGTTGATAGGCATTGATTGTGAGATTGGGTAGAACTTCTAAGATGAGTTAGTCTTAGAGTCGACGGAAGTTATGTTCATCAGGCGTTGTGATGACGGTAACAAGAACCCTTATGTGTTATATGTTCATAATCTCACTTAGCTAATGTGATTATGAGGATATTTTACGTGAGTGTAATTGGTTTGCTAATGTTATGACAATTGGTAGACGTAGCGGTACGTTTCTTTCGTGCGTGTTTCAGTTAAACTCTTCCTTACCCTTTATCGTGCTTGTGTTTACCTGCTCTACCTTGGTATGTTGACCGTTAGAGTAGTGCGAAAGTTTCTAAGCGAGTAAGCCAAAGTATGATTGTTGTTTGTAGCAATGTCTCTTTGGGATGAATGTAAATGCGTAGAACGCATTAAGTTAATCAACTTGAGTTAGATTCGTTGGTGGAATTAGAACTATATCTTGTTAGATCGATTCTATTTCGAGGAGATTTGTAAGTTAATAAATGGGATGGTTGCCCTATGATGCCTGAGGCATCCGGTTGATTATGGTACGTCGGGATGTTGGAAAGCGTAGTATTAAGAGGTGAGTGCCGACCGAATTCATGCATTAAATTTATTTCTAAAATAAGGTTGCATAAATTGCTTTTCATGATCGCCAACCATAAAGTAAATTACCTTATAACGTTTTGGCAAAACATTTAGCAATCAACATATTTTAAACTATGAGCATAAGCATGCTTAAAATGGTTTGTTGCACCTGATTCCAAATTGTTATCAAAACTCTCTTTATTCACGTCCTGTGTTTAAATGCTATTTTTGGATGTCGAAATATATGTGTTTTAACGCTTTTTGAGTTAATGGGCAAGTAGCTGTGGAATTTTGATCTCGACATTGGATCTCTTCCACGTATGTCAATGGTTTTAAAGGAAGAGTTATTCTCATGCTTTTGAGTCGGAGTTTCTTGGGAATTTTTAGTTGCATGAGTTTAATTTCATTGCGTGCAAGTTATGAGTTCTTTGGGCGTCGTGTTTCATCAAAAATCTTGTCAAAATGGTCGCCTTACCTTGTGTCGAAAAATGGAAATTTGGACACCACTTGATTTTAGCGTTAATGAGTTTTATAAAAATCCAGTTGGATTATGGTGTCTCATCTTACGACTGTTGTGTCGCGTAAATAATTTCAGGAACATGTGCATATGCATCATTGTGTGCGTTAATTTCGGGGTTTTGTTAACAAATGTCAACCGTCGGGTACTATGTGCATTGGATTTAAGTATAACGTTGGTGTGAATGATTGCATAAACGATTTATGTTATTTTTTTTTAAAAAAAACAGGACTTCGTTCTGATCGTATTTCCATCATTAACTCTTACTGTTAAAATTCCCGCAAAGCATTTAGCGAGTTAGCGGTATTTTGTCATTGTAGTTTCTATTTTGGTCAGATGTATTCATCTTTACAACGTGAAGCTTTAAACTCGATTTGAAATTTTATTTGCATCCCCGTTATTTTACCGCCCTTTGGGGAATGAATTGTTGCATATGGGGTAAGTTGAAAATTCTTTTGCTGCAACGCCTCTTGGTTATAGAGGAGGAATTCTAAAGATAAAATTATGATTTTTCCTTTGGAGTTGTACAAACAATTGTTGCACATGTTGAAGTGCAAGAACCTATTTTCACGTTTATAGTGTAAACTATTGCGTATGTTTTACTCGGTATTTCTCAAGGTGCATGTATTTTGTTAAGTTTACGTATTCGGTAACTTGGATTGTTTTAAACATCATAAATTGCTCATGTTGAGCTTGAATATTTCAACAAGTAAATAGCGCGATTTACATATTCTGGGTGATTTTGTACACGTAAAATCTACATTATGATTTATGCATCTTTGATGATTTTGTGCAAACAAAAGTCTATTTCATGACATATGCATCTTAGTATATTTGCATTCATAAAACATTTGGAAAATCTTTGGTCCCAATACGTGTTGAGTTTTGAGAAAGCATGTCTTTGTGGTGGGGGTTTTCATAAGCATTGTTTAAAGACATTTCATTATTTGGGGAAAACCGTTAAATGTCGGCTAAATGTGTTTTAAGATTTACGAGACTTTCGTTGGAAATTTACGTGAAGTGTTGGGCCTTTGGCTCGGGTTTTGACTGAATGAGTCGTGTGGACATTTGTCCGGATTTATAACCGCAATGAAAGATTTTAGTATGATGGAGTTTATTTGTGTTTGTGGTGAGTTAAAGTTGATTTGTGAAAACGGTGTACATGCCAAAATGTTTATTTTAAAGTGTTTGTGTTTTACATTAAATTGTTAACTGCTGATAAGTTTTGGTTATTTTGAAATGTTTAGTTTTATGAACATGTTGAGACACCCATTTTTGGATCTTTGGTTATTTTGGTAAATAAATCATGTTGAAGTGTTTCTTTGATGATTTTACATATATAATTGGAGTTCAATTGACGTAAGTGTCATTTGGTGTATTCGATCTTATAAACCTTTTCAGAAAATGCATATTATTGTGTTATGAGGCATTTTGAAAACATAAGGGTATGAGTTCATTTGGAAAACGGTTTGTTTCAACCAACGATGAGATCTGAGTTAATTATACTTTTGGTCGTGTTTGCATAATAGTTGGTCAAACGTGTTTCAATAATTATATCGACTTTCATTTGGGTATTTACGTAAACTGTTGGGTCGTTGGCTCAGTTTTGACTAAATGGAGTCTTTAGGACATTTGTGCGGTTTAAAAACAATTGTGGAATTTTTGGAGTATGATGGCGATTATTTCATGCCATTGGGAGTTACATGTTTTGGGAGCTTTGGTTTTTTTCAGTTGGAGTCATGTAATGTTAGACAGTGTTGTAGATCCATAGACAGTCTGTCTGTTTTGTAAAGCCTGAGGTTTTGGGTTACACTTAGTGACCGCTCGGGTTGGCTAGCGAGTAGACAATAGGTGGCACGAGCTGCTGAGTTGGAACTCGTCTGGATTGGATAGGCACCCGTGTCCGTAAGCCCTTGAGGTGGAACTCGACGGAGTATGGCTAGAGGCAATAAACGGTTTGAAGTTGTGATGTTTGGTATGGCATGGGAACTAAGATCGGGATACGTGGTGAAATCCAATAACATCACGGGTGGCCCCATTCATTTGTTCTCGCCACCCAAGATGGAAACGTTTAGAGGGCATGCGAGGAAGTTGTATGGGCGGCCTACTTGCGTGTCCTTCTATTCTCTTTGTGTACGGGTCTCTCCGTCGTAGACCCGGGGTATTTTAAACACCAATATCATATTTTTACCAACTTTGGTTATGTGGAGTCGACGGTAAATGATGGCTTTAATATTGGGTTCTCCCCACGTATATTAAGGTTTGAATGAAGTGTGTTTTCCTGCATATGGGTATTTAGTTTTCTTTCGTTTTGGTCGTGTGAGTATTGGACCTAATGTCCATGATTTCGGACGTACGGTATGCATGGTGTTACTAATGTTTCATACTTCGAGTTAGCACAAGTTGTATCAATTTATAAAGCATCATTGAAATGAAGGATCCATCTTTGAAATTGCATAACTTTGAAAAAGGAGTTGTTCCATGTTTTAAAATTCATTATTTGAAAGATTCTATTTTAAAGAGAAGTTCATCAATTTAATTACTTTTACTTGTGTAAAACTTTTGAGCTCTCTAGGCGTTAAGCTTAAAGCTTAACCCTTTTATTTATCAGCATGTGCATCTTTTCCTGTTGGAGGTTCGGTTCTAGCAGTGCTTTGAGGAGTCGGGCTTAGTCTTGATCTAGAGTAAGTGGTTGGTGAAGTCTTCCTCATGTTGGAGATAGTAACTACGCATGGGTTTTAGTAGCGCCCGTCCTTTAAGTCCGAATGTATAGTTTGGTTGTACGTATTGAGGTTAATCCTTTTATTGTGGTTGTAGATGAAGTAATTTTGATGTATTTAGAAAATTTATATAAATTGCTATTTCCAGATTTAGGGTCGGATCGGAGTTGAGTGATAGCAGAATCTGTGTTAACCGATTTCCTGAAAGATGCATTGGTGCGTCTTGTAAGTTTATCTTTATCAATTTTAGGAGTGGATCAGTGAAATCTGAGGATTTTGGAAGATTAGCGTCGACCGTTGGCTTTGAGTTCGAAACCGTGCAGTTCGAAAGAAATTGGTAGATGGAAAGTTGAGGTCGCTAATTTCCTGGAGGTAGTAATTGTCACCTAAGGTTGGGAGGCAACCGTAACCTTGGGAATAAAGGTTACTTTGAAGTGTTGAGTGTTCGCTCGGTTAGGAGTGAATTGTGCCCAAAAAGGGTAGCTAATGTGGATGTCGGTATTAGGTTCTCGTTAATGATTCTGGCATTTGGGTTTGAGACGATCTTCTCTGCGGACAGTGTTCCATTGAGAAGAGTAGATTTCGAGGACGAAATCATTCTAAGGTTGGGAAAATTGTAACACCCTGAATTTCGTTATGTAACCTTGGTATTCTAGTGTTAATCTTTTGTCGTTAGCACCGCGTTTGGTTCCAAGTTTGAGTTTGGCTTTTGGTGGTTTTGGACAAACCACAGTGAACTACGCGAGTTGCACCACGACTTGAGGTCGCGGCACAACCCGCGAAACCCTCTGGATGGGTTTGGTTTTGTGTAAGCGGGTGAGTTATGCCGCGGGTTGAGGTCGCGGTATAACCCGTGAGATGGCCTGGCCGACTTATACCCTTTTCAACCCAAATATCTCATTCTCTCTAATCTTTCTCTCTCTCTCTCTCTCTCTCTTCAAATATCTCTCTCTAGTTGGTTTTCTTTGGATCTTCGAGCTTCCGTTAATCGCTAGTATTAAGTGCATTGCTCGGGGTTTCGGTGTAGAAAGCTTCGTCTTCACAAGGGGGTCGATATCTGGTTCTTCGGGTTTTCGTATAAACCTATTGGGTGAGTTCCTACTACCATTTTACAAACTTTATACATGTCAAAACTCTTATTTGCGAAATCCGAAGTATTTCTACGGTATGATTTCATGTTCTCTACATTTTGATATAAATGAGGTTTTTGGTGATTTTTGGGGTTCCCGATCAGTTTTGACTAAAATGACGGGTTCCGCCTTATCAGAAGTAAAATGACGTTTTACTTGCCCATGTTTGTGGCTTATTGAAAGAATGTATATAAACTGGTTTTATGATTATCTTTCTTACCAGCAGTTGGTCTGGAAAATGGCATTTTGAAATATAAATGTGTTGAAAGCTGTTTATCTAGCTTTGTTGGTCACATGAAATATTGTGACAAGTCATGACTATACTAGTGGATCCCTAGGTATCGAGTCGGCTTATGGCTGGGAAGGATATGCCCCTTCTGTTGTAGTTAGATACATTTGATCTTTAGGGGCAACTTGGTACGTTTATGTGAGGCCGGTTACTAGCCATGGGTCAAATGTAGTCTAACGAACGAGTATGACTGGTTCCTTGGTGCCTCCCTCACATCGTAGTACGGACCGAAGCGTTCGTAGCCATGGTTCCAGTATTTAGCTCATAACTCGGATTTGGGTGGTCTACTTTGTGTTACACCACAATCCTTGGTAAAATGGTTCTTTTGTCATCGTATGATGAGTTTTGGACCGAAAAGGCCCGGTTGTGGCGAAATGTTATCTTTTATAAATTAAACCTTTATGAAAAGATTTCCTTATGATACTGATGTTTATATTCCGGGAAGTTTATAAAAGAACTACTTGTGCATTAAATTGTGAGGTTCTGGAAAGAAGGTTTATGGTCTCATTTTAAAAATGGATTTCTTTCTTGTCAACAGTTAACTTGGAAATGCTTATTTGAAAGGATTCCCTTTGATACAAAAATTTATATCTCTTGAAATTTATAAACTGTATGTTCTCACTAGGCTTTAAGCCTAACACTTTTTCTCAAATGATGTGTATAACAAGTTCCCCTTAGCGGTGGGTTGCACGGGGTTTTTGAGAGTCGAGCGTGGACTCGAGGCATTTTGAGATGTCTATTATTTTGGCATTGGGCATTGTTTAAGTCCCATCTTTTAGTGAACTTTGGTTTGTCAAGTGATGTAGTCTAGACAGTTATGTTTAGATTAGTTTAGTTGTTATATTATATATCCGTACGAGTTTTGTAAGTCTTAGGACTGTTCCCCTTTAAGGGAGGTTTATACCAATTCGAATGTCTTGTTGCCTTTATTTCCGCAGTTTTATTTCACTCTGAATTTTAGTGTGTTACACATTTAGCTTCGACCTACATTTGCTTCGACCGGTACCCAACATCGACCAGGGCGATTCTGGGTTTTCGAACAAATCTCGAATACAAACACAGACCCCAATTCTTGCTACTAAACAAATTCTAATAAAAATATATTGATTCCTTTCAATTTCCATTACACTTCTCATTCAATTTACCAATACTAAATTACTCCTTAATTGATCTTAGTTGGAATGACACAGTAACCAAATTTTCTCAATCCCAGGTTACTTTGCTATCAGACTTCAACTTCCAATGGACTAATCATTGATTGAAAACCCAATAGGAGATGATAGATTCAGAAACCTTACCTTGTGAGAATTTTCTTTGTTCGACATCCACTGATTTCTTCACTCCAATCGACCGATTCCTTCCCTGCTTCTCTCTCTCTCTCTCAGCCGCAAATGGAACAAGACCCAAAAACCCTATTACAAACATGTAAGGTAGATATTTACACTTAACTCCCTTTCCTTAGAAAACTTTTAACAAACTTCCACCCAACTTTTACTTATTAAATTTTGAGCTGGTTATTACATCATTGGTTAAATTAATGAAATTGGTGGTTTATGGATGTCTAAAATATTTAAGAATTATAAATGAATTTGCCCCTATATATATGAGCAACTCTAGGGTATATTTAGCTGTATAACCTTAATTGGGTTTTTAATTAAATCAGTAGTCCTCGAACTAGTATAAAACCATTTTTTCTTTACTAGTTTAGGATGTTATGAATTTAATTAAAATCTTATTTAAGATTATTTATCCAAGCAACTCATAAATTTGGCATGGCATTGTTTTTTTTTTTTTTTTGAACAACAGAAGAATTATATATTCATAAAATAGTTAATTCATGGATATCTAAAATATTTTTTGTGGTCTATGTATTTTCATATAAAACATTGGAAACCACATCATCGTGCAAGACTAAAAACATTGTTGTTTGTTTGTTAATAATATACACACGTTGTATATAAGTTAGTAGTTATGAGATTTAGATTATACTCTACAAATTTTAACAAATTCAATCACAAAAGATAAGATATATATGGTAGTATTTGGTTTTATCAGTTTCATAGAAATAAAAATTGTAGAGTATGGCTATGTTTGGCAAACTAGCTTATAAGCTAGCTGATAGCTGATAAACTAGTTTTTCAAAACGTTACTATGAGTACCTTTTCTATAAGCTAGTTTATGGTCATCCAAACATGTAAAAAAAAAAACTAGCTTTAGTTTTTTTTGCCAAACAATGCCTATATATGTTTTGTCGACGTATTAAATATGAATCCGGCCTTATCGTTCCAATATTTTATTTCGTTTTCATAGTCGTGCGTCCTTTTGTGTCTTATATATATATGGTTGTTCTTAATTTGGCTGTCGTCATGATATATATACTTTAATTTATTTTTCATTTCATTTCTTGTTTGATTATTGAATGACTATTTATCTTTTAATTAATTAATTAATTAATTAATACCAATCAGACATGACGATCGATAGGGAAGCTTGAACCATAAAACTAGATTAATTAATTATATGGAACGTACTTATGCTCTTGTTTTGTTGCTAAATAATGTTTTATCCTTTAATTAGCAGTTTTTCGAACGATATAACTGATTAATCTTCAACTAGAATTAAAGTAATACAGAAAATAATTAGAGATTAAAGTAAATTTTAATATTATATGTCCATACATGATCTAATTAATTATTATCACTACAAACAAAAAGGCTTCATCAACGAAAAAATCCGTCGGTAAATATATCATCGGCGGATCTCATTGTCAAAGAAAATGTGGCCGTTGTTCGTGATGACCGCCGGATTTTCAATCATCAACGTAAATATCAATAAATAAAACCGCTTTATTTTATAGTGAACGTAACAATTTATAATTTGATAAAATAGAGTAATTATTAAAACATGTAATTTTATTTATCGAAAATGCCATCGCTAAAATTTTAATAAATGATTGTTTTAAAATAGAAATTAATATACAATAATCTATATCTATACTATATTATAAAGCACGGATAAAAAACTCTTAAATACAAATTATTAGGCACAAGGATATCATCATTTTATGCAAGATTTTAAAAATATCTTAATTTACAAGTATCAAAGCACAAGATACATATTACTACTGGAGACTTCTAACACCCACCAATTTGGTATGTGCAGGACCTTTCTTTTATGCAAACATTTCCATGTATCACTATAAATTCGTTTTAATTATATTATTAAATATGTAACTGGTTATTTTTTGTAGATGTTATTAAAATATATAAAATAATCATTGAATTCTAACAAAATACTTAATTTTTTTTATATAAAATACATTATATTATTAAGCCTAAATTAAACAAATTTATAAAAAAAATTATCAATTTCTCAAAACCATCCAAAAACATACTGTAACTCGACAAAAAAAAAATGAAACATTAAAATCGTGATGTATCTTGTTGTATTGTGCGAGTACGCTTCTAGTGTATTAAAAAATAAATAATAAATTAAAGTTTGAATATAAATAGTGTGTGGTTCATATTCCAATTAAGTGACATGCAATTGACGTCCACTTTTTATATCAAAAAGTTGAGTTGCAAGGCTTATCTCCGTGAGATATATAGGCACATCACCAACTCTAACGTATTCTAATCCTTACATGTGATACAAAGAAATAGTATCACCAATCCTGATGTTAATGTATTAGAGTATCTCCAACAGTTATGCTATAATTTTTTTAAAATATAGTATAAAAAGTTGAAATCTCTAAAAAAAATTACAACAAACTCCAACGGCTACTCTATTTTAGTAATTATACCATCAATTATATTAATAAAATATTGTTTCTCTCTCCTAAACAAACAACTTCTATGTCTCCTATTGGTGGAAAAAAATTAAATATTATTTATCTCTCTTCAATATAGGGTTTTAGAGATTTCTCCAAATTTGGAGATTTTTGCCTTCTCTCTCCTCTTTTCTCTATTTTAGCATATGATATAGTATAGTCGTTGGAGCAAAAAAATTGCTAAAATCTCACTTTTTTCTATTTTAGCATAGCTGTTGGAGCAAAAAAATTGCTAAAATCTCACTTTTTTTCTATTTTAGCATAACTGTTGGAGATGCTCTTAGAAGTTTTCGATTTGAATTAAGATAATACTAGAAGCATACTCACGCAATGCAGCGAGATATATCACGATTTTAATGTTTCATTTTATTTTTTTGTCGATTTACAGTACGATTTTGGATGTTTTGAGAAAGTATTTTTTTAGAATTCAATTATTATCTTATATATTTTAATGACATATAAAAAAATAACCAATTACATATTTAATAATATAATTAAAACAAAATTATAGTAATATAATATATTAATTAATAGTGGTACATGAAAATGTCTGCATAAAAGGAAGATCTGCACATACCAAATTGGTGGGTGTTAGAAGTTTGCAGTAGTAATATGTATCTTGTGCTTTGATACTTGTAAATTAAGAGATTTTTAAAATCTTGCATAAAATGATGGTACATTGTGCCTAATAATTTGTATTTAAGAGTTTTTTATCCGTGCTTTATAATATAGTATAGATTATATATTATCCGGTTATATATATATATATATATATAATATTTTTAACGTACATTTTTTATTATAAAAAATTTAACTTTAAATTTACAACATATTAAATTAATTAAAAAGTTCCTAACTTATTTATTAACATAACAAATATTAAGAAGATTTGTAAAACACAATTTATATCGTTAATATTTTTTTAAAATGTTAAAAAACATGTATTTTTAGAAAAAAAAAATACAAATGTTAAGTTTTCTTACAAACAAAATGTTTTTTTAAAAAAATGTATCATATTTGTTTGAAATATGTAATTAGTCTACAATATTTAATCTCAATACAATCTGAAAAGAGTGAAAAAAAAATTAAAATGGGTTTTACAAAGAGAGAGATGAAAAACATATTTTGCTTGATATATGATTTTTTTTTTTTTGGGGGGGGGGGGGGGGTTAAAAAATTACTAATTTTTTTTGCAAGGAGTTCTTTTTTATTAATTTCACATAATTAGAATGACGTGTCATCCACATCACCTCATTTAAACATGTAAGTAAAATACTTTAAAAAAATACTTTTTAATTTTAACAAGTTATACCATTACAATCGTCTCTTCGATAACTTCAAAATGAGTCAAATATTGAATATTTTTGGATTTAATTATTTTATTATATGTTAAAAAATACGTTTTAAAATACGTTAATAAAATCGATATCTATATCTATACTATATTATAAAGATGGTATAAAAAACTCTTAATTACAACGCACTAAGCTTTATGTACTATCATTTAAAGCTATCTACTTAAAATCTCTTAAAAATAACTACTAAAGCATAATGTACTACCTGTAAAGCTTTTAACCCTAATTAATATATTTCATTCTTATCCCCCAAAATCCTTATCTCTAAACTCCAAATCCTAAAATTATTAAATTTGAATTTTGATAAACATAATCAAAACAGGATAAACATTTCAATTTAAATATAAAAAATTTAAAATATATAAGATAATTAATGAATTTTAACAAACTACTTAATTTTTTTTATATAAAAAACATTATATTGTTAAGCCTACATTAAACAAATTTATATATATAAAAACCATTATCACTCAATAAAAATCATCCAAAATCGGACTGTAAATCAATAAAAAACAAAAAATAAAAATAAACATTAAAATCGTGATGTATCTCACTGCATTGCGCGAGTACGCTTCTAGTTATATTATAAACCAGACATAAAAAACTCTTAAAAACAAGTCTTAAAGGTTAATGTACCGCTATTTAATGTTAATTACTTAAAATCATTTAAAAACAACCATTAAAGTTGTATGTACTACATTTAATGTTATTTATTAACTTTCAATCATTATCTCTAACCATTTTAACTCCCCTAAAATCATTTCCCACTTTAACTCCCCTAAAATCACTCTCAGCATAATTAAATATAGAATAAAAATCAAAATTAAATATAAATATAAAAAATCTATAATATAATTAAAAAAATCTAACAGAATATTTTATAAAAAAACATTATATTATTAAACCAAAATAAATTACATTATATTTTGTAGCTAAGTTTGTAATTGAGTTCAATTATTATGTTTTACTATCTTATATATCCCTATTCGATTATTGTAATAATTTATGGTTTTATATTTTTAAAACCAATTTGATTTTTTGGTCGTCGTTTTTGTACTTTTATTCAATTATTATGTTTTACTATCATGATGTTTCTCGTTGCATTGCGCGAATACGTTTTTAGTGTATATATATGTATATAGGGGTTGGTTATTATGCAACCTTTTACATGGTGCAACTCATTCAACCCCTCTATCCACCACTCATTTTATTTTCATTTTTTTAATTAAAAAAGTGAAAATAAAATGAGTGGTGGATAGAGAGGTTGCATGGGGTTGCACCATGTAAAGTGGTTGTAATTAAACACCCCTCTCTCTCTCTCTCTCTCTCTCTCTCTCTTTCTATATATATATATATATATAATGAAAACAAAATCATATGTGATTTGTAACAAAACACAATTAAAATTAATGTATAATATCACATGTACTGCAAAACGTAATTTATAATCGTATCTTCAATACCTTTGAAACGAATCTCAAGAAGAAATAACTGACTGAGTGCATAATGTGGGACTTTCGGTTGGTGTCGTTATTGTTACCAAAAGATCAAAGGCTAAGACAAATGGGTGCATAACTTACGTTCGATTAATGCAATTTCTCTTTTTTCAAAAAAACCGATTAACCAAAGTATAATATATGACATATAATAATATAATTAAATCAAAAAATATTCAATATTGGGCTCATTTCGAAGGTATCGACTAAACGATTATAATGATGTAACTTGTTAAAATTAAAAAGTATTTTTTTAACGTGTTTTTATTAATATACAATTATATGTGTTAATATGATAAAAATGTAAAATGAAAAATATAAAACTAAAAGGTATAAAGTAAATAAATCAAAACAGTGTAAGGACCAAAAATTTAATTATAAATTAAAAAACAATAAAAATAATCGATGTGAGGGGGATGGGGTGGGAAATTTGGCAGGGGTAGACATAGAATTTCCCTTTAAAATATAACAAGTTAATCATTGTTATATTGGTTAGATTTTTCAAAATACAACTTCTTAATAAAGAATAATTTGAAAATATATTGTTGTAATAAAAAAAAGAGTGAATTGTGAACCAAATCCACAATTCACTCTTAAAAAAATATTATAATAGAAAATTTATAAAAACAAATTATTATTTTATACAATTAACCATTTATTTAATTAATTTTGATAATACAAAAGAACCGTGTAACATTAGATTCCAAGATAAATAAATGAAAAAGAAATTAAAAAAATATATATAATTGCACATCAAAATCAAAATGAGTATTGTACTGATCTACATTTATTAAAAATGACATATCAAAAGCATTAAATCTTGCTTCGTTGTTACGATAATTGATTTTATTAGCTGAGCATGACAATAACTGAGAATCATACCCAGTAAGAAGTATAACAAAGACCGAAAATCTTACTCTTTAAGTGAGGGAAAAAAACTATTACCTCATTAGCTTTTATCAAATAATAAACGTTTACCAACGAAAAATGTTACCTAATAAGGTAAGTAATAAGAATGATAACTCTTGTCGAGTTGTCGGTAAACGCTAAACGTTTGGTAAACAACCTCCAAGCTGACTTATTATGGCCCAAGTGCTAAACGTTTGGTAAACAACAAATATTGTTGTAACCACCTGTTTAATCATATCCACCAGATCATCTAATCTAACGTTTGATAAGATGTTTTTTAGTTTTTCAGTTATTTGAGGTTTTCCTTGAACCTCCGTCTATATATATATATATACTATTAATGTTATTTTTACCATACTCTCAGGGGTGGACCTATTAAGCCCCAAAACGGGTCCAGTGCAACACGTAGTATTTTTTTTGCGGTATGAAAGGTGCACCACCTAAACTTCGAAGGGTGCTCCGAGATTTAGACTATACAAGAAACATCAACAAAAAATAGAAAAAAGTCCTTTGAAATCAAGCAAAAAACCGGAAAATAGTCCCTTGAAATCAACAAAAAAACCCGAAACCCCCCTCGAAATCAACTAAAAAACTTAAAAATCCCTTTGAATCACCCAAAAAACTTAAAAAATTCCTCGAAAACGGTTGAATACATAGGACGACTTTGCGGACCTCTGATCTACCTTAAAAATACATTTGCTCGGTAAAAATCCTGGTTACATCACTGAATATTGTCTTATATTTTGTAATTATACGTATACCTACGTGTGTGTGTATATATATATATATATTTTCCTTCCAGCCTTGTCATTTTTGTTTCCATCTGTATATCCTTATTCTTTGTTTATCATTACTAATTAAAAACAAAAACGATTGATGGCGAAGTTTGAACCATAAAAGCTAATGCTCTTCTTCATTATTTTTTTAATTAATCTCATTTATATATATAAATGCATTTCACATGTTACATCATATTAATTTGTCATAAGTCTCAAGTTCTAACTTTGCTATCATCCAAACAATTATAATTTTAGTCCCCTACCAGGAAGATTGCAAACTCTACACATATGGTGCCGTTTGTTTTTTAAGATTTCTAAAATCTGAAGTCTTATTTTAGTTATGATTAATAAAAGGTGGTGTGAATGTCTGAACGATTCAGACTTAAGAGCCATTAAGAGATTTAAAAAAAAAAAAAAAAACAACCCCATAGTGACAAGTTTCTTACTTGAGTAAATTACAGTTTTATTCTTTTTGTTTTGTCGATTTTCTTGGTTTTTATTTTTACGGGTTTTTTTTAATCAAAATTTTGCTTTCGTGGTTTGCCATTTTACTTGGTGTTCGTTCTTCCCACTAATAATTAATAACTATCATATGTTATATAGTGGATATTTTTCTATTTTTCTCTTACTCTCTTTTATTCAGCGGACTTTTGCCAGTTTCGAGGGATTCATGAGATGGAAGAAAACTTAGGAACCGTATGGTTTGATGAAGTTTTTATGGAATATAGATTTCGTGGAATGACTTGGATTTGAAGGAATTGAAATGATTTGGAATTTTGTATGTTTGTTTTGTAGGATTTGATATGGATTTTTTTTTGAACGGCGGAATTTTATAAACTAGCAAGAAGCTAGAAAAATGAACAATTACATAGAATTAATGGCAAGGGAATGATTGGTAAGCCAACCAACCCAATTGATACACACATTACTACTTCTATGATTTACCCAAAAGAACGCATGAGTTATGATCTTCTCAAAAATCAACGACTTCCTTGGCTTCTGGTTGCCAAAAAGAGTACCATTTCTAAACACCCATAAAGACCATAAAGTGGTAAGTTTAACGGCCTCAAAGCATAAAAAAATCTCCCTATTCAGCTTTAACGAGTCGATCCAAGAGATCCAATCTGAAAAAGAATTCAGATCCGGAATATTCATACTCCACCAACGTCCAATGAGAACCCACAATTCTTTAGCGACAGGACATGAGAAGAAAAGATGGCTGCAATCCTCCACTCCCGTATCGCAATTCGAACATAAAATGGACGCAACATCAATACCTCTTTTGTCCAAGTTTATCCGAGTTGGGAGCCGTTTGAGATGCAACCACCAAACAAACACATTAACTTTGATTGGAACAAGTCTATTCCATTTAGTAGGACGGGTATCCACCTCCAAATAACTAGAATCAATTAAACGTCTAGTTGATGCCACTGAAAAATCACCCGACCCTTCTAATAACCACATCCATCTATCCTTTTGATGGGAAGGCACAAAGGTAGACAAGATTTGTTGAAGTTCACTAAATTGTACTGCCTCAACCCCACCTCTCGGAACCCTTCGAAGACACACCTCCCAACACCCTAACCCCAAACGAGACTTTACATTCGCCGATTTATTCAATTCTAAAGCGTAAACTCTAGGAAATTGAATTTTTAAAGGAGAATCTCCAAGCCAAACATCATTCCAAAACGAAGTCAAATTACCATCACCCACCTTTTTCTTACAAAAAGAAAAAAAGATCAATGCCCTTTCCTTTTAGAGAATTGGCCGATTTTATAATAGAAACCCATGTTGAGTTCGAACTTTACCTAGGCAAAATTGAACCAATTAGGCCCTTCTCCCCGTAGATGGATTTAATAATTTTAACCCAAAGCGCCTCCTCCTCCAACCAAAAACGCCAAATCCACTTGAACAACAAAGCACGGTTAAACGCCATAATGCTACCAATACCAAGTCCTCCGAATTTTAGACTAGCCATCACTTTTTTCCACTTGACCCAAGAAATCTTCTTTTCCTCAACATCAACACCATTAAAGAATCTATTTCGAATAGATTCCAAACCTTGATCAACCAATCTTGGGATTTTGTAAATAGACATGAAATAAGTAGGAAGGCTCCCTAAAACGGACTTTAAAAGGGTAACCCGACCTCCAGCAGATAAAGTTTTAACCTTCCAACTGGATAGTTTGACCAAGATGTTATCGAACACAACATTCCAACCCTCCCTTTTGGACATATTACCCCCAACAGTTAATCCTAAATAGGAAAATGGGGGCTTATGTCCATCACACCCAACAGAAGATGCGACACTCTCTATTTCTTGTGAATCCACCCCTGACTCCCAAAAGTTTGCTTTTGTGAAGATTTATTTTGAGTCTGGAGATAAGGAAAAAACATCTAAAAATACGAATAATATTCCTGACATTCCTTAAGGACCATTCACCCAAGAAAATCGCATCATCCGCATAAAAAATGTGGGAAAGATGGTAACGATCTTTACCAATAACAACCCTCACAAAGAGGTTTTTTGAGACAGCTTCTCGAATAATGCGGATTGAATTCAATTATGTATAGATATTTTATAAAAATAATATAAAAATAATTATATTACGTTTTATTAATCGATTATTGCAAAATAAATGTTTTTAACATATTTTAAAATATGTTTACAAACTAATCCTATTTTGAGATACCAACTACTCCTATGGGATTTATAGATCCAATATTTATAGGATTTTAATTTCGGACTTTTCTTTAAATCAAACGCGGAACTGAAATAAAATTTAATTTCAAATTCCTCCGAATCTATCAAATCCCACAAACCAAACAGAATGATATAATTGAATTTTTTATTTATTGGGAAGTTGGTGTTTGCAACTTGCAAAGTTGCAAGTGATGGCTTATGAAATTTGTTTATTATTGGGCCTTTTTCAAATTCAAGCCCAATTATATGAAACTATTTATCAAGCCCAATAAAAAAATATCCATTAAGTAATCTTTATGACTTTTATTTAAAGTATATAAATATATTTGAAATTAAACTGATATCATTTAATAACTTCAAAATCAGCGAGTTTCGTGATAATTTGTATTTTAAGATATTGTTTCATATGTGTTTTTTCTCATCTAAGGCTAACATTTAATGTATTGATAAACATATATTTGTTTCACAATGTTTTTGTTTAATATGTATTCGGTGTACAATGTGAAACTTTTTACGATATTTTATGCAACAATTACCTCGGCAAAGCTAACCGAGTAAGATTCGTGACCCTCGCATTCCAGGTAAGACTATTGATCTTTGCAATTGTTCTTATCAAATAAGATTCTTGGTCCTTATCATGTTCATCCGATAAGATAATGTGACTTAGGTGCCGTTTGTTTTCTAAGAGGTCTGAAGTTTTATTTTACTTCTGATTAATAAGAGGTGATACTGAAGTCTGAATCAACAAGACTGTAT
This sequence comes from Arctium minus, assembly GCA_954870635.1. NCBI lineage: Eukaryota > Viridiplantae > Streptophyta > Magnoliopsida > Asterales > Asteraceae > Arctium > Arctium minus. Next base: position 97,388,380 of record OX941087.1, read on the forward strand.
GTTTCTGTAACGTCTGGAGTCATCTTGAGAGAAAGAAGAGCATATGAACTGTGATGGTGATAAAAAGTTTTAAGAAATTAGGTCATCACTTCTATTTCATACGTATTTAAAAGTTAAAAGGTTCTGAAAACTGAAAAAAAAACAAACAGTCTAAGTCTAAAAAAGACTGAACGATTCAGACTTAAGAGCCATTAAAAAGTTTAAAAAAAAAAACAAATAACCGCTTAATAATAAATACTTATAAAGTAAGGGTCTGTTTGTTAGCAGCTTAATGAGCTTAATGAGATTCACAACTTATTCAATCAGCTATATATGACTGTTTGGTAGTGGCTTAATGATATAGAAAGTGGCTTATTGTTTGCGGCTTTTCGTGTTTACACCTTTTTAAAATGCAAGAAAATAGATCTCGACGCAAGTATACATCTTAATCTACTGCTGTCTGTTAACAAGTAATAATGGTACAAAGTACCGAATATCGATCCCACAGGGAAGCGTGGAAAAGTTTCTCTTGAAAGTCGGGTCTGTAAAAGCGAGTCTCATATGGCGATTTCGAAAACAATATTTTTGATTGGGGGTTTGATTAACACTACTGAACAATTAATTGAAAATAACCATCGGTACAATGCTTTGTTGGAATGAGATTAATAATTGGATAAACAGATGAGATCGCATTCCTTCGTTATCTTGAAGTCGATATTTCATGAAACTCAAATGAGTTGTCGTACAATAAACTAGTTGTCAATTGATTAATTGCAGTCCACCATAAAATATAACTTTAATTTAAATAACTTCGGACAATCATGCGATACGAAACACCGTTTTAACTTTTGATCAGTCTCTGTCCCAACTTAACTTCATACAAATTATAAATATAAAAGAAACAGACATGTAAATTTTAACTAAAGGTTGGAGACGGTTGGTATTTTCAAACACTCAACGATAGAAACCGTAGGAGTGTTGTGCCAACAACGTGTCATTGGACAGAAATAATTATGTTTAACTAAAGGAGACGGTTGGCGTTTTCAAACACTCAACGATAGAAATCGTAGGAATGTTGTGCCAACAACGTGTCCTTAGACAGGATATGTAATTACTTGAAATATAAGACTGAAGGTAAATGACGAGAATTAAATTGCCGAATTAAATTAACAGAAAGTAATAGACTGAAATGAAAATGCAGAAATTAAAATTGCAGAAACTAAATTGCGAGAATTAAAGTGCGTTAAAATAAATAACGTAAAGGAAAACGCGAATTATAAAACTAAGACATGATCGCAAATGGTGGAGGAAAATCTTGTTTCAAATGTGAGATTTGAATTTGAAGGTTTCAAGGTGTTTCAACGAGAGAATGACGTAAGGGAAAACTAACCGACGTACAATTGATTTTTATAAAATTGGAAACATAAAACGGATTTAATAAACTACAACAAACCGTGAACAAACAAGAGTTGGGAATCCGAAATTATTTTCCGGATTTCCGGTTTGTAATAGAACTAAAGCCGTAATGAGACCAAAATAAAAATCAATTCGTATCGAACCAATGAGATTCTTGAATTGTAACGAGAATGACATATATTTATATAATTAGGATCCAAATTGAATCATGAGCCAAAACTTTAATCAACTACTAATGGCTCAATTCTTCAATTCTAATACAAAAGATGGTAGAAAAAGACTCCTATGGGTGAAGATGACAAAAATGTCTAGGTTCAATGCACCTAACACATTTTGTCCAAAAGTTCAACCAATACGTGAGGCATGGAAGGAACAAGTATTGATGGATGTTATGAGGTATCTTTTACCCTAACTAAGCACATACTTATATAGCCATACTAAGCCTTGGGGCCCAAGTTTGAAAATGGGGGCCCAAGGTAGTAGGAAGACATTAGCCCAAAACAATTGATCATCCAACAAAAACAAATTGCATAATTGGCCCAAAGGTAGTCATAACAAAAGCCCGGTCCACAATCTTCAATGAAAATCGAGCCCGATCAAAAACCGTAGAGTTGGCCCAAAAAGGAGAAGTCCGTCTTCGTTTGTGCGTCACCTCGTAAAGTTGACTCCTCATAGCCTATGCCTCGATCCTAAAATAAGAACGTATATAAAATTAAGATTTTTGTGACATTTTCTTTTTAGAATAAACATAGAAACGACAAAAACGTAAAACATTTATTTAACTAAAAATACTTAAAACAAGATAATAAAAAGACTCAATGGGGAAATAAAAAATTGCTCAAAATTATAAAAAGTGAGTTAAAAATAGGGTAAATAAAATTACCCTATCACTTATTCAGTAAGATTTCAAGGGGGAGCTTTATGCAGAAAGCCAAGTTTTTTCCAAACCAGTCTCTCCCATTAAAAAACACGTTCTTTCCATTTATGAAAAACTCTCTCAAATAAAAATCTTCTAAATCTATACAGACAGATTAATCCACACAGACAATTTTACCCATACAGAACTTAATAGAAAATCAACCAAACAGCCCCTAGTGTTTGATAAACTGCTCATTTAATGTGATTTATCCTTTATTTTATATTAATTCTACTCATAATCTTAAAACAAATACGAATATATTTATTTTTGAAAAAAAAAATCATGATTACATCAAAATATTACACTTACAAAAAATAATAATTTATATTCCAATAAACACAATACATCAAAAATAAAAATAAAAATAAAAATTAATAAATATTCACATACAAAAGCATCATCGTGTGCTTAAAGGAGTTGTACGTCCAAGTAATCTAACCGCTTCACTAATTGTACTCTTAAACCTCCCAATATCCACCCGTATATTCTGCTTATCCAAATACACTTCTTTCCCAACATAATACCCTTTTGCGAAAACGGATCCTGGATCCGAAATAACCGGGTCGTCACGTGCGTACGACTCAATAAGCGAGCTCTCCTCCGGTTCAATCTTATAACCCAAATAACGCAAACCCATCTGAACCGCCGGTTCACCAAAATAAACCGCCGACGGCCACTCTAACCCTAACGGCACCACCTGCACCACCACCGCCTCCGCCGCCAAAAACACCTGGTTCGTCAACCCGGCGCCGTGAGCTCCGACGAGAACACTGCACATGAACCACAAGAGTTGTGACGTATTGGTTAAGGCCATGAGGGATGTGGTGTAATATCCCATCTGACCTACTGAGGTTTAATCGGTGCAGATTTCTTACAGTCATAATTTGTCAAGAAATTAGTTTAGGCATAGTGTAAGGTGCCGTTTGTTTTTTAAGAGGTCTGAAGTCTTATTTTAGTTATGACTAATAAGACACCCTTAAAAAAAAATAAAAAAAAAAAAAAAAAAAAAACCAAACCTGCACTTGCTCACAAGCTTCGAAAATCTGTCCAAATCCGACATCGTTTTGTCACTCTTCACCACCACAACTTCAAACCCTAATTCCTCCATCATTTCCACCATTTCATCTTCGTTTAAAAACCGCCTGGTTTTCCGGCGAGAAATCAGAAGCAAAACCGGCGGTTTCGACCCCGAATCGGAGACATTCGTGATCGTCAAACCGTAGGTTACGCTGAGGAAGTTTTTGAATTCGATCATCGAGTTCCCTTTCGGAGTTTCGGAGGAATTTATCGCTAGAAAACTATGGAACTCGAGACCGACCACGGCTCCGGGAAAGCAATGGACGCTCGTGTTCGCGATCGGGTTTAACACGTCGAATCGCGATAAGCTCGAGAACACGCGATTGAATTTCTCGACGAAATACGGGTTGTAATCGACGAGAACGAATTGAATTTTCGATTCGAAAAGACGGGAAGTGAGGAATAACGGGATTATGATTTCGTTGAATTCGTGGAATAGGTTTCCGGTGAAGCCGCCGGATGAGAAAACGATTGCCGGAATTTTGTGATCGTAGTCGCAATGTCTCGCTGGAGATTGCGGTGGTTCACGGAGGAACTTGACCGGAGTTACATTCTTTAAGAGATCAAATTGTTGCCATGCATATGGTCTAATAACTTGTATAACTTCTCCCTCTTTTTTAACCGAAAAACGGGTACGATTAGTCGAATTAAATCGAGTCGGTATATAAATTTCCATCGTTTCAGTGTCGATTTTTACGGGTTTACTTGCAACGCAAACTAACGATCCGACTGCGAAATTACACGCGAAGCCGCTTGTTTCGAGCGTACGTAAATCATCATCGCCTGTAACACGAATGATATGCGATTTTAGTCATACAATTGGAATAGGTTCGATTTCGATTCAAGAGTATTGTGAGGTTATAACAACGTACTAATAAGTTAGTTATTAGCTGAAATTTGTTGGCTAATACGCTAGCAATTAAGTGATAAGATAATTGATAAACTAATTACGTATTCTAAAATATAAAATGAGTTAAAATAACATATTAGTAAGTTACTTCATTCTAACATACCCCATATTTTCACAAAAGTTTATGTTTGACAAAATAACTAATAAATTAATTGTTAACATAAATCAGTTATATTTAGTAAAACTATTTAATAATCTACATGACAATATTAAATAACTTAAAAAAAATTAAAAATAGAACAATGCCAATATAAGGATAAAATTATAAATAAATAAATGGTAAAATTTTTTAAAATTTCATTAAACATTATTTAAAGTAATTGTTTGAAAAATAGCAACCTACTATAGTTTTCAATTATACTTTAAATTATAAAATAAAACAAGAAAATAGGATTTGATTTTAATTTCTATTTGATAGAAAACGTTACTTATACAAATACAAATATATAGATTAGATTATTCACACCTTTAATATAAACATTCTAAATGGTGGTGCCGCCGTGGGCGGTGGCCGTGGCGGCAGCGGGTGGCGGTGGTGTGTGTCATGTGTGTATTCAATTCGAAGGAGAAGGTGAAGGAGAATGAGAACGAACTTAGAAGAGATTTAAAGGATGGTTGTAGATATTCTTCAAGAACACCAACTTCTTCCTTTGTTTCATTCCGTTTCAACGAATTTCGTTTTCCTACAAAACAAACAAAAACACGTAAACAAATTCCTTAAATTCGTCAAAATCCCATATACATAATTGTGACGGAATCCAAAAACTAATTAAAACATACGTACCGAAGCAAAAATTGATGGGATCGAATGAGAAAGATTGAATATACAACAAGTAGATGAATGCAAGTAAACCGATGATTTGAGTTGCACCACAAACCACCCTTCGATGCCCCTCCATCGATTCAAGAAACGAAAGCTTATGATCTCAAAACAAGTGGTCGAAAGGATGAGTCAAAAGCAAGAATTCCATCTATAAATCCAAGAAGGTTGATCCAATACTTATCAATAATTTTGTATATTTGGTCGCTTTCGGCTTCATATATATATACATTGCCATTTGTGGGTCTCGTTTGATAGGGAATAAAGATGCAAAAAAAGAAAGATACCCGTTAAATGTACAAAAAACGATGTAAATGAAGACAACGGTATTTTTGTTCTTGTTACTAAACGGGAATTTTTTTAAGCGTTTAACTTTGATACATTTACATATGTCTATCAAAAGTGGTAATATTCCATGGTTCACTAGGTACATTTCTAAATGTTTCGGGCACATTTTTAAGGACTTTGTTTTAAATGTGCCAAAATATCAGTGTATAATATACTATTAAACTTTATTATGTATAAAAGTTATGCATAATTCTGGGTAATTTTGAGTTTATTATTAAATTTTTTATAAATATCTTAAGATCAACACCTTTTAAAAACAATTACTTAAGCCAGAAATGTACCATAATTACTAAGGGTTGGGTTCTCATAAACCACCTTATTGTCGTGAGACCAGTTGTAAGTAGTGTTCAAAAATGCGCGTCATGGCGTGATATGGCGTAAGACGCGTCTCCGCCGTTACGAAATGGCCCATAACGTTTCTGTAAGGCGTGACTCAGGCTATGGCTCCTTAAGGCGCGCCATGGCACGCGTTTTTTCTAAGGCGTGACTTTTTTTCAAAATTTTTTTTTAATTTTTCAATTTTTCAAATTTTTTATCTTTTGTGTTTATACATTTTTATATTTAGATTTAACACTTTTATAGATTTATCTAATCACATTACTCACAGTTTCATGAAGTCATAAACGTTATGGACTCACGATTAAAACAAAGTTGTAAAATTATTTTTCTATGTTCTATTTTAAATATTTAATCAAAAGCTATTTTTATACTATTAATTTATATAATTTTTCTTCTTCCAATATGAATGTATATTCTTTAATATCATTATTTGATTAGAATAATATATATAAAACATATACGTATATATATAATTTTGAATATGACATACAAATTTGCCGCCTTATGTCACGCCTTGAAAAACGCCGCGTCCTCGCCGTGGCGTGTAAGGCTTAAGGCTTGACCTCGCCGCCACGCCACACCTCACACTATTTTGAACCTTGGTTGTAAGAGGAAGTATTATATGTGAATTATTAAAAAAAATTCATTTAAAAATGTATATGTAAATATTATGTATGCAAAATAAAATGCGAGTGAAAAATTCATTTTCTTCTGGAGTAATCAGATAAAAAAATTAAAACAATTTAGCATAGCAAATCATTTTGTTCAATGCAAGGGTGTGTGAGGTCGGGCGAAGCACATATGTGATTTTCACATGATTTTAACATACAAACATATGTGATTTAACTATTTGAGTAAACTACGATTTTCGTCCCTGTGATTTGATGTTTATAACGATTTTCGTCCCTAGTATTTCAAAACTGCTTTTTTACTTCCATTTTCATCAATCCATCCAATTTTATTTAAAATTAAATGTTAATTCTTTTAAAAATTGAATAAGCAATTTACATATTTGGTCCTTATGGTATATAAAGTTTTACATTTTTATCCTAGTTTACATTTTTTTTACATTTTCTTTATTTATTGTATTTTATCAAAACATTTATTTTTCTATTAATTATATTTTATATTTTCGTAATTATTATAACTTTAATTATAAAAATAATTAAATAATTTCGTTAAAAATACTGATAAATACATGATAGTTTTTTCAAAACTTTAGGTTTAAATCATTTAAAATTAATATTTTATATCTATTGATTTATTAAAGTTTTTTATTTATTTTAAATTACCATTGGAAAAAATTTAATAAAATTCGAGAAAAAAATAGTCTTATTTTATAACAATCAGTTGTTTATTGTTAAATTCACTTTACTCCCATTATTCCATATTTTCATTAAACTTTATTTTTATTAATTAATCAAATTTGTTTAATATTTAAAATAAACATACACACGCAGACACACAGACACACACACACACACACACACACACACATATATATATATATATATATCAATGTTCTAAATAACATAAGATTTAAGCCTTGTGTTTGACGTCACGTTAATTATGTGGCATGTCATAGCTTATTGCATGATTTTTGTAACACCATATTAAAATCTTCTTATCCTTTTATTGTCTTATTTTTTGTTTTTAATATATAACCTAATTTAAAATGGTGTGTGTGTGTTTATATGTGTGTATGTTTTATTTAAATACTAAACAAACTTGATTAATTAATAGAAAATAAAGATTAGATGAAAATTTAGAATAGTAGGAATAAATTGCATTTAACAAAAAACAATCGGTTTTATAAAATAATACTATTTTTTCTCGAATTTTATTAAACTTTTTTCGATGGTAATTTTAAAATAAATAAAAAACTTTAATAAATCAACATATATAAAATATTAATTTTAAGTGATTTAAACCTAGTAGTTTGAAAAAAAAAATTATGTATTTATTAGTATTTTTAACGAAATTATTTGATTGTTTTTATAATTAAAGTTATAATAATTATGAAAATATACAATATAATTAATAAAAAATAATTGTCTTGATGAAATACAATAAATAAAGAAAAAGTAAAAAAAATGTAAACTAGGATAAAAATGTAAAAATTTATATACCATAAGGACCAAATATGTAATTTACTTATTTCATTTTTAAATGAATTAACATTTAATTTTAATAAAATTGGATGAAAGAACAAAAATGGAAGCAAATAAAAACCACAGGGACTAAAAAAACAGTTTTGAAAAACCAGAGACGAAAATCGTTATAAACATCAAACAACAGGGACGAAAATCGTAGTTTACTCTAAGCAAATAAAAACCACAGACTATTTCTCTCTCTACATATATTTATAGAGAGAGAGACAAATCTTGAAAGAAAAAAAATCAAAGAACTCATTTAACTGTTAAATTGAAACGATTCAATAAATATGATTAAAAATATAGTTATAACCGTATTTAAAAAAACATAAAAATGTCACCCACGAAACAATCATTTAAAGGAAATAAACAATTTTCTGAAAAATAAATGAAGAAACAATCATATAAAAGAAATAGAAATAGTATACGAAATTATTAAAAGATATTTAATGTGATTGGGCCACTCAATTATTGATATTACACATTGTTTAATAGCTATTCTTTTTTCAGTTTTTGTAGTTTAACAAGCTTGTTTGTCTTCACTTTTGTTTGATATATACATGTTCTAAATATTATTGCTTCTTGTTTGTTTGTTTATATTAATATTTAAATAAAAACAAGTGATAGACAAGTCCCAACATATAACATAAAATATGTTTTAATTGAAGGAATGAAAAGGATTTAATCGTGAGATGAATCTAGTATCTCGTAAAATATACGTAAAAGATATTAGTTGATTGGATAAACCGTGCCAGATTTTCACGAAAACTTACATGGGACATCTTCAATGTTTCAGAGAAGGGTTTCTGAAGAAATTACTAGGAAAAAGTTGTCCTCGTGCCGTAAATTGCCGGAACCACGTATTTGTCAAACCGAAAGAACCCACTCGTGTAGTATTTCGAAACACACTCAAATTACAGTGTATTGCGAGAAAATGACCAACACATGGCAAGGTCCTTGTTCTTAGGTTCGTTTTGACAAGTCATGAGCATTAAGCAGAGTCCCGCAACAAAATTTATGGACGTTTAAACGAAACACACATTTTTGGCCAATAAACCAATGGGGTACCCTTTGGGTTTTCTCGCCCAGACCAACCGTGCCGGAATTCCACGAAAACTTACATGAGATATCTTCAATGTTTCTGAGAAGGTTTTCCGAAAAAATTACTGGAAAAAACTGCCCTCGTGCAGTAAATTGTCGGAACCACACATTTACCAAACCAAAAGAACCCACTCGTGTAGTATTTCGAAACCCACTCAAATTACTGTGTATTGCGAGAAAATGACCAAACCATGGCGTGGTACTCGTTCCTAGGTTCGCTTTGACTGGTCATGAGCATTAAGCAGAGTCTCGCAACAAAATTTATGGACGTCTAAATTCAACACACATTTTTAGCCAATACACCAAGGGGGTACCCTTTGGGTTTTCTCGCCCGGACCAACCGTGCCGGAATTCCACGAAAACTTACATGGGATATCTTCAATGTTTCTGAGAAGGTTTTCCGAAAAAATTACTAGAAAAAACTGCCCTCGTGCAGTAAATTGCCGGAACCACGCATTTGCCAAACGGGAAGAACCCACTCGTGTAGTATTTCAAAACCCACTCAAATTACAGTGTATTGCGAGAAAATGACCAACACATGGCAAGGTCCTTGTTCCTAGGTTCGTTTTGACATGTCATGAGCATTAAGCAGAGTCCCGCAACAAAATTTATGGACGTTTAAACGCAACACACATTTTTATCCAATATACCAAGGGGGTACCCTTTGGGTTTTCTCGCCCGGACAAACCGTGCCGGATTTCCACGAAAAATTACATGGGATATCTTCAATGTTTCTGTGAAGGTTTTTCGAAGAAATTCCTGGAAAAAAAACTTCCCTCGTGCAGTAAATTGTCGGAACCACACATTTACCAAACCAAAAGAACCCACTCGTGTAGTATTTCGAAACCCACTCAAATTACTGTGTATTGCGAGAAAATGACCAAACCATGGCGTGATACTCGTTCCTAGTTTCGCTTTGACTGGTCATGAGCATTAAGCAGAGTCTCGCAGCAAAATTTAAGGACGTTTAAACACAACACACATTTTTGGCCTATAAACCAAGGGGGTACCCTTTGGGTTTTCTCGCCCGGACCAACCTTGGCGGATTTCAATGATAACTTACATGGGACATCTTCAATGTTTCTAAGAAGGTTTTCCGAATAAATTCCTGGAAAAAAAACTGCCCCTCGTGCGGTAAATTGCCGGAACCACGCATTTGCCAAACCGAAAGAACCCACTAGTGTAGTATTTTGAAACCCACTCAAATTACTATGTATTACCAGAAAATGACCAACCCATGGCATGGCCCTCGTTCCAAGGTTCGTTTTGACTGGTCATGAGTGTTAAGTCAAAATATTGTATCCAAGATTTAATAGGAAAGTCAAAGTTGTAAAGTCAATAAATGTCAAAGTCAAGGAAGTCAAAGATGTTTAGTTTCCTTTGTGTTTAAGTCTTGTAATAGGGTGTGGGTATAAATAGCTTTAGGGACTTGTAATCTTGTAAGACTTTCATTGTAAATCATTAGACGTGAGATATATTTCAAGATCTACTTTCTCTCTCTACTCTCTCTCTCTTGTTCTTGAATATCATAATATTGTTTGAGATTGCTTGATTTGTTTGGGATTTTACATTCACAATTGGTATCAGAGCTGTACCAAACCAATTCAGATTGTTTTAGATCATTTTTTTTTGAATTGATTTCTGGAAATTTTGGATCAAAATCTGAATTTTTTTCAAGAACTCAGAACGTATTTTTTGGAAAATGAATTTTTGATCAAATTCGATTTAATCTGTTGTTTTTAGATTGATATTTTGGATTAGGTGTGATCGATTAGATTCAAAGATCATTTGTTGTTCTCACTTGATTTCGAATTAACCACTGATTTGTTGTTAATTTGAATTTTATTGATTTTCTGAAAACAAGATTTCATACGTACTGTTCTTGATCATTTTTTTGTGATTTGTTGTTTTTAATCTGAAATTGATATTAGATATGTGTTTAACATTGATTTTCGATGGTATTGATATGTTTTTGAGAATCAATTTGCAGGTTTGAAGAGATTTGAATCAGATTGATGAACCAGATCTGATTTACTAATTTTGCGCCAGTTCATATGTTTCTAGTTTTGCAAATTGGAAATCAATTTGTTATTTGGTGAATTGATCATGTTTGCGTCATCAAGTTTTGCACTAACACCAAATTTCTCAACATCATGGGACGGTGAATTGATCAAATTAATTTGTTTAGTGGGTCGGTGATGATAATCAGTTCGTTCACTGCCATTCAATAGATTTGCTCCATTCAAGGTGATTTGCTTTGCGCCTTCAAGATTTGCACTTCACAGTTGCAGGTTTCAAATTCAATGGCGCAAAACGATTCAACATGTGATCAATTGGAATCTATAATGGGTCGGTGGTAGTGGCTTTTAATCAATTTGAAGCCGTGATTGGATGAAATTGATTAAGTGGGTCGATGGAAATAAATAAGCAATCGTTGGTGTTGATGGCGCAATACTAGATTGCTAAATTTGATTGGATGTTAGATTGTTAATGGGGCGGTGGAGTTGGTTTAGAGTGATTTGTAATCGGTGAAATCAAACACCGGTCACACACACTAATTTCACACCGGTCACACACACTTCACACACACCAGTCGCACACATTTTACACTCTATCAGTTCTTCGCGAAAATCTGATTTGCGCCTTCTGTATAATTGATTTGTGCCACTCATATGTTAATTTTGCGCCAGTCATCACTTTTGCAAATATTAATGGGAATCAAATATTGAAATTGAAGTGTGTTGATTTGCAGGTTACTTTGCGCCATTCATTACTGGCGTATTTCATTCTTTGCGCCAACCATATCTAGCACAAACATCATGATTTGCGCCACCTGTAGCTTGTAAATGAGATGAATTATTTGCAAAACTCAATTTGATTGGTTTAAAGGTTATAGTGGGTTGGTTAATTGAATTTCAAATTGAGTGGGTGAATTTTGAAAATCAAAATTGTGATTGGATGTTATATGATAGTGTGGCGGTGGATTGGTGGTAACATTGAATTGGGAAGAATTTTGCAATTTGATATATTCCAATCTGTTGCAAGTGATGTTAATGTGGCGGTGGAAATTTGAATTTTGTGACAATCAAAGCTAGCGCAAAACTCTTTCTTGTGCCAACCATCATTTCAAGTTTGCTCCATATACTTCTCGCGCAAAATAAGGATTGAAATCCAACTCTCATAATTTGAAAATAGTTTTGCGCCACAAGTTTCTCGCGCAAAATTCTTTCTTGCGCCACCATCAGTTCGCGTAAAACAAGTGTTATTCAAGTTTCTATTTTGCGCCAGATTTCAATTGATCTGATTTTCGACTTTCTGATTTGCAGGTTTTTAATTAATTTGATCTGCAAGTTTCAGTGATTTGAAAAGTTCCAGAAATTGAATTTTTCTGAGATTATTTTGTTTCTGATCTAAGTTTGACTTTGAGTCAAAATTTTCTGAATTGTTTGGGAACGATTATTCATATCAAGCTGATATTTCATTCAAGATGATGATTACAGGTTCTTTTTGGAACAGGATGAACACACCACAACTGTACAAAGGAGAGTATGAAAAGTGGAGAGATAATTTTTTAAAATCTGTAGATAAACATGAGTTGGGTTACTATATCAGATTATCTTTAACCGAAGGAGAGATGAAACCTCAAATTCCAATGGAAAATTGTACTGAGGAACAGGAGAAAAGACAAAGAGCTGATAATAATTCTCGACATTTTATGATACGTGAATTTTCTCTTTATATTTCTCGTGAAATTACTGATAAAATAAATATCTACAAAATGACAGGTAAAGAGTTGTGGGATTGTATGAAATGGTTGATCAAAGGGCCAACGGTTTTGTCTAAGCTAAAAGGAAAGATTTCTGAGTTGGAACATAGAACTCAGCAAGCAGTCTCTGATGAAATCTATAAGGAAGAGATTTATGATCCGGAAGATTCTAATGTTGAGCTTCTAAAGAAAATATCTAATTTGGAGCAAAAGCTTGCTAAAGACAAATCTGATTTTGAGAGTAAACAGAAAGAGTTTGCTAAGAAATTTTCAGAATTTTCCAGAAAGAGTGCTGATGAGAAGAAAACAGTTGAGCTTAAATGCATAAAACTTTCTCAACAAATTTCTGATTTTGAGAAAGTCATCATTCTGGAAAGGGAAAAGTTTGCCAAAGAGAAGAAGGCCATTGAACAGAAGAACGTGTGATTCTTCAAGGAAATATCTGGTCAAAGAAAGGATGCTGAGAAGGGATTTGAAGAAGAAAGAAGCATGTTTGAGACTGAGATCAAAAAGCTTACTGAGAAGCTATCTGAACTATCTGAAATTGTGCTGAAAGAGAAGAAAACGAAGTCTGAATGCGAGACGAAGATTGGCCTGCTTGTCAAAGAAAGAGACAACTTTGCTTCAAAGATTAAAGAGCTTGAAAAGCCAACATCAAGTTCAAATCAGACAACTGTTTCTTCAAAAAGGCCAGTTAAATATTCTGATCAGATTCGTAGTACTAACCTTTTCTGTGATAGAAATATAGATGGTTCAGGTACACATCAACGAAGAAGGAGATATGAAGAAGAGAAACTGGTCTGGAAGAAGAAACCAGTTGAAGATGAAAAGAAAGATGAGCTGAAAGGAAAGAAATCATGTGTACCTACACACAAAGCCAAGAAGAACAATACGCATAAAGGTACACCTGATCATATCTACTCGAGAGATCAATTAATCAGGTTGTCAGGTAAGAAATACTATTGTTCTTATTGCTGTACACATGATCATGTTCACAAGACCAGTGATCATTTCTGGTATGGTTCATATTCAATTACCCCCACAAGAACTGCAACTAACACATCTGGACCCAAATACCAGTGGGTACCAAAGCCGAAAACTGATTCTGTGTTGCAGGCACCTCAAGTCAAGGGGGAGTAGGAGAACCATGGCTTCTAAGTACATCAGCTTAGAACCCATACTTCAACGGAGTTTGACTTCTAAACACAACAGTTTAGGACTCGTACCTCAGCGATCAAAAGACCTTACTCCTGTACTTTGCATCCGATAATATATGACGGTCTACAATTCACAAGGGAGTTGTATTGATCTCTATCCTGTGCTTTTTCATTGACAATATACTTACGATATGACGGTCTACAATTCAAAAGGGAGTTGTATTGATCTCTATCTTGTGTTTTAACTGACATATTTCAGATGCATAATTTAAGAGGGAGTAAAGGTGATGGCTTCTGATCATATAACATATCAGGACCCGTTCTTCAATGTTCAGACATGGATATTTTGCAAATATCCATGGGGAGCTTTAAAGACTTAAATCATTTTATCATGATTTGAGGGGGAGCCTAAAAGGTAAATATCTTCTAATTCTAGATCTCTGATTGTTTGAAAGAAGAACAACTTTCAAGCATGAAAACAGAGTCCCGTAGAAAAATTTATGGACGTTTAAATGCAACACACATTTTTGGCCAATACACCAAGGGGGTACCCTTTGGGTTTTCTCTCCCGGACCAACCGTGCTGGATTTCCACCAAAACTTACATGGGACATCTTCAATGTTTTTAAGAAGGTTTTCCGAAAAAATTCCAAAAAAAAAACCTGTCCTCGTGCGGTAAATTGTCGGAATCATGCATTTGCAAACCGAAAGAACCCACTCGTGTAGTATTTCAAAATCCACTCAAATTATTGTCTATTGCGAGAAAATAACCAGCCCATGGCATGATCCTCGTTCCAAGGATAATTTTGACTAGTCATGAGCATTAAATGGAGTTCCGTAGAAAAATTTATGGACGTTTAAACGCAACACACATTTTTGGCCAAAACACCAAGGGGATACCCTTTGGGTTTTCTCATCCGGACCAACCGTGGTGGATTTCCATGAAAACTTGCATGGGAAATCTTCAATGTTTTTGAGAAGGTTTTCTGAAAAAAATCCTGGAAAAAAAAACCTGCCCTCGTTAAGTAAATTGTCGAAACAACGCATTTGCCAAACCGAAAGAACCCACTCGTGTAGTATTTCAAAACTCACTCCAATTACTGTGTATTGCGAGAAAATTACCAACCCATGGCATGATACTCGTTTCGAGGTTCGTTTTGGTTGGTCATGAGCATTAAGCAGAGTAACATAGCAAAATTTATGGACGTTTAACGCAACACACTTTTTTGACAATACACCAAGGGAGTACCCTTTGGGTTTTCTCGCCCGGACCAACCGTGGCGGATTTCCACGAAAACTTACATGAGACATCTTCAATTTTTCTAAGAAAGTTTTCCGAAGAAATTTCTGGAAAAAAAAACTACCCTCGTGAAGTAAATTATCGGAACCACGCATTTTCCAAACCGAAAGAACCCACTCGTGTAGTATTTTGAAACCCACTCAAATTATTGTGTATTGCAAGAAAATGACCAACCCATGGCATGGTCCTCGTTCCAAGGTTCGTTTTGACTGGTCATGAGCATTAAACAGCGTCCCATAGCAAAATTTATGGACGTTTAAATGCAACACACATTTTTGGCCAATACACCAATGGGGTACCCTTTGGGTTTTCTTGCCCGGACCAAACGTGACTGTTAAACATAAATTCCCAATCAAATCAAGCAATTACTCAAAATATATCAAGAACTAGAGAGAGAATCTAGAGAGAGAAAGTAGATCTCGTATTCATAAGTCTGATATTACAATATGAGCTTCGTGGTTTCAAGATTAACAAACCAAACACCTATTTATACCATCAACTAAACAAGACTTAAAGGCTAAGTAAAACTAATACAAGCTTTGACTTTTACAATACTTTGACAATGTTGACTTTTACATCTTTGACTTTCCTATTAAATCTTGGATACAATATTTAGACTTAACAATCTCCCCCTTTGTATTCAAGATTTAATAAAAATTTGATACATATCTTCAGCTCTTGATTCTTCAACTTTTATCTCTGGTAGCTTTGAAACGTTCACAGTCTTCACACTTTCAGCCTTTTGAAGAATCTTGAAAAGTCTTTTTAATCTTTGAAGCTTTGAAAGTCAACATGTCTTGAAAGCGAAACTTGAACGCGAAACAAAATTGAAACTTTGACTTTTAAACATTGAAACAACATTGAAGAAACTTTGAGTAGTTGAACCATCTTGTATCTTCATCACTTGTGATCTTTGAACTGTCTTCAATGAAACAAACTTTCACAAAACATCTTGATTTGACTTTGAACGATCTTTTATCAAAATCTTTGAACTTTGAAGTTCTGTCTTTAAACAATCAGTCTTTGAATCAGCGGAAGCATTGAAGCATTTAGACATCTCTTTATAGCTTTGAAATTGATCTTTGTAACATTCTATCCCTTTTTGATGATTGAGAACATCATAATCATCAAAATTTCATCAATTTCAGCACAGTCTTTGATTTCCCCCCTCTTTTTTTTAATCAAATAACAATCTCCCCTTTGACAGTTGCCGCGCTTTGATCTGAGAGCCGTCAATTCATGAAAGATATATATATCTGAATCTTTTCAAATTCAGACATAATGAACGTGGTAACCCTGAATCAACAAATGAAACAGTTAGGAATGCCTGTCAGTAACACAAAGCTACTGTGTACAACAAATGTACAATTTAAGGAGTTGGTTTGATGTTGACTCCCCAGGACTTCCATTCAATCATTGAAAAACACAAGGTAATTCTATGAATGTTCTGACAGAAAAACAAATTCTCTGTGTGCTCGTGCTTGTGTTTGAAAGAATTAGCACAATGATTGTGTTTCATAAGGCTCGAAGTATGTAAATCACTGAGACAACAATGATTGTACATGCACTCAATGTGCATGAGAAAAGGTCGAAGGTGGGGAAACTTTCCTTCTTTTTCAATATCAGTATCTTCCAAGAGAAGAACCAATAGATTATGTGCTGCTTCCTTAAAAATGTAAAACATTCTATTTTTAAGAAAAAAATGAGTAGCTGGTGGGGTTGTAGGCAAGAGATGGCATGGGCTATTTGCCTATTTCAATGATGGTCACCAAAGAAATGTGAACCAATCAGTAATGTGGCTGCCCGGCTCAGAAAGATGTTTGGTGCAGAGTTCTGATATTCTTTTAACTCTGATCTCACACCCTCTTTCTTTTAAACATATAAGCTCACATCTAACCAATCTCTCATTTCCATTTTACCTCAGATCACTCCCACACTCAATTCTTTTAGACCCCTCTCCCCTCAATCACTCAAAGGATTTCTTCCGGGGTAGGAAACACTGGTTATCGTGAATCCATGGAAGATCTATTAAGCACTCATACTGAATCCCATGTTCCTAAAAGTACATGCTGGTCAATGATTTTCTTGATATGAAAAGCACAAGAAATCATATGTCAGTGTATGTATGCTTATCAAAAATCAGAAATGAAATTTGAACATTTTTAAACATTTAAGATTTCTCAAAACTTTATATGAATGAATAATCAAGAAAGAATAGAAATGTTTTGAGAATCTAACAATGATTAAGATCAGATCAAATGAAATAGCTAGGGTATCAAAGAACTGGAAATTTGTTTATATGAACGAATATAAACAATTTATCAAAGAAAGCACAAATATGAAAAGATAAATGATATTCAACAACTTTGAAAGCAAACGGGGATATTACCATCGAAAAATTGGTTCGTTTAGAGACATGGTAATAACAAATTCAAATAAAATACTGAACCGGTGTGTGTGAATACTTGACAGTATATGGACAAGATAATACACAAGTATTGATCTTTGGAAACACACGGTCAGTTAAACATTCAGCTCAAAAATGAAAAACATTTAAAGCACACTTCTAAATTCATAAAATCTTTTGAGAATAAGAAGTGGTTTGAACATTTAAGAAACGGTTTTTCATGTTCGAAAGTTGTTCTTCTTTCAAACAATCCGAGATCTAGGATCAGAAGATATTTACCTTTTCAGCTCCCCCTCAAATCATGAAAGAATGATTTAAATCTTTTAAGCTCCCCCTGGATATTAGCATAATATCCTTCTTTGAACATTGAAAAATGGGCCCTGATTTGTCATGTGATCAGAAGCCATCACCTGTACTCCCCCTATAATTTATGCATTAGTAGATATATCAATTAAAACAAGATAGAGATCCACAACTCCTTCTGGAATGCGGTCCGTCATATCAGGAAAATCTATCAATGAAAAGTCTAGGATAGAGATCCACAATTCCTTCTGGAATGTAGTCCATCATATCTCTCTATTGCAGAAAGAGTGTACTCCCCTTTGAAGGTTTATGTCCTCATTTGAGTGTTGGAATACGATCTCTTATGATATCACAGGAGTAGAGGGATTTAATCCTTTGAAGTACGGGTCCTAAGCTGATGTACTTAGAAGCCACAATCTTGACATTGAGGTGCAGGTCTTGAACTGTATTATTCAAGAGCCATTGTCTTGACATGGAAGTCCGGGTTTTGAACTGCTGTGTTCAAAAGCCATAGTCTTTCAACTTTGAAGTCCGGGTCTTGAGCTGATTTACTCAAGAGCCATTGTCTTTCTTACTCCCCCTTGACTTGTGTTGCCTGCAACAAAGAATCAGTTTTCTTCTTTGGTACCCACTGGTATTTGGGTCCATAAATATTAGTTGCAGTTCGTGTGGGGGATATGGAGTAAGAACCATACCAGTAATGATCATTTGTTTTGTGAAAATGATCATGTGTACAACAGATAGAACAATAATATTTCTTACCTTTAGATGCTTTGTTCTTCTTTGCTTTGTGTTCATGTACATATAATGTGTTTCCTTTCAGCTCATCAGTCTTGTCATCTTTGACTGATTTCTTTCTCCAAATCATTTCCTCTTTCTTGGAACTTCTTCTCCTCGGATATGTATCTGAACCATCTAAATATTGATCATAGAAAATGTTAGTTCTACGAATCTGATTAAAAGATTTAACTGACCTTTGTGAAGAGACAAATTTCTGATTTGAACTTGAAACAGACTTTTCAAGCTCTTTGATCTTTGATGCAAAGTTGTCTCTTTCTTTCACAAGCAGGTCAATCTTCTTTGAAAACTCAGACTTCGTTTTCTGCTCTTTCAGCGCAGTAGCAGACAGTTCAGATAACTTTGAAGTCAGTCTTTTGATTTCAGTTTCAAAGATTGATCGTTCTTCTTCAAATCCTTTCTTTGACTCATTTCTTTGTCCGGATAATTCTTTAAAGAATCTCACATTCTTCTGTTCTATGACCTTCTTTTCTTGAGCAAACTTTTCTCTTTCCAAAATAAGTACTTTCTCAAAATCAGATATTTGTTGAGAAAGTTTAATGCATTTGAGCTCCACTGACTTCTTCTCTTCAGCACTCTTCCTGGAAAACTCTGAAAACTTCTTAGTGAACTCTTTCTTTTTTACTTTAAAAATCAGATTTTTCTCTGACCATCGTTTGTTCCAAGTCAGATATTCTTCTTTGAAGCTCAACATTTGAACTTTCCAAGACAGATATATTCTCTTTGAAAGCCTTCAACTTGTTTTGAAACTCAACTGATTCTGCTTGTAGCTCAGGTGATTTCTCTTCAGTTGTCTTCAGTAGGCTTTGAAGATTTATAATCTCTCTCTCTTTTATCTCTTTTTCCTTCTCATAGACGATACCTGAAAATTTAGAAATATTATCAGTACACTTTATACATTCAGGAGTTTTAACACAGTTGAATAATTTAAGCTGCAACTCCTGAATCCTTTTGAGATATTCTGAATTTTTTATTTTCAGATCATTTCGTTTAGTTTCAATAACAGATATCTCAAATTTGTACAAACTTGACATCTTGAATAAGAAAACAGCTTGATAAGAATGATCGTTCCCAAACTGTAAATCAGAAAATATTTGATCACAATCAGAACAATGTCCCCCTCCGCAGACTTAACACGGGGGTCCCGCTAAAGGACATATTACAATTTTGAAAAATTTGACTAAGTATGGAAATGACACTGTTTGCGCAATATTGAGTTTTGCGTAAGTAATGAGTTGCGCAAACCAAGCTTTTCGGAATCAACGTGATGCGTAAAGACAGGTTCTCGTAAGCAGAGAGTTGCGCAAAGTAAGGTTCTCGGGATAAGCGTGTTGCGCAAAGTAAGTTTGCGTAGGAGCCTTGATGCGCAAAGTGAACTTTGCGTGTTAGCCTTGATGCGCAAAGTGAGCTTTGCGTACGTCGAAAGATGCGCAAATATGACTTTGCGTATTTGCCTTGATGCGCAAAGTGGACAAGATGTGCAAAGTTAGCTTTTCGTGATCCTTGTATTGCGCAAAGAATGGTTTTCAAGACCCACTGAATACACAAAGAATGTTTTTGAAGCGCAAGAGGAGGTTTGCGTAATCCAAGGGATGCGCAAATCTGCAAGATGAACTTTGAGGATGAACTTGTGCAAACCGTCTATGAAACTTGCGCAAAGTGTATGAACTTGCGCAAACCGTGTTCTTTGGCAGATTCTTTCTCAAATCAATCAAAACCTGCAAATTGATCTCAAAAAACTTATCAGAATCATCGTAAAACAATACTAAACACAAAATTACTATCAATTTTCGATTAAAACTAACAATTCACACAAAATCAATCAAGAACAGTGTTCGAACGAAAATATCCAGAAAACTCAAATTTCGAAAATTGACATTGAATTAGTTGAAATCACAAGATGTAAACAATACAAAAATCAACCCTAATCATAAAACGAATACAATGAATCCATTTTCTAGCATTAAAACCGATTTTTCAACCAAATTCGGATGAAACAGTGAAAACACGAGTTCTTGAAATTTTTTCAGAAAATCTCAAATTTTCGATCTAAAATTCCATATTTCAACTCAAATCATGATCAAATCTTTTCTAAAAAGTTTGGTTCAGCTCTGATACCAATTGTTAAACATATTTTCTCAATCAAATCAAGCAATTACTCAAAATATATCAAGAACTAGAGAGAGAATCTAGAGAGAGAAAGTAGATCTCGTATTCATAAGTCTGATATTACAATATGAGCTTCGTGGTTTCAAGATTAACAAACCAAACACCTATTTATACCATCAACTAAACAAGACTTAAAGGCTAAGTAAAACTAATACAAGCTTTGACTTTTACAATACTTTGACAATGTTGACTTTTACATCTTTGACTTTCCTATTAAGTCTTGGATACAATATTTAGACTTAACCGTGACGGATTTCCAAGAAAACTTACATGGGACATCTTCAATGTTTCTAAGAAGGTTTTTCGAAGAAATTCCTGGAAAAAAACTTCCCTCTTGCAGTAAATTGTCGGAACCATGCATTTGCCAAACCGAAAGAACCCACTCGTGTAGTATTTCAAAACCCACTTAAATTACTGTGTAATTCGAGAAAATGACTAACCCATGGCATGATACTCGTTTCTAGGTTCATTTTGATTGGTCGTGAGTATTAAGCAGAGTCCCGTAGCAAAATTTATGGACGTTTAACGCAACACACATTTGTGGCCAATACACCAAGGAGGTACCAATTGGGTTTTGTCGCTCAGAACAACCGTGGCTGATTTCCACGAAAACTTACTTGGGACATCTTCAATGTTTCTAAGAAGGTTTCCCGAAGAAATTTCTGGGAAAAAAACTGCGCTCGTGCAGTAAATTGTCGGACCCACACATTTACCAAACCGAAAGAACTCACTCGTGTAGTATTTCGAAACCCACTCAAATTATAGTGTATTGTGAGAAAATGACCAACACATGGCATGGTCCTTGTTCCAAGGTTCGTTTTGACTGGTCATGAGCATTAAATAGAGTCCCATAGCAAAATTTATGGACGTTTAAACGGAACACACATTTTTTTGCCAATACACCAAGGGGGTACCCATTGGATTTTCTCGCCCGGACCAAACGTGCTCGATTTCCATGAAAACATACATGGGATATCTTCAATGTTTTTGAGATGGTTTTCCGAAAAAATTCCTAGAAAAACCTGCCCTCGTGCAGTAAATTGTTGAAACCACACGTTTGACAAACCGAAAGAACCCACTCGTGTAGTATTTCAAAACTCACACCAATTACTGTGTATTGCGAGAAAATGACCAACCCATGGCATGGTACTCGTTTCTAGGTTCGTTTTGGTTGGTCATGAGCATTAAGCAGAGTCTCGTAGAAAAATTTATGGACGTTTAATGCAACACACTTTTTTGACAATACAGCAAGATGGTACCCTTTGGGGTTTCTCGCCCGGACCAACCGTGGTGGATTTCTACGAAAACTTACATGGGACATCTTCAATTTTTCTAAGAAAGTTTTCTGAAGAAATTTCTGGAAAAAAACTACCCTCGTGCAGTAAATTATCGGAACCACGCATTTACCAAACCGAAAGAACCCACTCGTGTAGTATTTCGAAACCCACTCAAATTACTGTGTATTGCGAGAAAATGACCAACCCATGGCATGGTCCTCGTTCCAAGGATAATTTTTACTGGTCATGAGCATTAAACAGAGTCCCGTAGCAAAATTTATAGACGTTTAAACGTAACACACATTTTTGGCCAATACATAGTATATACATATATATGTATATCATGTATGTCGTATGCATATAAGTGTGTGTATATGTCTATATCATGTATGTGTGTATGTATATATGTCTATATCTCATGTATTGTATACATATGTATTGCTAATTGTATGTATATATATAACACATATGTCTATATCATGTCTATGTATGTGTGTATGTATATATGTCTATAGATCATGTATTGTATACATATGTATTACTAATTGTATGTATATATATAACACATATGTCTATATCATGTCTATGTATGTGTGTATGTATGTATGTCTATAGATCATGTATTGTATACATATGTATTGCTTGTATGTATATTGCACATACGTCTACATCATGTCTATGTATGTGTGTATGTATGTATGTCTGTCTATTGTATACATATGTATTGCTTGTATGTATATAGCACATATGTTTACATCATGTCTATGTATTCAACGAAAACTTAAATGGGATATCTTTAATGTTTCTAAGAAGATTTTCCGAAGAAATTCCTGGAAAAAACCCCGAAAGAACCTACTCGTGTAGTATTTCAAAACCCACTCAAATTACTGTGTATTGCGAGAATATGACCAACCCATGGCATGGTCCTCGTTCCAAGGTTCGTTTTGACTTGTCATGAGCATTATATAGTGACGCAGCGTAGGTTTGCGGAAGGATCGACAAGCGTCTAAACCCTTTTACAGTTGAGAATTACGACGCGTAAAACTCGAAAACTCAAAAACTCAAGAGAATACTCTCTAAAAAGCTAAAATTTTATTGATTAATTGAACTGATTAACAAAGAAGCCTAGCTATCCTATTTATAACCTAAAGTAAGGAAAAGATAAATACTAAATTAAATTAACTATAATCCTAATTGTTAGGGAAAATAATTAAAAAAAATTAAATAAAGCTAATTAAAAGACTTTGAATTGAAAGAGGAAAGCAGAGGAAAGCATAGATGTCACGTGGAGAATTAAATCGTGGATGAGAAATTATCACGTGATGTTAGTTTAGAAAACAGTGACATTTGCGGCTTATCATATGAGTGAAGGTCGCCAAGAAGTCGCGAGAGCCACTGTCATGCGGGTGTCATGCGGCTCAAGTCGCTTGGCACTCGCATTCGTTTCTGTTTACGGTTTTCGATTCGTTCTTCGATCTCTATGGAAATCTTCTTTATATTTGGTGCTTTATGTTTGCCTCTTTTTTGATGCCAAATCCCGAGCCTCTTTTGTGCTCGTTTTTCTCTTCGATCCCATTTTCCTTTTTCCCAGTTATTATTAAAATTCCTTATTAATGCTCGAATTCTCCCTGTATCAGTCACCCTCACTTGAAAAGAACTCGTCCTCGAGTTCACTTGAAAAACGTCTTCCTCCGACTCGTAGAACATTCTTTTCTTCGAAATAATTGGATCCACATCTCGGTTTTCAAAATTTAAAAATCTTGACCGGTCTTCAAATCCAAATTGAGGTTGTCGTGATCGTCTCCATACGATCGATATTTTATCAAATTCGAAAGCGTAAGAGATTAAATTAACTTTACCGGGATTTGTTTCGGTTTGAACCGGAGCTTTGGGTACGGTAATAATTGAAGTGTCACCTTCGGAATCACCGTTCTTGACTTCTTGTGACAACGCTTTCATTGGCTCGAGAGTGTCTTCCACTATCTTGCTTTTGGTGTCTTCGGTGACTGATCCGAGATCTAGTTCCGACACTTTGGCCTCGATAACAATTTCTTGTTATGACTCGGTCACGACTTCATCTTCAACTTTGTCCGACAAGACTTCATCGTCTTGTTTCGATGGCTCCTCCGGAATGGGTGGTTTTTCCGGAATGGGTGGTTGTTTAACGAGAGTAGAAACTGATGGTATAATATGATCGTAGTTGTTGTCGCCCAAAACCATGATTGATTTCTCGTGCGTATCCTTTCTCCAAGAGTTGTCGTTGTCGGGTTCGGGATGGAGTTTCTTAAGGATCTGTTCATAATTTTCCGGCAAGAATCGTTCCATCATAAGCTGCTTCATTCTCCTCCAAGATCGAACTGGTCTCTTTCGTTGTCGTTGTCTTTGCACGATCTGAAATTGTAAATCCCTTATCAATTCAAGCAATCTCAATCAAGATTCAAGATGTAACAATATTAAGATCTAGAGAGAGAGAGTAGAGAGAGAAAGTAAATATGATATAGCACAAGTATTAATATTACAATGAATAGTTCTTCTTTGTGTTACCTTACACTTACAACACACACAAGGGTATTTATACCCCAAGCATAACTCATATACCTATTTCAAAGGCATACAAGATACAAACACTTACATACTAAACAATATAGACTTAGACTATGTTGACTTTACTTGACTTGACTTTTCTCACTAAATCTTGGATACAATTAATACACTAACAATCTCCCCCTTTGTATTCAAGATTTAATAAAAATTTGACACTAGTATTCAGCGCTTGATTCTTCAACTTTTGTCTCTGACAGCTTTAAACTTTGAAGCTCTGGCAATCTTCAGTCTTTCAGCCTTTGAAGAATCTTGAAAAGTCTTTTGCACTTTGCATCTTTGAAAATCAACAAGTCTTGAACAAAACTTTGAAAACTTTGAACTTCTTTGAAACTTTGAGGAATCTTTGACAAACATGTATCTTATGTATCTTCATCACTTGTAATCTCTGAACTGTCTTCAGAAAAACGAACTTTCTCAAATCATCTGAATTTGTCTTTGATATATCTTTCTTCAGAATCTTTTTGAATCTTCTTGATCCAAACAAACTTTCATCTATCTTGAAACTTATCCATTTGACTTGACATCTTTTTAGCTCTGAAGCTATGGCTTTTAAATTGAACTTTTGAAAATTTGTCCCTTTTCATTCTTTGAAATTGATCTTTTGTAGACTTCTCCCCCTTTTTGATGATTGTGAACATCATGATCATCAAAACTCTTCAATTTCAACACTTTCTTTGATCTTCCCCTTTGTAAGAAACTAACAATCTCCCCTTTTTATGGTAAGTTTGACATTCTCCACCCTTTGATCTGAATGGCTGAATCATGAACTGTATTTACCCAAATCTTTTCAAATTCAGATATAATGAACGTTGTAACCCTGATTCAACAAATGAAACAGTTATCATGCCTGTAAGTAGCACGAAGCCACTTTGTACAACGGATGTACATTGGAAAGGAGTTTTTGTGATGTTCACTCCCCCAGGGCTTCCATTCAATCATCGAAAAATTATGAAGGAATTTTCTATGAATGTTATGACAAGAAAACACATTCCTTGTGTGTACGTGAAAGTGTATGAATGATTGAAGCTACTTAAGCTTTTTCAGGCTCAAATTAAGTATTACACGGACTCAATGTGCATGAAAGAGGTGCGAAGGTGGGGCAACTTTCCTTCTTTTTCAATATCTAAATCTTCCGAGTGAAGATCAGATAGCATATGTGCTGCGTCCCCAAGAAAAATTGAAACATTTCTTTGTCGAGAAAGAAACGAGTGGCTGGTGGGGTTATAGCAAGAGTTGGCATGGGCTCACTGCCTTTTTCAATGATGGTCACCAAAAAATGTGAACCAATCATTAGATGTGGCTGCCTGGCTCAGAAAGAAGTTGGTGCAGAGTTTTGATATTCTTTTAACTCTGATCTCACACCTTCTTTCTTTTTAACATTAAAGCTCACTTCTAACCAAACTCTCATTTACATTTTACCGCTCAGCACAATGAGAAAAACTCAATTGGATGAGTTATCTCCCCCACTCTTTGATTTATGACCCCTCACCCCTCAATCACTCTAGGATTACTTCCTGGGTAGGAAACACAGGTTAACGTGAATCCATGGAAGTTCTATTTAAGCTCACACATGAATCCCATGTAAGTCCTAAAAAGAATGGTTGCTCAACAGGTTAGCTTGAACAATTAAGCAAAAAATGATAACAGTGTTAGAGTGTATGCTCATGAGATTTGAGCAATTGAACTTTGAAGATTTCTCAAAACAAAGATATTGAATGAATGAAATGAAATCAAGAGAATTGTTTTGAGAATCTGACAATGTATCAATCAGATCAAATAAAATGAAATGGGTAGGGTATCAAAGAACTTGATAGTTTGTTTATATGAACGAATATAAACAATTTAGCAATGAAAGCACAAATTTGGAAATGATGATTGATGCTCAACAATATTTGAAAACAAACGAGGGTATTACCATCGAAAAGTTGTTTCTTTATGAGACATGGTAATAACAATTTCAAATGAAGTACTGAACCGGTGTGTATGAATACTTTACAGTATATAGACAAGATAATACGCAACTATTGATCTTTGAAAATACACGGTCAGTTAAACAGTTAAGCTCAAATATGAAAAACATTTAAAAACACACTTCTTAATTCATGAAATCTTTTTGAGAACAAGAAATGGTTTGAACATTTAAGAAACCGTTTTTCATGTTCGAAAGTTGTTCTTCTTTCAAAAAATCAGAGATCAAGATAAGAAGATATTTACCTTTAAGCTCCCCCTCAAATCATGATTTAATGATTTAGGTCTATTAAGCTCCCCCTGGATATTTACAAAATATCCATGTCTGAACATTGAAGAAAGGGTCCTGATCTGTCATGTGATCAGGAGCCACAATTCTTTGACATTAACGTTCGGGTTTTGAACTGTTTTGTTCAAAATCCATAATTCTTTGAGGTACGAGTCCTAGACTGATTTGTCTAGAAGTCAAACATCATGCTCCCCCTTAAACTTTGGGTGCCTGCAACACAGTTTTAGCTTTTGGTACCCGCTGGTATTTGGGTCCTGATGTGTAAGTTGCAGTTCTTGTGGGGTTAACATAATAAGAACCATACCGGTAATTAACAAAATTCTTACTTACAAAGTCATGTGCTCCACAGTAAGAACAACATATTTTTTTCTTAGCAATCCTGATCAAATGATTAGTAGAGTAAAACATATCAGGATTATCAAAAGATTTACCTTTATGCGCACTGTTCTTTTTGGCTTTGGTTGTGGACGCATATGCTTTGTCTTTCGTCTTCTCTTCTGAAGAATTTCACTCGCCAGACCATCTGATTTTTCTTTGATTGCTTCCCAAGAGATTTAACATAAATCTCTTGCTGAACCATCAATAAATTTATCATAGAATAGATTAGATGGTCTGATCTGACTTGATTTGAAAGTGTTTGGTTTGACACTTTTCTTTTTCAAAACATTTTTCTCATGAATAGAACTTGAAACTGTTTTGAAAGAACAGACTGATTCTGTTGAATTATCAACATGTGATTGATCAATCACATCAGCTGTAATCTTTTCTGACAAATCAACGTTTGCAGCTTCCAAGCTCTTTATCTTTTCGGATAAAATGTTTCTTTCAGAAGTTAGTGTGTCAAACTTTTGTTTCAAATCAGATTTGGCCTTCTGTTCTTTTTGAACATCTGATGATAGAACAGTTATTTTGGATGTGAGCTTAGATATCTCATATTCAAAATTTAAACGTTCAAGCTCAAAATCTTTTTCCAAGTTCTTGTTTTTCTCAGAAATATCTTTGAAAATCCCAGTATTTCTCTTTTCAGTATTTTTCTTTTCAAGCTCATAAGACTGCTTATTTTCTTTGAAAAATTGTCTTTCTTTTTCAAGCAAATCTTGTAGAGTAGAAATCTGTTTGGGAAGTTCAGTTATTTTGTTTTCAAGAACTTGTCTTTCTTTCGCAAAAATGTCTCTTTCAGTTAATATTATCTTTTCAAATTCCGACACTTGCTTAGAAAGTTTTGAACATCTCAGCTCCAAATCCTTTTTCTCTTGTATGTTTTCTTTGAAAATTCAGATATCTGTTGAGTTGAAGATTTCTCCAGATTTGATTTTTCTTTATCTTCTTGGATGCTTTTTATCAATTCTGCATTTTTGATTTCCAAGGCATATATCTTATCTTCAAAAGCCTTAAACTTGTGTTGAAGCTCGACTGATTCAGCTTGTAGTTCTGAAGATTTTTGTTCAGTTGTCTTCAGTTGGCTTTGAAGATTTGTAATTATGGACTCTTTGACTTTGATTACTTTCTCAATAGACTGAATGGTATTTTCCTTTAAAGCAATCATTTTCTCTCTTTCTTTAATCTCTTCCTCTTTTGCACTGATGATACATGCAATTGCAAAATCAGATTTAACTTTATCAGTACATTTTGCACAACCAGGAGTTTTATCAGAATTTGACAATTTAGATTTCAACTCCTGAATTTGTTTAAGAAGCTCTGAATTCTGATCTTTCAATCTATCCCGCTCAACTTCTATTTTTGGTATCTCAGGCACATATTTTTTTAAAGTTGATGTTGATTTCCATCCACGATGATATGTGGAATTAAAACGATAGGCTCCAAATCTTTGTTGATCATCTACTTTCTCCACTGAGAATGTTTATCTGTAGTAGACATCTTGACAGATTAGCTTGATAAGAATGATCGTTCCCAAACAATTCAGAACAGTTGACTAAAAGTCAAACTTAGATCACCAAAAAAAATCTCAGAAAAATTTAAAAAAAAATTGATCTCTGGAAATAGCAAATCAAGAGTTTAAGTGTTTTTAGAAAACTCACAATTAGCTTGGAATTATAAAACTCGCAGATTATATGAATGTAACATGCAGACCATATGAATTAGAACGTGCAGAGCACTTTCAAATTGAAACTCACAAACCACTTGAATTCAAAACTTACAGATTATTTGAACATGAAACTCTCAAGTAACTTGAATATGAATCCTCACAAACTCTCAAGTAACTTGAATTATAACTCGCAAGTCCTGTGTTATGAACTGAAAATCACAGATCACAACAATTAAAACTCGCAAATTGAAGGAACTATGAAACACGCAGATGGAGGCTTGCGTGTTTTGTCAAACTCGCAGATTGACTAACCATGAACTGAAAATCACAGATCCTTGAACTGAAAATAGATCACATAAACTGAATTGAAATCAAATGAGTTTGAATCACATAAGCAAGCTATGTTCATGAAACTTGCAAATCAAATGAGTTTGAACTAGCAGACTGATTGAAATTGAAACTTGTAGAATGAGTCAATTAAAACTCGCAAGCTTCTTGAGTTAGAACCAAACTCGCAAATTTAATAATCATGAAACCCGCAGACTGTGTGGATCTTTAAACTCGCAGGTCACACATGAATTCACAGATTGCATTGGCTTGAAAACTCTAGATCAAACTGATTTTGAAGTGAGTGATCTGTAATATGTACTTGGTTTCACAGATTGATTCAAGTATTTCAATTCAAAATGAACTCAGCAGATAAATTGGACTGAAAATCGCGATTACATCAATTTGAATATGCAAATCAATTTGAATTAAAAATCACAGATTAGTTAGAATTGAACTTGCAGAACAATTGACTATGAATTCTCAGACTGTGTGAATTTAAACGCGCAAAGGAAATGAAATTAGAACTTTGATTTTCTTGAATTCAAACTCACAAGTTATATGAATCTAAACTCGCAGATTCAATTGATCAGAACACACAATTCTCATAGACCTGTAACTCGCAAAATTGATTGAACTAAAACACGCAGATCAACTTGGACTGAAAAACGTGAATTACATCAATTTGAACATCGATTGAAATTGGAAATTTCAGATTAATTGAAAATGAACAACGCATGTCAATTAGAATTGAAACTCGCAAGTCAATTTGGGAATTGAAACTCGCAGGTCAATTTGAGAGTTTTATAAAACTCGCAGATGCTTTGAACCTGGAACACGCAAATGCTTTGGAATTGAAACTCAGATCTCATCAATTAGAACTCGCAAAAGCATGAGCTAGTTTTGCGCCAACATCTTTTAGCGCAAAACTTGGAATCGAAAATTAATTTGCGCCAGCAAACTATCCTTTGCGCCAGTGACTTTTAGCGCAAAACTTGGAATCGAAAATCCACAGATCAATCGAATTGGAAACTTGCAGATTGAATGATCTTGAAACTTTGGAACTCGCAGATGGTTGTCTGCGAGTTTTGTAGAACTCACAAGTTCTTCAAATTGGTAACACAAACCAATTAAAAATCAGTTCAACTTTGAATTCACAGACTGAATTTCTGCATCTTGATCTCAAATCACATGAATTTTGAAACAGACTGTGTGAATTAAAAATCAATTGACCAAGAATGCTGCAGATCAATTGGATTTGAATTAGAACTCTCAAACTGTGAAATTGAAACACTCAAAACTAAGGTTCTAAATGGCGTGCGGCGCGGCGTGGCGGCAAGGTCAAGCCTCAAACCTTACGAGTTACGGCGAGGCCATGGCGTTTTTCATGGCGGCGCCAAGGCGGCAAATATATATATATATATATATATATATAATGGGAGTTTTATATCATATAAAAAACAAAAGAAGAACCATGAATTGATTTGATATCAAATATACAAAGTTTACAAAAATGATATCAAGAAATCATAACTCCCCAAAAAATCATAACTCCCCCACGTGATCGTGACTGTGAATTGAGAAACAGAGAGAGAAAGGGAGAAGGGGAAGTGAAATTCTAGGGTTTAAAATATTTAATTTTGACTTTTTAGATTTTGACTTTTTTATCATGTAAATTTACAAGTTTTAGAAAAGTACAATTTCCCCCCATAACTCCATAACGCGCCATGGCGCGCCATGGCGTGCCTTAGGAAGCTTAACGCCATAACTCCATAATGTAACGTAACGCCATAACGCGCCATGGCGTGCCTTGTGAAGCTTAACGCCATATATCGACGCCAAGGGTAAAAACGTGGCGGCAAGGTGGCGCGTTTTTTAGAACCTTGCTCAAAACACATCAATTGAAACTCGCAAGCTTGAATCTCCAAGAACTTGCGTGTTCTTCAGCTTGAAATTTGCGTGTTCTTCGTGAACACAGATTCAACCCAGAAATTCTTTAAACCTGCAAACCAAGTGAATTAAACTTTGCAAACCAAATGAACTAAAATTCGCAGATAGAGGCTTGAGAGTTTATAAAACTTGCAAACCAAATGAGTTTTAAACTCGCAGACCTCTTAACATGAAATTCGCAAACCAAGTGACAATGAACTCGCAGGTCACATAACCATGAACACAAACGCGCAGATTGAATGATATTAAACGCGCAAATTGAATCAGATTGAAACGCGCAAATCGAATCTTCTTGAAACGCGCAAATAGAATGATTTGGTCTTTGCGTGTTCTTCAGAACCTTTGCGTGCTCTTCATGTTTGTTCCACAGATCAATCCAAATCACTTCAACCCTGAAAATTGATTTTCAAAATATGTATAACAATGATCGAAAATCACTTCTGAAAACATTTCTAATATCAATTTTCAGATTAAAAGCAACAAATCACAGTGCATGATCAAAACACAGTGCTCGACATTTTTAACAACCAGGTCCAAGAAATTTCAAAATTGAAGATGACCTTGTGATTAATCCATGTAATTAAATGAACACAATCTGTTCTAAATCATAATTCGATTGTCCTATAAGTGTTTGTACAATCAAAAAACAACAAACAACTTTGAATTTTGATTTAATAGAAAAATCAAAAGTCGACTGTGTGTTCTTGAGTTCTTGAGAATTTCCAGATTTGATCTAACAAATCAATTCAACCTGTTTCAAAGATCAATATGTGATATAATATGAATCTGATGAAACCAATTTCACAATCAAAGAGCAACAATTCAATGAGAATTTGTGAAAATTATCAAATTTCAGTGTTCTTGATTTTTCAAGAAAATTCGACTTTATGATCCAAAAATCAAAAAAAAAATCCAATTTTGGTGATTCAATCCTTCTGAATATGTTTGGTGAGGCTCTGATACCAATTGAAATTGTAAATCCCTTATCAATTCAAGCAATCTCAATCAAGATTCAAGATGTAACAGTATTAAGATCTAGAGAGAGAGTAGAGAGAGAAAGTAAATCTGATATATCACAAGTATTGATATTACAATGAATAGTTCTTCTTTGTGTTACCTTACACTTACAACACACACAAGGGTATTTATACCCCAAGCATAACTCATATACCTATTTCAAAGGCATACAAGATACAAACACTTACATACTAAACAATATAGACTTAGTGTCAGGATCGAATTCTCAACAAGAAATAATTCTCAGAAACAATATCAAAGAAGTTTGCGGAATAACACTTTGATATTCAATGAAATCAACACAGTAAATATGAAGAACAAACTGTAAACTTGTATTGAATGCTTTGAAGTTACAAGATTACACACTCAACCTCAATATTGATGAACAGACTCACCAATACGAATTCTACTTCTCTAGAATTAGGATCTATGCCTTGAGGTTGATTTTCTCTAGAACTTAACCTTCGAATTAATTAAAACTATTCTGTATCTTCTATACATATACTAAACAAAAAGATAATTACAAAAAAATAAACATATCTTCAGTATATCTTCCATGTATATCTCTAAGCTTCCATGTATATCCTTTCATGCGAATCTTCATCATATAAGTAGTATTAATCTTCAGCAGCATTAAATTTCTTCAAGCAGCATTACCTTCTAAGCAGCACTAACTACTAGCAGTACTAACTAGCTAAACAGTACTAACTTTGTTCAAGCAGTACTAACTTTGACTAGCAGTATTAATTACTAGCAGTAGTAACACTCAGCAGTATTAACCTTTAAGTCTTCTAGCAGTAGTAACTTTGAACTAGCAGCATTAATCATACTTGATGAATTCTTCAGTTCCCAACAATCTCCCCCTAACTTGACTTTTATGAAAAGAAGTCAAGTTCTTCAGATATTCTTCAAGATGCTTTCAACACCTCTGGTTCAATTTCCCAAATTTGGATCTAGGCCCAAGCTTTGATTTACAGTTCTTCTCACCACAATCTTGGCCATCTCTGAATCCTTTGTACATACCAGTGTAGCTTTAAGCATCCCTTTTAACTTTTCCTTGCTATGCTCATAGATTTTGTCCACCAGGTAGTATTCATGATAACAATTGTCAATAGTGATCATGTATACTCCACAGTTTTCAAACAGTATCCATTTGTCAATCTTCTTGAATATGAACTCATGCATATGATCTTTAATCCTATGGTGCACTTTTTCAGGCTCAAACATCATGCACAAGTATTCCAATGTCACTTTGAGAAGATTCTCTTCAGTACCTTTCAACACAGGTTCATAAAGTTTCATCCCAACTTTATATAGTTCTTTGTTGGGAACTGAAGATTCTACTAAGTGTAGTTACTACTGCTAGTACAAGTGTAGTTACTACTGCCAGAACAAGTTGAAGATTAATACTGCTAAGTGTTACTACTGCTAGTAGAATTACTACTGCTAGTTAAAGTTAGTACTGCTTGAACAAAGTTAGTACTGCTTAGCTAGTTAGTACTGCTAGTAGTTAGTACTGCTTGCAGTTAATGCTGCTAGATGAAGTTAATGCTGCTGAGCATTATTAGTGCTGCTAAAGAGATCCGGATGGAATGTACTACAACTGCATATACTGAAGATATACTTAGAAGATATACATGGAAGATATACTGAAGATTTGTTTATTCTTTGTAATTATCTTTTTATCAGTATATGTATAGAATGTTTAGAATAGATAGAAATAACTTTTGATAATTGTTTTTCAAGAGAAAAATCAACCTCAAGGCATAGATCCTAATTCTAGAGAAGTAGAATTCGTATTGTTGAGCCTGTTCATCAATATTGAGGTTGAGTGTGTAATCTTGTAGCTTTAAGCATTCAATACAAGTTTACAGTTTGTTCCTCATATTTTCTGTATTGATTTACTATTTCATTGAATATCAAAGTGTTATTCCGCAAACTTCTTTGATATTGTTTCTGAGAATTAATTCTTGTTAAGAATTCGATCCTGACAAGTGCTATCAGAGCAAAATTCTCTCAGAAACAGTTATTCATCATGGAAAATCTTACAGAATCAAGCAGTACTTTGGTCTCAAAAGTTCCAATGCTCAGATCCAATGAATTTGACATGTGGAAAATCAGAATCAAGCAATATATTCTCCTCACAGATTACTCTATGTGGGACATCATTGAGAATGGCCCATCTGATGGAGGAAAGATTGGTGAAGATGGCAAAAGAACTCCTCCAAAGACAGATACAGACAGGAAATCAAGACAGACAGAGATGAAAGCCTTGAGCACACTGCTCTTGGCCATTCCAAATGAGTATCAACACCAATTCTGCAATTGTACTGATGCACAGATGCTCTGGAATGCTCTAGAGAAGAGATTCTCAGGTACTAAAAGTACCAAGAGAAATCAAAAGGCAATCTTAAAACAACAGTATGAAAACTTCATCTCAACTAAGAATGAGTCCATGACTCAAACTTTTGACAGGTTTAATAAACTAATTGGTGAACTAGCTACTATGGGAGTACAGATTGATCAAGATGATGTGAACAGAAAGTTCTTAAGGTCCCTTGGAGATGAATGGACCATGTACACTGTGTCATTCAGACAGAATGATCAGTTGGAAGACAAAGAACTTGATGATCTGTACAATGATCTTAGAGTATTTGAAGCTGAGGTGGAGGCAAAGAAGAAGCCTTCTGGATATGTTCATAATGCTGCACTCCTATCAGCATCAATTGATTCTACTGCTAACCCTGAATCAGTTAATGCTGCTAATGGATCAAATTTAGATAAAGGCACTGATTATGTATTTGAAGCTCTTCTTTCTAATCATGGAAATTCTTCTCTGATCAATGATGACTTAGAACAACTTCATCCTGATGATCTGGAAGAGATGGATATTAAATGGCAGATGACCATGCTCTCCATGAGGGTTAAGAAGTTTATAAAGAGGACTGGAAGAAACAACTTCTCACAAAGAAGAGAAGATGGAGCAGGGTTTGATAAATCAAAGGTAGAATGCTACAAATGCCATCTGAAGGGACATTTTGCTAGAGAATGCAGAAGTGGAATGTCTCACAACAACAACCATCAACAAGCTCAATCTGGAAGCTTCAATAACAACAGAAACTCTGCTCAAGCCCTTGTTTCTCAACAAGGAATGGGGTTTGATTGGAGTGATCAAGCAGAAAAAGCTATTCAGAATCAAGCTCTTATGGCTAAAGTATCTGATCTCTCATCTGAGGTAAGTTCTAATCTCTGCTCTAAAACTTGCATAGACACTGTTAAAAGGTACAGGGATCACAATCAGAAGATGAGTGATGACCTGAAGAGACTAGAAAAGGATATAAAAGACTATGTGAGGATAGTAGAGAGATTTGAAGATCAAATCAAAGGTTTTCAAGCCAATGAACTACAACACTCATATGACACTAATTACTGGCAGTGGGAGAAAAAGGATTTAGAACTTAAACTGACCAAATCTAAAGAGGAGAGTGAAAAACTGAAAGAGGAGTTAACCAAGGTTAAGCTTGATGTAGAAAAGTTTTCCAATGCTTCTAAAGCAATGGACTCCTTACTGCAAAATCAGATTCATGATAAATTAAGAAGAGGAATTGGGTATAATGCCACACCTCCACCATATAACAACAATTACATTCCTCCTACTTCAGACCTGTTAGACACCAAAGATAGGAAGGACTTGCCTGAGGGAGCCACTGAAATAGATCCCTTAGATGAGGTAATTGTTGAGGATAAGACTGAGAAAGAGGTTGGCAAGAGTAAGAAGAACAAGGTGAGTGGTGAGACTTCTATAGAAAACAACATTATCACCAATGAGGATTGTGGAAGGGCTTGGATCAAATCCAAGAACATAGAGAAGACAGAGGAAAAGTCTGGTAAGGTCCATTATAAACAGACCACAGTTGTGAATCCAGGTCCTTGCAAACAGTGTGCTTGTAAGAAGAATGAGCCCCAAAAACAGGACAAAAAGAGGGGAAATCAAAGAAACTGGAATAATCAATGGGCACATAAACAAGGGGTTGATCTGAATAAAATCAATAGACCAAAACCTTGTTTTATCTGTGGCAAATTGAATCATCTTGCAAAATTCTGTTATTTCAATCCTATGAACCAAAGAATGAATTTCCAAAGATCCATGCAAAAACCCTTTGGTTATAAGAAAATTGAAAAGAACCATGTGGCTAAGAAAACTGTTAAAACTAAAAGCCACATGAAGAAAAAGTATTCTGTTAAAGAAAGTGTCAATATGTGGATTCCTAAAAGCACTAAAACTGTTAGTACTGCTACCACAAATAGTGCTGCTGACAATGATAGTGCTGCTAGAAGTAATACTACTGCTAACAATGTTAATGCTGCTAACAATGTTAATGCTGCTAACAAGGTTAGTACTGCTAAACCTGTTAGTACTGCTACACCTGTTAGTACTGCTAACTCTGTTAGTACTTCTAAGGTTAATACTGCTTCCAGTGTTGATTCTGCTAAGCCAATCATATTGACAAAGTACTCTAATAAAGAGTACTCTGAGTTTAGAAACCTCATTAAAAAGGAATGTAAATACTTTGATGAGAAAGGAAGACCCAAGATCACTTTGGCTTGGGTCCCCAATCATACTAATTGATTTATTTAATGTGCAGGGCAACCAACAGCTCAAGGGAAAGAGCATATGGCATGTTGATAGTGGTTGCTCTAGGCACATGACTGGCAACATGTCATGCCTTCAGGATTTCAAGCAAATTAATGGAGGACATGTTGCATTTGGAGACAATCTTACTGGTGGTAAGATAAGTGGAAAAGGTAATGTCACCAAAGGTAAGATGACATTTGAGGATGTCTACTATGTTGATCAATT
The DNA here is from genome assembly GCA_954870635.1 of Arctium minus. Taxonomy (NCBI): domain Eukaryota; kingdom Viridiplantae; phylum Streptophyta; class Magnoliopsida; order Asterales; family Asteraceae; genus Arctium; species Arctium minus. The sequence continues at coordinate 97,425,681 of OX941087.1, forward strand.
AAAGTACAACCTGTTAAGTGTATCACAGGTTTGTGACAAACAACATAGTATATTATTTACTAATACTGAGTGTATGATTCTTGCTCCAGGGTTCAAGGTAGTTGATGAAAGCATGATACTACTTAGAACTCCAAGGAAGGACAATGTTTACTGTCTTGATTTGGACAATGTTGATAGTGATTCATCTTTAAATTGTCTTGTTTCAAAAGCTTCTATAGATGAATCCTCCCTTTGGCACAGAAGGATGTGTCACATGAATTTCAAGACTATGAACAATCTTGTTAAAAATAACCTTGTAAGAGGTTTACCTTCAAAAGTCTTTTCATGTGATGATCATTGTGTTGCTTGTCTTAAAGGCAAACAACACAAAACTTCTCATAAGACCAAAGAGTTAAATTCTGTTTCTTCTTGTCTCCAGTTATTGCATATGGATCTGTTTGGTCCTACAAATGTTATGAGTATAGGCAAGAAATCTTACTGCTTGGTTATTGTTGATGATTACTCCAGATTTACTTGGGTATATTTTCTAAGGACTAAGGATGAAACAAGTGGTCTTATCAAATCCTTTATTCTAAGAATTGAAAACCAAACTAATCAAAGAGTAAAAGTCATTAGATCAGATAATGGAACTGAATTTAAAAATCATGATTTAAACACTTTTTGTGAAGGAAAAGGTATTGAGAGACAATATAGTGCTCCTAGGACTCCTCAACAGAATGGTGTTGCTGAAAGGAGAAATAGGACACTAATAGAGGCTGCTAGATCTCTGTTGGCTGATTCAAAATTGCCAATTACATTCTGGGCTGAAGCAGTTAATACTGCTTGTTATGTCCAAAACAGAGTTCTAGTGGTCAAGCAAAAGAACAAGACCCCATATGAGCTTTTAAATCAAAGAAAACCTTTTATTGGTTTCTTCAAATCTTTTGGGTGTCCTTGTACAATTCTAAATACCAAATCTCACTTAGGTAAGTTTGATAGCAAAGCAGATGATGGATTTCTTGTTGGATATTCATCTCAGAGTAAGGCCTACAGAGTTTTTAACTCTTCTTCTAGAATAATTGAAGAAAGTGACAATGTCAAATGCAATGAGAACACACCAAATCCTGTTGGGTCTGGACCTCAATGGCTATTTGACATTGATTCACTAACTAACTCTTTTGGTTTCAGTAATGAGTATACAGGAACAGATGGTGGAGAATCAGAGATCACACAAGTTCAAGAAAGTATATCTAAATCTGTGATTTTTCCCATACCCACAGTAAATGAAGACTGTGAAAAGGAATCATTTACTGAACCAAGTCAGAGTGAAGAAGACACTAGAGATGAGGAGACTCAAGAATCAGAAGTGACATCTGAAGACACTTCAGTTGAATTGCATGACTCTAATCTAGAGGCTGGACTGAATGTAGAACCTAGTCATAACACAAGAGTTCAAAAGAATCATCCTCCACAGTTGATAATAGGTGATGTCTCTTCTCCCATGATGACTAGACATCAAAGAAGGCTTCAGGAAATGCAAGATCAACAGCATACAGTGCTCTCATGTTTTCTATCCCAGCTTGAGCCTAAAAAGGCACATGATGCTATGAAAGAATCTAGCTGGATAGAAGCAATGCAAGAAGAATTGTTACAGTTCAAGCTACAAGATGTGTGGGATCTAGTAGACCTTCCTAAAGGTCACAGAGCAATTGGCACAAAATGGATCTTCAGAAACAAGAGAGATGAAAGAGGTATTGTTATAAGAAACAAAGCAAGGCTGGTAGCTCAAGGCTACACTCAAGAAGAGGGCATAGATTATGAAGAAGTTTTTGCACCTGTAGCTAGGATAGAAGCAATCAGACTATTCCTAGCCTATGCTTCTTACATGAACTTCAAAGTCTACCAAATGGATGTAAAAAGTGCTTTTCTTTATGGGTCAATTGAAGAAGAAGTATATGTCTGTCAACCACCAGGGTTTGAAAATCCAAGCTATCCAGACAGAGTATACAAATTAAATAAAGCACTTTATGGACTACATCAAGCCCCAAGAGCATGGTATGACACCCTGTCATCCTATCTCTTGGAAAATGACTTTGAAAGAGGAGTCATTGATAAGACTCTATTTATCAAAAGAAAGAAGAAGGATATCTTGCTGGTCCAAATATATGTTGATGACATTATTTTTGGTTCTACAAGAAACAACATGTGCAAGAAGTTTGAGGATTTAATGCATCAAAGGTTCAAAATGAGTTCCATGGGGGAACTTACTTTCTTCCTTGGACTCCAAGTTCAACAGAAGTCAGATGGCATTTTTATATGTCAATCCAAGTATGTGCAGGATATTCTAACCAAGTTTGGTTTCTCAGAATCAAAACCTGCCAGCACACCTATGGAAACACACAAGCAGATCACAGCAGATCTTGAGGGGGAGGATATGGATGTGCATCTTTATAGATCCATGATTGGCTCTCTCATGTATCTCACAGCATCAAGGCCAGATATTATGTTTCCAGTCTGTGTATGTGCAAGATTTCAAGTTAGGCCAAAGCAATCTCACTTTCAAGCTGTTAAGAGGATATTCAGATATCTCAAAGGGCAACCCAGATTGGGACTTTGGTATCCTCATAACTCACCTTTTGACCTAATAGCATACTCAGACAGTGATCTAGGTGGGGCAAACTTGGACAGAAAATCTACTTCTGGAGGATGTCAGTTTTTGGGTGCTAGACTAGTCTCATGGCAGTGCAAGAAACAAACCACAGTATCCACATCTACAACAGAGGCAGAGTACATAGCAGCTGCAAGTTGCTGTTCTCAAGTCTTATGGATTCAGAATCAAATGTTGGATTATGGGGTAACCTTTCTACACACTCCAATCTTTATTGACAACAGCAGTGCTATTAGCATTGTAAATAATCCAGTCAAGCACTCAAAGACAAAGCACATTGAAATCAGGTATCACTTTATAAGAGATTGTAATGAAAAGAAACTTATTCAAGTTGTCAAAGTTCACACTGATAATCAGTTTGCTGATCTATTCACTAAAGCTTTTGATGTGGGTAGATTCACTTTCTTGGTAACAAGTGTGGGAATGATAAACTCTGAATAATCTTCTTCTCAAAAAGTGGTTTTATACCTGTATATTTTTATTCTTGGTGTTACTAATCTTCTTTTTCAGGATATGCATAGCAGTACTCAGTATTTAGCAAGTTTAAAAGGAGTAAGTCTAGTTAATACTGCTTGTGGTTAATACTGCTTGTGGTTAATACTGCTTTCAGTTAATACTGCTTGTGGTTAATACTGCTTGTGGTTAATACTGCTTTCAGTTAATACTGCTTGTGGTTAATACTGCTTGTGGTTAATACTGCTTTCAGTTAATACTGCTTGTGGTTAATACTGCTTGTGGTTAATACTGCTTTCAGTTAATACTGCTTTCAGTTAATACTGCTTTCAGTTAATACTGCTAGTGGTTAATACTGCTTAGTAGTTAATACTGCTAGTTAGTTAATACTGCTAGCCGTTACTACTGCTAGTAGTTAATACTGCTCTAGGTTAATACTGCTTATATTCCGAATACTATAAATACTTTTTGCCCGCCTAAAAGTTCATAACGACTCCTTGCATACTGTTCTCTTGCGCTCAAAACCTTTTCTCTCTCAAGTTCGAAGTTTTCAGGCAAGTTTTCACTAAGATCAATGGCATCCATAACATTCATCGACGAGCACAACGAGATTGCGATGCTACAAAAGCCAAAGCAAGCTTCAGGATTTCATCAGATTGTGGATTTCCTCAAGTCAAGTCACATTGCTCATGCTCTTACTGTATCACCTACAATCTACATTGAGCACCAAAGGCAGTTCTGGGCTAATGCAACCATTGTTGTGGAAAATGGTGTGCAAATGATCAAGACAAGAATCTGTGATCACTCACTTACAGTTACTGAAGAAGTCATTCGCATCAGTCTACGTCTAGACGATGCCTCTGGTATAACGTCTATCTCTAATGATGAACTGTTTTCTAATCTTACTAGAATGGGGTATGGAGGCCCATTGGGTGTTTTCAAATTCTCAAAAGCAAAGTTTTCACCCCAATGGCGTTTTCTTGTTCATACCCTGATGCATTGCATCTCCAAAAAGACCACTGGATGGAGTGAGTTCAGCAGTCCAATTGCATATGCTTTGGTATGCTTGGCTACATCCAGAAGATACAATTTCTCAAAGATGATTTTCAGTGATCTTGTATCAAATATGGGAAACAAAAAGAGTTTCTTTATGTATCCCAGATTTGTTCAAGAAGTAATTAACCATGAATTGACGGATATACCTCAACCTGTTGGGGTATATGTACCTAAACCCCCAAAAGGCAAGGTTTTCTCAAATATGAGAAGATCTGCTGGGGACTCGGAAGGAGTTGACACCCCATTGTTCTCTACAATGATGGTGGTGTCCCAAAACACTGAAGGTATGGCAGCAGGGTCAAGGCCCTCATTAGACCATCCCACTGCTAGCCAAGCCCAACCTTCTCACTCAAAAACAATTCCCCAGTCCATTCTTACAAAACCAACCTCTCCAATTTCCCATACGTATAAGAGAAAACAGGTAAAGAAGGCTCCTTCCCTTCTTGTACCAGAAACCCCTAAGTCTTTAAGCCCTCTAAGGGAGAATACTCCTTTAGAGAATATCCAAAGGGAAACCACAGGGGTGTCTCCCAACCCCAAGGAGGTGCTCTCTGAGGAGGAGGTAGAGCATATGGGTGCTGAGGCTGCCACTACTCCTGCTAGCACAGAGGAGGAAAGTGGCAACATCAATAAGACCTCCCCCATGGCAACTTTAAATGAGCAATCATTTGAAGGTCCCTGGTGCCAAGAAACCAAGGGGGTGGATAGTGCTTCTGCTAGGCAGAAGACTTCCACTTCAAAAAGATCCAATGATCCTTCAATAGGGGGTAACACTCCTGGAGAAGGTGAGGACAGATATAACTATGATGAATTGATGGAGGCAATGGGCAACATCAACATTGATGTACTCAAACAGGGCAAAGATATAGAAGAGCTAAAACTCATAGTACTGTCACAACAAGAACAAATCATCAAGTTGAAGCAAATGGTAAGGAAACTGATTCTGCAAAAGAAGAAGAAACAATTTGTGCTCAGAAGGAGGAAACCAGTGACTGATGCTCCCAAAAAGGGGGAGTCAGAAGCTGATGCCAAAGCTAAGGGGGAGCAAGAGGAAAAACATAATGTTGAGGGGGAGAATGAGCCAGCAGCAGAAACCATTAATACTGCCAGTTCAAGTAAAGCAGCAGAAATGGTTAATACTGCTGTGCTGAAAGAAGCAGCAGAACAAGTAAAAGAGGTCCTTACAGAGCTTGAGGTTGCAGAAACACTCATCAAAGCAAAACATGATACTCCCAAGGTCACCTCAAAGGCCAAAGGAGTTGTCATAAAATAAAGAGGTGATGCAGCAAAGAACTCTAGCATTGAGAAGGAGATGGGTAAAGATAAAGGTAAGGCAAAGTTAGTTGAATCTGATCAACCAATCAAGAAGCAAAGGTTGGTTGAATCAGATGAAGCTTTAGCAAGGAAAATGCAGAAGGAGATGGAAAAAGAAGAAAGAGCTCAGGTGGAGAAGGACAGGGAAATGGCAAAGGCTTTAGCTGCTGAGCTAAATAAAGCTTATCAAAAGGGGCTTGAAACTGAAAAGGCTAAACAAAGGGCTATAAGTCTGAGAAAGGCTATGATGGCTAATACAAGTGCAAAGAAAAGAAGACCTTCACAAACTTACCTTGCCACTCAGGAAAGAAACAAAATGATAACTTTCTTGAGGAGTGCAATTGGGGTAAAGAAAGAAATGTTTGTGAAGATGAGTTTTGATCAAATCAGAGAGCTATATGAAAAAGAAATGGGGAATCTGAAGAGCAATGAAAAGAAAAGAGTAGAGTTTGAAAAGAAGGCCAAGGAGAGTAATGATATAGATATGAATCAACCATTCCCTGAAAGTGAAGAGGGAACTCCTATCAAAGAAATGGCAAGGGAAAAGGAAGAAAAGAAGAAGGAAGCTACTCTAGTACAGGTTCAAAAGACTTTGAAAAGAACCAAGATGATGGCCAAAAGAAAGAAAGATAAGAAGCCTAGAGTAGAAGAAGAACAAAATGTTGCTGAAGAAGAAGTGGCACCCGAGTCATCAAGCCAGCAAGGGTCATCAATCAAAGATGATGTAAGCTTATATATGGTAGTGATGGACAAAGTGCCTGAACCAATTTCTGCAGAACCTGTTGGAGTTAAGCCACCTGAGATCATTCACTGGGATGTACTGACAATGGATGGGAAAGATTACATCAGACTCAAGAGGAAGGGTGATAAGTATGAAGTATTCAACACTTGGGTCAAGATTGTCAGAACATGCTCTAGATCTGATATAGAAGAGATGTTTGACATAGGAATTAAGCTGTATGCAGATCATCTGAATACTCCAGGAATTTCTCTTACAAAACTGGTGATGGAGTATCTATGCATGATGTTCAAACCTGAAGAAGTGGACCAGGTCATCAAGAGTGTGTTTAAAGAAGTCACAAGTTGGACTCTATATGAAACTAGTGGAGTATATGCAGTGACTTTGGATAGAAATCACACAGAATACTTCCTAGTGGATAGAGTATATAATCACACCAGACTGAAGGTTCATGCCATGCTAAAGAAGAAGTTGGGTTGTGCACCAAATTCAGAAATGGCCAAGTACCTAATTCAGAGGATAATCAATCAGAGTTTGGGACTGAATCCAGACTTAGGAGCATGATCTTGGAAGTTTTGGGAGCATCAAAAAGAGCATCTGGAAGAATATCTCAAGAACTTGACTTCTCTTCTAAAAGTCAAGTTAGGGGGAGATTGTTGGGAACTGAAGATTCTACTAAGTGTAGTTACTACTGCTAGTACAAGTGTAGTTACTACTGCCAGAACAAGTTGAAGATTAATACTGCTAAGTGTTACCACTGCTAGTAGAATTACTACTGCTAGTTAAAGTTAGTACTGCTTGAACAAAGTTAGTACTGCTTAGCTAGTTAGTACTGCTAGTAGTTAGTACTGCTTGCAGTTAATGCTGCTAGATGAAGTTAATGCTGCTGAGCATTATTAGTGCTGCTAAAGAGATCCGGATGGAATGTACTACAGCTGGATATACTGAAGATATACTTAGAAGATATACATGGAAGATATACTGAAGATTTGTTTATTCTTTGTAATTATCTTTTTATCAGTATATGTATAGAATGTTCAGAATAGATAGAAATAACTTTTGATAATTGTTTTTCAAGAGAAAAATCAACCTCAAGGCATAGATCCTAATTCTAGAGAAGTAGAATTCGTATTGTTGAGCCTGTTCATCAATATTGAGGTTGAGTGTGTAATCTTGTAGCTTTAAGCATTCAATACAAGTTTACAGTTTGTTCCTCATATTTTCTGTATTGATTTACTATTTCATTGAATATCAAAGTGTTATTCCGCAAACTTCTTTGATATTGTTTCTGAGAATTAATTCTTGTTAAGAATTCGATCCTGACATTCTTCCATATCAGCTCTTGAACAACTTCTGATGACTTTCCCCCATGTTGAATAAGCTTCAAATGAACCATCAGCTCTCTTGATTCTGAAGAAATTCTTTCCATTGTCTCTCAGAATATCCCAGAAGATGATCTCTGGAGCTTGCATAGATATTGGAACAGCTTTCAAAGGTTCCACTATTGTCATGTACGGATCCATACTTTCATATGTTTGCTTAGTGACCTGCTCTGGACTCTGTACTGGCTCTGTTGGGGATGTGACTGAAGGTTCTGCTTCCTTTTCAGTTTCTTTCACCCTAGGCCTTTTCAACTCCTTTTTGGAGCAATTGATTTCACTCTTTTTCCAAACTTGGCTTCTATACCAACATGTCCATGTTCTTCCTTCTTTTCTTCTGCTTCTTCTTTGGAGGGTGTGGACTCCTCAGGAAATGGCATTTGAATATTTAGGTCATGCCTTTCCTTCATTCTTCTCTCAGCCTCCTCCCTTTGTGTTGAATCCTCTTGAAGCTTGGCCATTTCCTTGTTATACAACTCTTCAACCTGAGAGTATGCCATGTGGGTAAACATCTCCCCCTTAACACCAATTGCACCTTTCAGGAAGTTTATCATTTTTCTTCTTTCCTGATTGGCCAAAAATGTCTTGGAGGGTTGTCTTTTCTGCTTTTGTTTCTGAATTGGCATCTTCTTAACTTGGAGTTTCTTGACCTGAGTTGCTGTCTGAGCTGCTTCTTTCAAGCTCTTTTGGTATTCTGCATTTAACTTCTTGGCCATAATCTTTGCCAGTTCTCTATCCTTTTCTGTTTGCAACTGCTCCTCTTTCTCCATTTGGTCTTGCAACTGCTTTGCTATTGCCTCATCCATTTCAATCTGAGACTTCTGTCTTGGAGGCATTTCAGCTTCAACCATCTTCTCTTTTCCTTTTCCCTTTGATTCTTTCAAAACTTCTTTCTCTTTTTCCTTCTCTGAGATCCCTCCTTCTTTGATAACTACTCCCTTGGCCTTTTGAGTAGCCTTAGGAGTATCATTCTTTGCTTTGACTAAAGTTTCTACTATCTCCATTTCTTCCACAGAGAGCCCTATTTCTGCTGCTTCAGTTTCTGCTGCTACATTTACTTCAGCAGCAGTAACTGTTTCTTTTTCCATCTCTTCCTCTGTCTCCCCCTCAACTTCAGCTTTCTTTTCAACAGTTTCCCCTTCATGCTTCTCCCCCTTGTTGAAAGAATCTTGAACTTGGTCCCTCTTTTTGAGTACAAACTGTTTCCTTCTTTTCTGTTGAACCAGCCTGGTCACCATCTTCTTCAATTTTTCAATCTGGACTTGTTGTGACAGGATCACCAGCTTCATCTCCTCTATTTCTTTTCCTTGTTTCAGAACATCTAGGTTGATGTTACCCATTGCCTCCATCAATTCATCATAGTTATATCTGTCCTCACCTTCTCCAGGAGTGTTACCCCCTATTGAAGGATCATGGGATCTTTTATTAGTGGAAGTCTTCTGCCTAGCAGAAGCACTGTCCACCCCCGTGGTTTCTTGGCACCAAGGACCTTCAAATGATGACTCATTCAAAGTTGCCATGGGGGAGGTCTTATTGATGTTGCCACTTTCCTCCTCTGTGCTAGCAGGAGTAGTGGCAGCCTCATCACCCATATGCTCTTCCTCCTCCTCAGAGAGCACCTCCTTGGGGTTGGGAGACACCCCTGTGGTTTCCCTTTGGATATTCTCTAAAGGAGAATTCTCCTTTAGCGGGCTTAAAGGCTTGGGGGTTGATGGTACAAGAAGGGAAGGAGCCTTCTTTACCTGTTTCCTCTTGTATGTTTGGGTAATAGGAGAGGTTGGTTTTTCAAGAAGGGACTGGGGAATAGACTTTGAGAGGGAAGGTTGGGATTGGCTAGCAGTAGGATGGTCTAATGGGGGCCTTGACCCTGCTGCCATGCCTTCATTGGTTTGGGACACCACCATCATTGTAGAGAACAATGGGGTGTCAACTCCTTCAGAGTCCCCAGCAGATCTTCTCATATTTGAGAAAACCTTGCCTTTGGGGGGTTTAGGTACATATACCCCAACAGGTTGAGATATATCCGTCAATTCATGAGTAATCACTTCTTGAACAAACCTGGGGTACATAAAGAAGCTCTTTTTGTTTCCCATGTTTGATACAAGATCACTGAAAATCATTTTAGAAAAGTTATACTTTCTGGCAGTGGCCAAGCACACCAAAGCATAAGCAATAGTGCTGCTGAACTCACTCCATCCAGTAGTCTTTTTGGAGATACAGTGCATAAGAGTATGGACAAAGAAACGCCATTGGGGTGAAAATTTGGCTTTAGAGAATTTGAAAACACCCAATGGGCCTCCATACCCCATTCTTGTAAGGGAAGAGAACAGTTCATCATTTGGGATGGAAGTTATACCAGAGGCATCGTCTAGACGTAGACTGATGCGAATAACTTCTTCAGTAACAGTTAAGGGTTGATCACACACCCTTGTCTTGATCATCTGCACACCATTCTCAGCAACGATGGTGGCATTAGCCCAGAACTGCCTTTGATGCTCGATATAGATTGTAGGAGCAACAGTAAGAGCATGAGCAATATGGCTTGACTGGAGGAAATCCACAATCTGGTGAAATCCTGCAGCTTGCTTTGGCTTTTGTAGCATCGCGATCTCATTGTGTTCATCGATGAATGCCATGGATGCCATTGATCTTTGCGAAAAGCTTGCCTGAAACTTTTGAATCTTTGAAAGAGAAAGGGTTTAGAGCGCAAGTGAACAGTATGCAAAGAGTCGTTATGAACTTTTAGGCGGGCAAAGAGTATTTATAGTATTTGGGATATAAGCAGTATTAACCTAGAGCAGTATTAACGGACAAGCAGTATTAACCGCGAGCAGTATTAACTAACTAGCAGTATTAACCGCGAGCAGTATTAACTAACTAGCAGTATTAACCGCGAGCAGTATTAACTGAAAGCAGTATTAACTACAAGCAGTATTAACTACAAGCAGTATTAACTACAAGCAGTATTAACCACTAGCAGTATTAACTGAGAGCAGTATTAACTGAAAGCAGTATTAACTACTAGCAGTATTAACTGAAAGCAGTATTAACTACTAGCAGTATTAACTAACTAGCAGTATTAACTGAAAGCAGTATTAACTACTAGCAGTATTAACTAACTAGCAGTATTAACTAACTAGCAGTATTAACTAACTAGCAGTATTAACTACTAGCAGTATTAACTGAAAGCAGTATTAACTACTAGCAGTATTAACTAACTAGCAGTATTAACTGAAAGCAGTATTAACTAACTTACTCCTTTAAACTTGTGAAACACTGAGTACTGCTATGCATATCCTGAAAAAGAAGATTAATAACACCAAGAATAAAAATATACAGGTATAAAACCACTTTTTGAGAAGGGGCTTATTCAGAGTTGATCATTCCCACACTAGTTATCAAGAAAGTGAATCTACCCACATCAAAGGCTTTAGTGAATAGATCAGCAAACTGATTTTCAGTGTGAACTTTTACAACTTGAATAAGTTTCTTTTCATTACAGTCTCTTATGAAGTGATACCTGATTTCAATGTGCTTTGTCTTTGAGTGCTTGACTGGATTATTAACAATGCTAATAGCACTGCTGTTGTCAATAAAAATTGGAGTGTGTAGAAAGGTTACCCCATAGTCCAACATTTGATTTTGAATCCATAAGACTTGAGAACAGCAACTTGCAGCTGCTATATACTCTGCCTCTGTTGTAGATGTGGACACTGTGGTTTGTTTCTTGCACTGCCAAGAAACTAGTCTTGCACCCAAAAACTGACATCCACCAGAAGTATATTTTCTGTCCAAGTTTGCCCCACCTAAATCACTGTCTGAGTATGTTATTAGGTCAAAGGGTGAGTCATGAGGATACCAAAGTCCCAATCTGGGTTGCCCTTTGAGATATCTGAATATCCTCTTAACAGCTTGAAAGTGAGATTGCTTTGGCCTAACTTGGAATCTTGCACATACACAGACTGGAAACATTATATCTGGCCTTGATGCTGTGAGATACATGAGAGAGCCAATCATGGATCTATAATGATGCACATCCATATCCTCCCCCTCAAGATCTGTTGTTATTTGCTTGTGTGTTTCCATAGGTGTGCTGGCAGGTTTTGACTCTGAGAAACCAAACTTGGTTAGAATGTCCTGCACATACTTGGATTGACAGATGAAGATGCCATCTGACTTCTGCTGAACTTGGAGTCCAAGGAAGAAAGTAAGTTCCCCCATGGAACTCATCTTGAACCTCTGGTGCATTAGGTCTTCAAACTCCTTGCACATGATGTCTCTTGTTGATCCAAAGATAATATCATCAACATAGATTTGGACCAACAAGATATCCTTCTTCTTTCTCTTGATGAATAGAGTCTTATCAATAACTCCTCTTTCAAAGCCATGTTCCAAGAGATAGGATGACAGAGTGTCATACCATGCTCTTGGAGCTTGATGTAGTCCATAAAGTGCTTTCTTCAATTTGTATACCCTGTCTGGATAGCTTGGGTTTTCAAACCCTGGTGGTTGACAGACATATACCTCTTCTTCAATTGAGCCATAGAGAAAAGCACTTTTTACATCCATTTGATAGACTTTGAAGTTCATGAAAGAAGCATAGGATAGGAATAGTCTGATTGCTTCTATCCTAGCCACAGGTGCAAAAACTTCTTCATAATCTATACCCTCTTCTTGAGTATATCCTTGAGCCACCAGCCTTGCTTTGTTCCTTATGACAATACCTCTTTCATCTCTCTTGTTTCTGAAAATCCACTTTGTGCCAATTGCTCTGTGACCTTTAGGAAGGTCTACTAGATCCCATACATCTTGTAGCTTGAACTGTAACAGTTCTTCTTGCATTGCTTCTATCCAGCTAGATTCTTTCATAGCATCATGTGCCTTTTTAGGCTCAAGCTGGGATAGAAAAGAAGAAAGCACTGTATGTTGTTGATCTTGCATTTCTTGAAGTCTACTTTGATGTCTAGTCATCATAGGAGAAGAGATATCTCCTATTACCAGCTGTGGAGGATGATTCTTTTGAACTCTGGTGTTATGACTAGGTTCTTCATTCATTCCAGCCTCTAGATTAGAGTCATGCAACTCAACTGAAGTGTTTTCAGATGCCACTTCTGATTCTTTGTTTTCTTGAGTCTCATCATCTCTAGTGTCTTCTTCACTCTGACTTGGTTCAGTAGATGATTTCTTTTCACAGTCTTCAACAGAGTTCACTGTGGGTATGGGAAATATCACAGATTTAGATATACTTTCTGAGACTTGTGTAGTCCCTGATCCTCCACTTCCTGTTCCTGTATAATCATCACTACTGAAACCAAAAGAATTAGTTAGTGAGTCAATGTCAAATAGCCACTGAGGACCAGATCCAATTGGATTTGGTGTATTCTCATTGCATTTGACATTGTCACTTTCTTCAATTATTCTGGAAGAAGAGTTAAAAACTCTGTAGGCCTTACTCTGAGATGAATATCCAACAAGAAATCCATCATCTGCTTTGCTATCAAACTTACCTAAGTGAGATTTGGTATTGAGAATTGTACAAGGACACCCAAAAGGTTTGAAAAATCCAATAAAAGGTTTTCTTTTATTTAAAAGCTCATATGGGGTCTTGTTCTTTGGCTTGACTACTAGAACTCTGTTTTGGACATAACAAGCAGTATTAACTGCTTCAGCCCAGAAGGTAATTGGCAATTTTGAATCAGCCAACAGAGATCTAGCAGCCTCTATTAGTGTCCTATTTCTCCTTTCAGCAACACCATTCTGTTGAGGAGTCCTAGGAGCACTATATTGTCTATCAATGCCTTTTTCTTCACAAAAGGTGTTTAGATCAAGATTTTTGAATTCAGTTCCATTATCTGATCTAATGATTTTTACTCTTTGATTGGTTTGGTTTTCAATTCTTAGGATAAAGTATTTGAGCAGTCCACTTGTCTCATCCTTAGTCCTTAGAAAATATACCCAAGTAAATCTTGAGTAATCATCAACAATAACCAAGCAGTAAGATTTCTTGCCTATACTCATAACATTTGTAGGACCAAACAGATCCATATGCAATAACTGGAGACAAGAAGAAATAGAATTTAATTCTTTGGTCTTATGAGAAGTTTTGTGCTGTTTGCCTTTAAGACAAGCCACACAATAATCATCACATGAAAAGACTTTTGAAGGTAAACCTCTTACAAGGTTGTTTTTAACAAGTTTGTTCATAGTCTTAAAATTCGTGTGACACATCCTTCTGTGCCAAAGAGAGGATTCATCCACAGAAGCTTTTGAAACAAGACAGTTCAGGGATGAATCACTATTAACATTGTCCATATCTAGACAGTAAACATTGTCCTTCCTTGGAGTTCTAAGTAGTATCATGCTTTCATCAACTACCTTGAACCCTGGAGCAAGGATCATACATTCAGTATTTGAAAATAATATACTATGTTGTTTGTCACAAACCTGTGATACACTTAACAGGTTGTACTTCAACTGATCAACATAGTAGACATCCTCAAATTCCAGTAAGATCATTTCCAAAAGCAACATGTCCTCCATTGATATGCTTGAAATCCTGAAGGCATGACATGTTGCCTGTCATGTGCCTAGAGCAACCACTGTCAACATGCCAAATGCTCTTTCCCTTGAGCTGTTGGTTTCCCTGCACACTTAATAAATCACTTAGTCTTGGTGGGAACCCAAGCCAAAGTGGTCTTGGGTTGTCCTTTCTCATCAATATAATCTGTAAGTTTAGTCTGGATGAATTGTTTAGGAATCTCATGGCTGGAATACTTTGTCAAGATTATAGGTTTGGCTGCATTACTACTAGAAGCAGTACTAGCCTTGTTAGCAGTACTAACTTGGTTAACAGTACTAATCAAGTTAGCAACACTATTCTTGTTAGCAGTACTATTTGGGATAGCAGTACTAACAGGTTTCTTTGCAATTGGAACCCAAACTTGAACAAAGTTGTTTGCTTTCTTTGTCTTTAAAGTACTCCTTGGCTTATTTGAAGTATTTTTCTTTGTTTTAGCAAACTTGTTTTGAACATGAGACTTTTTATGTGCTCTGTTCTCAGCCATTTGATTTCTTCCGTGCTTCCTATAACCAAAGGAGTTTTGAGTTTGTCTTTGAAAATTAACTCTTTGGTTAATAGGATTGAAATAACAGTATTTGACAACATGATTAAGCTTTCCACAGATAAAACAAGGTTTTGGTCTATTGATTTTACTCAGATCAACCCCTTGTTTTTGTGCCCACTGATTATTCCAATTTCTTTGATTTCCCCTTGGTTTATCATGTTTTTGGGGATCAGATTTATTGCAAGCACACTGTTTGCAAGGGACAGGATTCACAACTGTGGTTTGCTTATAATGGACCTTCTCAGACTTTCCCTCAGTCTTTTCTGTGTTCTTAGACTTGATCCAATCCTTTCCACATCCCTCATTGGTGATAATGTGATTTTCTAGAGGAATCTCATCACTCACAGTGTTCTTCTTACTTTTTTCATTAGAGTTCTCTTCTTCAGAGTCTGTTTCAACCACCACTTTGTCTAAAGGATCTACCTTAGTGGTTCCAACAGGCAATTCCTTCCTATCCTTGGTCTCTAGTAAGTTTGATATAGGAGGAATGTAATTGTTGTTGTATGGTGGTGGTGTAGTGTTATAGCCTATTCCTCTTCTAAGTTTGTCATGGATTTGAGTTTGGAGCAAAGAGTCCATTGCTTTAGAAGCATTGGAAAATTTCTCAATATCCAGCTTGGCTTTCTCAAACTCACTTTTTATCTTCTCATTCTCCTCTTTAGACTTTTTCAGCTGAAGTTCTAGGTCATTCTTCTCCCACTTCCAGTAATTTGTATCATAAGAATGTTGAAGTTCATTGGCTTGGAAAACTTTGATCTGTTCTTCAAAACTCTCAACAATTTTTACATAGTCTTTTATATCTCTCTCTAATCTTTTAAGATCATCACTCATTGTCTGGTTGTGATCCCTGTACCTTTTAACAGTTTCCATACAGGTTTTAGAGCAAAGATTAGACATTACCTCTGTGGGGACTTCTGTGCTTGAAGAATCTGAAACTTTAGCCATTGATGATTTCTGATTTCAAAGAAGAATGATAATTGCAGGTTTCTGAGAATACTAGCTCTGATACCACTTGTCAGGATCGAATTCTCAACAAGAAATAATTCTCAGAAACAATATCAAAGAAGTTTGCGGAATAACACTTTGATATTCAATGAAATCAACACAGTAAATATGAAGAACAAACTGTAAACTTGTATTGAATGCTTTGAAGTTACAAGATTACACACTCAACCTCAATATTGATGAACAGACTCACCAATACGAATTCTACTTCTCTAGAATTAGGATCTATGCCTTGAGGTTGATTTCCTCTAGAACTTAACCTTCGAATTAATTAAAACTATTTTGTATCTTCTATACATATACTAAACAAAAAGATAATTACAAAAAAATAAACATATCTTCAGTATATCTTCCATGTATATCTCTAAGCTTCCATGTATATCCTTTCATGCGAATCTTCATCATATAAGCAGTATTAATCTTCAACAGCATTAAATTTCTTCAAGCAGCATTAACTTCTAAGCAGCACTAACTACTAGCAGTACTAACTAGCTAAGCAGTACTAACTTTGTTCAAGCAGTACTAACTTTGACTAGCAGTATTAATTACTAGCAGTAGTAACACTCAGCAGTATTAACCTTTAAGTCTTCTAGCAGTAGTAACTTTGAACTAGCAGCATTAATCATACTTGATGAATTCTTCAGTTCCCAACACTTAGACTATGTTGACTTTACTTGACTTGACTTTTCTCACTAAATCTTGGATACAATTAATACACTAACACGATCAATTTATCCCACCAAATAGCGGTGACACTTTTTAGACGGAAAACAACCAACTTTACCTGTATGTCTTTGGGAACATCCATAATGTCAAAGAAACGATCGACTTCGATTTGCCAATCTAAGAATTCTTCTACACCTCTGGTTCCATAGAAAGACAGGATGTCCACTTTTATTCGGTTATTGTGGTCATTTCTTTTCAAGTTCACTGGTTCTTCTTCCTTATCTTCTTTGGATTCGGAACTTGAAAAATTAACCCGGTTACGGTGGCCATTACACGGCGCCATAGCCGGTCCTTCAAACCTGTCTCTTCTCCGACGATTGTCGTTGACGATGTTGGGTTGAAGCCTGTTAACAGCCGCTGTCAGATTAGTAAGTGATATGGATAAGGCCACATTCATCTCTATTAAACCTGCTTTGGTAGTCGGTTGTCGATCTGCAATTGTTAGTGAAAAGATAGACGAATCCTGCTCTGATTCCAACTGACGCAACGTAGGTTTGCGGAAGGATCGACAAGCGTCTAAACCCTTTTACGGTTGAGAATTACGACGCATAAAACTCGAAAACTGAAGAGAATACTCTCTAAAAAGCTAAACTTTTATTGATTAATTGAACTGATTAACAAAGAAGCATAGCTATCCTATTTATAACCTAAACTAAGGAAAAGATAAATACTAAATTAAATTAACTATAATCCTAATTGCTAGGAAAAATAATTAAAAAAGAAATTAAATAAAGGTAATTAAAAGACTTTGAATTGAAAGAGGAAAGCAGAGGAAAGCATGGATGTCACGTGGAGAATTAAATTGTGGATAAGAATTTATCACGTGATGTTAGTTTAGAAAACAGTGACATTTGCGGCTTATCATATGAGTGAAGGTTGCCAAGAAGTCGCGAGAGCCACTGTCATGCGGGTGTCATGCGGCTCAAGTCGCTTGGCACTCGCATTCGTTTCTGTTTACGGTTTTCGATTCGTTCTTCGATCTCTATGGCAATCTTCTTTATATTTGGTGCTTTATGTTTGCCTCTTTTTTGATGCCAAATCCCGAGCCACTTTTGTGCTCGTTTTTCTCTTCGACCCCATTTTCCTTTTTCCCAATTATTATTAAAATTCCTTGTTAACGCTCGAATTCTCACTATATCATACAGAGTCCCGTAGCAAAATTTATGCACGTTTAAACGCAACATACATTTTTAGGCAATAAACCAAGGGGATACCCTTTGGGTTTTCTCGCCCCGACCAACCGTGACAGAATTCCGAGAAAACTTACATGGGACATTTCAATGTTTCTAAAATGTTTTTCGAAGAAATTTCTGGAAAAAAAAACTTCCCTCGTGCAGTAAATTGTCGGAACCACGCATTTACCAAACCGAAAGAACCCACTCGTGTAGTATTTCGAAACCCATTCAAATTACTGTGTATTGCAAGAAAATGACCAAACCATGGCATGGTACTCGTTCCTAGGTTCGCTTTGACTGGTCATGAGCATTAAGCAGAGTCTCGCAGCAAAATTTATGGACGTTTAAACGCAACACACATTTTTGGCCTATAAACCAAGGGGGTACCCTTTGGGTTTTCTCGTCCGGACCAACCTTGGCGGATTTAAATGATAACTTACATGGGACATCTTCAATGTTTCTAAGAAGGTTTTCCGAATAAATTTCTGGAAAAAACTGCCCCTCGTGCAGTAAATTGCCGGAACCACACATTTGCCAAACCGAAAGAACCCACTCGGGTAGTATTTCTAACCCCACTCAAATTACTGTGTATTACGAGAAAATGACCAACCCATGGCAGGGTTCTCGTTCCAAGGTTCGTTTTGACTAGTCATGAGCATTAATCATAGTCCCGTAGCAAAATTTTTGGACGTTTAAACGCAACACACATTTTTGGCCAATACACCAAGGGGGTACCCTTTGGGTTTTCTCGCCCGGACCAACCGTGCTGGATTTCCACGAAAACTTACATGGGACATCTTCAATGTTTTGTAGAAGGTTTTCCGAAAAAATTTCTGGAAAAACAAACCTTCCATCGTGCAGTAAATTGTCGGAACCAAGCATTTGCCAAACCGAAAGAACCCACCCGTGTAGTATTTCAAAACCCACTTAAATTACTGTGTAATTCAAGAAAATGACTAACCCATGGCATGATACTCGTTTCTAAGTTCATTTTGATTGGTCATGAGCATTAAACAGAGTCCTGTAGCAAAATTTATGGACGTTTAAACGCAACACATATTTTTGGCCAATACACCAAGAGGGTACCCTTTGGGGTTTCTCGCCCGAACCAACCGTGGTGGATTTCCACAAAAACTTACATGGGACATATTCAATGTTTCTAAGAAGGTTTTCCGAAGAAATTCCTGAGAAAAAAACTGCCCCTCGTGCAGTAAATTGTTGGAACCACACATTAGCCAAACCGATAGAACCCACTCGTGTAGTATTTCGAAACTCACTCAAATTACTGTGTATTGCGAGAAAATGATCAACCAAAAGCATGGTCCCCGTCCATGGTTCGTTTTAACTGGTCATGAGCATTAAACATAGTACCGTGGCAAAACTTTTGGACGTTTAAACGCAACACACATTTTTGGCCAGTACATACCAAGGGGGTACACTTTGGGTTTTCTCACCTGTACCAACCGTGTTGGATTTCCACGAAAACTTACATGGGATATGTTTATTGTTTCTGAGAAGGTTTTTCGAAAATAATACTGGAAAAAACTGCCCTCTTGCCGTAAATTGCCGGAACCACGCATTTGCCAAACCGAAAGAACCCACTCGAGTAGTATTTCTAAACCCATTCAAATTACAGTGTATTCCGATAAAATGACCAACCCATGGCGTGGTACTCGTTCCTAGGTTCTCTTTGATTGGTTATGAGCATTAAGCAGAGTCTCGTAGCAAAATTTATGGACGTTTAAACGCAACACATATTTTTGGCCTATAAACCAAGGGGATACCCTTTCGGTATTCTCGCCCGGACCAACCTTGGAGGATTTCAATTAAAACTTACGTGGGACATCTTCAATGCTTCTAAGATGGTTTTCTGAAGTAATTCCTAGAAAAAAAACTTCCCCTCGTGTAGTAAGTTATCGGAACCACGCATTTGCCAAACCGAAAAAACCCACTCGTGTAGTATTTCGAAATCCACTCAAATTACTGTGTATTGCTGAAAAATGACCAACCCATGGCATGGTCCTCGTTCCAAGGTTCGTTTTGACTGGCCATGAGCTTTAAACATAGTCCCGTGGCAAAATTTATGGACGTTTAAATGCAACACACATTTTTGGCCAATACACCAAGGGGGCACCCTTTGGGTTTTCTCGCTCGAATCAACCGTGCTGGATTTCCATGAAAACTTACATGGGACATCTTCAATGTTTTTGAGAAGGTTTTCCGAAAAAATTCCTGGAAAAAAAACCTTCCCTCGTGTAGTAAATTGTCGGAACCACTCGTGTAGTATTTCAAAACTTACTCAAATTACTGTGTATTCCGAGAAAATGACCAACCCATGGCATGGTACTCGTTTCTTGGTTCGTTTTGATTGGTCATGAGCGTTAATCAGAGTCCCGTAGCAAAATTTATAGACGTTTAACGTAACATACATTTTTGGACAATACACCAAGGGGGTACCCTTTGGGTTTTCTCGCCCGGACCAACCATGACGTATTTCCACGAAAACTTACATGGGACACCTTCGATGTTTCTAAGTAGGTTTTCCTAAGAAATTCCTGGAAAAAAACTGCCCTCGTGCAGTAAATTGTCAGAACCACGTATTTGCCAAACCGAAAGAACCTACTCGTGTAGTATTTCGAAACCCACTCAAATTACTGCGTATTGCGATAAAATGACCAACACATGGAATGGTCCTCGTTCCAAGATTTGTTTTGACTGGTCATGAGCATTAAACAAAGTCCCGTAGCAAAATTTATGGACGTTTAAACGCAACACACATTTTTGGCCAATACACCAAGGGGGTACCCTTTGGGTTTTTCTCGCCCGGACCAACGGTGTTGGATTTCCACGAAAACTTACATGGAACATATTCAATGTTTTAGAGAAGCTTTTCCGAAAAACATCTTGGAAAAAAACTGCCCTCGTGCAGAAAATTGTCGGAACCAAGCATTTGCCAAACCGAAGAACCCATTCGTGTAGTATTTCAAAACCCATTGAAAATACTGTGTATTGCGAAAAAATGACTAACCCATGGCATGGTACTCATTTCTAGGTTCTTTTTGATTGGTCATGAGCATAAAGCAGAGTCTCGTAGCAAAATTTATGGACGTTTAACCCATAGCACGGTTCTCGTTCCAAGGTTCATTTTGACAGGTCATGGGCATTAAATAGAGTCATGTAGCAAAATTTATGGACGTTTAAACGCAACATAGATTTTTGGCCTATACATCAAGGGGGTACCCTTTGGGTTTTCTCGCCCGGACGAAACGTGCTGGATTTCTACGAAAATTTACATGGGACATCTTCAATGTTTTTGAGAAGGTTTTCCGAAGAAATTCCTGGGAAAAAAACCTGCCCTCGTGCAGTTTATTGTTGGAACCACACATTTGCGAAACCGAAAGAACCCACTCGTGTAGTATTTCAAAACTCACTCAAATTACTTTGTATTGCGAGAAAATGACCAACCCATGGCATGGTACTCGTTTCTAGGTTCGTTTTGATTGGTCATGAGCATTAAGCATAGTCTCGTAAAAAAATTTATGGACGTTTAACTTAACACGCATTTTTGGACAATACAACAAGGGGGTGGCACCCTTTGGGTTTTCTCGCCCAGACCAACCTTTCCGAATTTCCACGAAAACGTTCATGGGGAATCTTCAATGGTTTTGATAAGGTTTTCCGAAAAAATTCCTGGAAAAAAAATTGCCCTCGTGTCGTAAATTGTCTGAACCACGCATTTGCCAAACCGAAAGAACCCACTCGTGTAATATTTCGAAACCCACTCAAATTACCGTGTATTGCGAGAAAATGACCAACCCATGTCATGGTCCTCCTTTCAAGGTTTGTTTTGACTGGTGATGAGCATGAAACAGAGTCCCGTAGCGAAATTTATGGACGTTTAAACGCAACACACATTTTTGACCAATACACCAAAGGGGTACCCTTTGGGTTTTCTCGCTCGGACCAACCATGCCGAAATTCCACGAAAACTTACCTGTGACATCTTCAATGTCTTTGAGAAGTTTTTCTAAAAAAATTTCATGAAAAAAAACTTCCCTCGAGCAGTAAATTGCCGGAACCATGCATTTGCCAAACCGAAAGAACCCACTCGTGTAGTTTTTTGAAACCCACTCAAATTACTGTGTTTTGCGAGAAAATGACCAACCCAAGGCATGGTCTTCGTTCTAAAGTTTGTCTTAACTGGTCGTGAACATTAAGCAGAGTCCCGAAGCAAAATTTATAGACGTTTAAACGCAACACACATTTTTGGCTAATACACAAAGAGGGTACCCTTTAGGTTTTCTCGCTCGGACCAACCGTGGAGGATTTCCACGAAAACTTTCATAGGACATCTTTATTGTTTCTAAGAAGGTTTTCCGAAGAAATTACTGGAAAAAAATTGCCCTCGGACAGTAAATTGTCGAAATCACGCATTTGCCAAACCTAAAGAAGCCATTAGTGTTGTACTTCGAAACTCACTAAAATTAAAGTGTATTGCGAGAAATTGACCAACCCATGGCATGGTCCTTGTTCCTAGTTCGTTTTGACAGGTCTTGAGCATTAACCAGTGTCCCGTAGCAAAATTTATGGACGTTTAAACACAACATACATTTTTGCCCAATACACCAAGGGGGTGGTACCCTTTGGGTTTTCTCCCCCGGACCAACCTTGCTGAATTTCCACGAAAACGTACATGGGGAATTTTCAATGTTTTTTAGAAGGTTTTCTAAAAAAATTCCTGAAAAAAAACTACCCCCGTGCAGTAAATTGTCGGAACCACGCATTTGCCAAACCGAAAGAACCCACTCGTGTAGTATTTCAAAACTCACTCAAATTATTGTGTATTGCTAGAAAATGACCAACCCATGGCCTGGTCCTTGTTCCAAGGTTCATTTTGACTGGTTATGAGCATTAAGCAGAGTCCCATAGCAAAATTTATGGACGTTTAAACGTAACACACATTTTTGTCCAATACACCAAGGGGGTACCCTTTGGGTTTTCTGGCCCGGACCAATCGTGCTGGGATTCCACGAAAACATACATGAGAATTATTCAATGTTTTTCAGAAGGTTTTCCGAAAATATTCCTGGAAAAAAACTGCCCTCGTGCAGTAAATTTTCGGAACCACGCATTTGCCAAACCGAAAGAACCCACTCGTGTAGTATTTCGAAACCCACTCAAATTACAGTGTATTGCGAAAAAATGACCAACCCATGGCACGATCCTTGTTCCTAGGTTCGTTTTGACTAGTCATGAGCATTAAGTAGAGTTCCGTAGCAAAATTTATGGATGTTTAAAGGCATCACACATTTTTAGCCTATACACCAAGGGGTACCCTTTGGGTTTCTCGCCCGGACCAACTGTGGCCGATTTCCATGAAAAATTACATAGGATATCTTCATTGTTTATAAGAAGGTTTTCCGAAGAAATTTTTGGAAAAAAATAGCCCTCGTGCAGTAAATTGTCGGAACCACGCATTTGCCAAATCGAAAGAACCCACTCGTGTAGTATTTCGAAACCCACTCAAATTATAGTGTATTGCGAGAAAATGACCAACCCATGGCATGGTCCTCGTTCCTAGGTTTGTTTTGACTGGTCATGAGCATTAAGCAGAGTCCCATAGCAAAATTTATGGACGTTTAAACGCAAACAGATTTTTGGCCAATACACCAAGGGGGTACCCTTTGGGTTTTTCTTACCCGGACCAACCGTTCCGGTTTTCCACCAAAACTTACATGGGATATGTTAAATCTCTCGAAAAAAATTACTAGAAAAAAATCGCCCTCGTGCCGTAAATTGCCGAAACCACGTATTTGCCAAATCGAAATAACCCACTCGTGTAGTATTTCGAAACCCACTCAAATTACAGTGTATAGAGAAATTGACCAACCCATGGGATGGTCATCGTTCCTAGGTTCGTTTTGACTGGTCATGATCATTAAGCAGAGTCTCGTAGCAAAATTTATGGACGTTTAAACGCAACATACATTTTTGGCCAATACACCAAGGGGGTACCCTATGGGTTTTCTCGTCCGGACCAACCGTGGCGGATTCCATGAAAACTTACATGGGACATCTTTAGTGTTTCTAAGATGGTTTTCGGAAGAAATTACTGGAAAAAAACTGCCCCCGTGAAGTAAATTGTCGGAACCACACATTTTCCAAACCGAAAGAACCCACTCGTGTAGTATTTCGAAACCTACTCAAATTACAGTGTATTGCGAGAAAAAGACCAACCCATGGCCTGGTCTCGTTCCAAGATTCGTTTTGACTGGTCATGAGCATTAAGCAGAGTCCCATGGAAAAATTTATGAACGTTTAAATGCAACACACATTTTTGGCCAATACACAAAGAGGGTACCCTATGGGTTTTCTCGCCCGGACCAACCGTGGCGGATTTCCACAAAAACTTACATGGGACATCTTCAATGTTTCTAAGATGGTTTTCGGAAGAAATTACTGGAAAAAAGCTCCCTCGTGTAGTAAATTGTCGGAACCATGCATTTTCCAAACCGAAAGAACTCACTCGTGTAGTATTTCAAAACCTACACAAATTACTGTGTATTGCGAGAAAATGACCAACTCATGGCCTGGTCCTCGTTCCAAGGTTCGTTTTGACTGGTCATGAGCATTAAGCAAAGTCCCATAGAAAAATTTATGGACGTTTAAACGCAACACACATTTTTGGCCAATACACAAGGGGGTACCCTGTGGGTTTTCACGCCCTGACCAACTGTGGCGGATTTCCACGAAAACATAAATGGGACATCTTCAATGTTTCAAAGAAGGTTTTAGGAAGAAATTAATGGAAAAAAACTGCCCCGTGCAGTAAATTGTCGGAACCACGCTTTTGGCAAACCGAAGGAACCCACTCGTGTAGTATTTCGAAACCCACTAAATTACAGTGTATTGCGAAAAAAATGACCAACCCATGGCATGGTCCTTGTTCCTAGGTTCTTTTTGATAAGTCATGAGCATTAAGCAGAGTCCCGTAGCAAAATTTATGAACGTTTAAACGCTAAACACATTTTTAGCCAATACACCAAGGGGGTACCCTTTGGGTTTTCTCGCCCGGACAAACCATGACGGATTTCCACGAATACCTACATGGGACATATTCAATGTTTCTAAGAAGGTTTTCTGAAGAAATTCCTGGAAAAAAACTTCCCTCCTATAGTAAATTATCGGAACCACGCATTTGCCAAACCTAAAGAACCCACTCGTGTAGTACTTCGAAACCCACTCAAATTACAGTGTATTGCAATAAATTGACCAACCCATGGAATATTATGGAAGTTTAAACGCAACACACATTTTTGGCCAATAAACCAAGGGGGTACCCTTTGGGTTTTCTCACCCGGACCAACCGTGGCGGATTTCCACGAAAAATTACATGGAAAATATTCAGTGTTTCTAAGAAGGTTTTCGGAAGAAATTTCTGTAAAAAAAACTGCCCTCGTGCAGTAAATTGTCAGAACCACGTATTTGCCAAATCGAAAGAACCCACTGGGGTAGTATTTTGAAACCCACTCAAATTACTGTGTATTGAGAGAAAATGACCAACCCATGGCATGGTCCTCGTTCCAACGTTTGTATTGACAAGTCATGAGAATTAAACAGAGTCCTGTTGAAAAATTTATGGACATTTAAACGTAACACACATTTTTGGCCAAACCACCAAGGGGGTACCCTTTGGGTTTTCTCACCCGGACCAACCGTACTGCGTTTCCACGAAAACTTGCATGGGACATCTTCAATGTTTTTGAGAAGGTTTTCCGAAAAAGTTCCTGGAAAAAAACTGCCCTCGTACAGTAAATTTTCGGAACCACACATTTGCCAAACCGAAAGAACCCACTCGTGTAGTATTTCGAAACCCACTCAAATTACAGTGTATTGTGAAAAAATGACCAACCCATGGCATGGTCCTTGTTCCTCGGTTCGTTTTGACTGGTCATGAGCATTAAGCAGAATCTCGTAGCAAAATTTATAGACGTTTAAACGCAACACACATTTTTGGCTAATACACCAAGGGGGTACCCTTTGGGTTTTCTCTCCCGGACCAACCATGCCGGATTTCCAGGAAAACATACATGTGATATCTTCAGTGTTTCTAAGAAGTTTTTAAAAAGAAATTTAGGGAAAAAAACCGCCCTCGTGCTGTAAATTGTCGGAACCACGCATTGGCCAAACCGAAAGAACCCACTCGTGTAATATTTCGAAACCCACTCAAATTACATTGTATTGCGAGAAATTGACCAACCCATTACATGGTCCTTGTTCCTAGTTCATTTTTACAGGTCATGAGCATTAAGCAGAGTCCCGTAGCAAAAAAATTTGGCCAAAACACCAAGGGGGTACCATTTGTGTTTTCTCGCCCAGACCAACCGTGGCGGATTTCACGAAAACTTACAAGGGACATCTTTGATGTTTCTAAGAAGGTTTTCTGAAGAAATTACTGGAAAAAAACTACCCTCGTGCAGTAAATTGCCGAAGCCACACATTTGCCAAACCGAAAGAACCCACTTGTGTAGTATTTCGAAACCCACTCAAATTACTGTGAATTGCGAGAAAATGACCAAACCGTGGAATGGTCCTCGTTCCAAAGTTCGTATTGAATGGTAATGAGCATTAAGCAGAGTCTCGTAGCTAAATTTATGGACGTTTAAACGCAACACACATTTTGGCCAATATACCAAGGGGGTACCCTTTGGGTTTTCTCGCCCGGACCAACCATGGTGGATTTCCACGAAAAACCACATGGGACATATTCAATGATTCTAAGCAGGTTTTCGGAAGAAATTACTGGAAAAAAATTCCCCCGTGTAGTAAATTGCCGGAACCACGCATTTGCCAAACCGAAAGAACCCACCCGTGTAATATTTTGAAACCCACTCAAATTACAGTGTGTTGCGAGAAAATGGCCAACCCATGTCATGGTCCTCGTTCCAAGGTTCGTTTTGACTAGTCAGGATCATTAAACAGAGTCCCGTAGCAAAATTTATGGACGTTTAAACGCAACACACATTTTTGGCTAATACACCAAGGGGTACCCTTTGGGATTTCTCTCCCGGACCAACCGTTCCCGATTTTCACGAAAACTTACATGTGATATCTTCAATGTTTTTTAGAAGGATTTCCGACAAAAGTTTTGGAAAAAAACAGCCCTCGTGCTGTAAATTGTCGAAACCACACATTTTCCAAACCGAAAGAACCCACTGTGTAGTGTTTCGAAACCCACTCAAATTAATGTGTATTATGAGAAAATGATAAACCCATGGCATGTTCCTTGTTCCAAGGTTCATTTTGACGGGTCATGAGCATTAAACAGAGTCCCGTAGCAAAACTTATGGACGTTTAAACGCAACATACATTTTTGGCCAATACACCAAGGGGGTACCTTTTGGGTTTTCTCTCCCGGACCAACCTTGCCGGATTTCCACGAAAAATTTCATAGTACATACTTAATGTATCTAATAAGGTTTTCCGCAGAATTTACTAGAAAAAAAACTGCCCTCGAGCTGTAAATTTACGGAACCACACATTTGCCAAATCGAAATAACCCACTCGTGTAGTATTTCGAAACCCACTCAAATTACAGTGTATTGCGAAAAAATGACCAACCCATGGCACGGTCCTTGTTCCTAGGTTCGTTTTGATTGGTCATGAGCATTAAGCAGAGTCCCGTAGCAAAATATATGGACGTTTAAATGCAACACACATTTTTAACCAATACACCAAGGGGGTACTCTTTGGGTTTTCTCGCCCGGACCAACCGTGGAGGATTTCCATGAAAGCTTACATGGGACATCTTTAATGTTTTTAAGAAGATTTTTCTGAAGAAATTACTTGAAAAAAAACTGCCCTCGTCAGTAAATTGTCGGAACCACGCATTTGCCAAACCGAAAGAACCAACTCGTGTAGTGTTTCGAAACCCACTCAAATTACTGTGTATTGCGAGAAAATGACCAACCCATGGCATGGTCCTAGTTCCAAGGTTCTTTTTGACGGGTCATGAGCATTAACAGAGTCCCATAGCAAAACTTATGGATGTTTAAACGCAACACATTTTTGGCCAATACAACAAGGTGGTACCCGTTGGGTTTTCTCACCCGGACCAACCGTGTCGGGTTTCAACAAAAACTTACATGGGACAGCTGGAATGTTTTTTAGAAGGTTTTCAAAAAAAATTCCTGGAAAAAAAACTGCCCTCGTGCAGTAACTTTTCGGAACCACGTATTTCCTAAACCGAAAGAACCCACTCGTGTAGTATTTCGAAACCCACTCAAATTACAGTGTATTGCGAGAAAATGACTAACCCATGGCATGTTCCTTGTTCTTAGGTTCATTTTAACTGGTCAAGAGCATTAAGCAGATTCCCGTAGAAAAATTTATGGACGTTTAAACATAACACACATTTTTGGCCAATACACCAAGGGGTACCCTTTGGGTTTTCTCGCCCGGACCAACCGTGGCGGATTTCCACGAAACTTACATGGGATACCTTTAATGTTTTTAAGAAGGTTTTTACGAAGAAACTACTTGAAAAAAAACTGCCCTTGTCAGTAAATTGTCGGAACCACGCATTTGCCAAACTGAAAGAACCCACTCGTGTAGTGTTTCGAAACCCACTCAAATTACTGTGTATTGCGAGAAAATGACCAACCCATGGCATGGTCCTAGTTCCAAGGTTTTTTTTTACGGGTCATGAGCATTAAAAGAGTCCCATAGCAAAATTTATGGACGTTTAAATGCAACACACATTATTGGCCAATACAACAAGGTGGTACCCGTTGGGTTTTCTCGCCCGGACCAACCTTGTCGGGTTTCGACAAAAAACTTACATGGGACATCTTGAATGTTTTTTAGAAGGTTTTTTAGGATATCTTCATTGTTTATAAGAAGGTTTTCCGAAGAAATTTTTGGAAAAAAATAGCCCTCGTGCAGTAAATTGTCGGAACCACGTATTTCCTAAACCGAAAGAACCCACTCGTGTAGTATTTAGAAACCCACTCAAATTACAGTGTATTGCGAGAAAATGACTAACCCCTGACATGGTCCTTGTTCCTAGGATCATTTTGACTGGTCATGAGCATTAAGAAGAGTCACGTAGAAAAATTTATGGACGTTTAAACATAACACACATTTTTGGCCAAAACACCAAGGGGTACCTTTGGGTTTTCTCACCCGGACCAACCGTGGCGGATTTCAACGAAAGCTTACATGGGACATCTTTAATGTTTTTAAGAATTTTTTTCAAAGAAATTACTGGAAAAAAACTGCCCTCGTGCAGTAAATTGTCGGAACCAGGCATTTGCCAAACCGAAAAAATCCACTCGTGTAGTATTTCGAAAACCACTCAAATTACTATGTATTGCAAGAAAATGACCAACCCATGGCATGGTCCTCGTTCCAAAGTTCGTCTTGACTGGTCATAAGCATTAAGCAGAGTCCCGTAGCAAAATTTATGGACGTTTAAACGCAACACACATTTTGGCCAATACACCAAGGGGGTACCCTTTGGGTTTTCTCGCCCGGACCAATCGTGGCGGATTTCCACAAAAAATTACATGGGACATTTTCAATGATTCTAAGCAGGTTTTCCGAAGAATTACTGAAAAAAAACTTCCCCCATGTAGTAAATTTCCGTAACCACGCATTTGCCAAACCGAAAGAACCCACTCTTCTAGTATTTCGAAACCCACCCAAATTACGGTGTATTGCGAGAAAATGACCAACCCATGTCACGGTCCTCGTTCCAAGGTTCGTTTTCACAGGTCATGAGCAATAAGAAGAGTCCCGTAGCAAAATGTATGGACGTTTAAATGCAACACACATTTTTGGCTAATACACCAAGGGGGTTCCCTTTAGGTTTTCTCGCCCGGACCAACCATGGAGGATTTCCACGACAACTTTCATAGGACATTTTTTATATTTCTGAGAAGGTTTTCCGAAGAAATTACTAGAAAAAAACTGCCCTCGGGAAGTAAATTGCTGGAACCACGTATTTGCCAAACCGAAAGTACCCACTCGTGTAGGTTTTCGAAACCCATTCAAATTATTGTGTATTGTGAGAAAATGACCAACCCATGGCATGGTATTCCTTTCAAGGTTCGTTTTGACATGTCATGAGCATTAAACAGAGTCCCGTAGCAAAATTTATGGACGTTTAAACGCAACAAACATTTTTGGCCAATACACCAAGGGGGTACCCTTTGTGTTTTCTCGACCGGACCAACCGTGGAGGATTTCCACGACAACTTTCATAGGACATATTTAATGTATCTAAGAAGGTTTTCCGAAGAATTTACTAGAAAAAAGTTGCCCTGGGGCAGTAAATTGTCGGAACCACGCATTTGCCAAACCGAAAGAACCCACTCGTGTAGTATTTCGAAACCCACTCAAATTACTGTATATTGGGAGAAAATGACCAACCCATGGCATGTTCCTTGTTCCTAGGT
The DNA here is from genome assembly GCA_954870635.1 of Arctium minus. Taxonomy (NCBI): domain Eukaryota; kingdom Viridiplantae; phylum Streptophyta; class Magnoliopsida; order Asterales; family Asteraceae; genus Arctium; species Arctium minus. Next base: position 97,455,757 of record OX941087.1, read on the forward strand.
TCGTTTTGACTGGTCATGAGCATTAAGCAGATTCCGTAGCAAAATTTATGGACGTTTAAACGCAACACACATTTTTGGCCAATACACTAAGTGGGTACCCTTTGGGTTTTCTCTCCCGGACCAACCGTGGCGGATTTCCACAAAAAATTACATGGGACATCTTCAATGATTCTAAGCAGGTTTTCCGAAGAATTACTTAAAAAAAACTTCCCCCGTGTAGTAAATTGTCGTAACCACGCATTTGCTAAACCGAAAGAACCCACTCTTCTAGTATTTCGAAACCCACTCAAATTACGGTGTATTGCGAGAAAATGACCAACCCATGTCACGGTCCTCGTTCCAAGGTTCGTTTTCACAGGTCATGAGCAATAAGAAGAGTCCCGTAGCAAAATGTATGGACGTTTAAACGCAACACACATTTTTGGCTAATACACCAAGGGGGTTCCCTTTAGGTTTTCTCCCCCGGACCAACCGTGGAGGATTTCCACGACAACTTTCATAGGACATTTTTTATATTTCTAAGAAGGTTTTCCGAAGAAATTACTAGAAAAAAACTGCCCTCGGGAAGTAAATTGCTGGAACCACGTATTTGCCAAACCGAAAGAACCCACTCTTCTAGTATTTCGAAACCCACTCAAATTACGGTGTATTGCGAGAAAATGACCAACCCATGTCACGTTCCTCGTTCCAAGGTTCATTTTGACAGGTAATGAGCAATAAGCAGAGTCCCATAGCAAATTTTATGGAATCTCTAAACTAATGAGCAAGGTTCATTGTGTGTCCCAGTGTTAACTATTCAATCAAGCAAACATATAAAACAATACGATAATGCAAACCTGGTATTGATTAATCAAACGATTCAACAGGTTACAAGTGTTCTTGATGAAATCGATATCTCTCTTTGTACCTCTTGTTCACGGCGCACCAACACAACAACCCTCTCTCTCAATAATTAATTTCTCAATTAAGCTCTCTTAACCTAATTACCACTAAACTAAACTAATTTAAACTTAGGCCTTATTAGCCTAATGGGCTTGGCTAGGCTTGGCCCAGCAACTAAAACAAAATAAATAAAGACTAAATATGAAAATACGAAAACATACTTTGACTATTTATTACAAAAGGACCCTAGACTATTTGTTGAGACGACTTTATCAGCTTTGACTTCAGTTTTTCCATCTTCAGATAATGATGATCTTGAATCCAATAAAACTGTGCTTTAACAATCTCCCCCTTTGGATCAAGATCATTACTAAAAAGATTTAGCAATTCAATTCTTCTCTTTAAAATCAGAAAATGCAGTCTTCCTCTTTGTCTTCAGAATGTAGCAATTTCCCCAATCGATTAAAATATCTCTTGGAAAGAAATTATCTCCAGTTTCAGCTCGGAATGCTTCAACAAATCATCTTAAAAGAAAATTTCTTCATTTCACCATATCTTCAGAACATCTTCCATTTCTTGATTAACGCTTCTCCCCCTTTTTGATGAAAAGAGCAAAGAGTTCATCAAAACGTTTCTTCAAGAAATGTCTTCCGCCATTGATCTTGCAAACAGAACCACTGACTATCCGTCAATTCATTAAGATGTTCATCCAGATCTTTGCAAATCTAGACAAATTAGAAAATGAAGTGTAACACCTGAATCAACAAATGAATCTGTTAAAATTGCCTGTCAGTAACACAAAGTCACTATGTGTAACGAATACACAATATAAATAAGCTTTTATGATGTTCACTCCCCCAGGGCTTCCATTCAATCATCGAAACACCACAAAGGTAATTTCTATGAACGTTATGACAAAGAAACAAATTCTTTGTGTGTTCGTGCAAGTGATAGAATAAATTAAGCATATGATGATTGCTTATAAGGCTCAAAAAGTGTAAACCACTGAGACAACAGTTAGTTAAACACAGACTCAATGTGCATTAGTGAAGTGTGAAGGTGGGGCAGACTTCCTTCTTTTCAATATCCAGATTTTCCAAATGAAAATCAGATAGCATATGTGTTGCGTCCCCTTTGAAAATGAAACATTTTCTTGTTGAGAAGAAAATGAGTAGCTGGTGGGGTAATGTCAAGAGTTGGCATGGGCTAGTTGCCTGTTTCAATAATGTTCACCAAAGAGATGTGAAGCATTAGAAATGTGGTTGCCCGGCTCAGAAAGTAGTTGGTGCAGAGTTTAAAAATTCTTTTACTCTGATCTCACACCCTCTTTCTTTTTATCATTAAGCTCACAGCTAACCAAACTCTCTTTTAACATTTTCTCTCATCACACATCCCACACTCATTTCTTTTTGGACTCCTCACATTCATTCACTACAGGATTAACTTCTTGGGTAGGAAACACTGGTTAACGTGAATCCATAGAAGTTTCTTTGAAGTCCTAGCACACTGATCCCATGTTTTCCTATGAAGCATATGATGCTCAGGTGATTTAACTTGATCAGTTAAAGCTCAATGATGAATCAGAAAACATTTAAAATCACACTTTCAATTCAAGAAATCTGTTTGAGAATCGGGAAGTGGTTTGAACATTTAAGAACATGTTTTCTTATGATTGAAAGTTGTCCTTCTTTCAACCATAAATGAGATGAAGATAAGGAATTATACCTTTTGAAATGCAGTCTTACATCTCACGAAGTCAAGCTTAAAGTCATTAAGATATGATCTTTGAAGCATCTCTCAACCTACAAAAGTCTAAAAGTCTAGTCAAAGTAACTTTATTCACTGAAATTGAAAAGACATAAAGCAGTAAAACGATTAATGTACGAGTTCTGATCAGAAATAATCAGAAATCATTGCCACACTCTTTACTTGTATGCTCCCCCTAAAAGCATGCATCACTAACAAGTTATCAGTAACCATAATGCATTTAAAAATGCTCCCCCTCAAACTAACATTGACCATCAATGAAATACTTCTCACACTCCCCCTGAGATCATGGACAAACTATTAAAGAGCAGGTATCATGCGGAAATAATAATAAAGAAATGATAAAGAGACACAATAAGAAACTTTAATAGGTAACCACCGATTAGGTCTTAAGATTTAGCATACCAAGTCTTGAGACAAGAAAATTAAATCTCTTTTCGTCTAAAGGTTTGGTAAACAAATCTGCAAGCTGATAATCGGTTTTTACAAAGTAAAGTTCAATTGTTCTCTTTTCTACATTATATTTTATAAAATGATACCTGACATCTATGTGTTTGGTTTTAGTATGCTGAACAGGGTTAGCGGTAATCGCAATAGCACTCTTCGAATCACAATAGATCGGGATTCTATTGAAATGAAATCCATAGTCTCGCAGTTGTGTTCACATCCACAAGACCTGAGAACAACAGCTAGCAGCAGCTACATATTCCGCTTCGGCCGTTGATGTGGAGACACATAATTGCTTCTTCGAAGCCCAACTGACGAGTTAATCTCCGAGGAATTGGATATGACCCGAGGTGCTCTTCCTGTCTAACATGCAACCAGCATGATCCGCGTCTGAATAAGATGTTAGTTCAAAGCTAGTATCTTTAGGATACCACAGACCAAGATCTGCAGTCCCCTTCAGATACCTGAAGATCCACTTAACAGCAGACAAATGGGATTCTTTAGGATTGGCCTGATATCTAGCACATAAGCATGTAGAAAACATTATATCCGGCCTACTAGAAGTAAGATACATTAAGGAACCTATCATCCCTCTATAAGTCCTAACATCAACAGCCTTTCCCAAAAGATCGGTGCCAATCTTAGTACCAGGTGCCATTGGGGTACCAATCGGTTTACAATTTTCCATTTTGAACTTCCGAAGAATATCCAGAATGTATTTAGATTGATTGATAAAAATCCCCGTTGAAAATTGTTTGACTTGCAATCCGAGAAAGAAATTCATCTCTCCCATCATGCTCATCTGAAAACGTGACACCATGAGGTTTGCAAAGTTCTTACAGTACTTAGGATTTGTAGAACCAAAAATAATATCATCCACATATCCTTTTTAATGAAAAGAGTGGTATCAACCGTACCTTTTGTAAAACCTGACTTGACCAAGAATTGAGATAGAATATCATACCAGGCGCGAGGAGCTTGTTTCAGTCCATAAAAAGCTTTATCCAAGACGTAAACATGGTTCGACTTATCTGGATTTACAAACCCTTCTGGCTGTGATACGTAGACTTCTTCCTTGAGTACTCCATTCAGAAAAGCGGTCTTCACGTCCATTTGATAGACGGTGAAGTTCTTGTGGGCTGCGTAGGCTAAGAACATCTGAATCGCCTCTATACGTGCCACTGGAGCATAAGTCTCATCGTAGTCAATTCCTTCCTCTTGCCTATATCCCTTGGCAAAAAGTCGTGCTTTATTTCGGATAACGGTACCATCTTCATCTTTCTTGTTTTTGAACACCCATTTCGTACCAATGATGGTTTTACCTTGCGGTTTGGGTACGAGTCTCCAGACTTTCAGTGCTTCAAACTGATTCAGCTCATCTTGCATCGCAGTTACCCAATCTGAATCGGCAAGGGCCTCAGATACGCGAGTAGGTTCGATCTTTCTTAGAAAGGATTCATACATACATAGATTTGATGTTGCAGACCTAGTTTGCACCGGTGCAGAAGGATCTCCAATAATTTGATGTATCGGGTGCTCTTTGGTCCACTTATGTTCATGAGGGAGTGGATTAGATGTAGATGGATCATGTTCAGCATCTAGGAATCCACTGTTATTTCCTTCAGATGGTTCAGAATTAACGGGGGTTTCAGTTGAAGTAGTCGTTACAGAAGTTGCAGTAGGTACAGCTTGGTCAATCTGTTGATCAGTCCTTACAGTACATCCTACTGAATCAGCTACTTCTGTCTCGGGGGAATTGGTCACAACTTCAACTATCGGAGTAGGCTTTTGAACTGGAACTTCTTGCTGAATCGGAGAATTGGATTCAGTAGAGATATCGGAAGCGGTCGGATGAGTAGTCATCGAGTCTTCTATCCTGTCCACCACAACAGAGTTAGGCAACTTAGATCCAAGAAATTCATCATAGAACAGTTCAAATAATAAATCCAAATCAGATAATTTAGAAGTAGACGATGAAGCGCCATCTGATTTGTTCTCTTGAGGTGCAGGTCCTGGACTGGTTGGTCCAGAAGCTAATACTCCGGTAATTACGGGTTCTGAACTGACGTGCTCAGAATCCATGTCCTCATCGAATGTAACATTGACGCTCTCGATCACGGTCTTCGACTTCTTCAAATAAACACGATATGCAGAAGATGTAGAGGAATAACCAACGAAGATGCCTTCATCCGCCTTAGCACTGAACTTGTTCAGATTCTCTCTATCGTTTAGAACATAACACGTACAACCAAAAACATGAAAATATTTAATGGTTGGTGTTCGGTTGTTGATTAACGCATACGGAGTCTTCTGAAATCGGCGGTGTATCATGGAGCGATTCTGAGTGTAACACGCAGTCGATACAACTTCTGCCCACAAAAATAGAGGTAATTTAGATTGGCTGAGCATTGTCCGAGCGGCCTCGACAAGTGTACGATTTCGCCTTTCGACGACTCCGTTCTGTTGAGGCATGCGAGCAGCATAGTATTGATGTGATATACCGACCGATTCGATATATTCTTCAACTATCTTGTTCTTGAACTCTGTGCCATTGTCAGTTCTGAGAATCTTGACCTGTTTTTGCAGATTGACTTGGGTTGTCTTCAGAAATGTAATGAGAACATCAGGAGTCTCATCTTTAAACCGTAGAAACTTAACCCAAGTGTATCGCGTATAGTCATCCACGATAACTATCACATACTTCTTTCCTCCTAAGCTTTTTGCGTTCGCATAGGACCGTACAAGTCCATATGCAACAACTCTAATGGAGAGCTGGTACTCGGTTCAGGCTTTGGTTTGTGTGGGGCTCTCTTCATCTTTCCCATTTCACACGCTGCACATAGATGTTCTCTTTCATACTTCAGCTCTGGAAGTCCTTTCACTAACTTTCCACTGACCAGCTTGTTGATGTACCGAAAGTTAAGGTGAGAAAGTCGTCGATGCCATAACCAGCTTTGTTGCATCGAGGCCTTTGATAGTAGACAGACCTGATTGTCAGCCTGGACCTTTGACAAGTTGATGGTGTAGAGGTTTGACTTACGAGTGCCGACCAAGAGTTCTTTTTCTTCTTCAGTGCGTACTGAACATGTCTTGGCCTTGAAATTAACCTCTAAGTCTTTGTCGCAGAACTGGCCAATGCTGAATAGGTTGTGCCCTAAGCCTTCAACGTAGCTCACCTTCTTGATCTTAATATTTTCATGTACAACATCACCATATCCCAGAATTGGTGAAAACTGATCATTCCCAAAACGAACTGTGCCGCAATATTTGTCTGTAAAGTTAGACAACATACTCTTTTGCCCGGTCATATGCTTGGAACACCCGCTATCCAAGTACCACATATGACGGGTCTGCACAAAACAGATCAGGAAAGAAGAGGTTTAGGAACCCATTTATAAATGGGACCTCCACTGTTAGTACTTGATTTTGGTACCCATTTAAATTTGGGCTCACTTTGTCTTTGAAAACCATAAGCATGATAAGACGAATGATAACGATAAGATGAGACATTATATGAACCATACCAAACATCATAATATTTACGAGAAGCATAATCACATTCACCACAATTGAAAAACTTTTTATCAGATGGTGCTAACTGGAATAATTGCTTTATAGAGTATTTCTTGCGAGAATCAACAATATTAGATTTAAAAGTAGCAACATTCACAATCAATTCATCTTTACTAGAAGTCTTTTTATTAAAACTAGAACTAAATTTAGCTTTCTCGTCTATCTTCTGTTTCGGTATCCATGTAGTCTTAACTCCAACCCTTTGCTTTCTCATATCTGAAACATTTGAAACTTTAGAGTTAGAATGATGAGAATTAAAAGAATGCTTTTTCTTTGGCTTACCCGTGGTGATCGGTTTCTGTGAATGCTGAGATTTTCTTTTCTTACCTTTCGCATTCTTAGATTTCACAGAAACTGATTTGTCAACTTTCGTTGATGTTTCACCTTTTTCAAACACACTGGGTAATCCAAACGAATTAACAACACAAGATGAATGATCAAGAAGTTTGGAAGTAAAATCAAATTGAGCAACACAATCATTCAAAATACCATCAGAGTTTAAGAAATTAAGATCATTCTCAAGTGAACCAGACCTGTCATCAGAAATTAAAGCCTTGGAGAATTTAGAAAAATCGGTATTTTTGAACACTGTTGAAAATACAGTTTGTTCTAAGTTCATCAAAATTCTTTCTTCTGTAAGAGTATTCTCGAGTTCAGAAATTTTACTTTCCAAAACTAGAGAAGGAATGTAAAGCTTACCTTCGATGGGTTTAGCCTCCAATTCTTTTACAGAATAACTCTCAAAATAATCATTTGAAAGAAATTTTGATTTATCAGAACTATAACTGTTATTCAACTTCTCATACTGAAATGCAAGTTGAACTTTAGTTGTGTTCTTTCTTTTAGCATATTCCTTGGCTTTATCTTTTTCAGACAGACTAGTCCAAAAGGGTTTGAGTTCCTGATGTTGAGGAGCCAACAACATAAACCCAAAGTCATAAAGTGCAGGCACTTTGGATATACCCTTTTTGAGATGATGTGGGTTCTTGTAACCAAGTCCCCAAGTATCAGGTTTCTCTTTAGGTTTGTTCAAATGAATAGTGTGTTCAGTTTGACCTAAAGTATGTAATTTCTCTTCCAAAGCATTCACCTTATCTATTAAAGATTTCTTTTCTTTTGAAGTAGAAAAGTACCTTTTAGAAAGCTCTATAGTCTTAAACTCACATTCTTTATACTTTGAAACAGTTTCAGATAATTCTTTATGAATTATAGTCTTTTCTTTAGCGCAGGTGTCTATATTTTTGTGCAAAGTTTCAATTAATACATTTTTCTCAGCAATATCATTACTAAGTTTATGTATAGATTGATTTTTCTCATTTATGACACCTTTCTCACGCTTCAGTTTAGACTCTAATTCTTGAAGTTTAGACATCATGGCATGCATTTGGTTCAGAAAATCAGATTCAGTTAAGTCACATACCTCATCATTATCTCCATCATCAGAATCAGCTTCAACTTATGACTGGTTCTTCCCCCATCAAGCACAGGTGTGTTGTCTCGTCCTTCTCTCCTTCTTCAGATTCTTGGTCCGAATGGTCGAGCCAATATTCATCCTCGGCCATTAATGCTTTTCCAGCCTCTTGTTGCTTGGCTAGAAGCATCTTATTCTTGTAATATTCGGAGTTTCGGACTTTTGGTTTTCGGTAGTCCTTGGCAAAGTGACCGAGTCTGCCACAGTTGTAGCACTTCATCGGTTCTTCCTTCTTGAACTCTTCGGCTCCATCCTTCTTCTTGTCTTCTGGTCTCTTTTCTTCAACTTTCTCCGTATGCTTGTAGTTATTCGGACCAGACGAGTACCTATGACTGTTGGAGTTTGGCTTTTTATAGAACTTCTTTTGGAAAGCCTTGGTTAACATTAACATGGCTTCCTTCAGCTGTTCACAATCGTCAGAGTCAGACTTTGCCTCACTATCAGCTTCTTCAGATTCAGATGCTATCACCTTCTTCTTCTTGGACTTTTTCTTGACCACAAGAGCAACTGGATCAACAACTTCTTTGTCAGCCATCTTCATCTCAGCCTTGATTTCATCCACCTCTTCCTCATTCTGTTTGAGGATTTCATAAACTTCATGAAGTGGAATGTCGTTCAGATCTTTCAACTGCCTCATCTGTCTGGTGAATCTCTTCCACTCTGGATGAAGGTTGCTGAGAAATTTCACATTCAACTCAACTTGAGATTTGTTGATCTTGTTCTTGCTGAGCTCATTCAGCAATGTGACAAATCTGTCATAAGTGGCTTCGAGTGATTCTCCAGCTTTGGCTTTGAATTCTTCATAATTATTCAAGTAGTTGGAAACTTTAAGTTGGTTGCCGACTTTTGATCTAATCATCATCTTCTCCAATTGATCCCACATTTGCTTGCCGGTAGCATTGTAGCTATCAATCTTGACATATATTTCATTTGGTATGCCTTGGAGAATAAATGATCTTGCCAGCTTGTCACCCTTGTGTCTGTTCAGCTGATCTTCCGAATATTCACCAATCGGTAATTTATACTCTGTCTCTTCTTCTTGACCATTTTCTCCAGCTACAGTGAGAACCTTGGTCGGAGGTGTCATGATTCCTTCTTTCAGAGATTTTCTGATATAATCTCCCAAATCATGTCGATCGATGAAGTCCAAGAATCTGTCCTTCCATTGCTCGTACTCCCCCTTGAAGAGTATTGGTGGCTTCACATCTGTTCCAATAGCAAGAGCTTCCCGAGACATCCTTACTGGCATTGATTAGTAATCAAACTTATCTGATATTGATTAAACAATCAACTGGATGAGATCGTTATAATCAAAAGTTGGATAAAAACTACACTCAAAATTTTCAGAAAATAAATTTTCTAAAAATAATTAAATGCAGTCCTCTCACACAGTATAAAGCACAAATAGATTAAACACAGTTAAAACAGGTACAAAAATCAGATATATGCCAAGGACAGTGGTGCAAAGGACGGTTTGCGCGAGAGGCAGGTTGCGTAAAGAGAGGTTTGCGCTAGACACAGATGGCGCAAAGTAGAAGTTCTCGCAAGACTTTGGTCACGCAAAGGAAAACTTTGCGTTACAAGGCAGTGGCGCAAAGTACAGTTTGCGTGAGAAGAGGGTCGTGCAAAGTAGGATTTGCGTGAGAAGACCGTGGCGCAAATTGATGTTCTCGTGAGAAGTGGGTCACGCAAACTACGGTTTGCGTGAGACTTGGGTGGCGCAAACACTATTGACGACCGGAAACTTTTCGACCGGTATGTTGTAAGACCGGTATGTTGCTACGACCGGTAGCCTGATTGGACCGATAAAGTTTCGACCGGTAGTATGCTTGAAGCTTCGACCGGTATTGGCTTAGACCGGTATAAAGCTTCGACCGATAGAGAATATGAACCGATATTGGCTTAGACCGATAGACTTCCTTAGACCGGTATTCAATTAGACCGGTATTCAATTAGACCGATATACTCTAAGGTAATTCGACCGAGGTAGACTGTGTGTGTACCGGTCGACCGGTTTAAAATGAGAGCACCGGTAGAGATCGACCGGTAATTTGCTATTAAGCAAAGACCGATATAAAGCAAAGACCGGTAGAGTGGGCTGACCGGTAAAAAGAATTGATCGGTATTCTATCGGTCGACCGATATGGACAGTGTTTGTCGGGCGACCCAGAAACAGAAATCAGTCCAGAAAACACTCAATAACTCGAATTAAACTTCCAAACTTTGCCAAAACGATTGATTAATCAACTAGAACTGATTGCTATCAATTAATTTCAATAAAAACCACACTAAGAAAGATTCGATTGAAGAGCCAGTGTCGACACGAACGAACCAAAAACAGCAAAAAAATCACCAAATTGATAATCGAAATCGATGCGATACTCAAACCAATCAATACCCAGTCAATATAATATGCTAATCAAACACAATCCAAACAATAACAACTTGAATGAATAATCACACAATAAAAATTATGAATCTTTCACAGAAAACAAAACCGAACAAAAATTATTCAATTCAATCTGTAACTTGCTCTGATACCAATTGTGTGTCCCAATGTTAACTATTCAATCAAGCAAGCATATAAAACAATACGATAATGCAAACCTGGTATTGATTAATCAAACGATTCAACAGGTTACAAGTGTTCTTGATGAAATCGATATCTCTCTCTGTACCTCTTGTTCACGGCGCACCAACACAACAACCCTCTCTCTCAATAATTAATTTCTCAATTAAGCTCTCTTAACCTAATTACCACTAAACTAAACTATTTAAACTTAGGCCTTATTAGCCTAATGGGCTTGGCTAGGCTTGGCCCAACAACTAAAACAAAATAAATAAAGACTAAATATGAAAATACGAAAACATACTTTGACTATTTATTACAAAAAGACCCTAGACTATTTGTTGAGACGACTTTATCAGCTTTGACTTTAGTTTTTCCATCTTCAGATAATGATGATCTTGAATCCAATAAAACTGTGCTTTAACACGTTTAAACGCAACACACATTTTTGGTTAATACACCAAGGGGGTACCCTTTGGGTTTCTCGCCCGGATCAACCGTGGTGGATTTCCACGAAAACTTTCATAGGACATTCTTTATGTTTCTAAGAATGTTTTCCGATGAAATTACAAGAAAAAAAACTGTCGTCGGGCAGTAAATTGCCGGAACCACGCATTTGCCAAACCGAAAGAACCTACTCGTGTAGCTTTTCGAAACCCACTCAAATTATTGTGTATTGCGAGAAAATGACCAACCCATAGCATGGTATTCTTTTCAAGGTTCTTTTTGACATGTCATGAGCATTAAACAGAGTCCCGTAGCAAAATCTATGGACGTTTAAACGCAACACACATTTTTGGCCAATACACCAATGGGGGTACCCTTTGGGTTTTCTCGCCCATACCAACCGTGTTGGATTTCCACGAAAACTTACATGGGACATATTCAATGTTTTTGAGAAGGTTTTTCGAAAAAAAATTCCTGGAAAAAAAACTGCCCTCGTGCAGTAAATTGTCGGAACCACGCATTTGACAAACCGAAAAAACCACTCGTGTAGTATTTCGAAACACACTCAAATTAAAGTGTATTGTGAGAAAATGACCAACCCATGGCAAGGTACTTCTTCCTAGGTTTATTTTGATAGGTCATGAGCATTAAGCAGAGTCCCGAAGAAAAATTTTTGGACGTTTAAACACAAAACACATTTTTGTCTAATACACCAAGAGGGTACCATTTGGGTTTTCTCGACCGGACCGACCGTGGAGGATTTCCACGAAAACATTCATAGGACATCTTTGATGTTTCTAAGAAGGTTTTTCGAAGAAATTACTGGAAAAAAAGCTGCCCTCGGGCAGTAAATTGTCGGACCACGCATTTGCCAAACCGAAAGAACCCACTCATGTATTTTTCGAAACCACTCAAATTACTGTGTATTGCGTTAAAATGACCAACCCATGGCATGGTACTCCTTTCAAGGTTCGTTTTGATTGGTCATGAGCATTAAACAGAGTCTCGTAGCAAATTTTATGGACGTTTAAACGTAACACACATTTTTGGTTAATACACCAAGGGGTTACCCTTTGGGTTTTCTCGTCCGGACCAACCGTGGCGGATTTCCACGAAAACTTTCATAGGACATTTTTTATGTTTCTAAGAAGGTTTTCTGAAGAAATTACAAGAAAAAAAACTGTCGTGGGGCAGTAAATTGCCGGAACCACGCATTTGCCAAACCGAAAGAACCCACTAGTGTAGCTTTTCGAAACCCACACAAATTATTGTGAATTGCGAGAAAATGACCAACCCATGGCATGGTATTATTTTCAAGGTTCGTTTTGACATTTCATGAGCATTAAACAGAGTCCCGTGGCAAAATCTATGGACGTTTAAACGCAACACACATTTTTGGCCAATACACCAAGGGGGTACCCTTTGGGTTTTCTTGCCCGGACCAACCATGCTGGATTTCTACGAAAACTTACATGGGACATGTTCAATGTTTTTTAGAAGGTTTTCCAAAAAAAATCCTGGAAAAAAAACTGCCCTCGTGCAGAAAATTGTCGGAACCACGCATTTGCCAAACCGAAAGAACCCACTCGTGTAGTATTTTGAAACCAAATCAAATTAAAGTGTATTGCGAGAAAATGACCAACCCATGGAATGGTACTTCTTCCTAGGTTCGTTTTGACAGGTCATGAGCATTAAGCAGAGTCTCGAAGCAAAATTTATGGACGTTTAAACGCAACACACGTTTTTTACTAATACACCAAGGGGTACCCTTTGGGTTTTCTCGCCCGACCAACCGTGGAGGATTTCCACGAAAACTTTCATAAGACATCTTTAATGTTTCTAAGAAGGTTTTTCAAAGAAATTACTGGAATAATAACTGCCCTCCGGCAGTAAATTGCCGGAACCACGCATTTGACAAACCGAAAGAACCCACTCGTGTAGTTTTTCGAAACCCACTCAAATTACTGTGTATTGAGAGAAAATGACCAACCCATAGCAAGGTACTCCTTTAGAGGTTCGTTTTTACTGGTCATGAGCATTAAACAGAGTCCCGAAGCAAAATTTATGGACGTTTAAACGCAAAGCACATTTTTGGACAAAACACCAAGGCGACACCCTTTGGGTTTTCTCGCCCGGACCACACGTGGAGGATTTCCACGAAAACTTACATGGGACATCTTTAATGTTTCTAAGAACGTTTTTCGAAGAAATTACTTAAAAAACTTTCCTCGGGCAGTAAAGTGTCGGAACCACGCATTTGCCAAACCGAAAGAACCCACTTATGTAGTTTTTCGAAAACCACTCAAATTACTGTGTATTACCATAAATTGACCAACCCATGGTATGGTCCTCGTTCCAAAGTTCGTCTTGACTAGTCGTGAGCATTAAGCAGAATCTCATAGCAAAAGTTATTGACGTTTAAACGCAAACACATTTTTGACCAATACACCAAGGGGTACCCTTTGGGTTTCCTCGCCCGGACCAACCGTGCCAGATTTCCACGAAAACTTACATGGGATATCTTCAATTTTGTAGAAAATGTTTTCTGAAAAAATTACTGGAAGAAAACTGTCGACGTGCCGTAAATTGCCGGAACCACGCATTTGCCAAACCGAAAGAACCCACTCGTGTAGTATTTCGAAACCCACTCAAATTACAGTATATTGGGAGAAAATGACCGACCCATGGCATGTTTCTTGTACCTAGGTTCGTTTTGACTAGTCATGAGCATAAAGCAGAGTCCGTAGAAAAATTTATGGACGTTTAAACGCAACACACATTTTTGGCCAAAACACTAAGTGGGTACCCTTTGGGTTTTCTCTCCCGGACAACCGTGTCGGATTTCCACGAAAACTTACCTGTGATATCTTCAATGTTTTTTAGAAGGATTTCCGACGAAATTCCTTGAAAAAAACTGCCCGCGTGCATTAAATTGTCGGAACCACACATTTGCCAAACCGTAAGAACCCACTCGTGTAGTATTTCGAAACCCACTCAAATTACTGTGTATTGCGAGAAAATAACCAACCCATATCACGTTCCTTGTTCCTAGGTTCGTTTTGACTGGTCATGAACATTAAATAGAGTCCCGTAGCAAAATCTATGGACGTTTAAACGCAACACACATTTTTGGCCAATACACCAAGGGGGTACCCTTTGGGTTTTCTCGCCCATACCAATCGTGTTGGATTTCCACGAAAACTTACATGGGACATATTCAATGTTTTTGAGAAGGTTTTTCGAAAAAAAATTCCTGGAAAAAAACTGCCCTCATGCAGTAAATTGTCGGAACCACGCATTTGACAAATCGAAAGAACCACTCGTGTAGTATTTCGAAACTCACTCAAATTAAAGTGTATTGTGAGAAAATGACCAACCCATGGCATGGTACTTCTTCCTAGGTTTATTTTGATAGGTCATGAGCATTAAGCAGAGTCCCGAAGCAAAGTTTATGGACGTTTAAACGCAATACACATTTTTGTCTAATACACCAAGAGGGTACCCTTTGGGTTTTCTCGACCGAACCAACCGTGGAGGATTTCCACGAAAACATTCATAGGACATCTTTAATGTTTCTAAGAAGGTTTTTCGAAGAAATTACTGGAAAAAAAACTGCCCTCGACCAGTAAATTGTCGGACCACGCATTTGCCAAACCGAAAGAACCCACTCGTGTATTTTTCGAAACCCACTCAAATTACTGTGTATTGCGTTAAAATGACCAACCCATGGCATGGTACTCCTTTCAAGATTCGTTTTTACAGGTCATGAGCATTAAACAGAGTCCCGTAGCAAATTTTATGGACGTTTAAACGTAACACACATTTTTGGTTAATACACCAAGGGGGTACCCTTTGGGTTTTCTCGCCCGGACCAACCGTGGCGGATTTCCTAGAAAACTTTCATAGGACATTTTTTATGTTTCTAAGAAGGTTTTCCGAAGAAATTACAAGAAAAAAACTGTCGTCGGGCAGTAAATTGCCGGAACCACGCATTTGCCAAACCGAAAGAACCCACTCGTGTAGCTTTTCAAAACCCACTCAAATTATTGTGTATTGCGAGAAAATGACCAACCCATGGCATGGTATTCTTTTCCAGGTTCGTTTTGACATGTCATGAGCATTAAACAGAGTCCCGTTGCAAAATCTATGGACGTTTAAACGCAACACATATTTTTGGCCTATACACCAAGGGGGTACCCTTTGGGTTTTCTCGCCCGGACCAACCATGCCGGATTTCCACGAAAACTTACATGGGACATGTTCAATGTTTTTTAGAAGGTTTTCCAAAAAAAATCCTGGAAAAAAAACTGCCCTCGTGCAGTAAATTGTCGGAACCACGCATTTGCCAAACCGAAAGAACCCACTCGTGTAGTATTTTGAAACCAAATCAAATTAAAGTGTATTGCGAGAAAATGACAAACCCATGGAATGGTACTTCTTCCTAGGTTCGTTTTGACAGGTCATGAGCATTAAGCAGAGTCTCGAAGCAAAATTTATGGACGTTTAAACGCAACACACATTTTTTACTAATACACCAAGGAGGTACCCTTTGGGTTTTCTCGCCCGACCAACCGTGGAGGATTTCCACGAAAACTTTCATAAGACATATTTAATGTTTCTAAGAAGGTTTTTCGAAGAAATTACTGCAATAATAACTGCCCTCAGGCAGTAAATTGCCGGAACCACGCATTTGACAAACCGAAAGAACCCACTCGTGTAGTTTTTCGAAACACACTCAAATTAAAGTGTATTGTGAGAAAATGACCAACCCATGGCATGGTACTTCTTCCTAGGTTTATTTTGATAGATCATGAGCATTAAGCAAAGTCCCGAAGAAAAATTTATGGACGTTTAAACGCAACACACATTTTTGTCTAATACACCAAGAGGGTACCCTTTGGGTTTTTCTCGACCGGACCGACCGTGGAGGATTTCCACGAAAACATTCATAGGACATCTTTAAGGTTTCTAAGAAGGTTTTTCGAAGAAATTACTGGAAAAAAAGCTGCCCTCGGGCAGTAAATTGCTGGACCACGCATTTGCCAAACCGAAAGAACCCACTCGTGTATTTTTCGAAACCCACTCAAATTACTGTGTATTGCGTTAAAATGGCCAACCCATGGCATGGTAATCCTTTCAAGGTTCGTTTTGACTGGTCATGAGCATTAAACAGAGTCTCGTAGCAAATTTTATGGACGTTTAAACGTAACACACATTTTTGGTTAATACACCAAGAGGGTACCCTTTGGGTTTTCTCGCCCGGACCAACCGTGGCGGATTTCCACGAAAACTTTCATAGGACATTTTTTATGTTTCTAAGAAGGTTTTCCTAAGAAATTACAAGAAAAAAAACTATCGTCGGGCAGTAAATTGCTAGAACCACGCATTTGCCAAACCGAAAGAACCCACTCGTGTAGCTTTTCGAAACCCACTCAAATTATTGTGTATTGCGAGAAAATGACCAACCCATGGCATGGTATTCTTTTCAAGGTTCGTTTTGACATTTCATGAGCATTAAACAGAGTCCCATAGCAAAATCTATGGACATTTAAACGCAACACACATTTTTGGCCAATACACCAAGGGGTACCCTTTGGGTTTTCTTGCCAGGACCAACCATGCCGGATTTCCACGAAAACTTACATGGGACATGTTCAATGTTTTTTAGAAGGTTTTCCAAAAAAGTTCCTAGAAAAAAAACTGCCCTCGTGGACTAAATTGTCGGAACCACGCATTTGCCAAACCGAAAGAACCCACTCGTGTAGTATTTTGAAACCAAATCAAATTAAAGTGTATTGCGAGAAAATGACCAACCCATGGAATGGTACTTCTTCCTAGGTTCGTTTTGACAGGTCATGAGCATTAAGCAGAGTCTCGAAGCAAAATTTATGGACGTTTAAACGCAACACACATTCTTTACTAATACACCAAAGGGGTACCCTTTGGGTTTTCTCGCCCGACCAACCGTGGAGGATTTCCACGAAAACTTTCATAAGACATCTTTAATGTTTCTAAGAAGGTTTTTCAAAGAAATTACTGGAATAATAACTGCCCTACAGCAGTAAATTGCCGGAACCACGCATTTGACAAACCGAAAGAACCCACTCGTGTAGTTTTTCGAAACCCACTCAAATTACTGTGTATTGCGAGAAAATGACCAACCCATGGCAAGGTACTCCTTTCGAGGTTCGTTTTTACTGGTCATGAGCATTAAACAGTGTCCCGTAGCAAAATTTATGGACGTTTAAACGCAAAACACATTTTTGGCCAAAACACCAAGGGGGCACCCTTTGGGTTTTTTCGCCCGGACCAACCGTGGTGGATTTCCACGAAAACTTACATGGGACATATTTAATGTTTCTAAGAAGGTTTTTCGAAGAAATTACTTAAAAAACTTCCCTCGAAAAGTAAAGTGTCGGAACCACACATTTGCCAAACCGAAAGAACCCACTTGTGTAGTTTTTCGAAACCCACTCAAATTAATGTGTATTACCAGAAATTGACCAACCCATGGTATGGTCCTCGTTCCAAAGTTCGTCTTGACTAGTCGTGAGCATTAAGCAGAATCTCGTAGCAAAAGTTATTGACGTTTAAACGCAAACACATTTTTAGCCAATACACCAAGGGGTACCCTTTAGGTTTCCTCGCCCGGACCAACCGTGCCAGATTTCCACGGAAACTTACATGGGATATCTTCAATGTTTCTGAAAATGTTTTCTGAAAAAATTACTGGAGGAAAACTGTCGACGTGCCGTAAATTGTCGGAACCACGCATTTGCCAAACCGAAAGAACCCACTCGTGTAGTACTTCGAAACCCACTCAAATTACAGTATATTGGGAGAAAATGATCAACCCATGGCATGTTCCTTGTTCCTAGGTTCGTTCTGACTGGTCATGAGCATTAAGCAGAGTCTGTAGCAAAATTTATGGACGTTTAAACGCAACACACATTTTTGGCCAATACACTAAGTGGGTACCCTTTGGGTTTTCTCTCCCGGAAAACCGTGTCGGATTTCCACGAAAACTTACCTGTGATATCTTCAATGTTTTTTAGAAGGATTTCCGACGAAATATCTGGAAAAAAAACTGCCCTCGTGCATTAAATTGTCAAAACCACACATTTGCCAAACCGTAAAAACCCACTCGTGTAGTATTTCGAAACCCACTCAAATTACTGTGTATTGCGAGAAAATGACCAACCCATGGCATGTTTCTCGTTCCAAGGTTTTTTTTACGGGTCATGACCATTAAGCAGAGTCTCGTAGCAAAATTTATGGACGTTTAAACGCAACACACATTTTTGGCCAATACACCAAGGGGGTACCTTTGGGTTTTCTCGCCCGGACCAACCGTGGCGGATTTCAACAAAAAATTACATGGGACATATTCAATGATTCTAAGCAGGTTTTCCGAAGAACTACTGGAAAAAAACTTCCCCCGTGTAGTATATTGCCGGAACCACACATTTGCCAAACCGAAAGTACCCACTCTTCTAATATTCCG
Organism: Arctium minus; assembly: GCA_954870635.1. NCBI lineage: Eukaryota > Viridiplantae > Streptophyta > Magnoliopsida > Asterales > Asteraceae > Arctium > Arctium minus. Next base: position 97,474,417 of record OX941087.1, read on the forward strand.
AAACCCACTCAAATTACGGTGTATTGCGAGAAAATGATCAACCCATGTCACGTTCCTCGTTCCAAGGTTCATTTTGACAGGTAATGAGCAATAAGCAGAGTCCCGTAGCAAAATTTATGGACGTTTAAACGCAACACACATTTTTGGTTAATACACCAAAAGGGTACCCTTTGGGTTTTCTCGCCCGGACCAACCGTGGCGGATTTCCACGAAAACTTTCAGTGGAAATTTTTTATGATTCTAAGAATGTTTTCCGATGAAATTACAGAAAAAAAAACTGTCGTCGGGCAGTAAATTGCCGGAACCACGCATTTGCCAAACAGAAAGAACCCACTCGTGTAGCTTTTCGAAACCCACTCAAATTATTGTGTATTGCGAGAAAATGACTAACCCATGGCATGGTATTCTTTTCAAGGTTCTTTTTGACATGTCATGAGCATTAAACAGAGTCCCGTAGCAAAATCTATGGACGTTTAAACGCAACACACATTTTTTGCCAATACACCAAGGGGGTACCCTTTGGGTTTTCTCGCCCATACCAACCGTGTTGGATTCCAACGAAAACTTACATGGGACATATTCAATGCTTTTGAGAAGGTTTTTCGAAAAAAATTCCTGGAAAAAAAACTACCCTCGTGCAGTAAATTGTCGGAACCGCGCATTTGCCAAACCGAAAGAAACACTCGTGAAATCGATCGAAATTTGTTATGAAAAACTTTCTGAAATTGTTTAGTATGGCTCTGATACCAATTGTTAATGATAAATCCCAAACAAATCAAGCAATTTCTCAATCAAGAATCAAGATTTAACAATAAAGTCTAGAGAGAGAGTAGAAAGAGAAAGTAGATCTTAAAAGCTTCATAAATCTCACACACGTCTAAAATGATTTTACAATTGAGTTCTTGAAAGATTACTAAGCAACTAAACCTATTTATACCACTAACTAAAACTAAAACTAAATGATTAAGAAAACTAAACAGCTTTCACTTTTAAAGACTTTGACATTGTTGACTTCTAACTTTGACTTTCCTAATTAATTCTTGGATACAATATTTTGACTTAACAAGTAAAGTCCCGTAGCAAAATTTATGGACGTTTAAACGCAACACACATTTTTGGCCAACACTAAGGGGGTACCCTTTGGGTTTTCTCTCCCGGACCAACCATGCCGGATTTCCACAAAAACTTACCTGTTATATCTTCAATGTTTTTGAGAAGGATTTCCGACAAAATTCCTGGAAAAAAACTGCCCTCGTGCATTAATTTGTCGGAATCACACATTTGCCAAACCGTAAGAACCCACTCGTGTAGTATTTCGAAACCCACTCAAATTACTGTGTATTGCGAGAAAATGACCAACCCATGGCATGTTCCTCGTTCCAAGGTTCTTTTTGACGGGTCATAAGCATTAAACAAAGTCCCGTAGAAAAAATTAGGGACGTTAAAACACAACACACATATTTGGCCAATACACTAAGGGGGAATCCTTTGGGTTTTCTTTCCTGGGACAACCTTGTCGGACTTCCACGAAAACTTTCATAAGACATCTTTAATGTGTCTAAGAAGGTTTCCGAAGAATTTACTAGAAAAAAAAACTGCCCTCGAGCAGTAAATTGCCGGAACCACGCATTTGCCAAACCAAAAGAACCCACTCATGAAGTATTTCAAAACCCACTTAAATTACAGTGTATTGCGAGAAAATGACCAACCCATGGCATGGTCATTCTTCCTAGGTTCGTTTTGACAGGTCATGAGCATTAAACAGAGTCCCGTAGCAAAAATTATGGACGTTTAAACGTAACACACATTTTTGGCCAATACACCAACGGGTACCTTTTGGGTTTTCTCGCCCGGACCAACCGTGGAGGATTTCCACGAAAGCTTTCATGGGACATCTTTAATTTTTCTAAGAAGGTTTTCCGAAGAAATTACTTGAAAAAAACCTTCCCTCGGGCAGTAAATTGTCGGACCACGCATTTGCCAAACCGAAAGAACCCACTCGTGTATTTTTCGAAACCCACTCAAATTACTGTGTATTGCGTTAAAATGACCAACCCATGGCATGGTACTCCTTTCAAGGTTCGTTTTGACTGGTCATGAGCATTAAACAGAGTCCCGTAGCAAATTTTATGGACGTTTAAACGTAACACACATTTTGGATTAATACACCAAGGGGGTACCCTTTGGGTTTTCTCGCCCAGACCAACCGTGGCGGATTTCCATGAAAACTTTCATAGGACATTTTTTATGTTTCTAAGAAGGTTTTCCGAAGAAATTACAAGAAAAAAACTGTCGTCGGGCAGTAAATTGCCGGAACCACGCATTTGCCAAACCGAAAGGACCCACTCGTGTAGCTTTTCGAAACCCACTCAAATTATTGTGTATTGCGATAAAATGACCAACCCATGGCATGGTATTCTTTTCAAGGTTCGTTTTGACATGTCATGAGCATTAAACAGAGTCCCGTAGCAAAATCAATGGATGTTTAAACGCAACACACATTTTTGGCTAATACACCAAGGGGGTACCCTTTGGGTTTTCTCGCCCGGACCAACCATGTCGGATTTCCACGAAAAATTACATGGGACATGTTCAATGTTTTTTAGAAGGTTTTCCAAAAAATATCCTGGAAAAAAAACTGCCCACGTGCAGTAAATTGTCGGAACCACGCATTTGCCAAACCGAAAGAACCCACTCGTGTAGTATTTTGAAACCAAATCAAATTAAAGTGTATTGCGAGAAAATGACCAACCCATGGATTCGTACTTCTTCCTTGGTTCATTTTGACAGGTCATGAGCATTAAGCAGAGTCTCGAAGCAAAATTTATGGACGTTTAAACGCAACACACATTTTTGACTAATACACCAAGGGGGTACCCTTTGGGTTTTCTCGCCCGACCAACCGTGGAGGATTTCCACGAAAACTTTCATAAGACATCTTTAATGTTTCTAAGAAGGTTTTTCGAAGAAATTACTGGAATAATAACTGCCCTCCGGAAGTAAATTGCCGGAACCACGCATTTGACAAACCGAAAGAACCCACTCGTGTAGTTTTTCGAAACCCACTCAAATTACTGTGTATTGCGAGAAAATGACCAACCCATGGCAAGGTACTCCTTTTGAGGTTCGTTTTTACTAGTCATGAGCATTAAACAGAGTCCCGTAGCAAAATTTATGGACGTTTAAACGCAAAGCACGTTTTTGGCCAAAACACCAAGGGGGCACCCTTTGGGTTTTCTCGCCCGGACCAACCGTAGCGGATTTCCACGAAAACTTACATGGGACATCTTTAATGTTTCTAAGAAGGTTTTTCAAAGAAATTACTTAAAAAACTGCCCTCGGTCAGTAAAGTGTCGGAACCACGCATTTGCCAAACCGAAAGAACCCACTTGTGTAGTTTTTCGAAACCCACTCAAATTAATGTGTATTACCAGAAATTGACCAACCCATGGTATGGTCCTCATTCCAAAGTTCGTCTTGACTAGTCATGAGCATTAAGCAGTGTCTTGTAGCTAAAGTTATGGACGTTAAAGGCAAACACATTTTTGGCCAATACACCAAGGGGTACCCTTTGGGTTTCCTCGCCCGGACCAACCGTGCCAGATTTCCACGAAAACTTACATGGGATATCTTCAATGTTTCTGAAAAAATTACTGGACGAAAACTGTCGGCGTGTCGTAAATAGTCGGAACCACGCATTTGCCAAACCGAAAGAACCCACTCGTGTAGTATTTCGAAACCCACTCAAATTACAGTATATTGGGAGAAAATGACCCACCCATGGCATGTTCCTTGTTCCTAGGTTCGTTTTGACTGGTCATGAGCATTAAGCAGATTCCGTAGGAAAATTTATGGACGTTTAAACGCAACACACATTTTTGGCCAATACACTAAGTGGGTACCCTTTGGGTTTTCTCTCCCAGACAACCGTGTCGGATTTCCACGAAAACTTACCTGTGATATCTTCAATGTTTTTTTGAAGGATTTCCGACGAAATTCCTGGAAAAAAAACTGCCCTCGTGCATTAAATTGTCGGAACCACACATTTGCCAAACCGTAAGAACGCACTCGTGTAGTATTTCGAAACCCACTGAAATTACTGTGTATTGCGAGAAAATGACCAACCCATGGCATGTTTCACGTTCCAAGGTTCTTTTTGACGGGTTGTGGCTATTAAACAGAGTCTTGTAGCAAAATTTATGGACGTTTAAACACAACACACATTTTTAGCCCACACACCAAGGGGGTACCCTTTGGGTTTTCTCGTCCGGACCAACCGTGGCGGATTTCCAAGAAAGCTTACATGGGACATCTTTAATGTTTCTAAGAAGGTTTCCGAATAAATTACTTGAAAAAATACTGCACTCGTGCAGTAAATTGCTGGAATCACGCATTTGCCAAACCGAAAGAATCCACTCGTGTAGTATTTCGAAACCTACTCAAATTACAGTTTATTGCGAGAAAATGACCAACATATGGCAAGGTCCTTGTTCCTAGGTTCGTTTTGACTTGTCATGAGCATTAAGCAGAGTCTCGTAGCAAAATTTACAGACGTTTAAATGCAACACACATTTTTAGCTAACACACCAAGGGGGTTCCCTTTGGGTTTTCTCGCCCGGACCAACCTTGGTGGATTTCCACGAAAGCTTACATGGGACATCTTTAATGTTTTTAAGAAGGTTTTTCGAAGAAATTACTTGAAAAAAAACTGCCCTCGTGCAGTAAATTGTCGGGACCACGCATTTGCCAAACCGCACTCGTGTAGTGTTTCGAAACCCACTCAAATTACTGTGTATTGTGAGAAAATTACCAGCCCATGGCATGGTCCTTCTTTCAAGGTTCGTTTTGACTGGTCATGAGCATTAAACAGAGTCCCATAGCAAAATTTATGGACGTTTAAACGCAAAGGGGGAGATTGTTAAGTCCAAATATTGTATCCAAGATTTAATTAGGAAAGTCAAAGTTAGAAGTCAACAATGTCAAAGTCTTTAAAAGTCAAAGCTGTTTAGTTTTCTTAATCATTTAGTTTTAGTTTTAGTTAGTGGTATAAATAGGTTTAGTTGCTTTGTAATCTTTCAAGAACTCAATTGTAAAATCATTTTAGACGTGTGTGAGATTTATGAAGCTTTCAAGATCTACTTTCTCTCTCTACTCTCTCTCTCTAGACTTTATTGTTAAATCTTGATTCTTGATTGAGAAATTGCTTGATTTTTTTAGGATTTATCATTAACAATTGGTATCAGAGCCATACCAAACAATTTCAGAAAGTTTTTCATAACAAATTTCGATCGATTTCTGGAGTTTTAAATCAAAAAGATTGATTTTCTGGAAATTTTCAAGAACTCGTTTTTGAGAAAGTTATTGTTCATCCGATTTTTTTTTAAAAAAATCGATTTTCATGCAAGAAAATGGAACTATTGGATTAGATTTGTGTTTTGGATTGTTTCTTGTAATGATTACATCACGAATTTCGAACTAAATTGATGTCAAATTTTGAAATCTCGTGTTTCTTGAAAAATTTTGTTCGAACACTGTGTGAATCAGATTTCTGTGACTTGTTGTTCTTAATATGAAATTGATATTAGATTTGTGTTTAGTATTGTTTTTCGATTGTACTGATATGTTTTTGAGTTTAAGTTTTGCAGGTTTGATCAAAATTAATGCAATTCGTGAATTTTTTTGAATCTAGCGCAAACATTCAGGAACTGGCGCAAACTGTGTTTGCTACTGACGCAAATTTTATGATACTGACGCAAAGTGATTTTGATGATGGCGCACAAGTTTGATACTGGCTCAAAATGTAATTGGTTGGATACCATCATGGGTCGGTGGAATAAACTAGATTGTGATTGGAATTGTTGCTCATATTCATAATGGGACGGTGAAATTTGATGGTGATATTGTGATTGGCTTTCAACTTGAGTGGGGGCGGTGACAGATTTGAGAAATCAATGGAAGAATTTGGTGATTGGTTTGAAATGGCATTGTGGACGATGGAAGAAATTTGAGTGCGATTTTTTTTTTTAATCATCATCACAATTCAATGTTTGCGCCATGAATGTTTCACGCAAACCATAGGTTACTCACGCAAACCACAAAACTTTGCGTTTCGGTCAACTCACGCAAACCTTCTCACGCAAAGTTCCTTTGAGAGATTAAATTTGATTAGTTAATCAAAGTTAAGTGGAGCGGTGGAAATCAAATTTAGTGGAATCAATTTTGTGAAGACCGAATTTTGTAGGTTTTGAATATATTTGATCTGCAAGTTTCAAGTATCAGTCTGAGAATTCCAGAGATCGATAATTCAAGTGCTTTGAGAATTTCAGAATTTATTTTTTGTGCTGATCTGATTTTGACTTACAGTCAAAAAATTTCTGAATTGTTTGGGAACGATCTTTTTTATCAAGTTGTTTCTCCTTCAAAGCTTTCTGAGAGAGAAAATTTTAGATTGTCTGAATTTTGTTTTTGAATTCATTTCAACTGACGATTACTTTGTTAAATTCTTTTTGAAACAGGATGAGTTCACCAATTTTGCTCAAAGGAAGATACGAGCAGTGAAAAGCTGATTTTTTCAAATTTGTAGATACACATGAGCTGAGTTGCTATATCAGATTGTCATTGACTAAAGGAGAGATGAAATCTCGTACTCCAACAGAAGATTGTACTGAGGATCGGGAGAAAAGAAAGAGTGCTGATAATATGGCTCAAACTTTTCTGTTGAATAGTATTCGTCATGAGATTAATGGTCACATAAATACCTATCAGTTGACAAGAAAAGATTTATACAAGTCAACAGGAAAGGAGATATGGGACTATCTTGAATGGACGATGTTAGGGCCAACGGTTGTGTCTGAGCTAAAAGGAAAGATTTCTGAGTTGGAAGCTAAAATTCAGCAGACAGTCTCTGTTGAGAGCAATGAGCAGAAAGTTAAGAAATTGGAATCTGAGAATCTTGAGCTTAGAAAGAACATATCTGATTTGGAGCAAAAGCTTGCTGAAGATAAAGATAATTTTGAGAGTGAAGAGAAAGGTTTTTCAAAGAAGTTCTCAGATTTCTCAAGAAAGTGTTTTGAAGAGAAGAAGTCAGTTGAGCTTAAATGCATAAAGCTTTCTCAACAAATTTCCGATTTTGAGAAAGTACTTATATTGGAAAGAGAGAAGTTTGTTAAAGAGAACAAGGTCATTGAACAAAAGAATGTAGGATTCTTTAAAGAAATATTCGGCCAAAGAAAGGATGCTGAGACGGGGTTTGAAGAAGAAAGACGCATATTTGAGATCGAGATCAGAAAGCTAACTGCCAAGTTATCTGAACTATCTGCTAATGCACTGAAAGAGCAGAAAACGAAGTTTGAGTTCTCAAAGAAGATTGACTTGCTTGTTAAAGAAAGAGACAACTTCGCTTTAAAGATCAAAGAGCTTGAAAAGACTGCTTCAAGTTCAAATCAGAAATTTGTCTCTTCACAAAGGTCAGTTAAATCTTTTGATCAGATTCGTCAAACTAACATTTTCTATGATAGATATTTAGATGGTTCAGATACATCTCCAAGAAGAAGAAGTTACAAGGCAGAGGAACTGGTCTGGAAGAAGAAACCAGTTAAAGATGAGATAACAGATGAGCTGAAAGGAAAGACATCATGTGTACATACACACAAAGCCAAGAAGAACAAAGTGTTTAAAGGTAAACCTGATCATATCTACTCGAGAGATCAATTACACAGGTTTTCAGGTAATAAATATTATTGTTCTTAGTGCTGTACACATGATCATATTCGCAAGATGAGTGATCATTTCTGGTATGGTTCTTACTCTATAACCCCCACAAGAACCGCAACTAACATTCATGGACCCAAATACCAGTGGGTACCAAAACCGAAATCTGATTCTGTGTTGCAGGCATCTCAAGTCAAGGGGGAGTAAGAGAACAATGGCTTTTGAACATAGCAGTTCAAAACCCGGACTTCAATGACAAGAATATGGCTCTTGAATAACACAATTCAAGACCCGCACCTCAATGTCAAGACTATGGCTTCTAAGCACATCCGCTTAGGACCCGTACCTCAACGATTAAAGACCTTTACTCATGTCATGATATGAGGATTGTACTCCAATACTCAAATGAGGAAATCAACCATCAAGGGGGAGTACTTTCTTTTCTGAAATATGCATTAGAGAGATATGACGGACTACATTCCCGAAGGAATTGTAGATCTCTATCCTGTACTTTTTCACTGATAAATCTTACTGATATGACGGACTACATTCCAGAAGGAATTATGGATCTCTATCTTGTTTTCATTGATAAATCTACTGTTGCATAATTTATAGGGGGAGTAAAGGTGATGGCTTCTGATCACACGACAGATCAGGACCCGTTTTTCAATGTTCAGACATGGATATTTTGCAAATATCCAGGGGGAGCTTAAAAGACTTAAATCATTCTATCATGATTTGAGGGGGAGCTTAAAGGTAAATATCTTCTAATCCTAGATCTCTGATTGTTTGAAAGAAGAACAACTTTCAAGCATGAAAAACGGTTTCTTAAATGTTCAAACCATTTCGGATTCTCAAAAGGTTTCATGAATTCAGAAGTGTGATTTTAAATGTTTTTCATTTTTGAGTTTTAATGTTTAACTGACCGTGTGTTTCCAAAGATCAATACTCGTGTATTGTCTTTCCAATATACTGTAAAGTATACACACACATCGGTTCAGTATTTCATTTGAAATTGTTATTACCATGTCTCATAAAGAAACAATTTTTCGATGGTAATACCCTCGTTTGCTTTCAAAGTTGTTGATCATCATTCATTTTTTTCATATTTGTGCTTTCATTGATAAATGGTTTATATTCGTTCATATAAACAAAATATCCAGATCTTTGATACCCTGACCATTTCATTTGATCTGCTTGATACATTGTAAGATTCTCAAAAAAATTCTTTTGATTTCATTTCATTCATTCAATATCATTGTTTTGAGAAATCTTCAAAGTTCAATTGCTCAAATCTCATGAGCATACATTCTGACACTGTTATTACTTTGAGCTTAACTGTTCAGTTAAATTGTTGAGCAATCATGCTTTTTAGGACTTACATGGGATTTGTGTGTGAGCTTAAACAGAACTTCCATAGATTCACGTTAACCAGTGTTTCCTACCCCGGAAGTTATCCTTGAGTGATTGAGGGGTGAGGGGTCAAAATCAAAGAGTGGGGGAGATAACTCATCCGGTTGAGTTTTTTCTCATTGTGTGGAGCGGTAAAATGGAAATGAGAGTTTGGTTAGAAGTGAGCATAATGTTAAAGAGAAAGAGGGTGTGAGATCAGAGTTAAAAGAATATCAGAACTCTGCACCTACCACTTTCTGAGTCGGGCAGCCACATCTACTGATTGGTTCACATTCTTTGGTAACCATCATTGAAACAGGCAGTGAGCCCATGCCAACTCTTGCTATTACCCCACCAACCACTCGTTTCTTTCTCGAAAAAGAAATGTTTCATTTTCTTGGAGACGCATCACATCTGCTATCTAATCTTCACTCGGAAGATTTAGATATTGAAAAAGAAGGAAAGTTGCCCCACCTTCGCACCTCTTTCATGCACATTGAGTCCGTGTAATACATGTTGTTGTCTCAACAGTTTACACAATTTGAGCCTTATGAAACACAATCATTGTGCTAAATTCTTTCATACACAAGCACGAGCACACAGAAAATTTGTTTTTCTGTCAGAACATTCATAGATAAACCTTATGTTTTTCAATGATTGAATGGAAGTCCTGGGGAGTCATCATCAAGCCAGCTCCTTAAATTGTACATTCGTTGTACACAGTAACTTTGTGCTACTGACAGGCACTCCTAACTGTTTCATTTGTTGAATCAGGGTTACCACGTTCATTATATCTGAATTTGAAAAGATTCGGGTATATACAGTTCATGATTCAGTTACTCAGATCAAAGTGCGGCGACTGTCAAATTATCATTGAAATGGGAGATTGTTATACAAAGGGGGTGATCAAAGACTGTGTTGATTTGTTTGGGAAATTGAAGATGTTTTGATGATCATGATGCTCACAATCATCAAAAAGGGGGAGACATTTACAAAGATTCAATTTCAAAGCCATGAAAAGTTGTCAAAATGAAAAGACTTGTGAAGAAATTCTGAGAGTTCAAAAGTCAATTCAAAATGCTTCCGCTAATTCAAAGTCAAAAGATTCTGAAGAAAGATTGTTCAAAGATAATTCAAGATGATTTGTGAAAGTTTGTTTCTCTGAAGACAGTCCAGAGATCACAAGAGATGAAGATACAAGATCAGAGATTCCTCAAAGTTGTTTCTATATTCAAAGACAGTAATCAAAGTTGTTTCAAAGATGTTCAAAGTTTGTGAAAGATGTTTCAAAGTTGAAGTTTCAAAGGAGTTTTCAGGAATTCCGTTTCGTGCTCAAGACATGTTGACTTTCAAAGCTTCAAAGTGAAAAAGACTTTTCAAGATTCTTCAAAGGCTGAAAGTGTTTCAAAGTTCAAAGTTGTCAGAGACAAAAGCTGAAGATTCAAGAGCTGAAGACTAGTGTCATTTTTTTATTAAATCTTGAATACAAAGGGGAAGATTGTTAAGTCCAAATATTGTATCCAAGATTTAATTAGGAAAGTCAAAGTTAGAAGTCAACAATGTCAAAGTCTTTAAAAGTCAAAGCTGTTTAGTTTTCTTAATCATTTAGTTTTAGTTTTAGTTAGTGGTATAAATAGGTTTAGTTCCTTTGTAATCTTTCAAGAACTCAATTGTAAAATCATTTTAGACATGTGTGAGATTTATGAAGCTTTCAAGATCTACTTTCTCTCTCTACTCTCTCTCTAGACTTTATTGTTAAATCTTGATTCTTGATTGAGAAATTGCTTGATTTGTTTGGGATTTATCATTAACACACGCATTTGCCAAACCGAAAGAACCCACTCGTGTAGTATTTCGAAACCCACTCAAATTACTGGGTATTGCGAGAAATGGGCTAACCCATGGCATGGTCCTCTTTCCAAAGTTCGTCTTGGTTGGTCATGAGCCTTAAGCAGAGTCTCGTAGCAAAATTTATAGACGTTTAAACACAACACACATTTTTGGCCAATACACCAAGGGGGTACCCTTTGGGTTTTCTCGCCCGGACCAACCGTTGCGGATGTACAGGAAAACTTACATGGGATATCTTTATTGTTTCTAAGAAGGTTTTCTGACGAAATTTCTGGAAAAAAACTGCCCTCGTGCCATAAATTTCCGGAACCACGCATTTGCCAAAACAAAAGAACCCACTCGTGTAGTATTTCGAAACCCACTCAAATTATAATATATTGCGAGAAAATGACCAACCCATGGCATGTATCTTGTTCCTAGTTTCATTTTGACTGTTAATGAGTATTAAGCAGAGTCCCGTAGCAAAAAATTTGGACGTTTAAACGCAACACACGTTTTTGGCCAACACTAAGGGGGTACCCTTTGGGTTTCCTCTCACGGACCAACCGTGTCGGATTTCCACAAAAACTTACCTGTGATATCTTCAATGTTTTTTAGAAGGATTTCCGACAAAATTCCTGGAAAAAAACTGCCCTCATGCATTAAACTGTCGAAATCACAAATTTGCCAAACCGTAAGAACACACTCGTGTAGTATTTCGAAACTCACTCAAATTACTGTGTATTGCGAGAATATGACCAACCCATTGCATGTTCCTCGTTCCAAGGTTCTTTTTGACGGGTCATAAGCATTACACAGAGTCCAGTAGAAAATTTTATGGACGTTAAAAGGCAACACACATTTTTGGTCAATACACCAAGGGGGTACCCTTTGGGTTTTCTCGCCCGGATCAACCGTTGCGGATTTACATGAAAACTTACATGGGATATCGTTATTGTTTTTAAGAAGGTTTTCCGAAGAAATTTCTGGAAAAAAAACTGCCCTCGTGCGGTAATTTGTCGGAACCACACATTTGCCGAACCTAAAAAACACACTCGTGTAGTATTTTGAAACCCACTCAAATTACAGTGTGTTGCGAGAAAATGACCAACCCATGGCATGGTCCTCGTTCCTAGGTTCGTTTTGACTCGTCATGTGCATTAAGCAGGGTCCCGTAGAAAAATTCATGGACATTTAAACGCAAACACATTTTTGGCCAATACACCAAGGGGGTACCCTTTGGGTTTTCTCGTCCGGACCAACCGTGCCAGATTTCCACGAAAACATACTTGGGATATCTTCAATGTTTCTGAAAAGGTTTTCAGAAAAAATTACTGGAAAAAAAACTGCCCCCATGCCGTAAATTGTCGGAACCACGCATTTGCCAAAACGAAAGACCCACTCGTGTAGTATTTCGAAATCCACTCAAATTATAGTATATTGTGAGAAAATTACCAACCCATGACATGTATCTTGTTCCTAGGTTCGTTTTGACTGGTCCTGAGGATTAAGCAGAGTCCCGTAGCAAAATTTATGGACGTTTAAACGCAACACACATTTTTGGCCAACACTAAGGGGGTACCCTTTGGGTTTTCTCTCCCAGACCAACCGTGCCGGATTTCCACAAAAACTTACCTGTTATATATTCAATGTTTTTGAGAAGGATTTCCGACAAAATTCCTAGAAAAAAACTGCCCTCGTGCATTAATTTGTCGGAATCACACATTTGCCAAACCGTAAGAACCCACTCGTGTAGTATTTCGAAACCCACTCAAATTACTGTGTATTGCGAGAAAATGACCAACCCATGGCATGTTCCTCGTTCCAAGGTTCTTTTTGACGGGTCATAAGCATTAAACAAAGTCCCGTAGAAAAATTTAGGGACGTTAAAACACAACACACATTTTTGGCCAATACACCAAGGGGGAACCCTTTGGGTTTTCTCTCCTGGGTCAACCTTGTCGGACTTCCACGAAAACTTTCATAAGACATATTTAATGTGTCTAAGAAGGTTTTCGAAGAATTTACTAGAAAAAAAACTGCCCTCGAGCAGTAAATTGCGGGAACCACGCATTTGCCAAACCAAAAGAACCCACTCGTGTAGTATTTCGAAACCCACTCAAATTACAGTGTATTGCGAAAAAATGACCAACCCATGGCATGGTCCTTGTTCCTAGGTTCGTTTTGACTGGTCATGAACATTAAACAGAGTCCCGTAGCAAAATTTATGGACGTTTAAACGCAACACACATTTTTGGCTAATACACCAAGGGGGTACCTTTTGGGTTTTCTCGCCCGGACCAACCGTGGCGGATTTCCACGAAAGCTTGCATGGGACATCTTTAATTTTTCTAAGAAGGTTTTCGAAAGAAATTACTTGAAAAAAAACTGCCCTCGTGCAGTAAGTTGTCGGAACCACGCATTTGCCAAACCGAAAGAACCCACTCGTGTAGTTTTTCGAAATCCACTCAATTTACTGTGTATTGAGAGAAAATGACCAACCCATGGAAAGATCTTCCTTTCAAGGTTCTTTTTGACTGGTCATGAGCATTAAGCCCTTTCTCTTCCTTTATTCGCCGCAGGAAGAAATTCCAACTATGCTGAACAGAGTCCCGTTGCAAAGTTTATTAATGTTTAAACGCAACACACTTTTTTGCCAATAGACCAAGGGGGTACACTTTGGGTTTTCTCGCCCGGAACAACCGTGGAGGATTTCCATGAAAACTTTCATAGGAAATATTTAATGTATCTAAGAAGGTTTTCCGAAGAATTTAGAATAAAAATACTGCCCTCGAGCATTAAATTGCGGAACCACGCATTTGCCAAACCGAAAGAACCCACTCGTGTAGTTTTCGAAACCCACTCAAATTATTGTGTATTGCGAGAAAATGACCAACCCAAGGCATGGTCCTCGTTCCAAAGTTCGTCTTGACTGGTCATGAGCATTATGCAGAGTCTCGTATCAAAATTTATGGACGTTTAAACGCAACACACATTTTTGGTCAATATACCAAGGGAGTACTCTTTGGGTTTTCTCGCCCGAACCAACCGTGTCGGATTTCTACGAAAACTTTCATAGGACTTCTTTAATGTTTCTAAGAAGGTTTTCCAAAGAAATTACTAGAAAAAAACTTCCCTCGAGCAGTAAATTGCCGGAACCACGCATTTGCCAAAACGAAAGAACCCACTCATGTAGTTTTTCGAAACCCACTCAAATTACAGTGTATTGCGAGAAAATTACCAACCCATGGCATGGTCCTCCTTTCAACGTTCTTTTTGACTGGTCATGAGCATTAAACAGAGTCGCGTAGTAAAATTTATGCATGTTTAAACGCAACACACATTTTTGGCCAATACACCAAGGGGGTACACTTTGGGTTTTCTCGCCCGGAACAACCGTGGAGGATTTTCACGAAAACTTTCATAGGAAATCTTTAATGTATCTAAGAAGTTTTTCCGAAGAATTTAGTAGAAAAAAACTGCCCTCGATCAGTAAATTGCCGGAACCACGAATTTGCCAAACCGAAAGAACCCACTCGTGTAGTTTTTTAAAACCCACTCAAATTACTGTGTATTGCGAGAAAATGACCAACCCAAAGCATGGTCCTCGTTCCAAAGTTCGTCTTGACTGGTCATGAGCATTATGCAGAGTCTCGTAGCATAATTTATGGACATTTAAACACAACACACATTTTTGGCTAATACACCAAGGGGGTACGCTTTGGGTTTTCTCGTCCGGACTCCGGACCAACCGTGGAGGATTTCCACGAAAACTTTCATAGGACATATTTAATGTTTCTTAGAAGGTTTTTCGATGAAATTACTGGAAAAAAAACTGCCCTCGGGCATAAAATTGCCAGAACCACGCATTTGCCAAACCGAATGAACCCACTCGTGTAGTTTTTTGAAATCCAACGCATGGAAACGCAAACCATGGTCCTTGTTATAGTGTATTGCGAGAAAATGACCAACGCATGGCATGGTACTTGTTCCTAGGTTCGTTTTGACTGGTCATGAGCATTAAGCAGAATGTCGTAGCAAAGTTTATGGACGTTTAAGCGCAACACACATTTTTGGCTAATACACCAAGGGGGTACCCTTTGGGTTTTCTCGCCCGGACTAACCGTGGCGGATTTCCACGAAAACTTTCATATGACATCTTTAATCTTTATAAGAAGGTTTTTCGAATAAATTACTAAAAAAAACTACCCTCGGGAAGTAAATTGCCGGAACCACGCATTTGCCAAACCGAATGAACCCATTCTTGTAGTTTTTTGAAAGCCACTCAAATTACTGTGTATTGCGAGAAAACGACCAACGCGTGGCATGGTACTCCTTTCAAGGTTCGTTTTGAATGGTCATGAGCATTAAATGGAGTCCCGCAACAAAATTTATGGACGTTTAAACGCAACACACATTTTTGGCCAATACACCAAGGGGGTATCGTTTGGGTTTTCTCGCCTAGACCAACCACGCCGTATCTCCACGAAAACTTACCTGGGATATCTTCATTGTTTCTAAGAAGGTTTTCCAAAGAAATTTTTGGAAAAAAAACTGCCCTCGTTAAATTGTCGGAACCACGCATTTGCCAAACCGAAAGAACCCACTCGTGTAGTATTTCGAAAGCCACAT
The DNA here is from genome assembly GCA_954870635.1 of Arctium minus. Lineage (NCBI taxonomy): Eukaryota > Viridiplantae > Streptophyta > Magnoliopsida > Asterales > Asteraceae > Arctium > Arctium minus. The sequence goes on from OX941087.1 coordinate 97,489,981, forward strand.
AAATTAAAGTGTATTGTGATAAAATGACCAAACCATGGCATTGTCCTTCTTCCTAGGTTCGTTTTTACAGATCATGAGCATTAAACAGAGTTTCGTAGCAAAATTTATGGACGTTTAAACGCAACACACATTTTTGGCCAATATAACAAAGGGGTACCCTTTGGGTTTTCTCGAACGGACCAACCGTGTCGGATTTCCACGAAAACTTTCATAGGACATCTTTAATGTATCTAAGAAGTTTTTCCGAAGAAATTACTAGAAAAAAAAACTGCCCTCGTGCAGTAAATTGCCGGAAGCACGCATTTGCCAAACCGAAAAAACCCACTCGTGTAGTTTTTTGAAACCCACTCAAATTACTGTGTATTGCAAGAAAATGACCAACCCATAGCATGGTCTTCGTTTAAAGGTTTGTTTCGACTGGTCATGAGCATTAAACAGAGTCCCGTAGCAAAATTTATAGACGTTTAAACGCTACATTTTTGGCCAATACACCAAGGGGATGCCCTTTGGGTTTTCTCGCCTGGACCAAACATGTCGGGTTTCCACGAAAACTTACATGAGACATCTTGAATGTTTTTTAGAAAGTTTTCTGAAAAAATTACTGGAAAAAAAACTACCCTCGTGCAGTAACTTTTCGGAACCACGCATTTTCCAAACAAAAAGAACACACTCGTGTATTATTTCGAAAACCACTCAAATTACGGTGTATTGTGAGAAAATGACCAACCCATGGCATGGTCCTTGTTCCTAGGTTCGTTTTGACTGGTCATGATCATTAAGCAGAGTCCCGTAGTAAAATTTATGGACGTTTAAACGCAACACACATTTTTGGCCAATACACCAAGGGGTACACTTTGTGTTTTCTCGCTCGGAACAACCGTGCCGAATTTCCACGAAAACTTACATGGTACATCTTAAAGGTTTTTTAGAAGGTTTTCCAAAAAAAATCCTGGAAAAAAACTGCCCTCGTGCAGTAAATTTTCGGAACCACGTGTTTGTCAAACCGAAAGAACCCACTCGTGTAGTATTTCGAAACCCACTCAAATTACTGTGTATTGCGAGAAAATTACCAACCCATGGCATGGTCCTTGTTCCTAGGTTCATTTTGACAGGTCATGAGCATTAATTAGAGTCTCGTAGCAAAATTAATGGACGTTTAAACGCAACACACATTTTTGGCTAATACACCAAGGGGGTACCCTTTGGGTTTTCTCGCCCGGACCAATCTTGCTGGATTTCCACGAAAACTTACATGGGATATCCTCATTGTTTCTAAGAAGGTTTTCCAAAGAAATTTCGGGAAAAAAACTCCCCTCGTACAGTAAACTTTCGGAACCACGCATTTGTGAAACCGAAAGAACCCACTTGTGTAGTTTTTCGAAACCCACTCAAATTACTGTGTATTGCGAGAAAATGACCAACACATGGCATGGTCCTCGTTCCAAGGTTCGTTTTGACTACTCATGAGCATTAAACAGAATTCCGTAGCAAAATTTATTGACGTTTAAACACAACACATTTGGCCAATACACCAAGGACAAACCCTTTGGGTTTTCTCGCCCGGACCAACCGTATCGGGTTTTAATGTAAACTTACATGGGACATCTTGAATGTTTTTTAGAAGGTTTTTCGAAAAAATTCCTGGAAAAAAAAACTGCCCTCGTGCAGTAAATTATCGGAACTACGCATTTGCCAAAGCGAAAGAACCAACTCGTGTAGTATTTCGAAACCCACTCAAATTACTGTGTATTGCGAGAAAAGGACCAACCCATGGCATGGTCCTCGTTCCAAGGTTTGTTTTGACTAGTCATGAGCATTAAACAGAGTCCCGTGGCAAAATTTATGGACGTTTAAACGCAACACACATTTTGGCCAATACACCAATTCCATGTTTTTATAAGGTTTTCCGAAAAAATTACTGGAAAAAAAAACTGCCCTCGTGTAGTAAAATTGTCGGAACCATGCATTTGCTAAACCGAGAAAACCCACTCGTGTAGTATTTCGAAACCTACTCAAATTACTGTATATTGCGAGAAAATGACCACCCCCTTGCATGGTCTCGTTCCAAAGTTCGTCTTGACTAGTCATGAGCATTAAGCAAAGTCTCGTAGCAAAATTTATGGACGTTTAAACGCAACACACATTTTTGGCCAATATACCAAGGGGTACACTTTGGGTTTTTTCTCACCGGACCAACCGTGGTGGATTTCCACGAAACCTTACATGGGACATCTTTAATGTTTCTAAGAAGGTTTTCTGAAGTAATTTTTTGAAAAAAAAAACAGCCCTCGTGCTGTAAATTGTCGGAACCACGCATTTGCCAAAGCGAAAGAACCAACTCGTGTAGTGTTTCGAAACCTACTCAAATTACTGCGTATTGCGAGAAAATGACCAACCCATGGCATTGTCCTCGTTCCAAGGTTTGTTATGACTACTCATGAGCATTAAACAGAGTCCCGTAGCAAAATTTATGGACGTTTAAACACAACACACATTTTTGGCCAATACACCAAGGGGGTACCCTTTGGGTTTTCTCACCCGGACCAACCGTGGAGGATTTCCACGAAAACTTACATGGGTCATCTTGAATGTTTTTAGAAGGTTTTCCGAAAAAATTCCTGGAAAACAAACTGCCCTTGTGCAGTAAATTTTCGGAACCACGCATTTGCCAAACCAAAAGAACCCACTCGTGTAGTATTTCGTAACCCACTCAAATTAAAGTGTATTGCAAGAATATGACCAACCCATGGCATGGTCCTTCTTCCTAGTTTCGTTTTGATAGGTCATGTGCATTAAGCAGAGTCTCGTAGCAGAATTTATGGACTTTTAAATGCAACACATATTTTTGGCTAATACACCTAGGGGGTACCCTTTGAGTTTTCTCGCCCGGACCAACCGTGGCAGATTTCCATGAAAACTTTCACAGGACATATTTAATGTTTCTAAGAAGGTTTTACAAAGAAATAACAAGAAAAAAAACTTCCCTCGGGCAGTAAATTGCCGGAACCACGTATTTGCCAAACCGAAAGAACCCACTTGTGTAATTTTTCGAAACCCACTCAAATTACTGTTTATTGCGAGAAAATTACCAACCCATGGCATGGTACTCCTTTCACGATTCTTTTTGACTAGTAATGAGCATTAAATAGAGTCTCGTAGCAAAATTTATGGACGTTTAAATGCGACACACATTTTTGGCCAATACACCAAGGGGTACCCTTTGGGTTTTCTCGCCCGGAACAGCCGTGTTGGATTTCCACGAAAACTTAACTGGGACATCTTCAATGTTTTTTAGAAGGTTTACCGAAAAAATTCCTGGAAAAAAACTGCCCTCGTGCAGTAAATTATCGGAACCACGCATTTGCGAAACCGAAATAACACACTCGTGTAGTATTTCGAAACCCACTCAAATTACTATGTATTGCGAGAAAATGACCAACCTATGGCATGGTCCTCGATCCAAAGTTCGTCTTGACTGGTCATGAGCATTAAGCAGAATATCGTAGCAAAATTTATGGACATTTAAACGCAACACACATTTTTGGCCAATACACCAAGAGGGTACCCTTTGGGTTTTCTTGCCCGGACCAACCGTGGTGGATTTACATGAAAGCTTACATGGGATATCTTTAATGTTTCTAAGAAGATTTTCGGAAGATATTTTTGGAGAAAAAAAACTGTCCACGTGCAATAAATTGCCGGAACCATGCATTTGCCAAACCGAAAGAACCCACTCGTGTAGTTTTTCTAATACCTGAGATCACGTCCGAACCTCCAAGTTCTAATGGTAAGAACTCTTCTACAATCCGCACCTCCGGTAGGTCGAGAATGACCCCTTTGCAACACCAGTAGTTCCGCGTTATTAACCCATTTCCTAGCTTTACTCCTACCGACCTAGTACCGGTTACCATGATGGTGAGCTCGTCGACTATCCGTGTAGATCCCAGTACAGTGCAATCAACAAATAATATAATCAATGATAAACAGTATTTAAGCCACAACTACTAGTCATATGATTAATATGCAATCACAGGGTTACAGGTTTACAGAAAGGATTTCTGATCAGAGAAAGTAAACCTATTGACTAGTAATCTGGAAATTATGAGACTGAACTAATAAATCTTTCTAATGAAATGTCTAACCCTAATTATGAGATAAATATGCCTTTATATACTTAGGCTTACAAGGCCTAAAGGGCTAATGGGCTTGGGCCCATCTAATTAAAAAAACTATTCATTAATTACATTATGCACCCTTATAAATACTTTATTCCACTTTCAACACATAGGACTTTTAGTCCTAACAATCTCCCCCTAAAGTTGAATAAAGCATTTATCTTCTTGAAAACTTTATGCCTTGATCTTCTTTCCCTCTTGAATCTTTGAAAAACTTTGGTGTTGCATGTCTTCATGTCTTTCCACGCTCCCCCTTGAATAAAGCTCTTGGTCTTCATAGTATCAACTTTGTAACCAGATTCAATGTACAGTAGCCTCGACTGAACGCACTATCATGCAGATTTTAACTGTAGAAACTCAATCACATCGGATCAGCACACGAGAAAGATAATGTGAGAGTAACGTGACTTTCCACAGTGCATCTTTAGTTTAAAACAAAGAATCTGTATTTGAACCGCGAGTTGAATAGACTTTCATCTCAAGAACTTGTTTCAATCAGCGCATAGGAGGAATGATAAACAAACTTGTAGCAGACACCACATGATACGGAAAAGAATCAATACAAACTTTGAAAATGCAATCTTAATGCAATCTTTGAAAATTTGAAACAGCATTCAGCATTGAACTCATATCTTCATCTCTTTGATCTCTAGACTGTCTTCAGAAAAGCAAACTTTCTTTTCACATAACTTTCTTTCTTTAAAACTTTGAAATTGAACTTTGAAAAATTTCTCCCCCTTTTTGATGATTGTGAGCATCATGATCATCAAAACTCTTCAATTTCAACACATTCTTTGATCTCCCCTTTATAATAATTTGACATTCTCCGCCCTTTGATCTGAGTATCCGTCAATTCATGAAATGTATATATCCAAATCTTTTCAAATTCAGACATAATGAACAATGTAACCCTGATTCAACAGATGAAACAGTTAGTATGCCTGTAAGTAGCACGAAGCCACTTTGTACAACGGATGTACATTAGAAAGGAGCTTTTATGATGTTCACTCCTCCAGGGCTTCCATTCAATCATCGAAAAACCACAAAGGAATTTTCTATGAATGTTATGACAAGAAAACTCATTCCTTGTGTGCTCGTAAAAGTGTAGAAATGATTGAAGCTACTTAGCTATATCAGGCTCAAATTGTGTAAACTGTTGAGACAGCAACAGATGTTACACGAACTCAATGTGCATGAAAGAAGTGCGAAGGTGGGGCAACTTTCCTTCTTTTTCAATATCTAAATCTTTCGAGTGAAGATCAGATAGCATATATGCTGCGTTCCCAAAGAAAAATGAAACATTTCTTTGTTAAGAAAGAAACGAGTGGTTGGTGGGGTTAATGCAAGAGTTGGCATGGGCTCACTGCCTGTTTCAATGATGGTCACCAAAGAATGTGAACCAATCAGTAGATGTGGTTGTCCGGATCAAAAAGTGTTTGGTGCAGAGTTTTCATATTCTTTTAACTCTGTTCTCACACCCTCTTTCTTTTTGTCATTAAAGCTCACTTCTAACCAAACTCTCATTTACATTTTACCGCTCAGCACAATGAGAAAAAACTCAACCGGATGAGTTATCTCCCCCACTCTTTGATTTAAGACCCCTCACCCCTCAAACACTCAAGGATAACTTCCGGGGTAGGAAACACTGGTTTACGTGAATCCATAGAAGTTCTGTTTAAGCTCACACATGAATCCCATGTAAGTCCTAAAAAAAATAGTTGCTCAACAGTTTAACTGAACAGTTAAGTACAAAATGTATGATAACATTGTCAAAATGTATGCTCATGAGATTTGAGCAATTGAACTTTGAAGATTTCTCAAAACAAAGGTATTGAATGAATGAAAGGAAATCAAGAGAATTGTTTTGAGAATCTGACAATGTATCAATCAGATCAAATGAAATCGTTAGGGTACCAAAGAGTTGGATATTATGTTTATATGAACGAATATAAACAATTTTGCAATGAAAGCACAAGAATAGAAATTATGATTGATGCTCAACAACATTGAAAGCAAACGGGAGTATTACCATCGAAAAATTGTTTCGTTATGAGACATGGTAATAACAAATTCAAACGAAGTACTGAACCTGTGTGTGTGAATACTTTACAGTATAAAGACAAGATAATACGCAAGTATTGATCTTTGGAAACACACGGTCAGTTAAACATTAAAGCTCAAAGTTGAAAAACATTTAAAAATCACACTTCAAAATTCATAAAATCGTTTGAGAACCAGAAGTGGTTTGAACATTTCAGAAAACGTTTTTCATGCTTGAAAGATGTTCTTCTTTCAAACAATCAGAGATCTAGGATTAGAAGATACTTATTTTTAAGCTCCCCCTCAAATCATGATAGAATGATATGGATCAGATAAGCTCCCCCTGGATATTTGCAAAATATCCATGTTTGAACATTGAAGAGCGGGTCCTGATCTGTTGTAATCAGAAGCCATAGTTCTTCTACTCCCCCTTGACAGTAGGTGCCTGCAACAAAGAATCAGTTTTCGGCTTTGGTACCCACTGGTATTTGGGTCCATGAATGTTAGTTGCAGTTCTTGTAGGGGAAACGTAATAAGAACCATACCATAAATGATCACTGGTTTTGTGAATATGATCATGTGTATGACAATAAGAACAATATTTTTTCTTACCTGATAACCTGATTAATTGATCTCTCGTATAGATATGATCAGGTTTCCCTTTACGCACATTGTTCCTTTCGGCATTAAACGCATGTACACATGATCCTCTTTCTTTCAGCTCATCTTCAACTGGTTTCTTCTTCCAGACCAGTTCCTCTTCTTTGTATCCCCTTCTTCTTTGATGTGTACCTGAACCATCTATATTGCTATCATAGAAAAGGTTAGTTTTACGAATCTGATCAAACGATTTAACTGACCTTTGTGAAGAGACAGATTTTTTATTTGAACTTGATACAGACTTTTCAAGCACTTTAATCGTCGAAGCAAAGTTGTCTCTTTCTTTAACAAGCAGGTCAAACTTCTTCGTGAACTCAGACTTCGTTTTCTTCTCTTTTAGTGCATTTGCAGATAGTTCAGATAGCTTCTCAGTAAGCTTTTTGATCTCAGCCTCAAACAAGCTTCTTTCTTCTTCAAATCCCTTCTCAGCATTGTTTCTCTGGCCGGATATTTCTTTGAAGAATCCCACGTTCTTTTGTTCAATGGCCTTCTTTTCTTTGGCAAACTTTTCTCTTTCAAGAATAATTACTTTCTGAAAATCAGAAACTTGCTGAGAAAGTTTTATGCATTTCAGCTCAACTTCTTTCTTCTCATTAGCACATTTTCTCGAAAAATCTGAGAACTTATTTGCAAAAGATTTCTCTTTATTCTCAAAATCGGATTTGTATTTTGCAATCTTTTGCTCCAAATCAGAGATCTTTCCTTTTAGCTCAGAGTTCTCAGATTTCAGTCTCAGTATTTTCTCATCATTCAGCCCAGAAGTCTTTGTCAGAAGATCTTCATTAATTGTCTTTAATGCACTAACTTCCTCTTTCAATGTGTTGTTCTCATCAGCATATTGGTTTGCCTTCTTTACGTAAAAAGTTAAATCTAAGTCGAGCTCATTATTCTTCTCTTCAAGCTCAGCAACATATCCAAATCCCATCTTAATGAGAAATCAGCTTGATAAATGTGAAGTCTAGGGACTAAACTTGACAGACTATGAAAGAAATAATGTACAAGGACTAAAAGTGACAACGAGTGAAACTTGAAATTTTAGGATCACAAATGACAAACTACTGAAACCTTGAAGTACGGGGGCTAAAAGAAATGCACTGCAAAATGATCGTGAGACAAAAAATTTGACCCTTTTTTCCTTTTTTTTTTAATCAAACCCGGTCGAGCAAGGGTCCGGTCGAACAGGGTACCGGTCAAGCAAAGGACCGGTAAAGACAATGTACCGGTCAAGCAAAGGACCGGTATAGACAAAGTATCGGTCGAACCAAAGGACCGGTAAAACAATGTACCGGTCAAGGACAATAAGGTATCGATCGATAGGATTGACCGGTAAAGCAGGGTACCGGTCGAATCTAATTATCGGTCAAAGAAATGTCGGTCGAACCAAAGGACCGGTAATGACAATGTACCGGTCGAATAAAGGACCGGTAATGTCACTGTACCGGTCGAAGGATATCAGTCCAATATCTATCGGTCAAAATCTATCGGTCAATAACAGATTAGTTACAAATAAGCAGATAGACCGATAAAATCGAAAAACAACCTGATGAACACAAAGAATCTGGAATTCGATCAAGATCAAACCCAGAAAATCGATAAATCAAGTATGAATATTCGCAGATTTGAAGATCGATAAGCAGATTTAAACACATACAAAACGACCTATAAACACTTCAGAGACAATCAGATTGATAAACTTAGAAACCTTCGATCGATAATAAACTCTTTTGATTTCTTAAAGTTGATTTGCAGAAAAACTTCGATCGATAATAAAATCAGATTTGCAGAAAAACTTCGATCGATAATAAAATCAGATTTGCAGAAAACTTCGACCGATAAACTCAAAGCCACAAAAAAAATTGACCGATAATCAATCCAGAACCAATCAACCCAGATCGATCAAAAATCTAGCAGATTAAACAGATAATCGATTAGGGGTTTTAGACAAACCTTTTCTAGATCAAACCTTCAGTCTCTTTGCTCTGATACCAATTGTAGATCCCAATACAGTGCAATCAACAAATAATATAATCAATGATGAACAGTATTTAAGCCACAACTACTAGTCATATGATTAATATGCAATCACAGCGTTACAGGTTTACAGAAAGGATTTCTGATCAGAGAAAGTAAACCTATTGACTAGTAATCTGGAAATTATGAGACTGAACTAATAAATCTTTCTAATGAAATGTCTAACCCTAATTATGAGATAAATATGTCTTTATATACTTAGGCTTACAAGGCCTAAAGGGCTAATGGGCTTGGGCCCATCTAATTAAAACAACTATTCATTAATTACATTATGCACCCTTATAAATACTTTATTCCACTTTCAACACATAGGACTTTTAGTCCTAACAATCCGTGTGGATACGAAGTTGTGGGTTGCCCCACTGTCGATTAAGACCACGACCTCCCGATCACCGATCTTTCCCCTAACCTTCATCGTACGCGGTGGAGTGAGACCGCTAACTGAATTAAGGGACACCTCCGCCATGTCACAATGCACATGCACCGTGTCGTCGACATCCTCATCGCCGCCTCCTTCATCATCTTCATCTACCATCAGAACCTGTAACGTTTTGCTAGGGCACTTGTGTCCCGGTGCAAATTTACCATCGCACCTAAAGCACAAGCCTTTGGCACGCTTATCTGCTAGCTCAGTAGCGGTGAGCCATTTAAATCCTCCCGGTGGGTTGTCTTATCTTTTAACCACTGCGGAAGTGGCCATTGTGTTGGTCTTTCCTTGATACTCGTATCCCGCTCTCGACAAGCTGCTCGTACCCCTTGTCAGTGCCCCAATTTTATTCTCATCGATTTTAATTTCCATTCGAATAGCCTGAGCCAAAGAATCCGGTTCCGCTATCCTCACCACCGCACATACTTCCTCCTTCAACCCTTTAACAAAGGTGTTTTCCTGAATCGATTCCGAAACATCGCTCAGTTGCCCCACAAAACCCTCGAATATGTCCACGTACTCCCGCACTGTTCCCGTTTGCCGGATGTCCAGGAATTTTTCCTGAACGTTGCCTTCCCGAGACGCTTGGAAACGTTCTAGAAGCTTTCGTTTGAATCTTTCCCACGAACGAAATGGATTCTTTGCATCATTCCATCGGAACCAAGTCAACGGGGCACCTTCTAAGCAAATTGCCACCTCCCGCAACTGATCCTTCTTACCGAATTTATGGACTTTAAAGTATCTTTCGGCCTTATAAATCCACCCGTGCACATCCGCACCACTGAAGATGGGGATCTTCAGTTTCCGGCAATCAAGCAAGGGGTACCGTCGCTTTTTCTTTTTCTTAGTTCACCACGACTTGTTGGTCATTGAGCTGTCATCCGAATCGTCGGATTCCTCTTCCTCATCCCCATCGTCTTCCTCTAAATCGGAAGAGAAACTGTAGTGGGTTTTCTTCGGCTTCCTCCGTGATTCCTTGACTGTCAGATTTAAGGCAGAAACGGCCTTGGTAAGTTCCTGCATCTACGTCGCCACCTCCAGCTGATGAGCCTCAGATGCGCCGATCACCTGGTTGACGGCCCCCTCAAGCGCAGCGAGTCACTCGGCATGGGTACCCCTTCCCTCTAGCTTTTCTGCCATCAGAAATGTAAAGCTCTGATACCAATTGTTATGATCTCAGGTATTAACCCAAAATCTTTTCCTGTTATTCGAGTCACAGGAAACTCCAAAATTGCCTCACGGCTTTTGATTAATCGAATGAATGAAAACAAACCCTATGGAGCACAATTTATAGTGTCCTACTAGAATCCTATAATATCTCAAACTTTAATAAAGATTATCAAAATAGTCCCAGGAAGGATAAATACTAAAATTAAATCATAATACTAAAATTAAATCATAATTATCCTATTTTTAATTATTCCTGCTGCGCCTTTGATAAACCTGACCAAACCGTCGCGTTTGGGTCGTATCAAAAACCCACTCAAATTATTGTCTATTGCGAGAAAATGACCAACCCATGGCATGGTCCTCGTTCCAAGGTTCGTTTTGACTAGTCATGAGCATTAAACAGAGTCCCGTGACAATATTTATGGACGTTTAAACGCAACACACATTTTTGGCCAATACACCAAGGGGGTACCCATTGGGTTTTCTCGCCCGGACCAATCGTGTCGGGTTTCTATGAAAACTTACATAGGACATCTTGAATGTTTTTTAGAAGGTTTTTCGAAAAAAATCCTGGAAAAAAAACTGGCCTCATGGAGAAAATTTTCGGAACCACGCATTTGCCAAACCAAAAGAACCCACTCGTGTAGTATTTCGAAACCCACTCAAATTACAGTGTATTGCGAGAAAATGACCAACCCATGGCATGGTCCTTTTTCCTAAGTTCGTTTTGACTGGTCATGAGCATTAAGCAGAGTCCCGTAAAAAAATTTATGGACGTTTAAACGCAACACACATTTTTGGCTAATACACCAAGGGATACCCTTTGAGTTTTCTCGCACGGACCAACCGTGGCGGATTTCCACGAAAACTTTCATAGGACATCTTTAATGTTTCTAAGAAGGTTTTCCGAAGAAATTCCTGGAAAAAAAACTGCCCTCAGGATGTAAATTTCCGGAACCACGCATTTGCCAAACCGAAAGAACCCACTCGTGTAGTTTTTCGAAACCCGCTCAAATTACTATGTATTGCGAGTAAATGACCAGCCCATGGCATGGTACTCCTTTCATGGTTCGTTTTGACTAGTAGTGAGCATTAAACAGAGTCTCGTAGCCAAATTTATGGACGTTTAAACGCAACACACATTTTTTGCCAATACACAAAGGGGTACCCTTTGGGTTTTGTCACCCGAACCAAATGTGTTGGATTTTCACGAAAAATTACATGGGACATCTTCAATGTTTCTGAGAAGGTTTTTCGAAGAAATTACTGGAAAAAAACTGCTCTATTGTCGGAAATTGCCGGAACCATGCATTTGTCAAACCGAAAGAATCCACTTGGGTAGTATTTCGAAACCCAGTCAAATTACAGTGTATTTCTAGAAAATGACCAACCCATGCATGTTCCTTGTTCTAATGTTTGATTTTACCGGTCATGGGACTAAAACAGAGTCCCGTAGCAAAATTTATAGACGTTTAAACGCAACACACATTTTTTGCTGATACACCAAGGAGGTACCCTTTGGGTTTCCTCGCCCGGATCCACCATGTCGGATTTCCACGAAAACATACATGGGACATATTAAATGTCACTGTAAAAGTTTTCCGAAGAAAGTAGTGGAAAAAACCTGGCCTTGTGCCTTAAATTGTCGGAACCACGCATTAGCCAAACCCTACGAATGTACTCGTGCATTATATTGAAACCCACTAAAATTACAGGTTATTGCTAGAAAAAGATCAAACTATGGCATGGTCCTCGTTCCAAGGTTCGTTTTGACTGCTCATTGGCCTTAAACAGAGTCTCGTAGCAAAAGTAATGGACGTTTAAACGCAACACAAATTTTTGGCCAATACACCAAGGGGATACCCTGTGGGTTTTCTCGCCCAGACCAACCATGTCAGATTTCCACGAAAACTTAGATGGGACATCTTCAATGTTTCTGAGAAGGTTTTTCGAATAAAGTATTGGAAAAAACCTGCCCTCGTGCCGTAAATTTCCCGAACCACGCATTTGCCAAACTGAAAGAACCAACTCGTGTAGTATTTCGAAAACCACTCAAATTACAGTGTATTGCGAGAATGACCAACCCATGGCATGGTGTTCGTTCCTAGGTTCGTTTTTTTTGGTCATGAGCATTAAGAAGAGTCCCGTAGAAAAATTTATGGATGTTTACACGCAACACACATTTTTTGCCAATACACCAAGGGGGTACCTTTTGGATTTTCTCGTCCGGACAAACCATGTTGTACTTCCACGAAAACTTACATGGGACACCTTCAATGTTTCTGAAAAGGTTTTCCGAATAAAGTACTAGAAAAAACCTGCCCCCGTGCCGTAAATTGTCGGAACTACGTATTGGCCAAACCGAGCAAACGCACTTGTACAGTATATCAAAACCCACTAAAATTATAGTGTATTGCTAGAAAATGACCAACCCATGGCATAGTCCTCGTTCCAAAGTTCGTTTTGGCTGGTCATGGGCCTAAAACAGAGTCACGTAGCAAAAGTAATGGATGTTTAAACGCAACACATATTTTTGGTCGATACACCAAGGAGGTACCTTTTGGGTTTTCTCGCCTAGACCAACCGTGTCGGATTTCCACGAATAGTTACATGGGGCATATTCAATGTTACTGAGAAGGTTTTTCGAAGAAAGTACTGGAAAAAACATGCCCACGTGTCGTAAATTGCCTGAACCACGCATTTGCCAAACGGAAAGAACCCACTCGTGTGGTATTTCGAAATCCACTCAAAATACAATGTATTGCTAGAAACTGATCAACCCAAGGCATGTTCCTCGTTCCAAGGTTTGTTTTGACTGGTCATGGGACCCAAACTGACTCTCGTAGCAAAAGTTATGGACGTTTAAACGCAACACGTATTTTTGGCTGATACACCAATGAGGTACCCTTGGTTTTCTGGCCCGGACCAACCGTGTCGGATTTTCACGAAAACATACATGGGAAAATTTCAATGTTACTGAGAAGGTTTTCCGAAGAAAGTATTGAAAAAACCCGCCCTTATGCCTTAAATTGCCGGAACCACACATTGGCGAAACCCTACAAATGCACTCATGCATTATATTGAGACCCACTAAAATTACAGGTTATTGCTAGAAAAATACCAAACCATGCCATGGTCCTCGTTCCAAGGTTCGTTTTGACTGGTCATGGTTCTTAAACAGAGTTCCGTAGCAAAAGTAATGGACGTTTAAACGCAACACACATTTTTAGCCGATGCACCAAAGGGGTACCCTTTGGGTTTTCTCGTCCGGACCAACCGTGTCGGATTTCCACGAAAACTTACATGGGTCATCTTCATTGTTACTGAGAAGGATTTCTAGATAAAGTACTGGAAAAAGCATGCCCCTCGAGCCGTAAATTGCCGGAACCACGTCTTTGCCAAACCGAAAGAACCCACTCGTGTACTATTTTGAAACCAACTCCAATTACAGTGTATTGCTAGAAACTGACCAACCCATGGAATGGTCCTCATTCCATGGTTTGTTTTGACTGGTCATGGACCTATAACATGTAACACCCTAAAAATAGGGTAAATTTAAAACTTAAAATTTTGGCGATATGACGACTGTAAATTGATAAAAATCCTGTTGTACAAAAACTGCCAAAGAATCCCAAAGCATCATCCCAAACGGGGAATATAATATTATGCATACAACCCAACGAATGAAGAATAATGAACGACAACCTAAATAATCTAGGTTGCTCTAATAGATTACAGTCGGGTATCGCTATTCTTCCAAAATGTAGACTATTCATCATATATACCGGTCTCTAGATTTCCCAAAAAGGACCGCTCTCGATCACCCGATCGACCACTCATCCCCGAGTATTCCCGCCACTAGGATTTCCTGTCGTACATGACAACCAAAGAACAAGTGTTAGGCTAAAGCCTAGTGAGAAGCATAATCACAATTTCTAGAGTAAAAATAGAGCTTCAATAAAATAACATGATACTTTCACAGCGCTCTACCATAGTGCTTCACCTGACATTAAAACAGGAAAACCCAATACAACATCATCAATACATTTATAATTTCTCCGTAATCAATTAACTTGATTATCATAAATCCAAGCGAGATCTATAGCTATTTAAGCACTCAACCCAAACCGGGTCTTTAGCCTTCTCATGACATCAACTCTAACCGAGTCTTTAGCCGATCCGACATTCAACTCAAACCGAGTCTTTAGTCTAATCATGACTTCAACCCAAACCGGGTCTTTAGTTCATTTATAACCTCAACCCAAACCGGGTCTTTAGTTCCTTTATAACCTCAACCCAAACCGGGTCTTTAGTTCATTTATAACCTCAACCCAAATCGGGTCTTTAGTTCATTTACAATGGCAATACAAACCGAGACTTATGGATCAACCTCATATTCCAAATGACATAACATACAACTTGTTATTCTTACAAAACATATTGATTCATGTCTAGACCACATAGCGTCTCTTATACCCTCCGTATGCATTTTGCCCACAAGTGGGGCATTAGGTTAACTCCACGAAATCAAGTAAGTAGATAACAAGATGTACATAATACTAGCACCTTATTTAAGCATATATGAGAGTAGGAGAGTCAAGAAATACACTCACCTTGTTGATTTCTCACAAGAAACCAAACCCTAGAAATGGAGGATGGAGAGTTGAAGGCTTGAGATGTTAATCACAAGCTAAGTTCACCAAAGTTCATCCTAGACAAGCATTTACTCCTCATTAATGGTGGTTGAAGAGTAATAAATGAAGAGATGGAAGTTAGGGTTTGAGACTTACCAAAATCACATCTGAGAAACCCCTCAAATTTGTTCCCAAAATCAAATGAACTGAAATTTCCCGATGTCTGAGGTTTTAAGAGGGTTGGCCCCGTCGGCGACTATGACACGGCGACAATGCCACTGTCATAGTCGCAGGGCAATGTCGCCCGCTCGGGGGCCCTTGCGGTACCAATCCCACGACCATGACACGCGATAATGACCAGGGCAAGGTCGACGGTCATTGTCGCCCCGCACGTACCGTAGACCCTCATCTCCCCGCGACTTTGCCCATGCGACCTTGACACATGTCACAGTCGCCAGGCATTGTCGCCTGGGGTGTGGCATGTCCCGAAAATCCCGAATACTAACTGAACTGATCCGTTATTGACGAAATTAAGCTGACCAATAATCCAAAACCCAAAAGATATGCATGCACTATGAGTCGAAGTTACATCTTATAATAACGCACAATAGGGATAATACGCACGAAATTTGGGGTGTTACATAACAGAATCCCGTAAACACAACACACATTTCTGGCACGATGGCAGGTTTTTCAACTACTTTCTTGTGAAAAACTTATCATTAACAATGTTGATGACCTATGTAAATTTTCATGGAAATCCAGTACGATCGGTCTGGGTGAGAAAATCTAAAGGGTACCCCTTTTGGTGTATCGGCCAAAAACGGTGTCGCGTTTAAACGTCCCTGACTTTTGATACGGGATTTCGTATTAGGCTATGACTAGTCAAAACGAACCCTGGAATGAGGACCACGCCATGGGTAGGTTATTTTTTAGCAACACGCAATGATTTGAGTGGGTATAAATAAACTGCACGAGTGCGTTCGTTCAGTTTGACCAATGTGTGGCTCCTGCAATTTCTGGTACAATAGCGTTTTTTTCATGTACTTTCTTATGAATATCTTCTCATTAACATTGTCGATAGACCATGGAAATTTTCATAGAAATCCGGCATGGTCTATCCAGGTGAGGATATCCAAAAGGTACCCCCCCCCCCTTCGGTATATCTGCCAAATATAGGTGTTGCGCTTAAACGTCCATAACTTTTGCTACGGGACTCCGTTTTAGGCCTTAACCAGTCAAAGAAAACCTTGAAATGAGGACCACGACATGGGTTGATCGTTTTCTAGCAATACACCATGATTTGAGTGGGTATCGATAAACTGTACGTGTGCGTTCGTTCGGTTTGGCCAATGCATGGCCCTGACAATTTCCAGCACATGAGCGGTTTTTTTATTTACTTTATTGTGAAAACCTTTTAATTAACATTGTAGATGGCTCATGTATTTTTTTATAGAAATCCGACACGATCGGTGGTCCAAATGAGGGTACCACCCCTTTGGTGTATCGGCCAAAAATGGATGGTACGCTTAAATGTTCATGACTTGTGCTACGGGACTCTATTTTTTGCTCATGTAACATTTTGAGTTTCCAAGTGACATTTGTGTTGTTAAAGGTTTTTAATTACAAAGAATAAAATGAGTATGTTTACTTTTTTATACATTAAAAACACGAAAACAAATAAATAATTAAATAAATCAATACCATGGTACTAAAGTGGTGCGCGACTTCAAATACTACGTACCAACCAATTTTGCATACTTGATTGTTGGTATTGGACTACTAACGGACCGTAAATAGTATCAATTTAATTGGTACAACGTTGGCTGGTTTGATACAAAATTATCACCCGTTATAAAATCTTGTCTACATAACGATGAAACCTAAAAATTTAGAAAAATGTTGCTTTTTAGACTACGTTGCAAAAGGGTAGGATTTGGACTCCGGAAATATGTCTTGACAAACCGAAAACATAACCATAGATTTTACGACCAAAAAACACCCAATTTGTCTTGACAAAATGATAGTATTTAATAGAAGATACAAAACAAAACCATTCTACAAGACTAGTATATCCCGCCGAGGATGGGATGTACGAAATCCCAAGTTCCTCACTTCTACCCAAAAAGTAGAACAGTTATTTCCGTTAAATAAGCCACAAAGATTCGAAGCAATTTTATCACAGTAAACACACAATTCACATAATCTTTCAAACAAAAATACAACCAAGGCAAAAACAAGTTGGCAGGTTTTCCTAGCTTACTTCAAACACGACTGAGTTAACACGATACACATTATGGTAACGAATCCTGAATAGAGTTTTATACTACCAGAAACAGACCTCAAACACAACAAACCGAGACAACAACCAGCTTCAGCAAAGTTCAACTGGCGATTATACGGATAGACACTCGAGCATATAGAGTATTTTACATCCAGAACATGCCGAAGCTACCTCCAGTTTGGTGCAGCATTGCATCTATCTCATCACCTTCCTCCATTTCTAGCTGTAGCAAAACATGTCAAAGATCAGCATCACTAAATCAAACCAAACCCAACAAGCCCATTACGTCCCACCCCGAAGTGGGGTTGGGTGGGATGTGTGTAGACATGTCCTCTAACCACATAGTAGAGCGGTTGTTTCCATAAAGACCCTACAGCTTGCTAAAAAAAGTGTGTGAAACATAAACGTTTTGCCAAAAAGTCTGAATAATTTGAAAAAAGAACAAGAATTGGAGAAAAGAAAAACGAGCAAGGTTTGAGACACAAGTGAAATAAAGATTAAGGGGTCGTTTATCAAACGTTTACCCAGGTAAGCGCTTACCGAGTCACATACCCTTACCGTATGAATATAGTAAGAACCAAAAATCTTACCTGTAAGAGCGAGACAAGGACCAAGACTTTTACCCCGGTAAGTGAGGAAGACAACTCTTACCATGGTAAGCGCTTACCGAGTAAATTGTTGCATACAATGTCGTTTTGATGGACTAAAATCTTACCCGGTAGGTGAGTGATAATATTGAATTTTACCGGTAAATGTTTGGTAAACGGCCCCTAAGACTAGAGCAAAGTAAGCAGCAGCACCATATAATCAAAAGGTCAGCAGGACTGCATAGAGCATATGGGCATGAGTGATGAACCAAGGGTGGGATCACTCTCATAGAGATATCCATTTGTGTTGTGGGCATGTTGTGTATGTGTATGAAAAAGAGAGGGAGAGGGAGGGAGAGAAAGGACCTCATCAGGAGTCTGCTCCCCTCGAAGACGACGTCCATCAAACAAGAAGGCAATAGAATTAAGCTCCACAGACTGTCGGTCACAGTATGCATTCATAAGCTTCTTCAGTTGCGTGCTCCTTTTGATCCTAAAGAACACTTCATTACCATCCTGTAAACACAACGAGCAAGTGGCACATGAGTTATCACTTCAAACTTTAGAGAAAACAATGTCAATAGCGCATCACATATGCCAAAACTGCAAATATAGTAGTCATGTGGAGGACTTAGAAATTTCTTAGACCCAAACCAAAAGTTCCTTGTTTGCAAACTCCATTAGGGGATAATGGTTATCCCATTTCATACGGCAGATCATAGGAATAACTCAAGAAATGATCATTTAATCTGAAAACAATTAAAAACAAAAGTACCTGAAAGTCATTTATCCAAAGCTAGTTGAAACAAGACAGAAGTGAATCATAATAGAAATAAGGATGATATTTAAACTGAATCCCCAAATAGTTAAAATCGAAATAGATATGTAAAGTTTCATATTCTATAACTTTGCCTAGTACCACCTTTGCAACAAATAAATAGTCCACATTCAACTTTGAAAGCAGAATAAGCTAAAAACTACTTGCTATACTGTACAAAGAAATGATAACAACAATTGCAATTATGTAAAATTCTGGAGACAATAAAATAAATAGAAATCAAAATCAAAATTGAATAGATAAGTATGATATTCGAATTCTAGAGTAATCGTTTTAAGACGGATAAAAAAAGGTCGATTAAACATGGCATCTCATTACTGAAAATCTGTAATTTGATTTTTGACATAATTAGCATAATCTTAATAACAAGGTACCTAGAAATGCATCATCGACTGTTTAGAAAATAACTCCATGATTTAATCCCTAAACCTAAACAAATTGCTGTATTACAAACGATATCACTCCAAAATCGTCGCAAACAATCCCTATCCCTAACGAAAACGATGAATCTAAAACCAACTCTAATCAGCGAACCACAAAAAACGAAAAAACCCTAGAAATTCGAGAATTCTACAAAAACTTCAGAACGATAGCAATTACTCGTAATAAGCAAGGAACGACAAGCATCTGATCAGGTAAAAACGAGAAGATAAGAGATAAAATAAGGCATTGATGATCGAAAATTCAACAAAAATACAGAAAACCCTAACCTGGCCTTTGACTTTCAAATTGATGTGTGCGCCTTGATCTCCACCGGTGCCGGGCTTCTTGTCTTCATCGTTGTTGACTCCTGACATGTTTTCCGGCGAATCGATCAACGAACTCTGAATCAACAACGCTGCTTCGCCTCTGCTTCAACTACACGCTTTTTTCTCTGCGTCTCTTTCACTATTTGAAGCGAACGGATCGATGTGCTATATGAAAGATCCGACGGTCAATATTAATGGATAGATATAGTGATTTCAGATTTTGCTTTCACACCCCCATAGTTTTACAGAATGACAAAAGAACCCTCGGGGGAAGCAATGACACATTTACAAAATCAAAACCACCCTTCACATCTACCTTCGTTGTCGTACCATGGCCGATCCTCGGGGTTTTTTGTACTAGAGTTGCTATTTATACGCTTTTTAGATTAAATCGGGACTTAAATAATCTAAAAGGAGAAATTTGATGTAAGAAGAAAAGAGATGGAGAATACATGGTCGACCTGCCCAAGGGCAGCCCGTGTAATGGCCTAAGGCAGCAACAGCCCAAGGGGTACCAACTTGCATCCCGAACAATTTGTTTCTACTCTTGTATGAATCAATTTCCCGATAAGTTCCTTCTTCTCAAATGACATCATCAAGTTTATTCTTAATTTATTTGTTCTCACTGTTATTGTCTTCAGTTTTGCTTCTAAAGATGCTTGAAGACTTTTTCTTCCTATTTCTGTCAAATAACATGGTATATGTGTCTTGTATGTGTTTCCATCTATGTGTGTGGGTGTTTGAGTTGGCTCGACCCCTATGCTTCTGCCAAACGAAAAAGTAGAAGTAATGTGTGCACTTTGCCCCATTTCAAGTTATTTTTCATTTCTTTTTGTTATCGTGGATATCGATCATGATAGATGATAAATTGTGTGCTTTCGTTAACATCTTGTTTTTCGGGTTTAGAGGGAGGGGGATTTGGTTTGTTTAGTTTTCTTAATTATCACTTGTTTGATTGATTGCATGGTTTGATTTTTCCGACATTGTGTTCTTATTTGTTGTACTTTTTTCGTTTGAGGGTTTGATATGTGGTCGATGTAATGATCTTTAAAGGTTTTGAAGCAGGATGTTAATCAGCTTGATTTCAATTTGTGAGTACTTTCTTTAGTCAGTATGAATTCAACAGGGAAAGTGTATATTTCTAATTATTGTTGAATTTGAAATTATGTGTTTAAATTAGCTTACAACTTCAAAAATGTAACTTCAATCCAATTTTATGACTACAATCCTAAGAAATATGGAGGTCCATAAAATTTCCTCTACTCTTGGCTTTATAACTATATGCATCAAAACAGTGTTATACTCTCTCGATTAATAACTACTATTATGGTAAGCCTTTCTTTTTATATCTAATCATCAAAAAGACAAAAAAGTTATGTGCCATCTTTTATCTATGGTAATACTTTGTAACAGTTGTGAATAGAAGATATGGATCCAGGTTTTGAGAAGAAACAGAGGAAACGACCATCATATGCATAGCCTAGTCGTGGAAACATATCTTATGATGGAGTCAGGTATTCCTACGCTCTAGAGACAAAGATGGGCTCAAGCTCGATGGAGAAGTGGGTAAGAGGCTAAATGAAATTGCCCATATTCCTATAAGTGCAAAAATTGTTGCTCAGCATTGGCTCTTTGAAATGTTTATTCTTATTTGAATTCAGTTCTGTGTCAATGTATTTTTAGCATTATGTGATTTTTTTAGTATAGATCTATTACTAAATCAATTGATTAGTCAGTACTACTGAACTCCATGGAGCAAATTATCTTATTTACTCTTTTTCCTGTTTCCTCCTCTATATGAAACTATTGATGCTTAGCTTTTTGAGATTTATGGAATCAATAAGGTTACTTAATCACAAAGCCAAATATCATGTTTCAAGTATTCGCTATTCACAACTATCACAAATGTAAAGTTGCTCTAAAAGCCCCCAATTTGTGTATGTTGTGTTTACATGACCACACCCCAACGAGCCTACAAGATCAATGGGACCCACCCAAGATCTTATTTTGCTTATACAAATATACACATAAGGTGGGCCTCTATAGCAGCTGTACATTTGTAATTGTTACGACTATACTGAGCAATCATGTGAATTGGGAGTAGTTGAAATGTGATTTATGGCTTCTTTATCGAGTGGCCTTATTGATCGCTTAAATATCAAAAAGTTAAACATGAGCAACTTCTTATGGGAGAAGAATCAAAAAATGAGTAAAAGAGACAACCTACTATATGGAGTCTAGCATGACTGAATGATTAATTGATCCAATAAAAGATTTGTGTTAAAAAAAAACGAATCCTGAAAAAACATTAAGATATAAAACCATATTAAAATAAGAATAAACATTTCATAGAATTAGCTGATCAGTATAGATTTTATGCATTTACAGAAACACGGTCAATTTCATTAAGCCTCTTACCTACTTCTCAATCAAGCCTAGGCTCATCTCTTGTCTCTAGATCATAGGAATACACATCCCCATCATACGATATGTGTCAAGGGCTAGACGGTCTACTTGATGGTCCCATTTCCTCAATTTCTCGTGTACATGGACTCATCGTTTGCTAGTCACAAGTGTGTTAACAAGTACTGCCATAAATAAAAAAAACGGCATATAGATTTTTGCTTTTTTTTCATACTTCTTTATGATTATGTATTAAAGAAAAGTTTGTCATGATTGTAATTATCTAGCGACAGACCATACCATTGTTTTGATGCATGAAAATCACAAAACCAAAAGTTGAACAAAAATCAATAACCCCAAATTTTTTAACACTGTATCCATAAACTTAGAATCAGATTATATTTTTGAAGTCAAACTAAATCAAATATAAGACCCTGAATTCTACATCGTATGAAAACCAAGAAAAGTTGAGTGCAAAGAAATATTTTCCCCTTAAATTCATACTAACTAGAGAAAAAGTTGCCAATTGAAAAATCATACTAATTAACATCTCGCTTGAAACTCCCCTTAATTGATCATTTCATCGACCACCTACCACCAAACAAACAATAAAAAATTGTACACATAAGAACACGTTGAAAGAAAAATCAAACCATGAAATCAGTCAAACAATTGATAACAACGAAATGAAGCAAAACTAAATACACTCCCCCCCCCCCCCAAAAAAAAAAAAACACGGGATTTAACCAAAACTCATAGCTTGAAAAAACAAAAAGACGTTGAAAAATAAAAGAAAATAGCTTGAAATGGGGTTGATTGCATAAATTACTTCTAACTTTTTCGTTTGGTAAAAGCTTTGAAATCAAGTCGACTCAAACACCCACATACAAAAATCGAAACACAGACACCACCTTCATTTTTATAGGAATGGAAAGAATTCAAGAACAAATCGAGCAGATCTAGAAGTGGAGAAAAAAAATAACAATAAAAAACCCCGCAAACAACAAAGAAGAAAATGTACAACACATAAGAACACGATGCAGGAAAAATTAAACTATAAAATCAGTCAAACAATTGGTAACAACAAAACTAAATCAACCCCCCCCCCCCCCCCTCTCAACAAAACAAATTTAATCAAAACCCATATAAGCAAATACACAAATTCTCATATGTCATGATTGATGTAAACAAAAGAAAATAGCTCCAAATGGGGTTGATTGATTTATCGACCTTTTCATTTGGCAGAAGTTTTGAAATCAAGTCGACTCAGACACCCACATACACAAATCGAAACACAAACACAAACACCACTTTCCTTTTATAGAGATAGAAAGAATTTAAGAACAAATCGAGCAGATCTAGAAGATCTCGAAGCGGAGAAAAAAATAACACTGAAAAAACCTTCAAACAACAAAAAAACGTACAACACGTAAGAACACGATGCGGGGAAAATTAAACCATAAAATCAGTCAAACAATTTGATATCAACGAAAGAAAGCAAAACTAAATCCCCCCCCCCCCCCCCTCTCTCTCTAAAAAAGCAAAAATTAATCAAAACCATATAAACAAACACACAAAGTCTCATGTACACAAAAACAAAAGTACGTTGAAAAACAAAAGAAAATAGCTCCAAATAGGGTTGATTGATTTATCGACTTTTTGGTTTGGCAGAAGCTTTGAAATCAAGTCGACTCAAACACCCACATACACAAATCGAAACACAAAACAAACACCGCCTTCATTTTATAGAAATAGAAAGAATTTAAGAACAAATCGAGCAGATCTAGAAATAGAGAAAAAAATACCAGTAAAAAAAACCTTAAACAACAAAAAAAAAATGTACAACGCATGGGAACACGATGTGGGAAAAATCAAACCATAAAATCAGTCAAACAATTGATAACAACGATAGAAAGCAAAACTAAATCAACCCCCCTCCCCCCCAAAAAAAAAGATGTTAATCAAAATCCAAACAAACAAATTCTCATGCATAATGATTGATGTACACAAAAACAAAAGGACGTTGAAAAATAGAAGAAAATAGCTTGAAATGGGGTTGATTGCATAAATTACGACTTATTTCATTTTGCAGAAGCTTTGAAATCAAGTCGACTCAAACACCCAAATCGTAACACACACAAACACAAACACCGCCTTCATTTTATAGAAACGGAAAGAATTCAAGAACAAATCAAACAAATCTAGAAGCAAAGGAGAAAAGGAGAAAAGAACAGTGAGAACAAAAATGAAGAACGGATTTGATGCCGTCATCTGAGAAGAGGGAACTCATCGGGCAATCGATTTTGAGATGAGATGAGCAAGTAGCAACACGGCGCTTGATATTTAAGTTGTTGCCATTAGGGTTTTTGCTGTCATGGGCCGTCGAGCGGGCCACCCTTGGGCTGGGCCGACCCTACTCGTCACGTTTTTCTTTTGTCGATGTATGTTATTTTATTCATTATTCTTTAATCACCGTCTTTAACCCTTATCGGCTATCAACCATCACCAAATCATGTGAGATCCGGCCATCTCACCACTCGCAATCAATGCCATTTTTGTGGTTTGCAAAAGGTTGAAACGTTGAAATGTGTTAATGGTTATGGTTTTGTCTAATAATGGCATATTTTTGTTAAATCTGAAAAAAGTAATTCTATTATTGATAGATAGTTTGATGATCTTTCTGTTAGATATTTGATTTTGTTACTATTGATGTTTCTAATAGAGCAACTATTAGATATTTTCTTTCATATTAGTTTCAAATAATTGTATCTTTTTATTTAATTTTAATTTGACACTAATTTACAGGTAAATTGACTCAAATTAGTATGTTTTGAGGGGTTTAATTATCTTAAAATTACTATAACTATACTAAAACTGTTTACTACTTAATACAATTAACTATTTTATTTCGAAAAGTTCTTCTTTTTAAGTTACAACTAAAAATAAATTCATTCTTCGACCAATTCTTTTTGAAGAGTGCATAAAAACCTGAAATAATCCAATTTAAAATCACCAATTCATAATCAAATTACAAAATCTTCAAACCTTAGGAATTGGGTTAAAATTAGGTTATGCCAATTTGAATCAAATATATCCCGATGAACCTAATACCACTCTTATACCGCTTATATCTATTAAACGTATTAGTGTTGCCTTTAATTCTATCAACATGGTAGTGCTACGTTTGAACTACATGATCAGGACATACAACTAATTAGCTCTTTTCTTAAGTGTATCACAATTTCATTCGTAATTTCTTTTCCTATTTGCAAAAATCTGCAACTTTCTATTAATGTTGTCCTCGTTTTTTCTTTGTTCCCCATGGAACATGAAAAGATCACTAACCGGTAATAACAACTAATAATGTTTAAATATGTTAGAGCACCTCCAACACATTATTCAAAATGGAGAAAATTGGGACTTTGGACCAACTTTTGCTCCAACCAATTCCCCAACTTTCTCCAAAATGGAGAAAGTAGGAAAAAAAATTAAAATTCTCCAAATTTGAAATACTACCCAAAAATGATTATTATGAATGAAAAAAAAATTATTATATTCCACCAATAAGAAATTTGAAATTAAATGTTTATTAAGAAAAATAATATTTTGTTAAATGTATGAAATATTTTAATAATATAATAAATATTGTAATCTCCAAAACGGAGAAGCTATTTTATTGAATATAATCTTTTTTGGAGATTTTGAATTGTGATCCTCCCATTTTGAAGAAATTTTGAAATATCTGTTAAAGATGCTCTTACTACAATATGTAACAATCCAACCAACCCAACTCGTATGAGTCGAGTTGGTTTATGTTTTAAATATTTCTTAACAGGTAAAGATTTTTCAAACGATACTAGTTGGATTGAGTTATGGAGAAATTCTTAAATATCTGTGAAAGATGATCTTACTACGGTATGTAACAATCCAACCAACAAACCCAACTCACTAGTTGGATTGAGTTTCAGGATTTTTTCATAACTCAATCCAACTAGTATCGTTTGAAAAATCTCTAGCCGTTAAGAAATATTTAAAATATAACCCAACTCGACTCATGTGAGTTGGGTTATATTTTAAATATTTCTTAACGGCTAGAGATTTTTCAAACGATACTAGTTGGATTGAGTTATGAAAAAATCCTGAAAGATGTTACTACGGTATGTAACAATCCAACCAACAAACCCAACTCACATGAGTCAGAGCTGGGTTATGTTTTAAATATTTCTTAACGGGTCGAGATTTTTCAAACGATACTAGTTGGATTGAGTTGTTCAAACGACATATGTGCATCCATCCTAGTGTTTTTCTAAGAAAATGAATGTTTGAAAGATGATGGTAAGAGTATAGAAATAGAAAGGATAACCGGTGGCCAGCAAGCATTAGAATTAAGGAAGAATAATAATAACAATAGCACAACCCTTTTTTCCCTTTTTATATGGGGAATTAATAGTTAGTTATTAAATAGGTACACCACAATTAGATCCAAACCTATAAAGAAAATAATAGTAGCTCAACCGGCCGTACACCTTTGTATATTTCTCTAAATCCACAAGAACCCACCACCACCACCTCCGGTTTGGTGCAGCATAGCATCAATCTCATCCCCATCCTCCATCTCCAACTGTCACCAACAATTTCTCAAAGGTCAGCACCTTCATATATACATATATATACATACACATATCTCTTTCAAATATCAAAATATGTATCTTTCTTTTGTGGGTAACCGTGGGTTTCCGGGGTAGCTTACATGCACCGACTAATCCCCCTGGCGACACGAATGGTCTGGAGTCATCGCAGGTGAACCTCCTCCATGCCCACAAGGTTTTGGCAGCGCCTGGATTTGAATCTAGGGTAGATGAGATCTTCCACTACATCCTCCTAACTCCTAAGGCTTAACGAGTACGCCACAACCCAAGTGGTTCAAAATATGTATCTTTCAATTAGTATATTCATCAATGTATATGTACTATATATGCATTGGTGCATATACTTAATGAAATTCATATAGTGCATATGAATTCTCGTTTGAACACTCCCCAATATATATGGCTTGAAGGTTCAGTGTGTTTTTGTGCCTTCACAGATGGTCTCACGAGAAGCCAACCCTCCACCATATATATACCTTGCGGACGTATAGAAACTACCCATCCAGCCAATGGGATCAGATTAGGTCCTAAAAAGGGCTGAAAACAAGAAAATCCATCCAAAGAACAGACTCTGCATCACTGCATATGTGAGCTAAGCTGTATTTTGGATTCAAGTGTGTGCATGTGTGTGTGTGTGTGAGAGAGAGAGAGAGAGAGAGGACCTCATCTGGAGTCTGCTCTGCTCGTAGACGGCGACCATCAAACAAGAAAGCAATGGAGTTGAGCTCCACAGATTGCCTGTCACAGTATGCGTTCATCAGCTTCTTCAGTTGTGTGCTTCGCTTGATCCTGAAAAACACTTCATTTCCATCCTGTCAAACAATGAAACCACACATTCAGATCATGAGGAACTCTGTAGTATATCATGAGATTCATGTTATAACTTTTAAAATGGCTGTCTACTGCAGTTTGGTTCAACAGAGAAAGCAAGATCCAGCCAATGCACCATTCAATAAATCTCTTAAGAGTGCGTTTAGTACGCGAACAGGACTGGACGGGACTGACCAGAACGAGGTAGGCATGTTAAGATTTAAATTTGACATGGGTAGGTTTTAAGATTTACATTTGACATGGGTAGGTTAGTAACTTACCCATCTTTTCTCATCTCCCTGATTTTTGTTCCACCTATTTTGGTGAGACAAATAAACTGCACGTTTGTCCACTCAGTCTTGGCCTGCCCCAATCTGATTATCGTGCCAAATGTGGGACAAGAAGTTTTAGTTTTGTCTTGTCCTGTGTACCAAATGAACCCTTAAACCTTGGGTCCGACTCAGAGTTACGCAATACTGACAAGAGTCAGATATTTCTTTATGTTCATTCTCCCTACAACTTTGATACATCAGTCTGTAAATCAGCATCCTCACTGTGGAGGGGTAATGTCAACACATAACTACATAGATTGCCAGCATCTTCTTGCATGTTTAGGGGGTGTCATCTGGATACCATGTGGTATTTAATCTTACAAATGAGGTCAGTCCAACAAAGAAAATGAGATCCATTCAATGCATAAACAAAATAGATCTCCAGGATCCTAACTATCTAATATTCTCATGTTTCAGATATTTCTTTATGTTCTTTATCCCAAGAGCTGCAGAGTGTCATCTGTAAACTAGAATGCTCTCTATGGAGTAATAATAGCACACATTATCACATAGGGTGCCCATATCTTCTTGCATACTAACGGGGTGATGTCTTATAGAGGGATAGAGAAGTACATCATGTCAAAGACCTAAAAATTTGTATCATGAAACAGAATATAATTGCAAGATCAAAATGCTCGATTTCAACCTATATTGTTCCAGCGGTCAAAATAGGAAATCACAGTCAGGACCGTGATCTGAAATAGCGGTGGTATAGAGGTCAAAAAACAATAGTTTATATAATAATTAGAATTTTATATATATACACACACACAACTCAACATATTATATGTATTCAATGAAATATATATATATAATGACATCCAAGTCCAAATAAAAATAATTGAGCAATGTGAATACTTTTATTCGAGCCTAGAGGTCAAAGTTATGGTGTCCAAATCCATAAAAATAAGAACAAAAGTGTCCAGTCCCAAAAAATAAGAATAATGGTGTCCAAGTCCAAAAAAATAAGAATAATGAAGCTTCACATTGTTGGACTAAAAAACCCAATGCAGGTCCAAAATAAAAGCCTACAAAATTACCTTTTTAACACCAAAACAGCCCATCTACAAGTAGCGATTATGCAGCTGCTTTTTACCAAAATGCGGTCAATTAGCGATCAATAGCGGAACCGCTATGTGACCACCACTATTTGTCCCATGACCGTGAAACATGCTAGCACGGCTGTTGCACCACTATGGCGGAGCGATAAACAGCATAGATTTCAACTTCACTCCTCTTAATTACAAGATATATAGACTCACTCCACCACACCCCCAACCCCAAGAAAAAAAACATCCAACTTCTAATAGATTGGCAAGGAAACACTAGTCAGTGATCATTATGTTATACCCAACCAACCACAATTGTTTATCATCATTCAATCATTCCTATTCCTTTATCATCCAAAACTCACAACCAATCACCCTTGTAAACTTCACATACGAACTCATTTCACCGATTATCAACTACAAAATCTTAAGAATCCTTTCATGTTCAACATACACATCTCCGTAACCAAAAAAAAAATCAAATACGTCAATAACAAACAGTAAATCGATCCAATGGCGGAAAATCGAGATATAAAAACTAAGAAATCAACACAACGAACCATACACATACAACCTAAACGAAGAAATTAATACAGATCCCTAAAAAACTATATTAACCGATGAACAACAATCATCTACACAAATAACACCTAACATTAACCAAAAAATGCATCGATCTCCCTAATTTACGAGAGAACACACTAATTAAAGATCATAATACCAAAAAATTAAGAGATAAAAACATAAACCCTAACCTGTCCTTTGACTTTCAAATTGATATGAGCTCCTTGATCGCCGGCCGGCTTCTTGTCCTCCTCGTTCGTCACTCCCGACATCTTTTTTTTCGCCGATCGGAAAAAGTTTTCAGTCGCAACTTCTGCTTTCTGATCGGTGTTTCGCGGCACTCGTACGCTGATCCTTCTTCTGTGGTGATACTATAAAATATAAAGAGGTCAGAGGAATTGGGAATCAACGGTCAGGATGCGTTTTGATTGATTGTGAAGATCTGACGGTTGAAATTGATCGGTGGTCGGTGGACGGTGGGATTGAGTTTTTTGATTCGGACAATTTGCCATTGTAACTTTTAAAATATCCAAGTTCAACCCTGTGGAATTGAGATAGTTACATAAAGACCTTGTGTCATGTAAAACATGACAATTGAGTACACTCTAAAAGTTTCGTTAAGTTGATTGATATTTGTAGACAACAAATGAAGACTACAAGTATCATTTAAGGGTCATTTACCAAACTCTTAGAGGGTAAACACTTATCAGCAGTGGTAGATCCAGGATTTTTGTTTAGTGCGGCACCTTAAAGGTAGATTAAAGATCTATAAAGTCATCCTGTATTTTTAACTTAATTCCATCGAGCGATGTTTAAAGTTTTTTTGTTGATTTCACGGGATTTTTAAGTTTTTTTTTCCAAGTTTGAGAGACTTTTTTGGTTTTTTGGTTGATTTCGATAGACTTTTTTGGTTTTTTTATTGATTTCGATGTTTTTTTTTCCTGCTTTTTAATTGGTGGGGACACAGGCTGAACTTACTAGGGGGAACTATGGTAGAAAGTTTTTTTTAAAAAATTATTTTTAACTAAGGTAAAAAAAATCAATAGGGGCCCATGCCTCCACTTTACATACTAAGTATGTCACTGCCTATCATGTGTCATTTATCTTATCAAGTGAGTATGGCAATGATGGATAAGCATACCTCGTGAAAGGCATAGCAAATAACGAGAATTTTACTCGGTAAGTGATGAATAAGACTCTTACCCGATAAGTGTTATTGGGTAAACGACGTTTATCAACAATCCATTTTGATGGTTTATAAATGTTACCTAATAAGATAAATGAGGGTGGTGATTCTTATCAGTAAATACTTACCCGATAAGCATTTAATAAACATATCTTTAGTTGTTTCACGTTAAACAACTGGTAGCAGAGGGATAACATGTATGTGCAGTGATTTGGGACCATGCATCTTCTAACGTATTTATTCAGACTGTATATTTTTAATGAGGACAACATAAATTTAAATGGTATACATCTTCGTTTAACGTGTTTCAACCCTACCAAACAAACTATAAGGATAAACAGTCAAATAATGGATTTCAAGTGAACTGTTACCAAATTTTGGTCAAAATCATGTTAAAGTGATTTCAACATTTTTATATAGAGTTGATAAGGTTTTCTTTGTTTTATTCATCAATCGATCTTTCTTAACCAATAATGTAACTTTTTTCCATCATTTATAAACAACTGTATCAATCAAATAACGAAACTAGTCTACCATACAACATACATAATACAATTGTAGACAACATAATCATCAAAACACATCTAAAAGTCACGGACCATAACCCAGTTTCATGTATTGTTTCATAGATAAAACAATATATGTGAAAACAAAAGCCGTGAAAACCAACCAAGCTCGTATAATGAGTTTGGTTTTAAACTATGATTCATATTGTTTCACATGTTTTGTTATTGTGTGTGAATATGAATGTATTTGTGTACCTTTCCACACAGGGGCGGAGCCAAAACTTTTTTCTAGAGGTGTCTAAAAACATGTAAGAAAATTCATGATTGCAAGATTAAGAAACCTTTTTAGTATATATGTTTTTTAATAATAGTTTGTAATAAATAGTTGAAAAACATGAGTGATCTAAACAACATAATTATAGCTATATTTATATTTATAAAAACAAATAGAGTAGACATTTGTTTTGTTCTGTTTTTGTGAAAATGTCAATACTTGGAGAGACGAAAAAAATAACATATAAATAAAAACTGGAAATATTATTAGGGGAGAAGGGACCAAGTGCATTACATTTTAAAATTTTGACCTTAAAACTAATACATATTTTTTTAAAGGGTGAGGGGGAGCCACTGCACCTTCTGGTGCTAAGGTGGCTCTGCCCTGTTTCCACATTAAAAACATTAATTGATGTTTCATTTATAAAACAACATTGTATGAATACTGCATGTTTACAAATACAAATTGATTTTCATGATTTCCAACTTCTAAACGATTTGTATATGATTTACATCTACAATAGTAATCACCCTATTATTGTTGTTGTTGTTGTTATTATTATTATTATTCAAATAAAAAAATATTATATTATTATAATTGTTAAAAAATAAAATATAATATACAAAAATTAAAAGGGAACAAAGAGAAAATGTCAAAGGAGGAGGTATATTTTGGCATCCAAACATCATAAATTATGACCATTTTATTTTCATATATTTATAAGTCAACACAAAAGGTTGGCCCAAATCTACTCCCAACCCTTATTTGTCTTGCATCCCTTTTTTTCCAATCTACCCCTAACCACTTCTTATTGATTCCCAATTTTCACTTAACCACTTTTTTATAATTAGTTTAAACATGGTTTATCTTATCATATTTATTAGACACATCTGATTATGGTTGGATTCCGGTGAAAAGTTGAGGTTAACGTGAGAAACGTGGTAAATGGTTATCAATTGTTGGATGAGAAATGAACGCGCATTAAGATGAGATGCATTGAGATGAGATGCACCGAAACAATTTTCTTCTAGGACGCAATTCATGAGAGGGCATGAGATTGAAAGTGATCAACGGTTCAGATCCACTTCTCACGATAACCTCACCTTCTCACATGATCCTTTGCCCATCCGACTATGTAAAACTTTTTCTTGTATAAAAGCTTATTATTGATAATAAGAGATAATAATATCAGTAAACTGGAATACGGGTTTTCACTTTTGATTGAAGTATTCAAATTGTTTTTCCAACTTAAACTAAACGAGAAGTATTCTTAATCAAATATTTAGAAAAATATAGAACTCTGAATAGGAGGAAAGTAACATTTCAAATCAAGGCTTTTTCTATCAAAATGGATGATCTTTGTGTAATCCTAATCCAAATATGTTGGTTTGTGTTGATCTTTCAGTATTTTTGTCTATTGTATTCAATAACTAATGTATTAAATGTGATTATATATTTTATCAAAATAACAATTTCCTTAAAAAACAATTATATATTTAGAACTATTTAAAAGGTTGTAAACATCCACTACTACAGAAATGACTTTTTTAAACGCACATTTTTAAACGGATTTTAAAAAAATTCGAAAAACCGTTTAAAAAGGTGGCCGCGCTTTTTTAAGATTATTTTTTAAACGGTTCTGCGGTTGTGGTACCGTTTAAAAAAGTCATATGACATTTTTAAACGGTTTTTTTAGGGATACGTATTTCACACGGATAATTGAACAAAACCGTTTAAAAAGCCGCCTAACTTTTACACGGTTTTTTCAGACAACCGTTTAAAATACATACATCTTTTTAAACGGTTATCTAGAAACAACCGTTTAAAAAGGCCAAACACTTTTTAAAACGCTTTCACTATCACAAAGCCGTTTAAAAAGACCTTTAAAAATTTAGGGTTTTTTTTTATATATTCATGGCCGCCATTTTTTTTGCCTAAAAGGTCTCCCCATCTTCTTTATTCATTCTCTACACACAAATTGAAGAGCCAATATCGATCAATTGAAATATATTAAATATTGCAAAGTGTGTATTAACTGAATATCATTATGATCGGTCGTTAAATTCCACTTTATATATTGTCAATCATCTCTTTTTAATGAACCATAATGGTAAAACCGAACTACATTAATGCGTTTTTATATTTTGATAGGTTCGGAACAATTTGGAGCGAAAAAGAACAGAACAATAATTTTTGACAGATTTGCACAACTGTGGAGTTTTGATCATATCTCACTCGTCCGATCTCCGATTTGAGTGATTCAAGATGATCTGGAAACCCAACACACAGATCTACAATGTTCGTGTTTTGAGTTTTTGGTAATTTGGAGTAAATCTGGGCTGAATCTGAAGTTAAAGTTGGGAGTACAAAGCTGGACAGAAAATGAATAAAAGAATTAAAGGTGCTTCTATAAACATAGAAGAAAATGTGGTGGAATGGTAAGTATTGTGGGTTTGCATGGTTGTGGTTTTAAGATCGAGTCCTATGTGCAACAGATTATGTAAAACAATACACATTTTACACGGTTTTTTTAAAACCGTTTAAAAAGGTATACAATTTTAAACGTTTTTTTTTTGCTATTTTAAACGGTTTAAAAACCGTTTTAAAATGTGACTTTTTTAAACGGTTCAAAAAACGTTTAAAAAGGTCCCTGACTTTTTCAAACGGTTCCCTTTCAAACGGTTGTAAAACCGTTTAAAAATGTCCAAAACAACCGTTTAAAATACCAATTTCTGTAGTAGTGATCTGAATACATTTTGTATGAATTTTAACTGATTTGACTATTTTTCTGTTTGAGAAATATAATTTTTTAATCTCTTTTTGACACCTTGGATATTAAGATATCCTAAATTGAATCTGTAACACCCTAAAAATAGGGATAACAAAAATCCGAAAAACGGACATGAGTATACTAAAATTGCCATAGCAAGAGCCTCCCAAAAGGGGAATAGTACAATTAAACCTGTTTAATCACAATTGTAATTTAACGGATAAATAAACAACAACCAACTAATCTAATTTCTACATCTAGAAAAGAGATTACAAAAAGGGGTGTCATCTATAAACCCAAGGCTTCTCAAAATAGTCCAAGTGTCGTATCCCCAAGCTCTCGCCCAAAGCATCTATACCTGCCTAGGAGCCGCGCTGCTAACACCTGAGATACACATCGACACCAAACAAGTGTTAGGCCAAAAAGCCTAGTGAGTTGAACAAGTAAAAATCATGCCAGAAACCGTTACAGTTCTTATCAGCAGTTAACAAATAATCACGTAGATGTGGAGTCAACGGGAGCGACCCATATCTCCAATCCGGTTCACCCAAAGAGGCAATGCACCTTGAAGCCACTTTCTCTGGCAACCCAAAGGTCTGACACGCACCGGGGACTACCGCCTTTGGAAATTCCCCGACGGCGGAGGTCTAGGTACACGGGAGACTACCGCCTTAGGAAATTCTCCAAATGTTACCCACCTACATTCCTATAGTGAATCACAGACTTGGTTCGTCCACATAATGCATTTAGGAGGTCTCAAGATGTAATTCCATCCGTAACATTTCGGATATCCATTAGGAACACACTATTACCATCCTACTCATGTAATTCCAACATATACATAATATCCATCCAAATACTTCGTGAGAATATAAGGTCGCCAAAAAGGCATTCCAAGAAGGAATCATCAACATACCAAGATATACACATATATAACATGGTAACTTTCATATACTCAAATCCATGGGTAAAAAACCCCAAATACTTGAAACATTAAATATGAACATTTGAGAGATGCATTGACATCAACAAGTAGAATATAATGATGTGTATCTAGTTTTAACAAAAGGTTAGTAAACTCACAATCTAGGTTTTTGACCAAAACCTAGAAAAGATGAAACCCTAGCTTTTGAAGAAGATGAGACTTGAAGTGGAGAAGTTGAGCTTTATGAACCCTAGAAATTTGTGCTTGAGAGGAGTTATTGCGAGTGTGAAGATCCAACCACCAAGGAAGATTGTATTTATGAGGGTTAGGGTTTTGAGAGGAAAAGTTCGGTTTAGAGGTATCCAAAATCGCCAAAGAGAATAGAGGGTTTGAGAGAAATGAGGTTAAAATCTGATAAGGACTCATTTAAGGTACTGCACCCCGACGGCGAGAGTGCCCGGCGATAGTGCCAAGGGCACTCTCGCGAGTCACTATCGCGAACACCCACACACATACGGTACAGATTCGGCGAGTATGCCTGGCGATAGTGACAATGTCACTATCGCGATGGCACTATCGCGGGACTCCTCCCCCTCTCGGTACAATCCTGGCGATTGTGTCCGGCGATAGTGACAATGTCACTATCGCGATGGCACTATCGCACCAAACTCCTCCCAGCCCGAAAACTTAGCAAATTTCGAAAATGAACACGAGGTCTAAACACATGCAATTATTATATTAACCAGATAGCATCTTAGTCCCATAATCAAGATCATATGCATATATATAAAACTCATATTTCCAGATAATCACAATTAAAGTATTAGAGGACAAATATTTTACCTTATAAATTTCCGGGTGTTACAATCCTCCCCACCTAAATGGGATTTCGTCCCCGAAATCTTACCTTAGGCAAACAAGTGAGGATAACGCTTCTTCATATCATCTTCTGATTCCCAAGTAATGTTAGCACCCCGATGGTGTTTCCATTGGACTTTCACCATGACCACGTCTTTATGCCTCAACTTCTTCACTTTCGATTCTAAAATCGATTCCGGTTCTTCCACACAACGATTCCCATTGTCCACCCGAATTTCGGACAAAGGGATCACACTTTCCTCTTCGGCTAGACAATTCCGAAGATAACACACGTGAAATGTGGGATGTATTCCATCCATTTCCGGCGGTAAATCCAACCGATAGGCTTGCAAACCAATCTTTTCCAAAATAACGAACGGTCCAAAGAAACGAGGGCTAAGCTTCCCGCGTTTTCCGAAACGGATAATCCCCTTCCATGGCGACACCTTTAGCATGATGCGGTCTCCCACTTGAAATTCTACCGGTTTTCTCCTTTTGTCCGCATAGCTCTTTTGTCGGTCTTGCGCCGCCTTTAACCTCTCACGAATTCCCTTCACCTTGTCGGCCGTTTCTTGAACAATTTCCGGTCCAGCAAACTGCTTCTCGCCCGCCTCGAGCCAACAAACTGGAGTTCGGCACTTTCGTCCGTACAACGCCTCGAACGGTGCCATCCCAATGCTAGAATGGTAACTGTTGTTGTACGCGAACTCTACCAAGGGTAGATGTGAATCCCAACTTCCCCCGAAGTCTAATACACACGACCTCAACATATCTTCTAGCGTCTGGATCGTCCTCTCACTTTGTCCATCCGTTTGAGGATGATACGTCGTGCTCAAATTTAGTCGAGTACCCAACTCCTTTTGCAAACTGGCCCAAAAGTTCGAAGTGAATCGGCTGTCCCGATCCGATACAATAGATTGCGGAATTCCGTGCCTCGACACCACCTCGTCAATATAAAGCTTGGCCAACTTCTCCATTGGCAAGGTCTCCCGCATTGCAAGGAAATGCGCACTTTTTGTCAACCGGTCAACAATTACCCAAATGGTGTCGTGCCCACGCAAGGTCTTTGGTAACTTCGTTACGAAGTCCATAGTATTATTGTCCCATTTCCACTCGGGAATGGACAATGGTTGCAAACTCCCATACAGTCTTTGATGTTCCGCCTTGACTTGAAGGCACGTGACACACTTCTCTACGTAGTTAGCCACATCTAGCTTCATCACCGGCCACCAATAATTTAATTTTAAGTCTCTATACATCTTGGTACTACCGGGATGTATAGAATACTTCGACTTGTGCACGTCTTCTAAAAGTAACTCTCGATTTCCACCCAACTTCGGCACCCAAATATGACCTTGGAATAGTTTAAGCCTGCGGCTATCTTCCGTCAAAAGTTCCCTTTGCTTCACCATGACCTCGGACTTGAGGTTTTGTTCTTTGAGCGCTTCCACTTGCCACGTCTTGATGCTTTCCACCAAACTTGATACCACGTCAATTCTTGTAAGGAACAACTTAACACCACCATCATGGCTCCTCCGGCTCAAAGCATCCGCCACCACATTGGCTTTGCCGGGATGGTAGAGTAGATCACAATCGTAATCCTTTAGAAGTTCAAGCCATCTCATTTGCCGCATATTAAGTTCCTTTTGATCGAAGATGTACTTGAGACTCTTGTGATCCGTGAAGAGAGTACACTTGGTCCCGTACAAGTAATGTCGCCACAACTTTAACGCGAAAACTACCGCCGCCAACTCCAAGTCGTGCGTCGGGTAGTTCTTCTCATGCTCCTTTAATTGCCTGGACGCGTAGGCGATGACTTTCCCTCGCTGCATAAGCACACATCCAAGCCCCATCTTAGAAGCGTCACTATACACCACGAAGTCTTTCGATCCTTCAGGCAAGGATAAGATCGGAGCTTCGCACAATTTCCTCTTGAGCGTTTGAAAGGCTTGGTCTTGAACATCGGTCCAAAGAAACTTGACGTTCTTTCTTGTGAGGGATGTGAGCGGTGTAGCTACCTTGGAAAAGTCTTGGATGAAGCGTCTATAGTAGCCCGCTAAGCCCAAGAAACTTCGTATCTCCGACGGGTTCGTCGGCGGCTCCCAACTCATCATCGCTTCAATCTTCGCCGGGTCCACCTGAACACCGTCCTTTGACACCACGTGCCCCAAGAATTGCACTTCTCGAAGCCAAAACTCGCACTTAGAGAACTTTGCGAATAACTTCTCTCTTCTTAGGACTTCCAAGACTTCCCGCAAGTGTTTCCCATGTTCGGATTCGTCCTTAGAATAAATTAGAATATCGTCGATAAAGACGATCACGGATTTATCCAAGAATGGGCGACACACACGGTTCATCAAGTCCATAAACACGGCTGGCGCATTAGTCAACCCAAAAGGCATCACTAAGAACTCATAGTGACCGTAACGCGTGCGGAAGGCCGTCTTCGGAATGTCATCATTCTTCACTCTCACTTGATG
Organism: Arctium minus; assembly: GCA_954870635.1. Lineage (NCBI taxonomy): Eukaryota > Viridiplantae > Streptophyta > Magnoliopsida > Asterales > Asteraceae > Arctium > Arctium minus. The sequence goes on from OX941087.1 coordinate 97,528,382, forward strand.
ATAACCGGATCGGAGGTCAATCTTCGAGAAACATCCCGCACCTTGAAGTTGATCGAAGAGATCATCGATGCGAGGTAGAGGGTACTTGTTCTTTACCGTGACTTTATTCAACTCACGGTAGTCAATACACATCATCATCGATCCGTCCTTTTTCTTCACGAACAACACCGACGCTCCCCAAGGTGAAGAGCTCGGTCGGATAAAACCCTTCTCTAACAACTCTTGAAGTTGCGTCATCATCTCTTTCATCTCCGTCGGGGTCAAACGATAGGGAGCTCGGGCTATCGGAGCCGCTCCCGGAGTGAGGTCAATTTGAAACTCCACTTGACGTTCTGGTGGTAATCCGGGAAGGTCTTCTGGAAAGACATCCGGATAATCCCGCACGATCTTCACGTCTTCCACCGTCTTCTTTTCCTTCTTCGCGTCCACAACGTACGCTAGATACGAAGGGTAACCCTTCGGTAAAAACTTTCGCGCTTTGAGGGAGGAAATAATGGGGTTGCGCCCCTTTCCTTTCTCCCCATAGATGACGACCACGCCGCCTTCCATCAAAGGCACTTGAATCATCTTCTTAGAACAAAAGATGTCAGCCTTGTGCCTTGACAACCAATCCATGCCTATGACCACATCGAATCCCCCGATGGTCATAGGTAGTAACTCCACCCCAAAAGAACTCCTATTGATCTATATGGTGCAATCACAATAACGGTCTCGGATAATTACTTGGTCACCGCTAGCTATCTCAACTACTAGTGCATCGGGAAGGACACTAATAGGAGTGATGAAACGCTTACAGAAAATGTCCGATACAAACGAACACATAGCACCCGAATCAAACAAAACACGAGCAGGCAAGGAGTTTACTAGGAACGTACCCGAAACAACATCGGCGGTCTCCTTTTCTTCTTCGGTAGTCATCCGGAAAGCTCGACTCGGCACCCTCGGCGATTGGTCGACTCTAGCCGTCGACCCAACAGACCTGTTTTGATTAAACCCTGCCAACTTTGGACAATTCCTCCTCACGTGCCCCGGCTCTTGGAACTCAAAACATATCGTCGGATGAGTAGCGCAATCCCGAGCCACGTGGCCCTTCTTGCCACACTTGGTACAACCTACCGGACCTGCGTAGGTTTTAGGAGCACATGCGCCCGAGTGTTTGGTTCTACACCTCTGGCCCCACTGATCACTTTTACAAGCGTCGCCAGCCCTCCCGCTAACAAAAGGCTTCGACTGACGAACGGGCCCAGACGGCCCTTCTCACTTCCTCTTCTCACCCGCAGCACTTCTTCCCTCCTTCTCAACCAATCTATCATCTTCCACAAGCAAGGCCTCTTCAATGACTTCTTGAAGAGTCGACCCTCCGGCATTACACACATCAGTCCGCATATCGGCCGGTAGGCCAAGACAGAAGGCCTTAATCTTAGATCTCTCATCTGGGACCAGATATCCCACCAAGTTCAACTTTTCTAGAAACAACTTGGAGTAGTTAGCTACGGACAAGTTCCCCTTCTTCAGATTCCGGAACTCGGCTTCCAGCTTGTCCAACGAACGCTCGCTGCAATACTTGTCCATGATCTTCTTCTTGAAGACTGCCCAGGTCAGCTTTGCTAAAACCTCGGGGGCGAGGGCGGACCGGGTGAGATTCCACCAGATCAATGCCTCTACTCGGAGTAATTAAGAAGCAAACTTCACCCGTTGCGAGACGTCGCACTCGCTAGACTCGAAGGTCATTTCTACTTCCTTGAGCCAGTACATGCATGCAACCGGGTTGTCGGAACCCGCAAACTCCTTAGGGTTGCATCCCAGAAAAGCCTTGTAGGAGCATCCCTTAGCTCTCTCTCGATTCACGTTGCTCGGTTGCTCTTCGGTCACCACCACTTCAGGTCTACCACCCGACCCAACTATGATGTTCTCCGCCATGGTCTCGGGTTGGCGGTTACTAGCATCTCGATCTTCTAGGAGTTTCATGAAAAACTCTTGTTGTTGGAGTTGTTGCTGGGCCATGGCAGAATTCATAGCCAGCATCATGCTATCTCGGATCCTGGTCTCCATGGTCACTTCTTCCAGGATAGCATTATCCGCCACGATGTTCCTGCGAGGAATATGCTCTGGTTCCCTTCTCAACATCGGTGGTATGGGAGTTTCATCGGAGGTTACGACCAAGGGAGGTCGGTCAGCGGTAGATTGCACCTCCACCTGAGCCTCAGGTGAATTTGGTAGTCTACTCCGCGTGTTAACCATTGCACGCTGCCACACAAGCACGAGAAAGGGATTGAGAAAAGACTAAGCGAGTTTAACTCATTGTACGTACTAATACATTCATCAATTATCGCGATAACAGTAAGTCAAGTATGCTCACGTAACAATGCATTCATAATAGCAATAGCTAAGTGAAATTATGAACGAACCATACACAAGAATTCTTGTCACCATCATCACAACTCTCAATTAGTGTAATTCCGCAACCTAACACTCTCCCCACCTACGATTTATACCCCAAGAGGACAGTGAAGTCAAAACAGTCTAAAGCTTAAGTCTAGATATGCTACAACAATACCTAGTTCACTTAAACTAAAGCTCTGATACCAACTTGTAACACCCTAAAAATAGGGATAACAAAAATCCGAAAAACGGACATGAGGTATACTAAAATTGCCATAGCAAGAGCCTCCCAAAAAGGGGAATAGTACAATTAAACCTGTTTAATCACAATTGTAATTTAACGGATAAATAAACAACAACCAACTAATCTAATTTCTACATCTAGAAAAGAGATTACAAAAAGGGGTGTCATCTATAAACCCAAGGCTTCTCAAAATAGTCCAAGTGCCGTATCCCCAAGCTCTCGCCCAAAGCATCTATACCTGCCTAGGAGCCGCGCTGCTAACACCTGAGATACACATCGACACCAAACAAGTGTTAGGCCAAAAAGCCTAGTGAGTTGAACAAGTAAAAATCATGCCAGAAACCGTTACAGTTCTTATCAGCAGTTAACAAATAATCACGTAGATGTGGAGTCAACGGGAGCGACCCATATCTCCAATCTGGTTCACCCAAAGAGGCAATGCACCTTGAAGCCACTTTCTCTGGCAACCCAAAGGTCCGACACGCACCGGGGACTACCGCCTTTGGAAATTCCCCGACGGCGGAGGTCTAGGTACATGGGAGACTACCGCCTTAGGAAATTCTCCAAATGTTACCCACCTACATTCCTATAGTGAATCACAGACTTCGTTCGTCCACATAATGCATTTAGGAGGTCTCAAGATGTAATTCCATCTGTAACATTTCGGATATCCATTAGGAACACACTATTACCATCCTACTCATGTAATTCCAACATATACATAATATTCATCCAAATACTTCGTGAAAATATAAGGTCACCAAAAAGGCATTCCAAGAAGGAATCATCAACATACCAAGATATACACATATATAACATGGTAACTTTCATATACTCAAATCCATGGGTAAAACCCCCCAAATACTTGAAACATTAAATATGAACATTTGAGAGATGCATTGACATCAACAAGTAGAATATAATGATGTGTATCTAGTTTTAACAAAAGGTTAGTAAACTCACAATCTAGGTTTTTGACCAAAACCTAGAAAAGATGAAACCCTAGCTTTTGAAGAAGATGAGACTTGAAGTGGAGAAGTTGAGCTTTATGAACCCTAGAAATTTGTGCTTGAGAGGAGTTATTGCGAGTGTGAAGATCCAACCACCAAGGAAGATTGTATTTATGAGGGTTAGGGTTTTGAGAGGAAAAGTTCGGTTTAGAGGTATCCAAAATCGCCAAAGAGAATAGAGGGTTTGAGAGAAATGAGGTTAAAATCTGATAATGACTCATTTAAGGTACTGCACCCCGACGGCGAGAGTACCCGGCGATAGTGCCAAGGGCACTCTCGCGAGTCACTATCGCGAACACCCACACACATACGGTACAGATTCGGCGAGTATGCCTGGCGATAGTGACAATGTCACTATCGCGATGGCACTATCGCGAGACTCCTCCCCCTCTCGGTACAATCCTGGACATTGTGCCCGGCGATAGTGACAATGTCACTATCGCGATGGCACTATCGCGCCAAACTCCTCCCAGCCCGAAAACTTAGCAAATTTCGAAAATGAACACGAGGTCTAAACACATGCAATTATTATATTAACCAGATAGCATCTTAGTCCCATAATCAAGATCATATGCATATATATAAAACTCATATTTCCAGATAATCACAATTAAAGTATTAAAGGACAAATATTTTACCTTATAAATTTCCGGGTGTTACAAAATCGATTTTAGGTAAAAGAGACAAATTTGTCGCTTATAGACATCTTGATGAACAAATAACCCAATTGGCCGTAGACTCGTATATGAAACAATGGGAATGTGGGAAACGTTTGCCAAATTCAAACACACGTAAATTTGATCTACAATCAGTTGCATGTCTTACGACCATCTGAGGGTATAGGCACGGGCAGTACGTAGATCCCAAATTAAATCCTTTATACGTGACTCCAAATTTAATTTTTCTAAAATTATCGGGTTTTTTTTTGGGGAAACTATGTGAGATCGTAGATTTTTGTCAATCACACAATATCTTATTAAATGAATTTTGGTTGTTTTAGGTTTGCAAATTTGCTTAAATAAACAACAGGTTCAAGTTTGAATCCTGTAAGAGAGACAAACTTGAACCCTTCTGCTAGCTTCGACCGTTGAGTTAACTCTCAAATGTCTTCTCACATATGATTATGGTTCATATAAGGGGTGGCTTCCGTGTGAGGCCGATCGGGATTGTCGGTAATCAACCTTTGTACATAAGTTGTTTTAAAAGCTTGGAGATTAATAACAATAATTCATTGTTTCTCTTTATATAAAGCGAACATTAACACTCGATTTGTCTTCGTCCTACATAAAGACATCAAACCTAACATAATCGTTTTACACGTCCAATCAGTTGTCATAAATAAATGTTTATAGATATGCTCGAAAATTGAAAAATAAAACGGGTTAGAAAGACGAACTTTTTGGCTATGTTTGACAAAAAAAACTAGCTTATAAGCTAATTTTTTTTTCTGGTACATGTTTGGATGACCATAAGTTAGCTTATTGAAAAGCTACTCATAGTAGCGTTTTGAAAAGTTAGATTATTAACTACCAGCTAGTTTATAAGCTAGTTTGCCAAACAATGCCTTTATATTCATTCTATTTCATGTTAATTAATGAATTGTGAATCGCTAAAAAAATGGAGCACCATCCTAACAAGAAACTTGAATTTGCCACATATGTAGTTGAAAATAAATAGGGTTCAACCACAATGTTTGGATGGTAACCTATCTTCATAAAGGAATTAATATATAAATGGCGTGATCTTTTGTTAACTGTCTAATTAATAAAAACAGTGTTAGTCGAGGTATTTTCGTCTTTTACATATATTTATATCACATTTTTTTAATTATCGTTGATTATCTCCATTTACTTAATTATCACATTCCTCGCTTATTAATTTTGAACAAAAATCATTATTTCACCATGAACTTTCTTGTTTCATATATGAACTTTGTTTAAACTTTACTAATTACCTATTTCATTTTTTGGTTTCATCTATGAATTTGGGTAAAAAAAAAAATTGAATTACCAAAGTTCATACACGAAACAACATTATGGATTTTAAACAAAAACCATTGTTTCACCTATGAACTTTGTTTAAACTAACTTAATTATCTCAATCACTATTTGGTTGCATCTATAAATTGTGGTAAAACATTTGGAACAACCAAACACACATAGAGTTTTAAATACAAAAAATGGCATTCATATAAATTATATAAACCAATCTTAATTGTTTATCTACTCTAATAAATATATAGCTTCATAAATATTTTTGAATTGTTTCCTAATATAAAATGTTCATCATAATTAATGAACTTTAATCATATTTCGTAAAAATTCAAACCAGAATAAATTAATACATATTATTTCCATAAATATCTCAATTAATTGGTTTATATTTTAAATCTCCTAGATATACATATATACACATATAATTGTTTTTAATAAAAAAACTAGAAATATACCCTCGCAATGCAGCGGGTTTCTGAAATCTAGAACTCGAACCATCGATCATTATTCATACTTTTTGTTAGTCTTTTTTAATTTTATTTTACGATTTTGAGAAACCTAGATTTAAAACAAAAATATATTTTAGTTTAGTTTAATTATGGTTTTTTATAAAGAATAATAATAAAGTATTTTGTTACGGGTCAAAAAATGTTTAATTTAAATGATAACTATATTTAAGATATTTTATATTTAAAATTAAAAATATAACATACTTCAATAAAAAATAAAAATAAGGTGTTTTATCTCAAATTTTCTTATATTTATCGGTTAGTTATATCAATAATTAAAAAATTTAGATATTTTAGAAAATAAAAATAAGTGCTTATCTGCAGTTAGTTACACGAATTCAAACATTGAACTTTTATAAGTTGTACTTATGTTTAATCAATTTGTACTTTTGGATTTTAAGTAATATTCATTAATAAATGGTACCTAATGCATAAAAATTAGTTTTTAAGAGTTTTGCTTAAATACTTTATAATATAGTATAGATATATTAGTTAAAATTCAAAATTACAAGTTAATGAAACATAATTATAACTTATTAAATTTCATATAGATATATTAAGAGCAAATCATAAAATAAAAAATAAATATTGATAATATTAATATTGATCAAATCGTTCAATAAATATAAAAAATAAATATTGATAATAGTAGATAATATTGATCAAATCGTCCATTAAATATAAAAAACAGATATTTATTTTAATAAATGAGTATTCATTTCACAAATAGATGATGATGTGAGATACCGTGCTTGGATAAGTTGTATCAAGGCACTATGAAATTGTAAATTAAGTAATTGACTTCAACTAATTGTATTTTGTACTTAAAATGTTGTAATTATGAGTTTTTTTATGTCTCTTTTATAATATACTAGAAACGTACTCGACAATGCAGCGAGATACATCACGATTTTAATGTTTATTTTTATTTTTTGTTTTTTATTGATTTACAGTACGATTTTGGATCGTTTTTATTGAGTGATAATGGTTTTTTATATATAAATTTGTTTAATTTAGGCTTAACAATATAATGTTTTTTATATAAAAAAAATTAAGTAGTTTGCTAAAGTTCATTAATTATCTGATATATTTTAAATTTTTTATATTTAAATTGAGATGTTTATCCTGGTTTGATTATGTTTATCAGAATTCAAATTTTAGGATTTGGGGATTAGAGATAAGAATTTTGGGAATAAGAATGAAATTTATTAATTAGGGTTAAAAACATTTAAAAGTAGTACATATTGCTTCATTAATTGTTTTTTAAGAGATTTTAAGTAGATTAACATTACATAATAGTACATAATGCTTAATACATCGCGATTTTAATGTTTATTTTTATTTTTTGTTTTTTATTGATTTACAGTACGGTTTTAGATGATTTTTATTGAGTGATAATGGTTTTTTATATATAAATTTGTTTAATTTAGGTTTAACAATATAATGTTTTTTATATAAAAAAAATTAAGTAGTTTGTTAAAATTCATTAATTATCTTATATATTTTATATTTAAATTGAGATGTTTATCATGTTTTGATTATGTTTATCAGAATTCAAATTTCATAATTTTAGGGTTTGGGGATTAGAGATAAGGATTTTGGGGGATAAAGATGAAATATATTAATTAGGGTTAAAAACTTTACAGGTAGTACATTAGGCTTTAGTAGTTATTTTTAAGAGATTTTAAGTAGATAACTTTAAATGATAGTACATAAAGCTTAGTGAATTGTAATTAAGAGTTTTTTATGTCATCTTTATAATATAGTATAGATAAGATATAGATAAAAAAGAATAACCGTTTAATTTTGTAAAGACAAAGTCAAAATTGAGAGAAATAACAATAACGTGGATATACATTATATTTTGTTGAATTTTACTGATATTGGATTTAAATTGTTTAAATTAGTTTTTGAGTACTATATGACAACTAGAAACGTACTCGCGCAATGCAGCGAGATACATCACGATTTTAATGTTTATTTTTATTTTTTGTTTTTTATTGATTTACAGTACGATTTTGGATCGTTTTTATTGAGTGATAATGGTTTTTTTATATATAAATTTGTTTAATTTAGGCTTAACAATATAATGTTTTTTATATAAAAAAAATTAAGTAGTTTGTTAGAGTTCATTAATTATCTGATATATTTTAAATTTTTTATATTTAAATTGAGATGTTTATCCTGGTTTGATTATGTTTATCAGAATTCAAATTTTAGGATTTGGGATTAGAGATAAGAATTTTGGGGGATAAGAATGAAATTTATTAATTAGGGTTAAAAACATTTAAAAGTAGTACATATTGCTTCATTAATTGTTTTTTAAGAGATTTTAAGTAGATTAACATTAAATAATAGTACATAATGCTTAATACATCGCGATTTTAATGTTTATTTTTATTTTTTGTTTTTTTATTGATTTACAGTACGATTTTAGATGGTTTTTATTGAGTGATAATGGTTTTTTATATATAAATTTGTTTAATTTAGGTTTAACAATATAATGTTTTTTATATAAAAAAAATTAAGTAGTTTGTTAAAATTCATTAATTATCTTATATATTTTATATATTTTATATTTAAATTGAGATGTTTATCCTGTTTTAATTATGTTTATCAGAATTCAAATTTCATAATTTTAGGGTTTGGGGATTAGAGATAAGGATTTTGGGGGATAAGAATGAAATATATTAATTAGGGTTAAAAACTTTACAGGTAGTACATTAGGCTTTAGTAGTTATTTTTAAGAGATTTTAAGTAGATAACTTTAAATGATAATATATAAAGCTTAGTGAATTGTAATTAAGAGTTTTTTATGTCATCTTTATAATATATATAGATAAGATATAGATAAAAAAGAATAACCGTTTAATTTTGTAAAGACAAAGTCAAAATTGAGAGAAATAACAATAACGTGGATATACATTATATTTTGTTGAATTTTAATGATATTGGATTTAAATTGTTTAAATTAGTTTTTGAGTACTATATAACAACTAGAAACGTACTCGCGCAATGCAGCGAGATACATCACGATTTTAATGTTTATTTTTATTTTTTGTTTTTTATTGATTTACAGTACGATTTTGGATCGTTTTTATTGAGTGATAATGGTTTTTTATATATAAATTTGTTTAATTTAGGCTTAACAATATAATGTTTTTTATATAAAAAAAATTAAGTAGTTTGTTAGAGTTCATTAATTATCTGATATATTTTAAATTTTTTATATTTAAATTGAGATGTTTATCCTGGTTTGATTATGTTTATCAGAATTCAAATTTTATGATTTGGGATTAGAGATAAGAATTTTGGGGGATAAGAATGAAATTTATTAATTAGGGTTAAAAACATTTAAAAGTAGTACATATTGCTTCATTAATTGTTTTTTAAGAGATTTTAAGTAGATTAACATTAAATAATAGTACATAATGCTTAATACATCGCGATTTTAATGTTTATTTTTATTTTTTGTTTTTTATTGATTTACAGTACGATTTTAGATGGTTTTTATTGAGTGATAATGGTTTTTTATATATAAATTTGTTTAATTTAGGTTTAACAATATAATGTTTTTTATATAAAAAAAATTAAGTAGTTTGTTAAAATTCATTAATTATCTTATATATTTTATATATTTTATATTTAAATTGAGATGTTTATCCTGTTTTGATTATGTTTATCAGAATTCAAATTTCATAATTTTAGGGTTTGGGGATTAGAGATAAGGATTTTGGGGGATAAGGATGAAATATATTAATTAGGGTTAAAAACTTTACAGGTAGTACATTAGGCTTTAGTAGTTATTTTTAAGAGATTTTAAGTAGATAACTTTAAATGATAGTACATAAAACTTAGTAAATTGTAATTAAGAGTTTTTTATGCCATCTTTATAATATAGTATAGATAAGATATAGATAAAAAAAGAATAACCGTTTAATTTTGTAAAGACAAAGTCAAAATTGAGAGAAATAACAATAACGTGGATATACATTATATTTTGTTGAATTTTAATGATATTGGATTTAAATTGTTTAAATTAGTTTTTGAGTACTATATGACAACTAGAAACGTGCTCGCGCAATGCAGCGAGATACATCACGATTTTAATGTTTATTTTTATTTTTTGTTTTTTATTGATTTACAGTACGATTTTGGATTGTTTTTATTGAGTGATAATGGTTTTTTTATATATAAATTTGTTTAATTTAGGCTTAACAATATAATGTTTTTTATATAAAAAAAATTAAGTAGTTTGTTAGAGTTCATTAATTATCTGATATATTTTAAATTTTTTATATTTAAATTGAGATGTTTATCCTGGTTTAATTATGTTTATCAGAATTCAAATTTTAGGATTTGGGATTAGAGATAAGAATTTTGGGGGATAAGAATGAAATTTATTAATTAGGGTTAAAAACATTTAAAAGTAGTACATATTGCTTCATTAATTGTTTTTTAAGAGATTTTAAGTAGATTAACATTAAATAATAGTACATAATGCTTAATACATCGCGATTTTAATGTTTATTTTTATTTTTTGTTTTTTATTGATTTACAGTACGATTTTAGATGGTTTTTATTGAGTGATAATGATTTTTTATATATAAATTTGTTTAATTTAGGCTTAACAATATAATGTTTTTTATATAAAAAAAATTAAGTAGTTTGTTAAAATTTATTAATTATCTTATATATTTTAAAATTTTTATATTTAAATTGAGATGTTTATCCTGTTTTGATTATGTTTATCAGAATTCAAATTTCATAATTTTAGGGTTTGGGGATTAGAGATAAGGATTTTGGGGGATAAGGATGAAATATATTAATTAGGTTTAAAAACTTTACAGGTAGTACATTAGGCTTTAATAGTTATTTTTAAGAGATTTTAAGTAGATAACTTTAAATGATAGTACATAAAGCTTAGTAAATTGTAATTAAGAGTTTTTTATGTCATCTTTATAATATAATATAGATATAGATAATGACATTGTTAAATCTACGAATTACAATACAAACAAATTATTCAGTAAAATTAATTTAAATTTATTTAAATAATAGCTTGTTAAAGTTTCGTTTATTGAAAAGCAATTTAATAGTATACGATATATATTAATTTAAAAAAATACCATGTTTAATGCCTATTTTTCGATCATATTAATTTAAAAAAAAATGTGTATGATTACTAATATTGCATTTTTTTTATATTTATCTATTTTTAGTTAAAAAAATTAAAATAATATTCATATATATTACAAAATAATAATTTTAATTAAAAGAATCTACACCATATTATAAAATGCTTAGTCCACATATTTAAACATCTTTTAAAAAATAATTAATTATCATTTATGTATTATTTTTAAAATTGATCAACTTTTAACTGTATAAACTAATTGATAAGCATATTCAAATACAAGATAAACGTTGAGTTTTAATAATAAGGAAAGATAAACATTAAGCATACCAACTATAATCTTGCGATTCTATTTCCAAATATCTAACTAGTCCGTGATTCTATTTCCAAATATATAACCATTCAACAATACTAATATTGAATTTATGTATCGTCGAATTCCCAATTTTTTACTTTAAAAACTATGAAAATAATATAAAAAGGACATAGAATAGAAATAAACAAAAATAAGATTAAGGTTCGAGTTCTTATATTCAAAATAACGCTAATGTATAAACTCATGTATATTTTGGAATTAATATACAAAACAAACATAACATTTATTATTAATTTATAGCAATAATTATACCGTTATTTGTGTAGAGAACATCTCAAATGCAACTTAGAGTATCTCCAACAGCTTCTTTAAAATGGAGAAATTGGAGATTTTAGGCATTTTTGTGCTCCAAGAGATTCTCCAAATATGAAGAACTCTCCAAAATCTCCAAAAATAATTATCATGAGAGAGAAATTGTTTTTTTATTATATTATACCAATAAGATTTCTTCAAATGAGATGGGTATGAGAGATAAATAATATTCTATTAGATTTATACAATATTTTAATATTATAAGTAATGATTTCATCTCCAAAATGGATAATCTGTTGGAGATAGATGTAATTTTTTATGTAGATTTTGACTTTTAATTCTCCATTTTTAAAGAAATTTTGAAGATGTTGTTGGAGATGCTCTTATCTTATTTGTACAACCAAAGTCAATCAATTGAATACTTATGAAAATAATGAGTATTCATTTATTATGATTAAAACTTTTATGGAAAATGATTAAAATCTATTATTGTGATCAACACTTTATATTAATAAACAATTAAAATATTTATAAAACCACATATTCACTAGATTAAAATAGAAAGTTAAGATCGGTGTTGTAATATTTGTACAAATATGATGGGTTGGATAATAAGAGGGAGTTAACACTAAGGTGTCGTTTGTTTTTTAAGAGGTCTAACGTCTGAAGTCTTATTTTAGTTATGATTAATAAGAGGTGGTGTGTAAAAATGTTTGAACGATTCAGACTTAAGAGCCATTAAGAGTAGGGGTGTACATAAAATCGTCAACCCGTTAAACCCGACCAACCCAACCCGCTCCCAACCCAACTAAACCCAACCCGTGAGACTGCAAAACCGCAAACCGCCAAACCGCTAATTAGAAGGGTTGAAATTGGGTTAGGAAAACTCAACCCAACCCAAACCGCCAACCCGCCGCTATTTTTATTTATAAATTTATATTATATATATATATATATGCAGTTTATTCACAACCCAAATTAACTTTAAGACTTATGGATTATAATTTATAATTGGATGATTGTAATTAGAGCTGTAAACGAACCAAACGTTCAGTGAACCGTTCGTGAACCGTTTGGCGGAAAGTTCGTTTATAAACACATTTTTTTGTTCGTTTAGTTAAATGAATGAACATGAACAATGGTCTCGTTCGTTCATTTATGTTCGTTCGTTTGCATTCGTTTATGTTTATTTACGTTTTTTTATGTTCGTTTACGTTTGTTTTTTATATAAATATATTTATATATTGTGACATTAAGCATCTTAACGAACACGAACAAACACATATTCTTAATGAATGAACATGAACACAAAAAATTTCATTTTTTTAAGTATATAATATTTATATACGGCAAAATGCAACAAATAAACTCACACACCCTCCTCACCATTGGTGAGGTTCTAACCTCTGACCTCCTAGAAAGTCAAAGACTCTTTTATCGCTAGGTCAAAGGCCCTTTGGTCTAAAAAAATTTCATTCGTCTACCGTTTGTGTTCGTTCATTTGTTCGGTTAAGTTAAACGAACGAACACGAACAAACCCTAATTGTAATAACTAATAACGTTGTTGAGAATAATTTTAGTATTATTTATCGTATTTCAATCGGCAAATTTATGTGTATTACCAACCCGCCAACCCAATCCAAACCGCCATAACCCGCAATGGTTGGGTTGGGTTATATTTTTGAATGTGTTGGGTTGGGTTGAAATTTTCCAAACCGCCATAATTGGGTTGGGTTGTAAAAATGTCCCAACCCGCCCAACCCAACCCGCGTACACCCCTAATTAAGAGGTTTTTAAAAAAAAAAAAAAACCCCTAACAAAATAAGAGACAGTCAAATCATATGTGATTTTATCGAATGATCAACACAAGAGCGTCCATGCAACATAACCTGCGACCTCAGGTCACGACCAAAGTCGTGTGAATCACATTGATTTCATACATAATTTTACTATAAAATCACATGTGGTCCAACCGTTTCTTATTCTCTTGTTATTTACTGTTTTCGTATGAAGCTGACTCTATATAACAAACCACCTCTATTTATGTATTTTTATAAACACATATCAACAATAATAAACGATAAATATTTTTTAATAATAAAAGTGCATTGACCAAATTACCCCCACTTACCCACCCCACTTTTTACCCACTACATTAACCTCCACAAAAAATTACCCCACCACTTTCACCATAACCTCCTCCTCAAAAACACTTATAAATACCAAACTCCATCAACCTCAAACCTCCATCAACAACTTCCATGGCTATGGCTTCCTCCATTGTTAGCACTCTCATCCTCCTCCTCCTCCTCCACGTCACCTCCTCCTCCGCCGCCGGCATCATCGGAGTCAACTACGGCCGCATTGCAGATAACCTACCTGACCCAACCAAAGTCGTTCAACTACTCAAATCCAACGGAATCAACCGAATCAAACTCTACGACACCGACTCCACCGTCCTCAAAGCACTCGCCGGTTCCAACATCGCCGTCACCGTTGCTCTACCAAACAACCTCCTCTCCGCTGCCGCCGCTAACCAATCCTTCACCGATAACTGGATCCAGTCCAATATACTCCCGTACTATCCTTCTACATTAATCGACGCAATCGCCGTCGGTAATGAAGTGTTCGTCGATCCAAACAACACCACCGATTTCCTCGTTTCCGCCATGAAAAACGTCTACGATTCGCTTCAGAAAAACAAAATCAACATCAATGTTTCTTCTCCGATTGCTCTCAGTGCTTTGGAGACCTCTTATCCTCCGTCTTCCGGTTCGTTTAAACCGGAATTGATCGAACCGGTGATGAAACCGATGCTTAGCTTCCTGAAGAAAACCGGATCGTATCTCATGGTGAACGCGTATCCGTTCTTCGCTTATGGCGCGAATACCGACACGATCTCGTTGGATTACGCGCTTTTACGTGAGAATAAAGGTGTAACCGACTCGAAATCCGGAATCAATTACAAAACTCTGTTGGAAGCACAGCTCGACGCTGTGTATTCCGCCATGGATGCGTTGCAATTTCACGACGTCAAAATGATTGTTTCGGAAACCGGATGGCCGTCGAAAGGCGATTCTAACGAATCCGGCGCCGGAGAAGAGAATGCTGCTCAGTATAACGGTAACCTAGTCCGGCGAGTACTCACCGGCGGTGGATCTCCTCTCCGGCCGAACGATCCACTCGTCGTTTACTTGTTTGCACTTTTCAACGAAAATCTGAAAACTGGTCCGACTTCTGAACGTAACTACGGTTTGTTTTATCCTAACGAACAGAAGGTGTATAATGTGCCGTTGAGTATGGAAGCTTTTGCGGTGAGTAATAATGGTAGCAAGGCGGAGGTGGCGGTGGCTCCGGCGAGTGGCGGTGGAGATGTGACGGCGAGTACGGTTGGAGAGACGTGGTGTGTGGCGAATGGGAGAGTTGGGGAGGAGAAGCTGCAAGCTGCGTTGGATTATGCTTGTGGAGAAGGTGGGGCTGATTGCCGTCCGATTCAATCGGGTGACACGTGTTATGATCCTAATACACTTGAGGCACACGCTTCGTATGCGTTTAATAGTTATTACCAGAAACAGGCACGTGGGAGTGGATCGTGTGATTTTGGGGGTGCAGCTTATGTGGTCTCTCAACCTCCCCGTATGTAACCTAACTTCCCTCCTTTTTCTTCTCAAATTTATAATTTTTATTTTTATTTTTAACAAGTTTAATAATTAATTTATCCTATTTAATTATTAAACCTTTTTATCGATAAAATGATGATTTTACCCTAAATTATAAATAGAGAAATATTTTTTATCTTATAATTAAGGGTAAAATAAGAAAGTAAATATTAAATTTAAAAATGAACACTTATTTTATATTTTGTAATAAATTAAAATAGTAATGTAAAATGTTGGGACAAATGGAGTATTTTTTTATTTTTATTTTTATATTTTAACGAGTACAATAATTAATTTGTTATATTACAGGTTTTGGTAGCTGCAAGTTTCCGACAAGCAACTAGCAGGTGAAACGAGGAATTTGAAGGAATTGTTTAGCTCGATGTTATTCGGGTTTTAAATGATTTTTTAACGATATTTTATGATATTTTTTTCAATATTATTTATGATGTAATTAGGTTTGGTTGTTTGTATTTGTTATGACTTTAATATTTCTTGTAATTTATTAGATAGATCCTTTTCTTACTCCTAGAAAGGATTTGTGTAAGTCATCTTATGTTTATATAATTATTTTTTTTCTCCAAATTCAAGTATTTTTTATATTGTATGTTTTTAGCATTTAAAGACTCTATACCCGTTATTTATATGGAATGGTCATTAGCTTTGTCTCCACTAACAATAATGGATTAGGTGATTGGTGAGTCCTCATTAGTGTCGGGTTTTATTCAGTTACTATTATAATTTGAATAATTGTGCAAACTGTACAAAAGATGACTAACCAGAGATAGAGGGATGTATTTTGCCACATTGAATAGTTTTTGGGATTTGATTCTCGGATGAGAATCGTAGGCTTCATGGTTAGCAGAAGGGGTTGAGATCCATTACGATGCTCGCACAAAGACAATATAACCATGTATCCAATTGTTCTTAATTACAGAGCAAAACCCTATAGTCAATTTTGTAAATCGGGGGAGAAAGCGTACAGGATAATGTGGTGCATTGATATGGATTTGAGATCATAAATATAAGATAATATCCATCTTTAATTAATATTCCAATTAATGATTTATTGTTTGTTATAAGTATTTTGGTGGAGTTGTCGTGATTCATCGACCTAAGAGGCAATCAATTTTGTCACAAACCAATATAGATAGCAACGATTGGTGCTAGTAGCAGTAACAGGTAAACGCCTATGTTTTGGTTGTTTTTTTGGAACCACCTTGGATATAAATAAATTTAAAAGAGAAATTTCAGATTTTATTCTCTACTTTGTCCCAATTAACAATAATATGTTTAAACCTTATTATTCTTTGGCAAATATGCATAAAAGTTATTTTCTTTGTGAAGTATTTATTCTCTTAAAAATACCATTTTATCCCAAAATGCCTCTCATTATCTATTTCTCTGATACAGGGAAAAAAGTATATGGACAACTAACAGTCCATTGAAATCTAAAAAAACTATTCACTAATCAAATTTTTAATTACTAAAAAAAGGGAAATGTTAATTTATATCTCCAATAAAAAAAATAGATAGATGGAATTTAGACCCCAGAAAGAGAAAACAAAGGAAGAACATGATTGGTGTGGAATCAGAGGTGGGTTTCCCATCAACGAAACAAAACCAAACCAAACCAAACCAAAAGGGTGTAAGCCTAGTGGTAAGACATGTGGACTAGCTAGTAGCGGTCTCATGTTCGAACCCTGGGGGACGCATCCTGGAGGTACGGGGGCTTCGACCCCGGGCTGCATGCTTTAGCAGTCGGGCTTCGGCCCATATTGCCAGGGATTAGTCTGGGCCCAATGTGGTCTGGGATACCCTCTCCAAAAAACGAAACAAAACCAAACCAACCCGCGACAACCACGAAGGTGCGTGAGTTTCTTAAGTCAGTATACTCAGGTATATAACATTAAACGAGATTTTAATTGAATCAATGACATTGTGAGAAGAATGGTAAAAAAAAAGAGGTTATAAATCAATGATCTCATTAGATTCTCGATAAGTATTACACGTTCTCAACTTATTGCTTAACGGATTCTCGTAAAGCTAATGAAGGTATATTTACGTATATTTTTATCATAAAAAAATAAACATATTTTCTAAAGAATGAGTTATTAAGCATATTTTTGATGTAGAGATTAGAGGATAACATTAAGGGGTTGTTTGTTTTTTGAAAAAAACCTCTTAATGATTCTTAACTCTTAATCGTTCAGACCTTTTTACACACACCTTTTATTAATCATAACTAAAAAATAAGACTTTAGACCTCTTAAAAAACAAACAACACCTGACAAAAAATAAAGTATAAGGGTATTGTAGTCCTTTAACAAAAAAAATTAAGGTAAAAGTCCAAAAAAACTCAATGGACTTTAGTGTTTTGAGTGATTAAGTCCTTGGATAATTTTTTGGAACAAATAAGTCCTTAGACATTTCAAAACACACTAGATAAATCTTTGAACTTTTGGAAACCTGTTAAATACATCCTTATTACTTAAAAACGTAACTTGTAACCTACATAATAGGTAAAACTACAAATTAGAAGAAAAAACAAAAAAGATGTCACCTACTTTATCACCTTACAAATAAGAAAAATAAGAAAATTAACTATAATAATCAATCTCATCAACAAAATTAATTTTTTAAACACTTTTCAAAGTCTTTTCTTAAAATAGTCAAACATATTATTTTTTTTGCCTTAAAAACTGTTTTTGGCAAAAAAAAACATCTTTATAATTTGTTATTTAATTTACTTTATATCTTCTAGCTTTTTATTTTCATTTTAACTTTTTTATTATATTAACACACATAATCGTATATTAACTAAAATATATAAAAAACGTTTTTTACAAATTACACCATTATAATTGCCTCGTCAATACATTTAAAATGAGTTTAATACTGATTTTTTTGGATTTAATCTCATATTATTAAATATCATAAATACGTACTAATTATTTAATATTTACACTTTCAATCCTTTAAGGTTATTTATTTAATAATAAGATTAGTTTGTAATTATAAAGGGTAAATATTAAAAATAATTTGTACGTATTTATGATATTGAATAATACAAGATAAAGTTCAAAAACAATATTGAGTTCATTTTGAACATATTGACGACACTACTATAATGGTGTAATTTGTAAAAAAAAACTAATTTTTTTGATATATTTTAGTTAATATCCGATTGTGTATGTTAATAAAATAAAAATGTAAATGAAAAAATAATTGATATAAAATAAATTAAATAACTAATTATAACTTTATAAGAATGCAAAGTGTAATTTTTTTTTCTAAAACTATAAGTAGAAAGTGAATTTGTATGCATAAAATTTTCTAAGTGAGGATGTTTGTTATTTTTATTTTTTTGGAAAAAAAACAATCATTACGTTAGAAAAAAAACATTATGTGCAAACTTTGACAATTTTAGGAAAAAAAAACTTTGAAAAAAGGTAAAAGAAAAATAAATATGGTTGATGAGATTGGTTATTTTAGTTAATTTTCCCATTTTTAATTTGTAGGCGGATAAAATAGGTGACTTTGTTTTTAATTTGTAGTTTTACCTGCTATATAGGTTGCAAATTAAATTTTTAAGTAATAAAGATGTATTCAACAGGTTATCAAAAGTCCAAGAATTTAGTTAACAGGTTTTGAAATGTCCAAGAACTTATTTGTTCCAAAAAATTATCAAATGACTTAATCACTTCAAACACTAAAGTCCATTAGACTTTTCCCAAAAATTAATTCATAATGTAAAATGGATAAGTTGTTACAACAAGAAAACAATGATTGGTGCCACCCTTATATAAATAAATCCGAGGGTACTTTAGTCTTTACAACACACCTCGATTATTTCCCATCACAGATTATTTTAAAAAAATGAAAATTCAATAAAAATCACGAATAGAGGAAAAGGGGGAAGAACCTCCAAATTAGGGTTCATAACTTCATAGGAAAACGCAAACGTAAACCCTAACTCGAGAAAACCGAAATCAACACGCGAAATCCATCTTTTTTCTACAGTTTTGCACAATTTTGAAGAAGAAAACCACAAAACGGAGAAGAAAATGGAGATTTCAAGGTTGTAATCGCCTGATTATTGGTAACTTTCATCCCTCTTAGAACCACTTTTTGTTCGTTCGTTTGTTTTCTCGTTGATAAATTTGATCGGCGATGAGAGGCGGCAAAGCAGCTGCGGCATCTAAGGCGGCGCTGCCGGTGACGGTGGGGCCGGGATCGGCGACGGAAATTAGGTTTAGAGGTGTGAGAAAGAGACCATGGGGTAAATACGTTGCGGAAATTAGAGATCCATTGAAGAAAGCTAGGGTTTGGCTCGGTACCTTCGATTCGGCGGAGGATGCCGCCCGTGCTTACGACGCCGCCGCTCGGGATCTCCGAGGAGCTAAAGCCAAAACCAATTTCCGATCAACGATCGGGTCAACGGCTCAAAATCAACAAAACCGTAACCATAACCCTAACGGTCATCATCCGTTCTTCGATGAAGAAACTGAGCATCAAATCATCGTACCACAGATTCCGACATGTAGCAGTTTGAGTAGCACCGTCGAGTCATTCAGCGGGCCGAGACCGCCGGTGAAGGCGGATGTTGTATTGCCACGTGTACAGCAACCTCTGACTCATCCAGTGGTGGTGGATACCTGTTGCGATTACTGCGATTCATCTTCATCTGTGGTTGTTGACGAAGAATCCGATGCCGGAGATATCGTTTCTTCTTCGTTTCAGAAAACTTTGTTGCCGTTCGATTTAAACATGCCACCGCCATTGGAGGAGGTCACCTTTGAAGCTTCCATTAACGATGATCTTCACTGCACAGAGCTTCGTCTTTGACGATGAAACACCTTTTCGGTATCTCAAATTTTTATATGTTTGCAGAAATTTCAAAAAAAGTCCACTTACAGTTGACGAGATTAAGACTTCATTAAGATAGAAAATGGAATGCTCGTTGGTTCTCCGAAGAGAATTTTTCGTTTATTTTGTTTGTTTATCTGATGAATGATATGTTGTGTTTCAAGAAATCTCTTCCTGGTATGAAAGTAAGCTTAAATCTGTAAACCGGTTGCTGTTAAATGTTATTGTTATCGTTTTTGAAATCTGGTTCGTGTAAAAGATTAGAGATCAATTCACGAAAGCTTTCATGGTTTTAGCTCATCTTGTTCTGTAAGGCTACTTTCCTCCATACTTGTAAGCTTGATTTAGTCTGTGTGCCTGCTTGTTGATGCGTGATATCACGTTATGATGATCTTTATGCCATACATTTCTAGACGAAGGATCGTGTAAGAAGGGATTTGGATGGATTTCGACCCTTGATCACTTTTAATTAGTTTTTGATCTAATGGTTTATATTAAGTTTCAAATAACCCATGAATTAGCTTAGAAGGGTATTTACAATTGATCTTCAATTAGGATTGATCCAAGGGTAGAGATTCTCGAGATAGCTACTATTCTTACTGGAAACGAACTCTACATTTCTATTGGATTACACTCTATACGTTTGTTAATTGTTGCCTTCTTGTTTGCCATGATAGTGAGGTAGTAAGATGTGAAATATGCTTAAATGAATGAATCATGTATTAACTTGAGGTATTTGGTGGAGATATTCTAATGCATCTTAATGCCAATTGTTCGTTGTTCATGGTATCTATCGATTATGGTTTGTAGATGTTATGTTCTATACTTCTCTACAAAGTGTGGTATATATGTGTATGGGGCTTCCTACGTTGTACTGCTCATTTTTGGCTCACTTTTGCAAAAGTCAGACTTCACATAAACAATCGTTCTACCCTTTAAGATAGAGGACAAGTTTGTGTACATTTTACCTCCCATGCCCTACTTTCGAGTGGGATATACCGAATTTGTTTGGTTTGGTACTTAGAGATCATTTTTTGAAAAGCATTCTTTTTACATGGTATGAATATGTTAAGGTAGCATTGTTATATCTGAGATGTGTCTTCATTTTATCATTTATGTCATTATAGGTATTTGCTGTTAAATGGTAAATGGTAAATGGTCTATGCATTTGTGTCATCATGGTGTACCCATATATGATCCCATCATAAATAGTATTTGGATCTTTTTTCTCCAAGATTGAGGCTTTATTTTGGGTTTTCTGATGTTTGTTTCTAATCATGATCTACGTTAAAATCAATCATATCAATTATGGCTAGAATATTAGACCTTAGAATTTATTCTATTACTATTGTTGATCAAATATGTGGTGTTTCTTGAATGCATAGAATATGTTGTGATTTTCTGTAGTTGATCATCTCTTGATTCTGGATTCTGTTTACCTGCTCTTCTTTTCATTAGATGTTGGTTTGGGACCAGTTATGGAAATTAGGTTTCATGGCAGTAGTTGGTAATTGCTCTGTTTTTAGTTTATTCTGTACTTGGAAGATCCATACAACCTTCTTGTCAAGTTGTGTCATATCTGAATCATGCTCTTGATTTGGAACCGGAAAGGACCGGACAGGCGAGGGTGAGTTGATGGGTGAAAGAACTGTTGAAGGTTTTAAGGTTTAAATTTTAACAAAGGTAGTTTAGTAATTTACCAATCTTATTACAACTTTTATTTCACCTATTATAGTATGACAAAAAAAAATGCATGCATTTTTTGTCTCACTCTGTATATTCTGTCAATTTGTTCTGGTCTAGGCATTGTTTGGCAAAATAGCTTATAAGCTAGTTGGTAGCTGATAAGCTAGCTTTTCAAAACGCTATTATGAGTAGTTTTTCAATAAGCTAGCTTATGGTCATCCAAACATGTACCTGAAAAAAAACTAGTTTTTTTTTTGCCAAAAATAGCCCTAATATCATGTTTAGCCATGATCAGTAGGTTTTTGTTTCGTCATGTCCCGTCTACTATAATCCAACCTTCTTCAAGTTCTCATTTTGGGTTAGCTGTGGTCCACTTGTACGTAGGGTGTAAACGAAACGAGACAACTCGCGAGCTACTTGAGATCGATTTGGTCAAAGCTCGGTCAATGCTCGATTCGAACTCGACTCGACATACTAACAAGTCAAATCGAGATACCCAATACTCGACTCGAAAAGCTCGTGAGATACTCGATTTTTATCTATGATTAGTATTGTTATATAATTTGTAAAATATGATGTAGAATAAACTAATGAACTTACCTTTAAAAGAAAATTATTGTACTATATTTTCAGATATTTGAACAAAATTGTACATTTTTCAGTTATAAAAATTAATCAAATTTTTATTTAAAAATCATAATAACGAAAGGCAAAAAATTATAAACTTTTGGTAAAGTTGTACCACATTGGAACTTGGGAAGAGAGTTAGGGTTTTTTGGCAGTTGCTGATTGGTATAGTGCAGAATGATTAAGTGGTCTGAATGATTAAGAGGTTTTTATGGTATAGTGTAAAATAAAATATGGTTGTTTCTTAATTGTTCATAATGAAATCTGGGCTCTTAATGGTTAAGGGAGGGTCAGGATACAAAATCATTAAGAAGATTTTTGAACCATTAAGAGAGCCATTTTTTCTGCCAAACAAGATTTACCTTTTAGCGATTCAGAGGTTGTCTCTTAATGGAACCATTAAGAGGTAAACAAATAGCCCCATAGTAAAAGAAGAGCGAAAGATGTTAAAAAAAAAAAAATGAAGGTGAAAGAAGTTGATAACCTTATTTCTTGATATGAAATTTGAGATGAAACCCTTGAGTTCTATTAATTTTAAGAGTACATATTTAAACCCTTAAATCTCATAAATTTCAACGGGTAAGTTTGGTTTGAATTAGATTCGAGTTTGAGTTTAAGCTTGATTCGAATTCGAGTTTGAGTTTGAGATTGGTTTGAGCCTCAAATGAGTTTGAGCTTGAGTTCAAGTTTAGAAAATTTGATATCGAGTTCGAGTCGAGTTCAGTTTTTAACTACTTGTGCGTTCTCGAGTCGAGTTCGAGGCTGGAAAATGGCTATCGAGTTTGAGCCGAGTATACCAATACTCGAACTCGATTTGCATCATTTACACCCGACTTGTACGCATAAATGAGGACAACCTTGAAAGGAGCATTTGGGATCTTCGTTCTTCGGACTACAAACAACCAACAACTTGAATCGAACCTTTTGTCTAGACCTGGCAAACGTGTCGTGTCGGGTCCGTGTCGGGTTCAAAGTTAAACGGGTTGAAAATGTCTAACCCTAACCCGACCCGTTTAATAAACGGGTCAGAAAATCCCAACCCTAACCTGACCCGCCTAACCCGTTTAACATTTATAAAACTAAAAATCGAAAATTCACAAAAAAATACAAATCCAAAATTCAAATGAAACCATTAAAAATCTAAATTCTATAATTCAAACTAATAAGTTCTAACCAAATGTAAAACATTAAAAATCCAAATCATTAAAAAGAAAACTTATATATATATATATATATATATATATATATATATATATATATATATATATATATATATATATATATATAAACGGATTATTCGGATCATTTTCGAGTTGAAACTTTTAACCCTGACCTTACCCGTTTAATTTTCGTGTCGCGTCGTGTCAACCCGTTTACTTAAACGGGTTGAAATGTATTACTCAAACCCGTTTATTTCGTGTCGAGTTCGTGTCGGATTAGCGTGTCGTGTCAATTTTTGTCAAGTCTACTTCTGTCCATCATGTATTAGTTTTCTTCTATACTATTTTATCAAACTCTAAATCGTTTTTTTAAAGCTTTTAAATTTTACGAGTACAATTTATAAAATATTAAATATAAATCACTAACGTAATAGTTTGGGATACAAAAATGAAGAATCAGAAAATTGGAGGGAACTAAAATAAATTACGTTCTTATTTTTAAATCTAATATATTTATATTTATCATTAAAAAAAAATTAGTTAAACAGTTCATTCCAAAAAATATCAAAGATATTATACTTATTCATATCTACATACTTAACCACAAGTTATATTTATTTATTTATTTATTGTTATTAATTTTTCATTCCCTTGTGAAAAAACCAAAAAAGGCTGGTGGTAGCTTACCAAATGAAAATCCAAATATAACTACTTGACAGAGTATGCAACTTGTTCAAAGATTGTGTATGTCATATAATTCTTATATAGTTATGGAACAATATCTAATTAAAAAGCAAATCATGTCTTGCCTGAGTGGTAACCTGAAACTCGGTAACACTCCGGGAGGGACTGTGGATGGTATCCCAGTCTACCCGGGTTCGAGTCTAGGGGGAAGCTTTGGGCGCATGAGGAGCATCCCAGACTCTGGGTCGGCCTTCGGGTCGGCTCGGGTTCAGGTTTCCGGGCAACCAGTCTATGGGTTGCGGGTTCGGTCCATGGGTTGCGGGTTCGGTCGGCGTCTGGTCCAGTCCTTTGGACTAGGCCGGGTCGCCGCGGATTAGTCGGTGCTGCCCTCGGATGCCCGGATACCGCGGGAACGTGTGTGTGTTATCTGCCGTTCAAAAAAAAAATCTAATTAAAAAAATTACGACAACAAATTATATTATAAAAAAACAATACAAGCCTCGAGCACTAGATGCAACAAGCGGAAGCAGACCCAACCCACAGTCGAAAGAAAGAAAAAGAGGAACAAAAATACAAGGAAAGCAAACACTAACAATCGAGCAAACGAACCAACGAGATACACGAGAAAAACGAGAGGCTCAATTTTCATGGAAATTTACGTGGGCCTTCTACAATGTTAGTTAGAAGGTTTTCACCATATATAACTTAGAAAAAACCGCTCTAGAGCCGCAAATTGTCGTAGACACGCATTGGCCAAACCGAACAAACAAACGTCGTGCAGTTTATCGAAACGCAATCAAATCATGAGTGTATTGTAGAGCCGTGAGCCAATTGTCCCAAGAGATGAAATCCTTATGGGAACGTCTAGAGATCCATTTATACACACATACCTGGATATCGGAGAACAAAACCTCCGCATAACTCAACTTGTTTCGGAAAACCATGTTGTTATGGTGACCCCATATCAGTTATGATGTTGCCCAAATTGTTGCTTCTCAAAACCTTGAGAACAAACATGAAATCGAAGAACCACGGGTTCCCAATAGTTGAAGACGATGCCTGTTACCCAAGTTGGGTCTTTATTTTGTAGATCAGTTCTTTACGATCACTATTGTGCTTATATGAACTATATCATACTTTTTGAAACTATTATTTAATCATACTTATACATTTTGAATGACATGAAAGTAATCTATTACAATTTATGATAGGCTAGATGTGGCAAACTGTCAATCCCAATGAGGGATCTAGCGTCTAAGAAGCAATGTATACGTTTTTTTTAAGATGTCGATATATGTCTTGTTTGATGAAATATATGTTTCATTAATTTAAATCGTATAGGTGGTGATTGTCAGGTTGAAATTAAAATGACCATCTCATTCGGTCAAATGTAAGACTACAACACCTTTTCTGCAAAATTGAGGGGAAAAAACAGATTTTGAAGTTTTTTTTTTCCTCTAACAACTCCAAAATGATTGAAAGTACAAAAAAAAAAGGAAAATTTCTAAATCTGTTTTTTTTCTCTAATATACTAGGCATATACCCGCGCGATGCAGCGGAATGTAAGTAAAGAATGAACAATTAATGTTGCTTTCTTATAGACATGTCATCAACAATCAACCATGACCTAAGAATCACAATTTATGAAACCCTAAACCCTAAACTCATAAAGATATTCAATAATTAGTTTATATTATAATTATTGACGAAAAAAATTATAATGATATAATTTATAATAAGAATGAAACGTATTTTACGATTATGTATTTTTAATGTGCTAACGTGTAACACCCCGAGTTTTGAAATGTATCATTTCGAGTTATTACAGAAACCAATATATTAAGGAAAAATAAGATATTTTATTTTGGGCTTGAATCCTAGATTTTATAGTCTAGATGGATGAATGATTCAATTACGAGTCCAACGGTTCTTTCCGGAGCGAAAACGGAGCTATAACGAAGAAGTTATGGCCAAAACAGTGATCGGGGAAGTTTTCTGCTCGCGGTACAATCTCGGCGAAAGTGCCCCGCGAGAGTGACACTTGTCACTTTCGCCGTCACTCTCGCGACGCGCGCCTGGACGATTAAAATTGCGAATTTTCAGCCCAAACTTCATTTCTTCATATCTTTTGATCCAGAGCTCCGATTTGGGTGATTCAAGTTGCTACGGTTTCGTTTTTGAGAGATCTTCAAGGATTTAGCAAGAGATTGAAAGTCTATTTAAGTATACTAGAGCATTTTGTGGTGGTAAGTTCCTCATCTCTCCCATTTCATCTTCTTCACCAAGGTTTTCTAGGGTTTCATCCACCCTTTTTGCTTCTTTTCATAGATTGGAGGTTTGTAACCATTTTGGTGAACTAGAAGTGTTTTGGTTGGTAAATTCAAGCTTGGGTTAAGGTAATCTTCTATTCTCTTCGGTTATGGAAGTTAGGGTTTCGGTATTAGTTGGGGTATTCATGTTTATGATTTGGGAAACAATTCTTTGTGGTTGATTATGTTTATTTGTGGTTGAACATGTATGGAATTAGGTTTTGGAAGTTTTGTCTTGAGAATCCAAGTGTTCTTCAAAGGAGATCTAGTTGGGGGGAAAATCTAGATTTAGCCCAAATCTAGCAAGGTAAGTTCAAGTTGATTTGTGAAAACGGTGTACATGCCAAAATGTTTATTTTAAAGCGTTTTACATGAAATTTGTTAACTGCTGATAAGTTTTGTTAACTGCTGATAAGTTTTGTTAACTGCTGATAAGTTGAGTATTTTAAAGGTGTTTAACTTTATAAACTCATTTAGCACACATCTTTGGGATTTTGGGCATTTTGGATAATTAAATCATACATTTTGGTGTCTTAATGATTTATTTTATGGAAGTAGATTTTGAGTATAAATGTGTTCATTTTGTGTCTTGGAGAAATGCATGGTATTGTGTTATGATGCATTTTGAAAACATAAGGGTATGAGTTCATTTGGGAAAAAATGGTTCGTCTCAACCAACGATGAGATTTTATTTATTTATACGTTTGGTCGTGTTTGCATATTAGATGGTCAAACGGGTTCCAATCTTTATATCGGTTTATTTGGGTATTTACGTAAAGCGTTGGGCCTTGGGCTTGGTTTTGACTAAATGAGTCATGTGGACATTTGTCCAGATTTATAACAGATGTGGGTTTTGAGTATGATGACGATTGTTTATGTCATTGGTGAATTACATGCTTTGGGTGCTTTGGTCATTCATTTGGAGTCATGTAATATTAGACAGTGTCGTAATGGATCCATAGGCACGTAAGTCTGTCGGTTATGTAAGGCCTGAGGTTTTGGGTTACTTTTAGTGACTGCTCGGGTTTGCTAGCGAGTGGACAACGAGTGGCACGAGCTGCAGAGGGGGAAACTCGGCTAGATTGGATAGGCACCCATGTCTGTAAGTCCTTGAAAGTGGAACTCGACGGAGTAAGGCCAGAAGCATAAACGGTCCGAGGTTGTGATGGCGGTGGTGGCATGGGAACTAGGATGTCGGGATGTGTGGTGAAATCCAATAACATCACGGGTGGCCCCATTCACGTGTTCTCGCCACCCCAGATGGAAACATTTAGAGGACATGCAAGGAAGTCGCATGAACGACCTACTTGCGTGTTTCTCTATTCTCAGTATTTTCGGATCTCCTCATCGTTGATTCGTGGTATTTTTTACATGGCAATGTCGTATTTTACCAACTTTGGTTTTTATGTGGTCGACGATAAATGATGGCTTTAATATTGGGTTTTCCCCACGTATATTAAGGTTGGAATGAAACGCGTCATTTCTACGTTTCAGTATTTGGTTTATTTCCATTTTATGACTGCGTGAGTTTTGGGTCTATTGTCCGTGTTCATGGCAATATTTATTTATATAGATTTTCATCTATGATTTATGAGTTGTGCAACATGTTTCCCTCCGTGTTGGGTATTTCGAGATATAATATTTTACCCACGTTTTATAAAATTGGGAGTTCCCTCTTTATTCTCATTTGGAGCAAGTCTTGGTTTAAATCTAAATTTACGAAAGTACGTTTTATATTGGGATCTTCGCCTTTAAAATAGTTTGGTTTGGTTAGCAATTAACTTGGCGTCTTCTTCGTTTACAATGCATGTTTATGGGTAAACAAGTCATTTTCATAAGAGAAGCATATCATTTTGAAAGAGTATGATTTAATTGCATCCTTCCATTTTAAACGATTTATTTATTTATGTTGAAAACTCTTGAGCTCACTAGGCGTTAAGTCTAACCTTTTTATTTGTCGGCATGTGCATCAGGTTACAGATGGGGTTTGGTTCTAGCAGTTCTATGAGGAGACGTGCTTAGTTTTTCACAAGCGTAAGTATTTGGTGAAGTCTTCCGCAGTTTGGAGATAGCGATCATTATTGGGTTTTAGTAACACCCGTCCTCATTTTAGATTGTTTGTATAGAATTAATGTGTGCACTGAGGTTAAATATTAAATGGTGGTTGTAGATGATTCATTTATTGGTGTATTTAGAAAATTTTAAATTAGTTGCTATTTCCGGATTTCAGGGTGTTACATAACGATAGAAAAAAATAAAACGTATGGATAAAAAACAAATTGATGCGTATATATTCATAATATTTAATAGTACGGTTAAATTAAAAAATATTCAATATTGGTCTCGTTTTAAAGGTATTGACGATACAATTATAATGGTATAACTTGTAAAAAAAGAAACGTATTTTTTCATTTCATTTTTGTTCATATACGATTATTTGTGTTAATATGATGATGATGTAAAATAAAAAATGAAAAAACAAATGATATAAAGTAAATTAAATAAGTAAGTGTAAGAGTGGTAAATATAACATTGTACAAGAAACCATTTTATACAAATAACCGTTTATAATATAGTAGAGATAAAGACCCATGGTAAATTAAAGGGAGGAAGAGAGAGAGAGAGAATGTCTACGAGAAAAACCCTTCATATTTCATAGTCAAATAAATTTTCGTCTTTCGTTCTTCCAAGAAAGTTTTCAACCAGTCAAAAAAATTAAATGGAAATAATGTAAGAGTTTTATATGTATCATTGTATATATTTTAATAATATAGTTAACGTTAAAATCTCCATAACTTAAAATACTTTTGAAGTATAATATAATTTTACTTTAATTTTGATTTTTGTTTCTAAGATTTGAAGAAATATATCATAATGACATTTATGTTAAGGCTTTGTTTGTCAAACTAGCTTATAAGCTAGCTGATATGGTAATTTTATTTACCCTATTTTTAACTCACTTTTTTATAATTTTGAGCAATTTTTATTCTCCCAATTGAGTCTTTTTATTATCTAGTTTCAATATTTTTAGTTAAATAAATGTTTTACGTTTTTGTCGTTTCTTTGTTTATTTTAAAAAGAAAACATCACAAAAATCTTATTTTTTTATTTTATGTTTTTATTCTAGGATCGATGTGAAGGTCGTGAGAAGTCAACATCAAATGATGACGCGGAAACGACAAAAGACTTTTCTTTTTTGGACCGACGCAACGAGCCGTCAAGATGGAGCATTTTCTTTTGGGCTAAAAACCGAGATATTGAACCGGACTTTTGAAAATGTTGGGCCAAATTGGATGATGGACCAATTGTTGTTTTTGGTAGGCTTAAGAAAGCCTTTTATGATTTAAGGCTCATTGCTCAATAGTGTGGCTATTTATAGAAGCATTGGGTAGAAGAAACAAAACAACCAACACATTTTTTTTTTACCTTCATCTTCTCCCTTCCTCTCTCTCTCTCTCACGGCTCTCTCTCTTTCTCTCCTACTCTTTTTTTCTTTTCTTAAGTATAGATTCATTGAATCTAGACAATGATGAATATCATCCCATTTTCTCCATAACTCATTTTTTGGGTATTGGAAAGTAGTGTAGTTAAGTACTTCTTTGTATTGGGAGGTTTGAATTTAGTGAGCTAAGAGCTTATGGTTAGGTCGTAATCGCTTTAGCTCACCGTTCAAACTTCTTCTTTTTGTTCGAAAGTAATATAAAGTCTCCATCGTATTTTAAGTATTCGTTAGGAGGTGCCTTGTTTCATACTTGAAAGTTCGATTAAATTCTTATGGATAGTTTAAACGCTTGATTTTTATTTTGGTCTCATTGCGGCTTTAGTTCTATTACAAACCGGAAGTCTGGAAAATAATTTCGGATTCCCAACTTTTGTTGGTTCACGGTTTGTTGTAGTTTATTAAATCCGTTTTATGTTTCCAATTTTATAAAAATCAAGTGTGTATTAGTTAGTTTTCCTTTACGTTATTTATTTTAACGCACTTTAATTCTCGCAATTTAGTTTCTGCAATTTTATTTTATGCACTTTCATTTCAGTCTATTACTTTCTGTTAATTTAATTCTGCAATTTAATTCACGTTATTTATTTTCAGTCTTATATTTCAAGTAATTACATATCCTGTCTAAGGACACGTTGTTGGCACAACATTCCTACGATTCTATCGTTGAGTGTTTGAAAACGCCAACCGTCTCCTTTAGTTAAACATAATTATTTCTGTCTTAGGACACGTTGTTGGCACAACACTCCTACGGTTTCTATTATTGAGTGTTTGAAAATATCAACCGTCTTCAACCTTAGTTAAAATTTACATTTCCGTTTCTGTTATATTTACAATATGTACGAAGTTAAGTTGGGACCGAGATTGATCAAAAGTTAAAACGGTGTATCGTATCGCATGATTGTCCGACGCTATTTAAATTAAAGTTATATTTTATGGTGAACTACAGTTAATCAATTGACAACTGGTTTATTGTACGACGGCTCATTTGAGTTTCATGAAATATCGACTTTAAGATAACAAAGAAATGTGATCTCGTCTTTTTATCCAATTATTAATCTCATTCCAACAAAGCATTGTACCGATGTTTCTTTTTTAATTAATTGTTCAGTAGTGTTAATCAAACCCCCAATCAAAAATATTGTTTTCGAATTCGCCATCTGAAACTCGCTTTTACAGACCCGACTTTCGATGAGAACTTTTCCACGCTTCCCTGTGGGATCGATATTCGGTACTTTGTACCATTATTACTTGTTAACATACGGCAGTAGATTAAGATGTATACTTGCGTCGATATCTATTTTCTTGCATTTTAAAAAGGTGTAAACATGAAAAGGCCGCGAACACTAGCTTGTAGTTGATAAGCTAGCTTTTCAAAACGCTACTTTTCAATAAGCTAGCTTATGATCATCCAAACATGTACACTAGCGGATAAGCTAACTTATAAGCTAGCTGAAGCTAGCTTTTTTTTGCCAAACATAGCCTAAATGGGCATGGCAAAAAGGCTCAAACTCATCCCTTTGTGTATAAAGGGCCTACAATTTAAGAAAGTATCAATCATTCTCTCAACATCTTCATGATAATTTTGTTTATTCTAAAAGATGAGTTATAATATATATATATATATATATATATATATATATATATATATATATATATATAGGGGCAGGTTCAAACGAGAAGGTAATCAATTTGCGAGAAGGCGAAAAGAAATAAGAGCCACATAATTTATCAATTAAAAATAACATAAATAATTTTTTTTAAATTAGGATAATTACAATTTGAATTGGATAAATCCTTAAAAATCTCATAATATCTTTTAAATTTATTTATTTTTTAATTTTAATAAATTCATAATTTTTTTTTATCAAATTTATATTATTATTTTCTAGATAAAATCTTAATTTTCATCAAATATCACATGTGATATCCATAACTAATTCATTATTTATTTCACCATTTTTTTCTCTATTTTTTAGATTTACGTTTTGAATCACATGTGATTAACTTCATTTAACATGTGATATATTATTATGTATCGCATATGATCCCACTAGGTGGATTTTTGTAAATATCACATATGATAATATATGTCAAAATATAAATGACGCATAATTACATGTGATAATATTTACATCACAAAAATATCTATAAATATAAATATACATAATCACATATGATTAACTAAAATATATACAATTATCACATGTGATCATATTTACATCACAAAAAGATCTGTAAATAGAAGTATACATAATCACATATGATTAACTAAAATATATACAATTATCACATGTGATAATATTTACATCACAAAAATATCTATAACTAGAAGTATACATAATCATATATGATTAACTAAAATATATACAATTATCACATGTAATAATATGATATGTGATATGCATAAATATTTATATAATGATATTACGTGTGATATTTGGTTAAAATTGTGATTTTTTTTATTAAAAGTATATTTAAAAAAAAAAATTAATAAATAATTGAAATTACAAGATAAATAAATCTAAAAGATATAATGAGAATTTTAAGGATTTATTCAATTTAAAATGATAATTATCCTAATTTCTAAAACTATTTTTTATTTTTTATTTATGTTTTTTTAATTAATAAATTATGTGGCCCACATTCTTTCTCGTCTTTTCGCAAATTAGTTTGTTTCTCGCATTATCTTCCCTCTATATATACTAGAAGCGTACTTCGCGCAATGCAGCGAGATACATCACAATTTTAATGTTTATTTTTATTTTTTGTTTTTTATTGATTTACAGTACGATTTTGGATGGTTTTTATTGAGTGATAATGTTTTTTTATATATAAATTTGTTTAATTTAGGCTTAACAATATAATGTTTTTTATATAAAAAAAATTAAGTAGCTTGTTAAAATTCATTAATTATCTTATATATTTTAAATTTTTTATATTTAAATTGAGATGTTTATCCTGTTTTGATTATGTTTATCAGAATTCAAATTTCATAATTTTAGGGTTTGGGGATTAGAGATAAAGATTTTGGGGGATAAGAATGAAATATATTAACTAGGGTTAAAAGCTTTACAGGTAGTACATTAGTCTTTAGTAGTTATTTTTAAGAGATTTTAAGTAGATAGCTTTAAATGATAGTACATAAAGCTTAGTGAGTTGTAATTAAGAGTTTTTTATGTCATCTTTATAATATATATATATATATATATATATTTGAACGATGTTCTAGGCTATGACTAGATTAATTTCGGTAAATTATGATTACAAAAAATCAGCATTGATAAACTCAGTGGCCATAATTGTTGTATACGTCTAGATTTGATCTCTGGACAGATGGAATATTTCACTACAACACCTAGAGTCTTAACCACTACGCCACAACCTTTGTGTTTTATGAATAATAATTTTGTATCAAACCAAATCAACATATATATCAATAATATCAATTAAATTTATATAAATTTAATATGTGTCAATTACAGTCAGTTGTTAATATCATACCAAATATAAAAACTTGGTTGGTAGGTATCGGAAGTCCCATACCACAATAGTACTATAGTAGTGACTTACTTAAGTATTTATTAGTTTTTGTATTTTTAATATATTGAGACATTGTTTGGCAAAAAAAAACTAGCTTATAAGCTAGTTTTTCAAAACGCTACTATAAGTTAGCTTAAAAATAGTTTATGGTCATCCAAACATGTAAAAAAAAAAAAAACTAGCTGAAACATAGCCTTGGTATCAAATATGATAACTTTTAACTTTTTGTTTAGGCATTTGAATGTTACAATTAAAAAACCCTTATACATGATATGTGTTACTTACAAGTTCAAAATATCATTAAAAAAATTGAATGAAAATGCAAGTTTTCAAATTAGCAATATATGTTCAACCATCTTCTATACTGTATTTTATTCAAACATAAATTTTAGAAAGAATAAAACAAAACTTTAAAATCAAAACATCTCACGCTATATGGTAAAACAAAATTTCGTTAAACCTCAAACATATAAGTAAAACATATGTTCATAAATATAGTTATTATTTTATATCTAATTTGTTGTAGTAAACATTTAATTACTCTAAATATAATCATAGTATAATATTTTAAAAACAATTTAAAAAGTGTAAGACTAATACTTTTTGTTGTATTTATTTTTCTAAATCCGTCTTGTTTCTCATTTAATCAGCATGAAATTTTTTACTCGATAAATATAAAAATAAATTAAAGTACACGTTAATATACGACAACATTATTAAAAAATATTAATAATTAACTTAATATAATTATGTATATATACACTCATATTTAATTTTATATAATTATACATACATATATATATATATTATATCGTAACAGATAACGGGTAATGGATAACGAAAAACCGTTTATCCATATCTTACCTACTAAAATTTCGGATAAACGGGTAATAGATAAGTGGATAAAGTTTTATTTATCCATACCCTTATCCAACAGGTCGAAACATAACAGGTAACGAGTTTATTCTTATCCATTGTCAACCCTACCAAAACATTTATTGAATTATACAAATTTGGCAAAGAGACAATGTATGCAAGCTAGAAGGTTCTATGATGATTGGCCAGTTGTATTGACGTGGTGTATTTTATTAAGGAATTTGGTTCGGGCCGTAATCGATGCTATTTTGGTACACGTTGCGTCTTAGCCATGTTTTTTTTTTTTTTTTTAAGACTCGTGATTCCACTAATTATCACTCTTAATTTTTAATAATTTTTTAAAAAGAGTAAATTACAATTTTGGTCCTTATGATTTACACCCAATTGCGAACAAGGTCTTTAAACTTCATCAAGTACAATAATGGTTATTGTCGTTTGCATTTTACTATGAAAGTGGTACCTATAGACTTTAGTTAACATTGTTAAAATTTGCCTGTTAAGTAGAGGGCATTTTCGTCCTTTTACAGTTTTACTCCTTTTCTACATTTAATTAGTATACATTATATAGTATCAAATTTTAATTATAATTAATATAATTATATATAGAGAGAGAAAGGGTTGGGTTCCAGTGAGAAGCGTCAGAAGTGGTTATCAGCCGTTGGATGAGAAATGAACGCACATTAGGATGATATGCATCGAGATAAGATGCACCAAATCAATTCTCTTCTAAGCCGCAATTCATGGGAGGGCTTGAGATTAAAAGAGATCAACAGTTCAGATCCACTTCTCACCGTTAACTCAACTTCTCACACGATCCATCGCCTATAGAGATAATGTATAAAACATGCACACACACACACATGTATATAGGGGTAGTTTAATTTGCAACCCATATAAATCTTACAACCCATGCAACCCATATCTTAACCGTTGGATTAATGATCGACGGTTACAATACATGTGGGTCCAATATTTTTAATTAAAAAAATCAAAAAAATAAAAACAAAATAACCGTTATTCATGAATCCAACAGTTAAGATGTGGGTTGCATAGATTGTAAGATTTACATGGGTTGTAAATTATCCTTGGCCCATGTATATATATATATATATATATATATATATATATATACACATAAGCACACGATCAATGATCCATCTTTGATAACTTTCTCTGGCCACCATCTCCATCTCCATCTCCATCCATCAGCAACTGGTGACACCCTCATAACCTTTAGCCTTACCACTGATGTCAATCATTTCATTCTTTATTACCTTTACCCTTTGTACACACCGATATCACAAAGACAAAATCAATAACAAAGAAGAAGAAGAGGGGCGAGTATCCATTGGCAATCACATGGACAAATTTATCGACGAAACAAACACGCACCCATAAACAAAGTCTTTTCGTTTCCCTGCTTGTGTTGTGCATCGAGACTGATTTTGGGTTTAGATTGTAGAAGTTTGGGGAGGGTGATGTAGAGAAGGGAAACCAACGAGAACACGATAAAGAAGGAAGTGGTTACCGGAGACTATTGGGGAAGATTGACTATTAAAAGACATAAATGCCCCTCACCTAATGGAACTTTGACTAATGCTGTTAGACACAAGGACCATATTTATAGCAAAATGCAAACCACAATGACCATCATTATGCTTAATATAAAGTTTATAAACCTTGTTCGTAGTTGAGTGTAAACCAAGAGGATCAAAATTGTAATGTACTTCTTAAGAAACTTGAAACTTTTTTTTATTTTACATTTTTGGTAATATTGTTACTACATTTGTATTTAGGTATTACAGTATATTTTTGTGCTTATATTTACTTAGAACCAGAGCCTCTATTAATATGTTAAATATTAGTCTTTGAATAGACCCCTTAAAATTTTAGGTCCCAATTTTACTTGCATGTGGAGCCTGAATTTATATAGCACAACCTCTGAACTCCTCTAAATAAAGACCTATTTAATATATTTCAAAATTTAAAACAACTATTTAACTTCAGAATTTACTAATCAAAAACAAAAAAGATTCTTTGATATTTTTTCACTTTGTTATTTATGTTATTTTAATTTGTATGAATCTTTAATATGATATGAAATTTCATATTATATTTTGTTTATTACTAATTTCAAACGATCTATAATTTTAGTAAGGGTGTAATAGGGTCTCCAAAAAAAATTGGAACGACTATGTTAGATATCATAGATATTTTATAAACCTGAAAACTATATGTAATACAGAGTGTCTACATCATGATCAGATTAATATTATCAATGTTGTAATAAAGATAACTGGTAGTCCATAATAGCTAGCTTAATTAAATAATTATACGTATTCAAAAAACTCGATATCCTACCAAATCCATCCAAGAGTTCATATTAAAAAATGTTTTAAATTTTAGATAAATATTGTTTTATTTAAATAGAAAAAAAAATTACTACATTTTTTTAGAGATGTTGTGTAATGTAAACATAAGAGGAAGGCGTTGACAAATCGGACGGCTGAAAGCTGACTTCCAATTACCAAATCAAAGAGTTGTAAAGTCCTTCATGTTGTAGTCCAGTGGTAAGGTAACATCTTGGGGGAGTCAGTGGATGGTATCCCTGACTAACCAGGTTCGAACCCCGTCGTGAGCATCCTGTGACATCCATGATCATGAGTCTGCCACATAGTGGTACCCTTAATTGGGTTGAGTCGTGATCGACGGGGATTAGTCGGGTGACACCCTTAAGTGGGAGCCCGGATACCCCGGAAACATGTGCATGTGTTAACTTTTTTTGGAAAGGGTATCCTGGGTCTATGGCCCAGACTAATCCTTGACAATTAGGGTCATTGGCCCAACTGCTAAAGCGTGCAGCCCTGAGTTTATTCTCAGTGGCCACAAGTGCTGCTAGTGGGGCTCGAACCCAGGTTGAGCGCTATGAACTCCCCAAGCCTTTACCACCACACCACAGCCCTTGTAAAAAAAAAAAAAAAAGAGTAAATGTTTAGTCGCAAGTCGCGATCACAGAGAAACCTAATTCCTGTAAGTAAACGGGAACTTTGCTTGCCAGTTGCCATCTTCTAGTTCTCAACCACGAGATTCAAACATTTTTGTAGATATCAAATCACATGTCGCCACTCCCTATCTTACATGTGCCCACCCACACCTTATCATTTCTCTTTTTTCCCTTATTTTAAACTAGGTGTGTTCACGGTGAGGTTTGGGAATAAAATCATAAACAACATAATATATGCGGTTTGAACATTTTTTTAAACCATAGAACGCACCGTATATACCTCAAACGCATCAAACCGTACCGCAAAATACAATGCAGTGTGGTTTATACGACTTATTTCTAATGCATTTTACATCTACAATTCAATTATTATAAGATTAAAAGTTCATCTTAAAATCAACAATAACGTGACCGTAGTCCAAAAAATAAAGATATTGAACTCGTCTGATTCTAAATACATATTACATAAATAGTGCAATTATTTTATATATACATATATGTGGGTGTAGGGTTGGGTTCCGGCGAGAAGTTGAGGTTGACGTGAGAAACGTGATAAGTGGTTATCAACCGTTATATGAGAAATTGATGCACATTAGGATGAGATGCACCGATATAAGATATATCAAGATGCACCGGATCAATTCTCTTCTAAGCCGCAATTCATTTGACGATATTTGATTAAAAGTGATCAACGGTTCAGATTCACTTATCACGTTTCTCACGTTAACCTCAACTTCTCACACGATTCTTCGCTTGTGGGTATAATATATATATAAAATTAAAATATGTATATATATATATATATAATGTACGGTGTGATGCGGTTTGAACCGCGGTTTGATAACTCAAAACCGCAACTGCATAATACGGTTTTATAAAAATACAAATTGTAAACTGCACCACGGAAACTTTAAACCATGCGATGCGGACGATTTTGTACGATTTAGTGATTTAGATGAACACCCCTATTTTAAACTACAAACGTATATGTTCCACTTTAAAATAACCAAAAATATCAAATTATCAATTTAATCGATACCATTTATAATCTAAATTATTATCAACAAAATAAAAAATAAATTTAAAATTGTTGTAGGATAAGTGTGTCATCGTCTAAAAGATATGACGATAGAGATAGAGATAGAGATAGAGATAGAGATAAATATATCAGAGTTAGATTATAACTGAAATATCTCCTAACTATCTACTTGTAACTCCTCCCTATTTAAAGGGTTTATGATTAATGAGAATTATAGACTTCTTCTCTCTGTCTTATTGTTATTCTCTCCATATTGTTGTTACATTTGTTTTTCCCTTTAACACGTTATCAGCACGTAAAGCTCAAAGCTGTTTTTCATCGTATCTAAACGATTAGTGCACGTTGTCGTTGAACGGTTTGCCGCAAAATTGCATCGCTACTGCGTTATCTTTTGCTCATTGCCATGCATGTAAAAAAAAAAATCTAGTAAGTTTTCTATCAATTTCTTCATAAGTGAATATTATGAATCATGTTTATTTTTTTTCTTAAGTTTTCTGTAGAATACTTCCGTTATTTTCGTGATTGATAATAATTGAATTCAAAAAAAAAAAATCGAATTCATGATTATTTATTTATTTTTATTGAAATAATTAAATAAATGAAAATTATATTGACGTAAAAAAAACCTATATTAAAAGATAATTATTGGAATTTATATGTGATTTTAATATGATTATGATCTAATTATCTGAATTATTAGGATAATTGAATGATTTTGTTTTTATTTTTTTTAATTATCAAAAGGAATTAAATAAATAATTTTTAAGTATATTATTGTTTTATTTAACTAAAACAAAACTTAATTTGTTTTTTTTCCCATTAATTTACGTTTTTGTTTAATAAATATTTATTATATTAACTTTTATTTAAGTTTAATATACTTTATCTATGTGAGCCAATCTTGACTTATTTTCTGACATGTTTACTTAATTTTATTTAATTCGACCTATTAAATATATATTCTTTTAGACTAGTCCAAATAATGAATTAGACTATTAATTATTTTAATATTTGTTTTATCTTATTTATTTTAATTGTGTTAGTATAACTTTTATTGTTTTAAAATATTATTATGATTTATTAATGTTTATCAAATTAGATTAAAATATTCATATATTTAAATGATTATCCATTTAGTTACAATATTATATATTTATTTACTATTTGTTTGTGTTAATATTCAAATGTTTATCCTAATTAATAATTGTTAGTATAATTCATATGTTTATCTTAGTTATGAGTTTCTACTCATTAACCTCAATCTTATAAATTATCTTTGAAATTTACAATTTCAACCCCCATAACTTCTGTTATTTTGCCAAAAGATTCAAAAATAACATGAAAATGTTAAATTCAAACATTTATCATGATCGTGAGTTCCTACTCATAATTTTAAATTATATAATTATTTTTTGGAAGTTACACATCCAAGCTCATATATTTTGATCTTTACCAAAAACTCCAAAAAATACTATTAAGGTATTAAAATTGTTTCATATGCCAAATTCATAGTCACTTTGGCCTCTTGCCAAAAGATCCCAAAATACCAATATGGTATGAATTTTTTGACCTCGTGTCAAAATTTACCAAATAACAAATGTTATCTATGTATTTCATTGATGAACTAATCGCAATACATCGAAAGGATTTTGTCAAACGGGTGTAAATAGCCCTAAGGTTTGTAGGGATTTAAGAAATCCATGTGATTCCCCTACTACCTGGAAATCCAATAGATCGAGTGATTTTTTTTTGCAAATTGAAATATTGATGAAGTATTATCAATAAAATTAAAGCATACAAAAATCCAATATTGTTATGATAATGAAATTTCATAACCAAAATTCATTTCCTTATCAAAAAGAAAATCATATATTATTATTTATATATGTAAATGGTTGAAATAACTCATCCCAAAACCAACGTCATAAACTCAAAAGAATATGAGGATCATAAATGAGTACATAAACCTCCTTTTGAAAAGGTACAAGAAAATACCTAAAGTTCATCAACTCTCCATTGACTCTAAAATCAACCTCTTGAAAAGGTACAAACAAATACCCTCATGTTTTGAGACGACATATAAATCCTAAGTTTCATAGGATACCTTTACTAGAAACCCCCAAAGAAATGTGGGATGTTCCGAAAGGGATAATCGGGAGTATTGATTAATATGTACTTCCCGAACTAATCGTACAGTGGAATGAAACCCACTTACTCGATTACAAAAAGGTAACTGATTTCAACAAAGAAATGTTATATCCAAAACGCGTCTCAATCTCTGTAGCAAAGAGCTCACAGAAGATGACATGATTCCTAATATCATTTCCACATTTCATATATAAGTAAATATTAATGAACCAATATAAGTTGGAATGTAACATTTAGACAAACTCATCAACCTACTGCAAGTGGTTGAGAGACACAACAAGGTTATTTCGAATAACACCACATATGTCGGGATAAAGAAAATTCCTGACATCAATAATGAAAG
The DNA here is from genome assembly GCA_954870635.1 of Arctium minus. NCBI lineage: Eukaryota > Viridiplantae > Streptophyta > Magnoliopsida > Asterales > Asteraceae > Arctium > Arctium minus. Next base: position 97,569,732 of record OX941087.1, read on the forward strand.
TGTTATAAGTGGAAACAACTCCAAATGATTGTGAGTTAAAAACCATTTCACACATATGACATTTCTGCACCATGTGGACGAGACCCTATAAAGGGTCAGGGTATTGGTAAGAGTCAGGAAGGATTTTTCAACACCTGGAGTAGGATACAACTACTACCCATGTGATAATGGACAATCAAATAAAATATGTACTAAAAAGTGCTTCTATAAAAAAGGGAACACGTTGAAACTGAAATATAATATATTTGTTTTAATATTTAATATTGATTATGCATATGTTTCTTTGAAATTAATTTTAAGTACCAAAAATTAATTTATTTGCTAAAGTAAAATCGAATATATAACCATTATAGATGTAAAGAAATACATCAAAACAAATACAAAAAAAAAATCAATATTCTCCGTTCCGTGTAGGAATGTATCGAGGAGAATTGATTTTTTTTTACCTATCACACCCTTGAAAAAAAGATAGACTAATACGTGTTTTATAATACATCCAACCAAATTACTTAGACGATGGACTGTCACTCTCTTGTTGGTACAAAATTAATAGGAACCTTGTAAAGATATTCGTATCAAATGGAAATGGAAATGGAAATGAGCATATATACATAAGTTCTAATGAATATATGAAAGTAAACATATATCATGGAAACTAATGTGTCAAACTAGTAGATTATTGGGTCATCGGAACATATTTTGTCACCAATAAAGAACTTTTGAGGGCAATAACACATATATGTTTTGGCATGACCATGCGGGACACCGTGGTTATGACATAGTGATCCGTGTATTGCAAAATACACATAGACACATTCTCTTTCGAGTGAAAGGCAGAATGAGGAAAATTGCAACTGTTGACTTCTGTAGCATAAGAAACAACATTGCTATATGCCTTCTCGAATACCTAAAACTTTTGTATATAACCTACTCCTTAGCCAAGACAGAATTGAGACCATCCTAAAGCTAAGAACATAATACAAAAATATTTCATTGTTACAACGAATACAAGGTGATATTTATGGACATAAACATCCAGAATGCGGGCCATTAAAGTACTTTATGGTTCTGGTTTCGACACGATGAACGCATGTCGTATTATTGTCCACATGAAATATTGCACTCCTAGCACTAACTATACGTTTAAGGTCTCACCACCCTGATTATTTCATCAAGTCTACATGACTTTGAATGCAGGAGAATTTACATCATAAGGATTTGATGTTAATTGCATATGTATTAGGATCAATGTAAAGTTTCCTATACCCCATGTGTATATATAAAATGGTCTCATAAAAGTTGTTATCAAAAGAATATGATAACATCTATAATCTAAAATATCAAATTATCAATTTAATCGATACCATTTATAATCTAAATTATTATCAACAAAATAAAAAATAAATTTAAAATGACATTTTATATTAAACAATGTTGCCTTATTTTATTGTCATCACACTTGTTACGTACGTTTATATTATTTACATAAAACACCTCCAAGTTTTCAAGGTTTGATATTACTCCCTAAAGTTCTTACTAATGCATTCTTAATCTCGATCATTTATTTCTTGATGATATACAATAAGACGTAGGGCAACCTCCGTATCATAATTGAACGACCTATAAATTTTAAATTCATACATATCAACAATACAGGCGATGTCAAAGCTCTTGTGACCATGGAGGTTCACCTGCGATGATTTCAGATCATTCGTGGTCGCCCGGGGATTAGTCGGTACGCGTAAGCTGGCCCGGAAACCCATGGTTACCAAAAAAAAAACAATACATAAAAATGTATAATTTTTTTTGAAAGGTAACAACATTTATTAAGAAAAAACCAATAAAATTCGAAAAAAAGGATCCCATTGCGAGGTGCAGTAACCCACTAAACCAAAGAAAACGGCTAGAGAAGACTACAAAGAAAATAGGAATGAGAGAAAAAGCTAAAAACCCAAGAAGATTACAAAGAAAATATAAACGATTCAACCAAAACAGAACCAACGAAGAGAATGTTATGATTTAACCAAAAAAGGTTCAATGTCAAAATCTATATAAAACGTGATAGGTGAAACTAAACAAACCCCCTATATGCTAAATAAACCTGTTATATATATATATCCGTAAAATCCAATATGAGTCACCCATTTTAATTAAATTATTATTATAATTTAATTAATGATTGAGGATGATTTGATAATTTACGAATTAAATATTGTAATCACCACCCACAATTTTGTTTTCATATATTTCATTTGATTTTCAGACAGTTATATCAATTTACCCAATTAACCTTATTAAATAAGCAAATCACATATTTTTCTTTGCTAAACAAGTACAACCAAACATCCGTGGGTATCACATCGTGTATCTTAGGGTATCATATCAGTGGGCATCACATCGTGTATCTTAGGTTTAATATCAGTGGATATGACATTGATGAACAATAAAAAGTTTGTATAGAGTGGGTATTATATCGTATATCTTAGGGTATCACAACACGTATACAATGAGTGTCATATCGTGTATCTTAGGGTTTAATATCAGTGGGCATGACATTGATGAACGACAAAAAGTTGTATATAATGGGTATTATATCGTGTATCTCGAGGTATCACAACGTGTATACAATGAGTATCACATCGTGTATCTTAGGGTATCACAACGCGTATACTATGAGTATCACATCGTGTATCTTAGGGTATCACAACATGTATGTAGTAGGTATCAATCATTTATCTTAAGATATCACAACCTGTATACAGTGGATAGTGTATCTTAGGGTACTAGAACATAAGCGAATGGTCGTGTGAGAAGTTGAGGTTAACGAGAGAATCATGAGAAGTGGACCTGAATCGTTGATCATTTTTAATTGAATGCCCTCCTATGAATTGCGGCTTAGAAGGAAATTGATCCGGTGCATCTCATCCTAATGTTTATTCATTTCTCATCCAACGTTTAATAACTACTTCTCACGCTTCTCACGTTAACCTCAACTTATCACCGGAACCCAACCCCTATAACACACACACACACACACACATATATATATATACACACACAGGCGAAAGATCATGTGAAAAGCCATACTACCTGGGTTAGCTCAGTTGGATAGGTAACATCTTGGGGGGTGTGGGGTAGGGGTGCTCAATTTTTCGACCAACCCGACCAACCCGGTCAACCCAACCCGAAAAAACGCAAAAAAACTCAAACCGAGATAACCCGATACATAATCGATACAAGTTTTGCCCAAACTGCATCTATTGGGTTGGAAACGGGTTGAACCCAAAGTAACCCGACCAACCCGTCAACCCGACCAAACTTGTACGTCTTGTTTTATTTTATTTATGATTTTAAACTTTTAGTGGTTCTTCTTTCTATCAATTCTCAAATCTTCCTATCTTAGCCGTAGTTTAGACCATTCTACGAGACCATGCCGATTAAAATCGTACAAATCTAACCTTCAAGTCTTTATAAATTTTCAACATCGATAGAATGAAAATGCAAGAGATACTTTTCTTTTACTGTTATCTTCTCTTATTAGTCTTATTTTTGTATTTATATTTTGATTTTAGTTTTTTTAAACGGAATCACTTAGTTAAATTGTAAAATAATGTATTAAAGTTTCAAACCGACCAACCCAACCCAACCCGCATGGTTTGGTTTGGTTTGGTTTGGGTTGGGTTGGGTTGAGATTTTTCAAACCGCAAACATTGGGTTGAGTTGTTCAAGTGTCTTCAACCCGACCAACTCAACCCATGAGAACCCCTAGTGTGGGGTGAAAGGCACACTACCCGGGTTCGATTCCCACGAGCGACACTTTCTTAAGATATCCAAACTCTGGGTCTGGTCCTTCGGGGCCAAGTCCGGGACCGGTTCGGGTGGGTCCAGTCTATGGGACCCTCTACCCTGCCGGTCGGGTTCAATCAAAGGTTGGGCCGGGTCGCAGCGGATTAGTGGGATTGCCCGTAATGGAGTCCCGATACCGCTGAAACGTGTGTGTGCGTTAACTTGCCGTTAAAAAAAATTGAGGTTAACATGAAAAGTGAATATGAACCGTTCACCGTTCATCACTTTTAATCAAATGTCCTCCCATGAATTGCGACTTAGAAGATAAATGATCTGGTATATTTCGGTGCATCTCATCCTAATATGCCTTAATTTATCATTCAACGGTTGATAACCATTAACAACTTATGACACTTGTCACGTTAACCTCAATCGATACCCAACCCTATATATATAATATAAGTGGGTATCAATTTATCTAAGGGGAACCCCAAAAAGTTGATAAAGTGGATAAAACTTTGGACTTATGTGTAAATAACAAAGTGGTAGGGGTGTAAGAAAGAAAAAGGTTGGTTTATAATGAAAATGGTAACAGAGTTTGTTTAGTTGTCGACGAATAACTATAAAAATTACAGATATTCAGACAATCAAGCACAGTCCCACACGATTTTCTCCGGTATCTTCGTTATCTCGAATCCCGATGGCCATGGAAGACGGAAGGTTACCTCTGATAGGCAAACGGAAGATATACGCTCGCAGCGCCTCACACGCTTACGATGAGCTACAAAGTTTCCGATCATGGCTCCGATGGATGTGTGTTGATCTGTCTAATGGCTGGACTGCGTCGCTCTCGTGGTTCGTTTTCATCGTCTTCACAATCATCATCCCTAGCTTTTCTCATTTCTTCCTCGCGTGCAGCGACTGCGATAATCGGCACGCCAGGCCTTTCGATGGCGTTGTTCAGTTGTCTTTGAGTGGTATCGCGACGCTTTCGTTTGTTTCGTTATCGGAATTCATGAGGATCTATGGTCTTCGGAGGTTTTTGTTCTTTGATAAGCTTTGTGATGAAAGTGAGATCGTTCGGAAGGGGTATACGGAACAACTCAATGTATGTACTCTGTTTCAACTTGATTTCGTGTTGTTTTTTTGTTCTGGTGACGATTGATTGAGTTTTCGATGACTTGTTGAGCCATGCTAAATGACGTGTTCTTCATACATTTGTCAAAATCAAACCTCCTTTTTATGGATTTGACTGAAAGGATTTGTCACCTGATTGTTGTCGAGAAACTGTTTGCCATTTTTATTATTTCTATGTACGTTTTAGGAGCATTCTGCTGTATAATCATACTAGTCTGTTAGCGGATCAGTGAGATCTTAATCTTCTACTAACCTGATTGTTGTCGAGAAACTGTTTGCTATTTTTATTATTTCTATGTTCACTGTCATTTTACGTTTTAGGGGCATTCTGCTGTATAATCATACTAGTCTGTTAGCGAATCAGTGAGATCTTAATCTTCTACTAACCTGATTGTTGTCTAGAAACTGTTTGCTATTTTTGCTATTTCTATGTTCACCATCATTTCGTTTTAGAAGCATTCTGTTGCATAATCATACTAGTTTATTAGCGGATCAGTGAGATCTTAATCTTCTACTATTGGTAGCTCTTGGAATAAAATGGATTTGGCTGCAAATTAAATATTCATCACAACTAATTTTAGTATTGAAAAGCTGGTGTGATGGCGATGAATCTGACTGTTAGATGAACAGAACTCTATCTTTCATCAGAAGAAGAACCAACCTCATTTGATGATGATTCAGACTGCTAATATACCTTGTCCACTAATTGATTTTAGTAGAGACAACTTACAAACTGAGACTCCAAAATTTGAATTGAATCTATCATGGTTTGGGGTTTAGGTATAGATATACTTTCTATAGGATGTGTTTTAAGTGCCCTAGCCGGTTTGGGGGGTTCATATTGATTGTAATAAGATCATTTTCGTATACGTTTACCAACATTTCAATGCCATTGTAGCTACTGACTTTATTTTCATGAAGTTCATATAAACTTGACCATTGATCTTGTTTCCTGGAGATTGGTTTGCCCGTTTGCGTTTGATGTATCAGCTGTTATTGCCTATATAGATTCTTCCATCGAAGAGTGAACTTTGTTTCATTTAGGACCTAATCGCACCTTTTTATTTCTCATTGGTAACATAAAAACCTTCTGTTATTAGCAACAGCGTTATTTAGTCCCATTGATTTCATTATCTTTAGTGTTATCCTTAAAATGGTCCAAAACTTGGAACATTTTTAACTTTTAAGTTGTCTACAACTATGAAAATTAAATGGGTATTTGATTGGTATGTTTTGTATGTAAATGCAGAGATCACTTACAATCCTCTCTATCTTTGTTATCCCATGTTTTGCTGCTGAGAGTGCATACAAGATCTGGTGGTACAGCTCAGGTGCCACAAACATTCCTTTTTTGGGCGATGTTTTAGTGAGCGACACACTAGCATGCATCTTGGAACTTTGCTCCTGGCTCTACAGAACGGTGGTGTTTTTTTTGGTCTGTGTCCTCTTCCGCCTCATCTGCTACCTCCAAATCCTCCGTTTGCAAGATTTTGCTCAGGTTTTCGAGGTTGACTCTGATGTTGATTCTGTATTGAGGGAACATCTCAGGATCAGAAGGCACCTTAAAATCATAAGTCATCGTTATCGTGTTTTCATATTGTTGGCCCTCATCATTGTTACAGTCAGTCAGCTTGCATCACTCCTGGATACTACCCGCAGCACATCAGACATCAGCATTTTCAAATCTGGTGAACTTGCAGTAAGTATGCACTCCAAATGAACTATATTTTACTCGAAAGCAGGGTCTGAGAGGGTGGGATATACACAAACTTGTGGGGTAGAGCAGCTGTTTTTGTGGCTTGATGGGTAATGGTTGATTAATCAAACCAACGAACTATATCCCACTTAAAAGAATAGTCTGAGAGGGTCCCCAAAGGGTAAAGCGGCTCTTTTCGTGAAGACCCTAGGCTCGATGGGCTTTGGCGGATTAGGGTTGTGTTCCGGTGAGAAGCGTGAGAAGTGGTTATCAACCGTTGGATGAGAAATGGACGCATATTAGGATGAGATGCACCGAGATAAGATGTACTGAGATGCACCGGATCAATTCCCTTCTAAGCCGCAATTCATGGGAGGGAAGGGCCTGAGATTAAAAGAGATCAACGGTCTAGATCCGCTTCTCACTCTTCTCACCATTAACTCAACTTCTCACACGATCCTTCGCCGCCTGGCTGATTAACCAAAGTACCAAACCAAACGAACTATATCTCACTTGAAAGCAGGGTCTAAGAGGGTGGGATGTACACAGATCTGTGCTCTGTCCCAAAGAGTAGAGCTGTTGTTTCCGTGAAGACCCTATGCTTGATGGGCTATGGTTGATTAACTAAAATTGTTTTTGGAACTTTAGAATTTTGTTGATGTCTTGTTTGTTGTATTGTAGCTTGTTTCTTTAAGCCTGCTTGCTGGGCTTATGATACTACTTCGGAGTGCGACTAGGATCACCCACAAGGCACAAGGTGTGACGTGCCTGGCTGCCAAATGGCACGTGTGTGCAACGATTGATGTCTTTGAGTCACCTGAAGCTGAAACCGAAACCCCAACTATCGGTGTTTTTGGCAACCAGTCCTTCCCTTGTGAACCATCATCTTCCGACTATGATGACGTTGGTAGCGAAGAAGATGAATTGGACAACACGAAACTCATACCAGCCTATGCTTACAGCACGATCTCTTTCCAGAAAAGGCAAGCCTTAGGTAAGTTGCTCAAACTTTCTCAAACATGATTAGAATAACAAATGTTGGAGTCTCACATTCGCTTAGACATAGATCATCAAAACATGTATTTATGTAGAATTCGATCAAAACATGTATATATATTTATATAGGGGCAGGTTCAAACGAGAAGCCAAACATTTTGCGAGAAGACGAGAAGTGTGATATCATATATGATACATAAGCTTAATCATATATGATTATACACATGTTACATTGGCAATACATAGACGTTTAATCATATATGATTAAACACACCCACAAGCCGTGTAAAACATATATGATATCACACTTCTCTTCTTCTCGCAAAATATTTAACTTCTCGCATGATCCTTCCTCTATATAGGGTTGGGTTCCGGTGAGAAGTTGAGTTAATGGTGAGAAGCGTGAGAAGTTGTTATCAAACGTTGGATGAGAAATGGACGCACATTAGGATGAGATGCACCAAGATGCACAGGATCAATTCCCTTCTAAGCCGCAAGTCATGGGAGGGCTTGAGATTAAAGAGATCAACGGTTCAGATCCACTTTTCACGCTTCTCACCATTAATTCAACTTCTCGCACGATCCTTTGCCCCTCTCTCTCTCTCTCTATATATATATATATGTAGAAACCTTACCTCCCTCTGTATGGGTGTGTTTGGCATGCGGTACTGGACATAACAAAAACTTGTCTCATGTTCGGTACGACATTAATACGGGAACACGACTGAGTGGGACGAAAATGCATTTTTTGCCCCACCATTTTAATCATGGAGATGGGAAAGATCGGTAAATTACTAAATTATCCATATCAAATTAAAACCTTGACAATTCTTTAACCCACCTACCTCCCTCTCCCCATCCAATCTTGTGTCTAGCACTGTCTTTGTACCAAACACATCCTAGGGCTCTTTTACAATGAGTTGCAAAATATTCTAATAGGGTATCAAAGCCAGGTTCTACCACATACAGGGTCTCGACACACTCTTTCGTGTACATTCTAGGGGAACCTTTTAGCTCCCGTTATGGTGCGTGTTCGAGTCCACATTGGCTAGAACACGGACCTTCAAAAACTGTATATATGCATTAACCTGAATACGACTTTGTTTTAAATTTGTGCTAGTGACGTACTTCGAGAACAACAAAGCAGGGATAACAGTGTTCGGGTTTATGCTGGATAGGAGTTCTATACACACCATAGTGACGATAGAATTGTCCTTGGTCTTGTGGTTACTCGGAAAGACCATCGGTATTTCTTGATAAACATAATGCAAAACGAAGAAAATCAACTTAACCGCGAAAAAAATCACCAACTCGGTCACTTCAACCAATCACATCAAGAGAGCTTCCTTTTGTAACCAACATCTTTTTCCGATAAGGGCCGTTTACAACCACGTTGAACGCTGCGAACGCCACACGAGATCGTGCATCGCAGGTTGAAAAGAAGTCGAAAAGAGGAAACGAGGCCGGAGAACGAGGTTTCAAGTATGTTGATTATTGCTTTTTTCGGTTTGTATGTTTATAAGATTGTTTGTTCCCATTCTTTTTTCTTGTACTATTTGTTGTGTTTATTTAAGGGGATAAACTCGAATGGAAGGCGACATAATTGCAGTGTGTGATACTTGTGCAATTGCTCCATTCCGATTGTAAAATGAACATTGTTACTCGTATTTAACAATTTATTTCACTTAATGATTGTGGGTTTAACACTTGTTTGTTAGCAGCTTAACGCAGATTATTCTGTCAGCTATATATAACTATTTATAGTAGTTTAATGATATAGAAAGTGACTTAGGGCCTGTTTGTTAGCAGCTTAATGACTCACAACTTATTCAGTCAGCTATATATATGACTGTTTGGTAGTGGCTTAATGATATAGAAATTGGCTTATTCAATAAGATTTCAAGTGGGAGCCTTATGCAGAAAGCCAAATTTTTTTCAAACCAATCTCTCCCATTAAAAAACACGTTTCTTCCATTTATGAAAAAACTCTCAAATAAAAATCTTCTAAATCTAATATAGACAGATTAATCCACACAGACAACTTTATCAATTTAGAACTTAATGAAAAACCAACCAAACAACCCCTTATTCAGTAAATTTTTAGGGACCCGTTTTATGTAGAAAACCAAGTTTTTTCTAAACTTGTCTCTCTCAGTTAAAAAAACACGTTATTTCCATATATAAGAAAATCCTTCCAAACAAAAACCTTTGTAATCTATACAGATAAATTAACCAATACAACAATTTTATCCGTATATGACTCAATGAAAAACTAACCAAAATTACAAACACATGGACCAGAAACGAAGTTTACTCAATAATTCATTTTTTTAATTTTAATTAAAATATGAATAAACTACGTTTTTTGTAGTCCCTATAAGATTGTTCAAAACTTATATTTTCGTCCATGTATTTTTGAAATTATAAGGGGGCGTTTGGTTCGCAGATTCTGATGGAATCTGATGGAATTGAAATGTTGAATTTCGTTTACCAGATTCCATCACATCGTTTGGTTTATTCTTTTTAAGAAATTGAAATGTTGAATTCCAATGAATTCCATAAATTAAGAAATTCAACATTCCTTGGGGGAGGTGGTATTTCATTGGAATGGAATGTCATATTTTTTTTGAACAAAATTGCCCCTCATTCTAATATGCACCACCACCTCCGGCCACCACCATCGGCCACCACCTCCGGCCACCATTGACCACCACCTCCGGCCACCGCCACCGGCCACCATTAACCACCACATCCGGCTACCAACACAGACCACCACCTCCCACCACCATCGACCACCTCTGACCACCACCACCACCACCTCCGACCACCATTGACCACCACCACCACCTCCGGCCACGACCATCGGCCACCACCACCTCCGGCAACCACCACCGTTCAACATTATTAGCAGACACCAACTCTCTCTCCTCTCTTCTCTCTCTCTCTTAATCTATCCTCACCCTCTCTCTACTCTCTTTCTCTCCTCTCTCTCTCAATCTATCCTCTCTCCCTCTCTTCCCTCTCTCTCCTCTCTCTCCTCTCAATCTATCCTCTCTATCTCTCCTCTCTCCTCTCCTCTCTATCTCTCTCCCCCCTCTCTCATCATCATTCGTGTGCTAAAATAATCAAAGCAATTTTAGTTAAAAATTAAACTATTTAATGACTATTTCATTAAAGTAATTTTTGTTGAAAAAAATTAAAATAAACAAAAAAGGTATTTTGGTCATTTACCAAAATTCCATTACAATTCTAAAGCTACAATCTGTGAACCAAATAGAAAAATTCCAATTCATTTAACAGATTCCATTCCAATTCTGTCAACCAAACAGGTGGTCAAACCTGACAACATTTCATTCCAATTCCTTCAAAGTCAAATTCCTTTGACAGATTCCATTCCATCCAAAAACATTATGCGAACCAAACGCCCCCTAATTTTCATGACTATGAATTACAATTCATTGTTATTTTAATCCTTATAATTTATAATTTATTACTATTTTTGTTTTATGGTTTACAACTCTTTATTCTTTTAATACCTTATACTATAAAGTAAAAATTAAGTTTATGAAAAAAATAACAATAAATTATATTACAAACTATAAAAATGAAAACAACAATTTCAAAACTATTGAAGCGAAATTCACAATTTTTAACAAACCACAGAGACTGGAAACGTAATTTACTCTTAAAATATTCCTTCGACCAAAAATCACTCAAAGGTTTGGCGCCTCGCACGGACAAATAAGGCAAAAGGGGAAAAATATCTGACTGTAGTTGTCAACTTCTCACGTCGGCGAGATCTGGAAAATTAGGGATTCTGATAGGATTCTCAAATGCTCCTTTATCTGGAGTTTTAGGTGATTTGTAGTCTTCGTGTTCTTAATTTTTGATAAAAATGGAGATTGATTCAGCAGCGATCAGTCGGTGCTCGATAGAACACCAGAAGATCTACAAAATTTGGTTCAGTGCCGCCGATTCAGGTTTCGTTTCTCGTTCTCTATGTTTCTCGTTCTTGTTTTTTTTTTTTTTTGTTGTTTTTCACCCTGTTGTTTACTTTTTAATTCCAGATGGCGATGGACGCATCACTGGCGGTGATGCAACGAATTTCTTTGTTATGTCCAATTTATCTCGACAAGATCTTAAACAGGTTTTTGTTTAAGTTTTTTATTTGTGGTTCAGTGTTTTTTGCACTTGTTGTGTTCAAAAGAACTGTGGATTTTTGAAATCTAGGTAGATTGTACAAACGCCTCTTCTATCGGTGCTTGATTAGTTTTTTAGTTATATGAGCTGCTGCGAGACAATGACATTAGCTTTGTGTTTTTGATTCTTTTTCTTCCCAAGCTAGCTGCGATTACCAACTGTGCGCTTGTTTTATTTGTGTTGAAGGCAATTTAAGGATGTTTGACGAAATTGTCATCCAAAAATTGATTCCTACACAAATTAAACAAGTTTGGATACTTAAATTGAGTGTTACATTTGTTGTTTTTATTTTTTGTTTTAGTCAGTGAGTTTTAATGCTGGATTTTCTATTGTAACATCAGATTTCTTTATTTTATTATCAGTAAATTCACTGGTAAATGACAGTGTGGCTCACCTCACTCAACTCAAGCAGATGGCGTTTTAGTAAGATAGGAAACTTATCAATTTAAAAAATTGGAATCAGGGAGTATACACAAATCCTTGATAATATTGCTGCTGGTGGATAGATGCTAGATAGACTACCATTTTAAAGAAGTAAAATAAATATAACATATGGAAACAAAACAAGAGTCACCATACTGCTTAACTCCTTCAAAAATAAGAGAAAAATGAATATGCATATAAGGGAAGACCCTGACATCCCCTTTGCAAGATCTGAGGCAGCCCTTTTGGAGTTGTAATTGAAGGCTGGAATTGCTTGTATATGTAAAAAAGCATCCTATCTATCACCCACTTGTCAGCCTCTTTCTCATGTGTTCAACATGTTTAGAAGGACCAACAACCACATAATTTTTCTAACCCTAGAATGTATGTCAGTTGCACATAAAAATGAACCATAATGGTCCCTGATATGATATGTCCTCCCCTGGACTGCCAATAAGGATCCTTCAACATCAATATTGGTTTTAGACTAGATAGGATAAGCCATTTATTTTAGTGGTAGATGGAGTGATGAACCATAGGCACTCTGATAACTAAACTACAGTATCATGAATGAAGGATCTTTGACATGTTTGACAAGAGACTGAGGGGCGATGGGATGTGGGTTTAGAAAGTTATTATGTGATTCAGATAAGCAATAATGGCCTATCTAAAGTTTTTCTAACAGTAACGGCATGCTAGAAGCTTCAATTGTGAATAGTGGGTGGATTTTTAGACCTGTTCCAACAGTTTGTCACTTGCAAGAAAGTTTGCACAGGAGTTTGTGCATTATCCTTCTGTCGAGTGATCATGTAAAGCAGGTATGCGTTTTGAAGGATAATGGTGGTTGGCTTATTGTTGTCATTGGACTTTCATATTGTTTGCCAATAAAATTGGGACATGCAAGATACTTTATGCCGTCCTTTGATTTTTTCTGTTTATACTTTTCTTTCTCATAATCAGCTTTTTCTTTTTCTACTTTGGAATCCTGATCTACGTAACTATTTTCCCCTGCCCTTTCATTCGACATCTTAAGGTGTGGGCAATTGCAGATTCTAAACGACAAGGCTTCCTTGGCTTGAAAGAGTTTATTACTGCAATGCAGGTAGTTTGTTTTTTTAGTGTTTTCTTTTTTATTGCAACCACTATTTCTTTACACGTGATGATTTTGGGTGTTTATGCTAATTGTAGCTGATCTCTATGGCACAAGCGGGACATGCATTAAGTAGTGACCTCTTAAATTCTGACGGTAAGCAGGGTAGTTGCATCTTTAATTTGTTACAGTTTTAACATGTATATTCTAACATGTGACGGCCTTCCATGGGTACAATGCAGTTGATTTTGAAAATCTGAAACCACCGGTGATGGATGGTCTGGATCTCTTACTTGCTGTATGTATGCCTTCCTTTCACTTTAGCAGAAAAGAGAAACAGCATGGCCACTATGAGCCTAGAAACTAAATATTTTTCCTTGAGAAGATAACTTGTTTATCAATATATGCAGAAGAAAAGGCGTCCAACAAGTGATTCTGAATCAAATGGTAAGGATTAACATATCCTAATTGTAATAACAAAAAAGTGAAAAGTAAAATGATGCTTCTACTTTGTGATGTTCACTCTTAACTTTGATTTAGGTAGTTCTCAGCTGCAGACTTCATCATCAACATCTAGTTGGTTTACTTCGTCAAAATCTGCAAAGAAGGTACGTTTATGTTTTTCTCTCCACAAAGTAGAATGAGGTTTCTAAATATGAAAATTAGATTAATATGTGCTTACTAAAATAAGGCCGGTCTAAGACCTTATTACCAGCAATGTCGAGGGAAGCAGAATATTTGAAACTTCCATCTTCAAAACATAGAGAGAAGATATTATACCTTTAAAGTGCATATTATCCTCGTCCTAGATACAACAATGTCCACTTAATATAACATTCAGCATGCAAAATGGGGATATTTCACCGCATGAGATCTTTTCTTTCCTGTTTCGCCTTCTATTCTGGGCACAGCCTCAAATGGTTAAAGCTATCTTCACGTTATTCTACACCGAGAAATAAGATATTTTGGAGCTTCTTTTGATATATTTCTTTCTTATTATTATTGGTTATTTTCTTATTTTTATTTTTATTTTACTTTCTGCTTCTTGAATAACAAGTCACCATTAGAAGATGTATATCCTTGGTTACGGTTTAAATATTGTCTTCATCTCATATAGTTTATGCTTGCTCAGGTTCCCTTAACTGCCGTTACATCAATCATTGATGGCCTTAAAAAGCTGTACATTCAGAAGCTGAAACCCTTAGAAGTCACATATCAGTTTAATGATTTTGTTTCTCCCTTATTGGTGAGTACTCCTAATCCATGTGTTTCAGTTCTAAGTGAAGCATCATGAGGACTATAAACATTTTGTATTCCTTTTATATATGGTTTTCTGATTTAATGCATCATCAGTTATAGTTGGTTACCATGCCAATGTTTGTTGATGTTCTGTTTCTAGACCAACAGCGATTTTGATGCGAAACCCATGGTGATGCTTTTGGGTCAATACTCGACAGGGAAAACAACATTCATCAAGCATTTGCTTAGAAGTAGTTATCCAGGCAAGTTCTTGACTTCTTCCCCTGTCTGTCTCCTTTTCTCTATCATATTTCTAACTATCGTACATCTTTCTAACAGGAGCTCATATTGGACCTGAGCCTACTACAGATAGATTTGTTGTCGTTATGGTATGCCTTAGATTTCTCCTTCTACTTTCATCTATGATACTTCAAATACATTGTGTGCATTTATCTGTGGGTGTGTAGATATTTGGTTTTAGAAAAATTTTAAGAAGCTATGGAACATGGCACACATCAAATGAAACATGAAAAAACTTGCAAGGAACCTGGATTTTTTTTTCTTTATCATGCCTTCTCTTTCTTGCTGTCCATGAAGAAAAAAAGCAGCAAGCTCTTCAAGAAGAACAAGAAACAACAAATTTGAACTTCAGAGAAACAAAAGTTGGATGTGTATTATATTTGGAAAACAAAACTTGACCAGAAGGTCTTACAAATTTCATTTTCAATACATTATCATGTGTTCATTTTAGTGAGATTAATTCAAAAAAGGTGGCCGAAAAGTGTCATAAACAATTGAATATGCAACTTCATGGATGCATACAAAAGGTAAATGTGGTGGATGGATCCATTTTTTCCCTAAAGTTCAAAGGCACAAATTATTGTACTTTTCAATACCAGAGTTATTATAGTAATTTCAGGCTTATCTTTTTTTTTTTTTTTTGGTTGGAAATCGTTCTGATAATTGGTCAGAAAAGGCCATAAACTATGGATGTATTTTGGCCTTGTGTGCCTTAATAAATTAGAAGTATTGATCTTGTAACCTGGAGATGCTGAAACAGGAGAGAGGTGGATGTATGAATGTTTAGTCATTTATAACTACGCAAGTACACATATCACTATAAACAATGAGACGAGGTGTGATGTAAAGGGAGTATATAGAAACCTTTGGGATATGCTGATTTTCTAAGTATTTGAGGTTTAAAATGTAGCTGATACAAAAAATAGGAAATCATACATTTTTTTGGAATGAAATACTGAAATACTTGAGCCTCAAATAATCTCGAACCGACCAATCTACATGAGCAAAGCTGGAGTCTTAAACAACTTTAGCGTATGAGTTACATATGAAGTTTATTGGCGAGCTAATGAGCCAAAAATTTATCCTTCGAGCTCGGCTTTGTCAAATTAAATGAGATAATCGAACTGAATGGTATTACCAAGCCAACCTTGAGTCAGACATGGATATCATGAAATCCTTTTCTATTTATTGTTCTCACACCTTCCAGTTGTGTTTCTGTGTTTCATTCCAGAGTCCCTGCATATTTTTGTATGTGATGGAACTAGTTCTGGGAACGCTTCACAGGGTGTTTGTGTTTTTGTTCAAAGATCGCTAATTACGTGTGACCATTTAATTTAGCATCATTGACAACCATATTATGAAATATTGGCTGCAGTAAATGTTTATAAGGAACTCATTGGATCTAAAATGGTGCTTAAACCACATATTATTTTTGAACTAGCTTTGTATCTGAAACCTTTGCGTGTTGCTATTTATATGTATGCAGCAATTGTATCCACTGCTCTTTTGTTAAAACTAGTGCAGTCAGAAAGCAGTTCTCTTTGTAAGCTGATGATGTGATGCCTAGTAATGTGCAGCATTGGGTTGTACTTGTAAATAACAGAACAACTTATCGTTCTCTGAGTTCAACTGTCTTAATTGAAGAGAAAAACAATTGAACTCACGATAAAAAAAAACTGGTGTTTCTTGTCAGCTATTTTCAGAATCGCTGACAGCAGAATCGTTTGCTTTGCTTCTAATCTCAATCACCAGAACTATTTGTTTATGTCTGATTTTCTTCCTATTCAAGATTGTAATCTTTCTGTAGAGTATACTCACAGGACGAGACCATGCTTCATATATGAGTAATTAATCTTGTCATAATTCTATCTCAGTAATTTTTCATCGCTTAATGTTATACCCTGCGGTAGTGTGGTCAAATAGTTAAAATAGCAGTATAAGGTACAAGTGTTTAGTGCAGTAGTACAAGTAGGTGAAGCATGAGGTAGGAAGTTGGGTTAGTATTAGTAGTAGTACTTCTATATAAATAAGGGAAGAGGGGGAAGATATCGATTAGTTTTGTTTTGTGTAATTTGTTTTGGGCGAAAACCTTAGGAGAGAATCTGGCCTCTTGAAAGCCATAAACCCTTTAAGCCTATAACCATCTGATTTCTTCTCTTAATCATTCAATTAAAATTGCAATTTCATCCTAATTCTTCTAGTGCGCATCACTTAATGATATTTCTCCAGTTTTTTGCATCAAAATGGTTGATTATGACCTCATCCTTTGTTTTCTCAGAATGGACCAGATGAGAGAAGTATTCCTGGAAATACTGTTGCTGTTCAAGCAGATATGCCATATAGCGGTTTAACTAATTTTGGAACTGCATTCTTGTCAAAATTCGAGTGTTCTCAAATGCCACATCCGGTTAGTTTTTAATGACAAAACTTATCTGCGTTTGGTATGTCATTATTTTCTTATATGCTAACCGAATTCGTGTTTTCTGATTAAAAGCTGCTGGAGCATATTACATTTGTGGACACTCCTGGAGTTTTGTCAGGAGAAAAGCAACGAACGCAGAGAAGCTATGACTTCACCGGTGTAACTTCTTGGTTTGCTGCAAAGTGTGATCTAATCTTGCTTCTCTTTGATCCCCATAAACTTGATATCAGTGACGAATTCAAACGTGTCATATCATCCCTACGAGGAAATGATGACAAGATACGCGTAGTCTTGAACAAGGCTGATCAAGTTGATACCCAACAAGTATGAAATTATTTGCAACGTCTAGATGTATTCTTAATCACGATTTGTTTGGGTTTAATTGCAGCCATTTTTGTTGCTAACAAGTGGTTTTTGTGTTTGTAGCTGATGAGGGTGTATGGAGCCCTAATGTGGTCCCTTGGTAAAGTCCTAAACACTCCAGAGGTTATGCGTGTTTACATTGGGTATGCTCGTAGTTTAACTTTTTTTATTTTGTTTTCGGCAAATCGCAAATTGCATGAAAATGCAGCATACTTTGGTCCTAATCCTATTTTATGTAACGTACTTCCAATTCCTTCATCTTGGTACCTCATATGTGACATCTCAAACATTTAGGGTGCGTTTGGTACACTGAACAGGACATAACAGAACAGGATCACTGTCCCACGTTTGGCAGGACTGTTAGGTGGAACAGATAGGAACAGAGTGGAACATGTCTGTTCCACCCCCACCCCATGGAACAAGGTGGAACAGACTTATGTTTTACCAATATAACCTCAAAATAAAATCTAATTCTCTTCTAAAACATTAAATACACATTATTTTTTATATTTTATTCCTTCTTTAAATTTTGTTTATTTTATTTTATGTTCTTTAAATTTTCACTTTGTTGTCCTCAAATATTATTTTTATATAGTTACTATGTTTTGATTAATTTATTTAAATTATTAAATATTAATAGTAAAAAAAATATAAAAATTGGAAACTATATAAACTTTTTATTTTGGTGTCACTTTAATCTAATTTGAAGAGAACTTTTTAATACTATATTTTGTTATAAAAATTAATTATTTTGTTATAATTTAATAAATTACAATATATAATCAATATATATATATATATATATATATATAAACAACTTATTAGGGGTAAATTGGTCATGTTATATGTTCTGTTTAGTTCAGTTCTCTTTTTACCAAATGCTGAACAGCTGTCCCGTCCTTTCCTGTCTGCATACCAAACGCACCCTTAGGTACCTAGTTTACATATGAGATTACATGAAAAAACAAAGTACTTTGGTTTAAGAGTTTGAGATATCACATCTTAAGTACCAAAACAAAGGTTTTTGAAAGTACGTTGCATTTAATAGGAATTAGACGAAAGGATGTTGTATCAACTGTTTTTATGAATATAACCCTTTATGATTTACATGACCAGAATCTCTAGGTCCTGTATCAATTTACCCTCACAGCTTCACTATCTCTTTTTTTAATGGAAATTCATGCATCTCTTTTGTGTCATCAGTTCCTTTAACGACAAACCTATAAATACGGTTGCTGCTGGACCAATTGGGACAGAGCTGTTTGAGAAAGAGCAGGAGGATCTTCTTAGTGACTTGAAAGACATACCTAAGAAGGCTTGTGATCGCAGAGTGAGTTTCTTTAAATTTGGCTCCATTTTTCACTTCATTTCCTCCGTTACTCATTTTCGTTTTCAAGGTCCCATCTCTTCTCGCGTCTTTTAGATGGTCCCACAAAATGAAAACGGTAAACTGGCTAAAGAATGAGTTCCATTCAATTTGCAAGTTTAATGAACGAACCTGGGTGTCCATTTTTATAATGATACACATACATACAGGGAAGGGTTCAAATGTATACATCTTCATTTTACAAAAAACGAGAACACCCTTTTACTTTAGTCTTTAGTCAATCACATGTGATGCTAAATTAGAGACGTGGGGGACCTTTGTCGTGACCTAAGTCGCGGGTCAAGTCGCATGTACACCACTAAATCCCACGTGTATTATCACACGGAGAAGGGTGTTCTTGCGTTTTCGTAAAATGAATGTTCTCGTAAAATGAATGTTCTCGTTTGAACCTCCACACACACACATATATATATATATATATACACACACACACAATCATGTGCGAACGACAAAAAAAGTTACAAAATGAGGAGAACCAATCTCAACGTATTGTTTCACATGATTTTTTTTTCCAAGGTTAGGATTTAAGGTATTGTTTTACATATATTTGTTTAATAATGTGAAACTTTTTTAGTGTATTTTTGTTTTACAATGTGAAACAACAACGTACGTTTCACATGTATCCTTTCGGAATGTGAAACAACACATGATTCACAGGTTCTCATGCTCTTTTAACCTTTATGAGGTTCTCAGATTACATATGTTGCGTTTTTGTAATATGTTTGATTCAATCTTGTTTACAGATCAACGAGTTTGTGAAACGCGCTAGAGCCGCCAAGATTCACGCTTTCATTATTAGCCATCTTAAGAAAGAGATGCCTGCCATGATGGGCAAGGCTAAAACTCAACAAAAGCTCATCGATAACCTAGAAGACGTTTTCGCAAAGGTTCTCTTTCTCCATCCCCTTTAACTTTGTCAAGTTACTACTTTGCAATAATTGCTTACGGGCTTCCGTAAACAGGTTCAAAGGGAGCATCACTTACCAGCAGGGGATTTCCCGTACGTAGAAAGCTTCAGGGAGAGATTGAGCGGTTATAACCTTGACAAATTTGAAAAATTGAAGCCCAAAATGATACAGACGGTCGATGATATGTTGGGTTATGATATTCCCGACCTTTTAAAGAATTTCAAAAACCCGTATGATTAAAGTTGATCGATCGGGTGCGATCGGTTTGAGGAAAAAGGTTTCGTTTATCGACCGTGTAATAACGTCTGTATACGTTCATATATAGTGTAGCGTAGCGTGTACCGTGACACTAAGACAACATTATTTTGAGGATGAGTTTGAACATGCTATTTATTTGCTGCTGCAAAACGAAAAACACGACTTTGTTTGCGGAAGTAGAGCACTTCTAAAATTGAAGTTGCAAAATCCCATGTCAATATTTCAGGTCTCAAACCCCCACATTTCTGTTTATTTATTTAGAGTGAATTACACTGGTGGTCCTCGTGGTTTGTTCAAATTTTGGATTTGGTCCCTAAAACAAACTATCTATATTGATGGTCCCTAACTTTTCATTTTTATAACACCCATAGTCCTTCCACTTAACAAAATTAATTAGCAACCATTATGAAGAACTAATTGATTTTTAAACAAACTATAAGGACCACAAGTGTAATCTACTCAAAAATTTGATGTAATTCACTTTTTTTATAATTTTTTATTAAAAAATATTTTATATATTTAATCATAAACATAATTTATTAAAATAAAAAGCATATATTAAATAAAAATATTATATTTATTTAAAAACTATTAAACTTACAAAAAAAAAATTAGCGTTAAAAAATCTCAAATTAAGAAAAACGAATGAAATCAAGATAAATTCGTATATCTTTAAGGAATTGAAATATGCGAGCAAAATATTGAAAATTATGTTCGGCTAACGTGGTATTATTAATATATAGTCAAACTATAAATAATTAAAATAACAATAAAATAAAAGTTATAAATTAAGATTAAAAAAACACCGATTATTCAAATGATTAAGAAAAATTATTATTACAACAAAATTAGGTTTATATTATGATATAAAAACAAACGTCCTATAAAAAATGGGTGTTTAGGACGTTTTTTTTTGTATCATATAAACCTAATTTTGTTGTAGTAATAATTTTTCTTAATCGTTTGAATAATCAGTGTTTTTTAATCTTGATTTATAATTTTTATTTTGTTGTTATTTTAATTATTTATTGTTTGACTATATATTAATAATCTCACGTTAACCGAGCTTAATTTTTAATATTTTACTTGCATATTTCAATTCCCAACTTAAAATATATGTGAATTTATCTTAATTTCATTTGTTTTTCTAAACTTCAGATTTTTTAACGCTAATTTTTTTTTGTGATTTTAATAGATTTCAAATAAATATAATTTTTTGTATTTAATATGTATTTTATTTTAATAAATTTGATTTGTTGGATATATAAAAAAGATCAACAAGAAATTAAAAAAAAACATGAATCACATTAATTTTGAGCATATTACACTTTTGGTTCCTATAATTTGTTTAAAGATCAATTAGTTCTTCATAACGGTTGCTAACTAATTTTGTTAAGTGGTGGGACCATGGATGTTATGAAAATTAAAAGTTAAGGACCATCAGTGTAGATAATTTGTTTTAGGGACCAAATCCAAATTTTAAACAAACCACAGGACCACCAGTGTAATTCACATATTTATTTATTATTATTTTCGCTCCAGATTAGGTGTTAAGTGTTTACATTTTTGTTATGTTTCAATAAAAAATTGTCTGGTTTTAAAAATAGATAATATTTTTGAATATATCTTTAATTAATACATAAATATTTAAAAGTTGTGAAAAGAGAGAGTAAAGTGTAAAGTTATCATTTGACTAACTAAAAGAAGAGTAATAATTATGTATGTCTAAAATTGTGTTATTTCAATTGTGGACACTTGTTACTGGAAAGGATATCAAAATTATTTTTAATTATGTTCTGAGGTTCAGTTTGGTTTACGATATTTGATAGGGTTTGGAATTAAATTCCAATTTAATCCTATGGTTTGAAAGAATGCTTGGATTTGAAATGAAATCCTATGAAGCAGTTGATATTTTGCAGGATTTTATAATTTTTTTTTTGTAATAATATTTTAAAACATTTGTTTTATAATAATTAATTAATAAAAAGTAATTTAATTATTTTTATATTTTTATAATTTGTTCTTATGAATTAAATTTATGTAGAATAAAATTCTTTTAAATCATACAAATCGAACACAAATATTACAAATTCTTCTCAAAATTCAAATATTGTAAAAACATTTCATCAAACCAATTAGCCTTGTTGTGTCGTTATCTTTTAATGATCTTAGTTTTTTATTATTCAACAAACTATTCCATTTTGAATGGTTAAGTCCCTAAACTAATTTTTTGAATGAAAAAACCATTAAACTTTCTAATTTTGAACGAGTAAGTCCCTGAACTATTTTTTTGAATGAAAAAACCATTAAAATTTTCAATTTTGAATGATTAAGTCCCTGCATATTTTTTTTCAATAAATTAAATCATCGAACTTTTAAAAATTGGTCACTTATATCATTTTAACCAAAAAAATACTACATGGAACCGATTATCTTTTGATTCTTCCTCTTTTGATAAACAAAAAATAGATAAAAAAGACGGAGATCGATGCCAGGAGCAACAACGTGTTAGGTGATATGGAGAACGGACAATGTAAGGGCAATGAGGAGAGACGAGGCGGAACGATACTATTGTCTATGAGGGGTTTTAATGGCGTATAATTTGATAACCGTAAAACTGATTTTAATTTGTTTTTACTTTAAAACTTTATCGTCAGTTCCAGGTATCTTTAAAAAAAAGGTAATCAATTTTTAGAAGTTCGATGGTTTATTTATTCAAAAAAAATGTTGAGGGACTTAATCATTCAAAATTAGAAAGTTTAATGGTTTTTTTGTTCAGAAAAATAATTAAGAAACTTAATCATTAAAATTAAGAAAGTTTAATGATTTTTTCATTCAAAAAAATAGTTCAGATACTTAACCTTTCAAAATATGATAGTTTATTGGAATATGATAGTTTATTGGTTTTTTTTTTTTAACTTTTCCTTTTTTATTCTCTATTATTAAAATTTTATACCTAAAACAAAAGTTCAGACAGCAAAAATTAAATTGTTTTTGTTTTAGATATGAAAATGTGTATAAAATTTTAGTCCCTTGTTTCTCTTCTTTCGGAGACGAGCTGCAAAAGAGCCAACCGGAGACGATCGCCGGCGACGAGTTATCTGTGGCTGAAGAAGAACCACCCTCACTTTACACCTGATTTGGTTGCTTTTTAGGCGTAAACCTCCGGTATGATTCTGTAAATTTATATACTTAACCATAGCAGCTGCTCAATTCGTTTTACTAGTTGTAAAAGTTTCTTGTATTAATTCCCATAACTTTTATACACACGCCATTCGATGATGATGATTATGAGCACGCCCATGACATATTTAGGGTTAACTTTTCATTTTATGGTTGGTCTTTCATGCTTTGTTCGGTACAATAGATGGAACCCCCAAATGCACACCAACTGTTTGATAAAATTCCCCAATGAGAAATGTCTTTCAAAATTTCGTTTTAAAGAAGAAGTTCCGTTGTTGGGTTTAATTGAAATAATTTTAAGTTGTGTTAGGACCAAAAATTGCTGTAAAATTTTGCTGTGAGTTTATGGTTTATAATGGATTTGGATTATTCGATTGACTAGTTCCGTAAAAGTTTCAGCTTTTTAAACAGTGACAATGTTACCACAAAGGATGAAGAAGGCTGTTACAGATAACCCAAAGAAACTTGCAACGTTGATCGATCTTGTTAACTTGCCTTCGACGCTTCGAGAGTTTGTTGGACAGTCTCAAAGCTCTCGATTAGGTTGTTTTCGGCGTGTTTGGTCATACATCAAAGACAACAATCTCCAGGTACTTAATTACCAATCTTTTCGAGGTTATCTCATTACTATTTTGCATCGTAATGCTTGTGGCCAAAAGGTCACACTCGAGTTGATGTTTTATACGCAAGTATAGATACAATCATACAAACCAAACATACCCAATCTCCCACTCGAAATAACCATTTCATCTCACTTGAAAGTAGGGTTTGAATTTTGAAAACACAAGTTTAGATATAATTATGTAAAATTGCTGCATTAACCGCCTAGACCAGGGGTTGATTTAAGGACGGAAGGGGTGCCCGTGCTACTGTTCTATCATGCTGATGCAGTGAAAAAAAAATTAGGAGTCTTCGGGGGAGTTTGGTTCGCAAAATGGAATTTGATGAATTAGAATCTTTCGAATCAATTTGACTTTGAAGGAATTGGAATGAAATTTGACCACGCGTTTGGTTGGTAGGGATTCAATTCCTTCACTTAAAGCCAAGGAATGATGAATTCCTTAAATTGTGGAATTCAATGGAATTGGAAGGATTTCATAGCTTTCATTCCACGAACCAAACATGGGCTTGGAATTTGGTCAATGGAATTGGCCATTCCAATTCCATGAACCAAACAGCCCCTAAGTCCATCTGCTTTAATTAACATAAATAGGTGCAGGCTACTGGTAGTGTCATTGCATGTGGTATTACTATTGCTGGCTGCAAGTTCCCTTTGGATCTATTTAAATTTTTATGGTAATAGCGGTAGAAAGAAAAGGAAAAAACCACTTGGGTGTTGCAAAAAACTTCATGATGATTTGCAAGTAGAATTTTTTTGGGGTATGAAGGATGTACATGCTAAACTTTGAGGGGTGCTCCGGGAAATTAGAAATACAAGGGACATCAACCAAAAAACCGGAAAAAAAAATCCCTAGAAATCAACCAAAAAAGCTGAAAAGTCCCTTGGAACGTTGGAATTCGACTAGAAATACATCATGCATGCAACTTTGCGGGTCTTTGATCCATCTTAAAGGTGCATCCGCTCAGCAAAAATCCTGGGTCCACTGTTGTCTAGAGGTCAAAGGTTCAAGCTTGACCTTTGGTGAGGAGTGTTTATGAGTATTTGTCGTATACAAATATTATATATACTTCCAAATAAAATAATGTGTATGTTGCTATTTTTATTATTCAGGATCCAAAAAACAAGAACATAGTCCATTGTGATGAAAAACTGAAGAGCATTCTGTTGGGGAAAACTCAGGTGGAGCTAGCTGAACTTCCTATGTTGATCAAGCTGCATTTTCCCAAGGGCCAAAATTGATTTGAACCCCACATCAAATTGCAGCACATCCTTTGAATAACTTGAAGATTGTTTTGGCATAGAATGATGGTATCAAAACCTAACGAAGTTTGTCTTAGTTTCTATCTAGTATAACCATGATTCTGTTTTTGACAAATAGAATTACAAACGTTATATTCTTTTTATTTTGTAAATGGGTCTGGCATTGGGTTGATTTTGATGCAATTAAAAATTACAATATAACTGTCTCCAGGATTTAAAATAAGTATGAAATAGAATAAAATTATAAGCAAGAAAATATTCATATCATTAGACTACTTTTAGTGGTGATCTTTCACCTAAAAAATCATAGAATTCTAAAGGTTAGTTCGAATCCTTTTTTCAAAATCTTATTTGGTTATAATACAAATTTACTTTTATTAAAAACCTAAAATATTAAAATTGTCAATGTTTAGATCTTTGAGGGATTAAATTCTTGTGGTGATCTTTTTGGTGACCTCCAGTTTCAATCATTCTATTGGATTGCTTTTAGGATCAAAGATCGATCTATTTCGAAGATATTGTGATTCGGGTTTTTAGCCATTGGCTTTTGCTTGCCTTTTGTTCTTGTTAGGCCTTGCTTGTTTTCTCTCTTTGGCATCTGTTACTCGTTGATTTCCTTATTATGTGTTACTAGAAGCGTACTCGCGTAATGCAGTGAGATTTTAATGTTTCATTTTATTTTTTGTTGATTAACAGTACGATCTTGGATGGTTTTGAGAAAATGATAATGATTTTTTTTTATAAATTTGTTTAATTCATGCTTAATAATATAATGTTTTTTATATAAAAAAAAATTAAGTAATTTGTTAGAATTCAATTATTATCTTATATATTTTAATGACATCTAAAAAAATAAACAATTACATATTTAATAATATAATTAAAACAAATTTATAGTAATATAATATATTAATTAATAGTGATACATGGAAAGATCTGCATAAAAGGAATGTCTTACACATACTAAATTAGTGAGTGTTAGAAGTCTGCAGTAGTAATATGTATCTTGTGTTTTGATGCATGTAAATTAAGATTTTTAAAATCTTGCATAAAATGATAGTACATTGTGCCTAATAATTTGTATTTAAAAGTTTTTTATCCATGCTTTATAATATAGTATATGTTGTAAGATTATGTGTCATCATCAAAAGGAAGTGATTGATATAATATTTTCCTAGTATTAGAAATTTCCATAATGAATGTTTCATTTTATTTGTAAACTCCTCCCTATTTAAAGGGCTTATGATTAATGAGAATTAGAGATTTCATGTCTTTCTATTTTATTGTTATTCTGTTTCGTTTTTTCTTTAACACGTTATCAGCACGATGCTCGTCTGTGCTACTGTTTCATCAAATGAATTACAAGAATGACAAAGCCAGAAACAAACTCGAATCATGCTTTGAAGGATGAATGAAAAAAAAAATCCATATGACGAGGTAAAAAGTCTTTCTGTATTCTTGAGTTTTTCATCTTTATCATATGCATGATTTTCTTTTGAATTTGCTTAAATATATGAGGATGAACGGGGCATGACCTTAAGTATGTGTATGAACCTAAACCATATAACTGTGTATAATTTTGAACTCGTGATATACTTACTCTATGGGTTAGATATTTGTGTTCCTTCTGTTCTCATTATAAGAGGTTAAAAAATAATAATAATAATAACCATTATTGCTATGTTAACTTGTATCTTATGCAATACGGATTGTACATATTTATATGTAATTATATATATATATATATATATATATATATAGACTTAAGTTCGCGTGAGACCAAACAGTTTCCGTGAGACCGGTGAGACCAAGCTTTAAAGTATGAAACTTCACACCAAAAAACTGTGAAGGAAAAAAAAATCGAACTTTTCATAGGGAAAACACCGTAAATGTTACGTTCACGGTGTTTTTCGTTGTGAATGTTCGTTTTTTTTTACCTTCACAACGTCTTCACTGTGAAGGTTCGGATATACCTTCACAGTCTTTTATCTATGAAGGTTTGATTTTTTTTAACTTGGTTTAGGTTTTTTTTACCTTCATAGTGTGATTACATTATGAAGGTTCGAATGTTTTTTATCTTCACAGTGTTTCGGTGTGAATTTTCATGTTTTAAGGCCTGGTCTCACGGAAACAGCTTGGTCTCACGTGAACCTGACCCTATATATATATATATATATATATATATATATATATATATATATATATATATATCCTTATGTAATTGATATTGAAAAAAAAAGATATTTGATTCATTTATCTCTTCTTATTAATTTATATCATGACTGATTAACATATTTAGATGTGATCCAATTATTTTAATTTTGGATACTATTGATTTTAATTGTTAATGTTAATTTATTGGTTCAATGTTTATTATAGACGTATATTTATGACATTTACATATTAAACTTGTTAATTTTTTTTAATGGAATATGTTTATAAAATGTATTGGATTATACTTAAGGCAATTATTATGCACATTTTGAAGGGTCGATGTGTGAGGAAAAAAAACTATTGAATTTAATTCGATATGTTTTAGGTCTTATAAAATTATTAGAATTGCTTGCCTAGTTTATAAAGCACGTATGTTGTTTTTCTATATATTGGAGCAAAATTATAAGCGTATCATAGTCAGAATAAATTCTTAATAATGACGATTGTATTGCTTATTTCCAAAAACATTATTCTTATATTTAGTTATAAATCATCCCCATGTTATAAATATTTTTTTTTTGGAAGTTACACTTCCAATCTCCATATATCCAAAAATGTTAGTAAGATATTAAACATTTGATTTTGACTTTATGTCAAAACCAATATTTTTTTGGCTCATAATAAAATCTCTCAAAGTACCATTAAAGTATTAAAACATTGAAGTTGACTTCATATGTCAAACTCGTATTCTTTTTGGTCTCATGCCAAAAGCTCTATAATTAGTAATGTTATCATCAAATTAAATAATCGCAAGACATCAAAAGGATTTTGTCAAACGGGTGTAAACAACCCTAAAGTTTGTAGGACTTAAGAAATCCATGTGATTCCCCTACTACCTGGAAATCCAATAGATTGAGTGATTTCTTTTTCGCAAATTGAAATATTGATGAAGTATTATCAACAAAATATAAACATACAAAAATCCAATATTGTTATGATAATGAAATTTCATAACCATAATCCATTTTCTTATAAAAGAGAATCATATATTATCCTTTATATATGTAAATGGTTGAAACAAGTCATCATAAAATCAACGTCGTAACTCAAAAGAATATGAGTATCATAAATGAGTATATAAACCTCATTCTGAAAAGGTACAAGAAAATACCTAAAGTTCATCAACTCTCCAATTGACTCTAAAACCAACCTCTTGAAAAGGTACAAACAAATACCCTCATGTTTTGAAACGACATATAAATCCTAAGTTTCATAGGAATACTTTTACTAAAAACCCCCAAAGAAATGTGGGATGTCCCGAAAGGGATAATCGGGAGTACTCATGAATATGTACTTCCCGAACTAATCGTACAGTGGAATGAAACTCACTTACTCGATTACAAAAAGGTAACTGATTTCAACAAAGAAATGTTATATCCAAAACGCGTATCAATCTCTGTGGCAAGGAACTCACAGAAGATGACATGATTCTTAACATTATTTCTACCTTTCATTTATCAAAAATATTAATGAACTAATATAAGTTGGAAAGTAACCTTTAGACAAACCCATCAACCTACTGCAAGTGGTTGAGAGACATAACAAGGTTTTTTGGAATAATAACACCACATATGTCGAGACAAAGAAAATTCTCGAGATCAATAATGAAAGTATTAAAGGTGGAAACAACTCCAAAGAACGGAGAGTTAAAAACAATTTCACACATGTGACATTTATCCACTATGTGGACGAAACCCTAGAACGGGGTCAGGGTCTTGGTAAGAGTCGGAAATGATTTTTCAACATCTGGAGTAGAGATACAACTACTGCCCCATGTGATAATGGACAATCAAATAAGAAATGCACTAAAGAGTTATAACACCCTCAATTCTGGAAATAATAACTTAATTAAAATTTTCTAAATACATCAATAACTGAATCATCTACAACCACAAATTTGGATTCAACCTCAATACACATACACAATCTATACATACAGGTTAAAAAGACGGGTGCTACTAATACCCAATAACAAACGCTATCTCCAACTTGCGGAAGACTTCTCTCACTACATACCATTGCACAAGTCTAAGGCTCGACTTCTCGAAGCATTACTAGAACCGAACCCCCAACAGGAACCTGATGCACATGCCGACAAATAAAAAGGTTAGGCTTAATGCCTAGTGAGCTCAAGAGTTTTAACATGAATGAATAAATCTTTAAAAGCAAGAAAACCAGCTTAAAGCGAGATCCTTCGAAATCTTATACTTTAAAATGGAAACGACACATTTTCATAATATGCACTTTTAAAGACAATGCTCCCAAACACACATTTCTTATAAAACGATGCAACCCAAAACTCACCCAAAACGGGGTCATAGTTCGATACTTTAATTTATAAAAAGTAAATAACACATCATGTCCCAAAACTCACCCGACCAAGATATGGACTAATTCAAGCATCGAAATGTGGAAATGACGCATTCCTTTCAAAACTTAATATACGTGGAAAGAACTCAATATTAAAGCCATCATTTACCGTCGACCACGTAAAAACCCAATTTGGTAAAATACCACATTACCATTTAAATACCACGAATCAACGATGAGGAGATCCGTAAACACTGAGAATAGAAAACACGCAAGTAGACCGTTCACGCGACTTCCTTGCATGTCATCTAAACGTTTCCATCTTGGGTGACGAGAACGCGTGAATGGAGCCACCCGCGATGTTATTGGATTTCACACAAATCCCGACATCCTGGTTCTCATGCCTCCCACGACATCATACCACGGACCGTTTAATGCCTCTGGCCCTACTCTGTCGAGTTCCACCCCAAGGACTTACAGACATGGGTGCCAATCCAATCTAGACGAGTTTCCCCCTCCGCAGCTCGTGCCACTCGTTGTCCACTCGCTAGCAAACCCGAGCGGTCACTAAAAGTAACCCAAAACCTCAGGCATTACAAGACAGACAGACTTACATGCCTATGGATCCAATACAACACTGTCTATCATTACATGACTCCAATTGAATGACCAACGCACTCAAGACATGTAACTCCCCAACGATAGAAAATTAATCGTCATCTTATTCAAAACCCCCGCTAATTACAATTCCGGACAAACGTCCACACGACTCATTTTAAGCCAACACCGAGCTAAGATGCTCAAAACCCTTTTGACCAATAATTATCGGTCCTCCAATTAATGAAATGTCTTTAAAAATAACGTTTATGAAGACACACACTACAAAGACGTGTTTAACCCAAAACTCAACACGTAATGGGACCAAAGGTTTTCCAAAGGGTTTATGAATGCAAATACACCAAAATGCATATAACATGAACTAGACTTTGTTGGTACAAAAATCATCAAAGATGCATAACCCATGAAACGGACTCTATTTGTGCAAAATTGCTAGGAACCCAAATATGAGCATTTTATGAGTTTAACACAACTCAAGTTTACCAAATATGAAAACTTATCAAAATACTCACACTTTGACAAATACCAAGTAAAACACCTTTTTACTTCAAAATACACATTTTGGCATGTACACCGTTTTAACAAATCAACTTGAACTCACCTTGCTAGATTTAGGCTAAATCTAGATTTTACCCCACTTTGAGCTCCTTTGAAGAAACTTGAATCTTCAAGCAAAACTTCCAAAACCTAGATCCATAAGTTTCCAACCATCAAAACATATAATCAATCACTTAGAATCATTTCCCAAACATATATACCAAAATCCCCAAATGAGATCAAAACCCTAATTTCTCCAAAACCAACAAATCCCAGATTTGAGAAACCGAACACTAAGAAACCATCAATGGAGCATTTTATAACTTACATAAAGGTTTAGAAATGGAAGGGATACACTTACCACTTAGGTTTTGATGAAAACCTAGAAAACCCAAAAATGAAGGTTGAGGTTGAAGATGGCAATGGTGAAGTGGTGAAGAAGATGAAGATGGTGGTGAAGCTTCCAAACCGAACACTTGGATGAAACACCCAACTTCTAGCAATAGATGGTGAGATTTGGGTGAAGAAAAACCCTAGAATCGGTTTCTAAGAAGGAAAGAAGAAGATAGGAGAAATAAGGATGAAAAATGAGGTGAGAGTGAGAAATGAGGCTGAAAATCGATTTAAGTTGTTGGACTCACTGCTGGGGCGCACGACCCATGCGCATCCCATGAAGGAAAAACGCACGACCCGTGCGCATGAGGCAGAAGCCTCAATTCCTTCTCAAAACATGATTTGGCCATAACTTCTTTGTTATAGCTCCAATTTCGCTCCGGAAAGAACCGTTGGACTCGTAATTGAATTCTTCATCCATTAAGACTATAAAATATAGAATTCAAGTCCAAGATCATATATCTTATTTTTCCCTTCAAATACTGATTTCTGCATTAGCTTGAAATGATACCTTTCGAAATTCGGGGTGTTACAAGAGTTCTCTTGTCAAAAAGGAAACACGTTGAAAATGAACTATAACATATTACTTTAATATTTAATATTGATTAAGCATATGTTTATTTGAAATTAATTTTAAGTATCAAAATTATTTTCTTTGCTAAAGTAAAATCGAATATGTAACCATTATAGATGTAAAGAAATACATCTAAATAAATAACAAAACTATTAATATTCTCCGTTCCATGTAGGAATGTATCGAGGAGAACTTGAGTTTTTGTAGAATATTCCACACAATCTAAAATGATAGACAAATACATATTACTTAGACGATGGACTGTCACTTTCTTGTTGGTACAAGATTAATAGGAACCTTGTAAGATATTCGTATCAAATGGAAATGGAAATGAGCATATATACATAAGTTATAATGAATATGAAAGTAAACATATCATGGAAACTAATGTGTCAAACTAGTAGATTATTGGGTCATCGAAACATATTTTGTCACCAATAAAGAACTTTGGGGGAAATGACACATATATATTTCGACATGACCATGTGGGACACCATGGTTATGACATAGTGATACGTGTATTGCAAAATACACATAGACACATTCTCTTTCGAGTGAAAGGCGGAATGAGGCAAATTGCAACTGTTGACTTCTGCAGCATAAGAAACAACATTGCCATCATAATATGCCCTCTCGAATACCTAAAACTTTTGTATATACCCTAATCCTTGGCCAAGACAGAAATGAGATCATCCTAAAACTAAGGGACATAATACAAAAATATTCCATTGTTACAACGAATACAAGGTGATATTTATGGACATAAACATCCAGAATGCGGGCCATTAAAGTACTTTATGGTTCTGGTTTCGACACGATGAACGCATGTCGTATTATTGTCCACATGAAATACTGCACTCCTAGCACTAGCTATACGTTTAAGGGCTCACCACCCTGATTATATCATCAAGTCTACATGACTTGGAATGCTGGAGATTTTACATCATAAGGATTTGATGTTAATTTCATATGTATTAGGATCAATGTAGAGTTTCCTATACCCCAAGTGTATATATAAAATTGTCTCATAGAAGTTGTTATCAAAAGAATATGATGACATCTTGGGTATTAGTAATGCGCACCAATTTACCCACATCTACCTGGGGTTATGTAATTATTATATGTAGTTTTTTTTTCCTTTTCGTTTTTAGACCCACTGCTTGCTAACCAGCCTCATGCGTACCAGTTGGTAACTGGATATAAACATGATAGTTTACATTTACGCATGTTTGGTTATGTAGTATATGTGCCAATTGTGCCCCCACAACGCATCAAAATGGGTCCTTAAAGACGACTTAGTATATGTTGGATATGAATCCCCAACAATTATCCGCTAATCAGAATATTTGACTAGTGATCTCATTACCGCTAGATTTGCGGGTTGTCACTTCATGAGACAGTCTTCCCGTCGTTAGGGGGAGATAGGAAAAAGGATTTTCCATGAGAACGACAGGAAGTGTCATTGAATATTCCCACTCTGTCTCATTTTGATCCCCAAAACTTCACAACGTAATGTTGAAGTCAAACGAATCAGACTCGATACCTGATACGTTTAATGTTATTCCAGAAGTGACAAAATCACATATACGAGCTGCAAATATACTCGCAAGGTTAAAGTCCCCAAACAAGGGCACAACGTCGCTGGAAAGTGCGTTGCAATCACACATGGTGGATGTGTGGTTGAGGTCGTAGCTCCCAAACGGAAATGAGGGAAGCTACTTGGTTCGATAGATACTCATCTAAAGGAAGAGAAGAATAAGGCACAACTATTTGTCATCAATACATAAACCTCTCACGAGATTGTCTCTGATTAAACTATGTCTATGAATCATTACTGTAGGACGCTCCAAAGTTAATATTGATTCCAGAGATTAAAGAAATTTCAAATGAATTATGAGAGTACATATGAGTCGATGGACAGATCATCCATACTCATTGATGATATATTTCACATATATTGTTGCTTATGAGATGATGGAACACATTGACATCGAACCATGTTCAGTTGAAAAATATCAACAAAAAGCAAATTGGCCTAAATAAGCAATCCAGGAGAATCATATTATTTGACAAATGAACAGGTATTTGGTTTGGTAGTGCTAACCCACCAAGTGTAAAGCCTGTAAGACATAGATAAATAATTTGTCGTAAAACGTAATGAGAATAATCAAGTCATAATGTATGAGACTCTCCTTTGGCGCAAGGTTTCTCACAACGCCCTGGATTGACCACGAGAAGACTTACTCTCCCGTGATGGACGTTATAACGTTATGCTAATTAATTAGCCTAGTAGTTTCCGAAGAACTGGAAATGCAGCTCATGGATGTGGTTAATACATATCTCTAAAGGGATCTATATTTAGAGATATAAAAGTGTTTGATGACATTACATTACCAAAATCAAGTAACTCTACATCACGAAGTGCGTTTGCAATAAAATTGAAACGCTAACTTTATAGATTAAAACAATCTATGCGGATGTGGTATAACCCCCTAAGTGAACACTTGATTGGGAAAGGAGACATAAGAACTATGAATTGTGCCCTTGCGTATTTATGTAGAAAAACAAGTTCTAGATTTTCAAAGTAGCTTTATATGTCGATGTTATGAACATAATAGGCACTCTTGATGAAATAAGAGAAACCACAAGCAACTTGAAATCTAAATTTGAGATAAAAATCTTGGGAAAACTTGGGTTTGTCTAGCTATTTGAGCCAGGACACCGAGTTTGTGAAATATTAATTCACCGATCGCATATGTCTAGAAAATAATCAGGCAATTTAATATGGACAAAGCGCATCCGGTTAGCACTCCCATGATTGGTCAAAGTGTTGGATATAAGGAATTGTTCATTTCGTCTAAAGGATGGTGACGAAAAAAAAGTGTTGGGAGTTGGAATTCCCTATCTAAGTACAATATGCGCATTATTGTATTTAGCACAATACACTTGACTGTATATTTTATTTCTCAGTGAACTTGTTAGCTAGATTTAGCTCAGCGCCAACGCAGCGTCATTTGGAATGGTATCAAGTAAATCTTTTAGAACCATTGACATGGGCTTATACTTTCCCTATAGAAAGAAAAATGGGATTGATAATGAAACTTCAATACCTACTTAAAATGTAAGCAGTAAAAGTACTAGCTCTTATAGAAAAACATTAAACAATGTCTTGGTATGTGTTTGTTGATATTAGATATATATATATATGACTCATAGAAAGGTTGTTCTCAAACTGGATAAGGAATC
Organism: Arctium minus; assembly: GCA_954870635.1. Classification (NCBI taxonomy): domain Eukaryota; kingdom Viridiplantae; phylum Streptophyta; class Magnoliopsida; order Asterales; family Asteraceae; genus Arctium; species Arctium minus. The sequence goes on from OX941087.1 coordinate 97,604,894, forward strand.
TCTAAAGTGAACACCCAGATTGCTTGAAAGTAAGCTAAGCAAACCCTTGTAACTACCTCCTTGAACTATTCCAAGAATATTACTCTCCATGAGATAATTAAAGAATGTATATGATTAAGGACTATCATTACATATATTAGAGGAGCTAGTAATTTTGGGTTCAACCAGTATCCTACTTGCATATATGGAAATAATGCATCATGTATAGAAGAAATGAATATAAGATACATCAAGGGTGATAACACAAAACATATTCTGCTTAAGTTTTTATACAATCAGAATAAAAGACTCTCCTTCAGATTCAAGTGAATCAAGTAAGGTGTCAAAAGAATGTGACATATTTTACCAAGTCATTACCTAAAACCATATATTGGGAAACATGTAGAAAGTAAATGGAAATGTTTTCCAAACTTCCTTGATTAATGCACGAATAAGGGGGAGTAGTAGACAAAAATGGGAGTCTACTATATTTGTGATATTGGTATGTTGTGCTCTTTCCTTCAACCAAGGTTTTATTTTTCCCATTGGGTTTTGTTCCTTGGTGTAAGGTTTTAGTGAAGCAACTGTTTATATACCATCATGCTTTCCTAACTCTCATGATTAATGTATTAATCTAAGAGAAAACTAGACTGAAGGAAAAGTCTATATATTGTAAAGAAACTGGTGCGTTGTACTCTTTCCTTCGTCATATTTTTTTATCCCACTGGGTTTTTATTTTGGCGTAAGGTTTTAACGAGGCAACAATTGTGCGATCACTCATTTGACTCGGCACAAGGGGGAGTGTTGTAAGATTATGTGTCATCATCAAAAAGAAGTGATTGATATAATATTTTCCTAGTATTAGAAATTACCATAATGAATGTTTCCTTTTCTTTGTAAACTTCTCCCTATTTAAAGGGCTTATAATTAATGAGAATTATATATTTCATTTGTCTTTCTATTTTATTGTTATTCTGTTTCGTTTTTCTAATAGATATAGATTTTCGCTTTTTAACGTTATTTTACCGATCAAAAAAAAAGATCGGGTTGGATCACAAATAGATCTTACAAAAAAGTTATATATAAGTATTTTTGCCATAACTACAACACTCATTCCAAAGGTCAAAAACATAACTTCCAAAAATGAGAACATATATATTGCAACAGAAAGGAAAAAATAAGCCTCTATTTTTCAGTTATCATCATCACCTTCCCTTTTCATGGGTTCGGAGCTCATGATTCGGAGGTTCTTTCTGTACTGTGGAGATGTTAACCTCCTCTCTAGCGGCGTTTTCCGCTTACTAACCACAAACCGATTCACCCCTTTGCGCATTGGCATGATTGACGGAAAGTCTTCATCGGGGATTTGACTTAGTTCGGAAATGTCCTTGATCTGCGCAACTCGCCGGAACCATCTTTCTGCCTTGGCCTCTTCCGACATGTCCAATGGATCGGGTTGTGTCACTGCCGATCCCTCCAGGCTCTTTCCTGTCCACCCGCTTAGGTTTTCTGGTGTTTTTTGACCGATGTTTGTAGTTTCTGTTCTTGTAAATTGGTTACTAGATGAATGGGTATCTGAATACAGCTTATTGGTACTGCTTATATGTTGGTTTTCTTGTGAATGACCATAAGAGATGCCTGAATTCACCTGTGAATGACCAGAAGAGATGCCCGAATTCACCTGTGAATGACCAGTTGAAATGTGCGAATTCACCTGTGAATGACCAGAAGAGATGTCCGAATTCACCTGTGAATGACCAGAAGAAATGTAGTCTGCTGGTTTCACCGTTGAATCTGGGCTCTTGGGCTGCTGCTGGTTATCTTTCTTGGCAAAATAATCGGGTGGAAATGGAACAAAGCTGCTAGTGTTTCGTTGCTCCATGGCATGTTGTTTTTGGTAAGAAGAAAAGGGTCGATCTTTCTTCGTTCCATCTACAAAACGGCTTTCCCCATTACGCGTGGGCATAATCTGCGGAAAATCATTTGTCGGGCCTGTGACACCATGCAATTCCTTTACTTTCTTGAACCATCTTTCTGATTTTTCTTCTTTATCAGCATCTGAAATATGCCTACTCTGGACATAGGTGGTCGACTTTTCAGAGCATTGTTCTTCACTATGCTCGTTGGTAATCTTTTCGGGCTTTTTGGCGAACATATCAGCAGGTAATGGTACAAATGGAACATAGCCATCTTTTCTGTCATTTTGTCCTCTGTCGATGTTGTTAGAATACGTGCCCAAATCGCTTGAACTATTGCCAAGAAATCGGTCTGGATTATGGTCGACTGAATAATCTAGATTCTTGTTTCGTACCCTAAAATTGTTGCCACTGTTAGGAATGCCATTAGTGTCGTAATTGTTTCGATAATGGGAACCAATCTGCTGCCTCTCGGATGGTGTTTTTGCCTGTCCAAGTGATCCAGGTATCGGAACCTCACCTGGTCGCCTACACTCGCATTTCAAGCACACCACATTCCTTCGGTAATTAAAGAAATTACATCTACAAGGAAAAAAGTTCAAAACTTGGTATCGTGATTTGCATCAAAAGGGTTGCTCACAACTAGCAAATGTAGGGTGAAAGTAATGCTTACTGAGGACAATCCCACTCCCCATCAGTTAGCTGTCTCTGTGGTCTCAGCTCCTCACATTCAAGGCATTTAGTGTTCCTTGCAAAGTTCATGAAATTGCATCTGCTCAAAACACACAAATTCGAAAACTTTATGCTTATGGAGTTATTATGGTAAATTGGTGTTTAGATAAATAGCATTTTCTTTTCTTCCTCTTTACTTCAACCCAACTTTTGTACTACATCAAGCAACTTAACAGCATAGATGAACTTGATCAATTATAAACACTGAAATGAATACATGGCAGAATGAATCCAAACAAGAAGTGCAAGTGCAACTTACTTTGGGCATATCCAATCACCTCTCTTCATTGTAATATTTGGTCCAAGATTTCTAGGCATTTGTTCATCTCTTCCAACTGTTTGATACTGTTTTGAATATTGGCCTGTATAGCTCAAATTAGTCATCTCTTGTAGCAAGGTTCGGACAGATGATTCAGTAGCCTCTTTAATGTTTCTTTCGGGATAAATGATAGGATTGCTTGCATAACTCAATATATACTTCATTAAATCCACTGAGCTTGCTTCATTTGATCCCTCCACCTTCAATTATATAACAAATGAGATCACAAGCAGTTTGCACTCTTAAATCCCCTAGTGATTATAGTTATACATGTTCAATGAAAGCATACAAACACTGCGAGAAGGGAACCTGTAAGAAAGACCTCATTCTTCTCTCAATTTCATGGGCATTTTTGAACAGAAATGGATATCCATCGTTGATAAGCACCTCAATATCCTTCCTTGGAAGCCACCTGAATGAAAATTCAGATAAACAATTTGTTAGAAAAGGAAATCCTCACTGATCTATGAAACACATCATTTTAGGAGATGAATTGTTCATCTGATTGATGATTTTGTTGATAACAATGCTGTTCCTAATTCAATTGTTGCAATTTCAATGGGAGCAAACGAAACAGAGTTGAAGGTTTACAACTATGATATAATGTAACAGGTTAGGATATGTAAACAATAAATAGAAAATTCGTATTGCAAACCCTAAGATATCAGGTCTATCACGAGCAAAGGCCAAACACGAACTCGCAGCAGCGACGAATTCCATCGATAAGTTCTCGTTCGCCGCGAATTCATCCTCGAAACTACTTCCGCCGTTGAAGTAGCCACCGACGGATAGAGATTCAATTAAGCGCGTCCACTCAAGCCACGGATGAGACGGTGGCGCGTGGTAGTCGTTTGCCGGAATCTGATTATTCCCTTGCAACGCATCATAACTCGCCCTGGAGTAGAAACTTTGAGCGAGCTTGATCGGAATAAGTGAATTGCAGCGAGAGATCCGGACGCCGTGGTCACCGGCGGCGGCGGATAGTGGAAGAGTAAGGGAACGACGGCGAGCAAAGCGGAAGAGAGCGAACGGACGGTGACGGAGGAGAGATATCGGATTGGTTAAGAGAGAGAGTAGTCTTGATGAAGCTCCAACCATCTGATTGGAGGATCGGAAACTGCCGGCGACGGCCGTCGGTGGAAATGATCGCCGGAGTAGAGGATCTGGTTGTAAACCCTAATACAAGGGTTTTGCGGGTTCTTTTTCACAAAGGAAAACCCGAGTTGTTTGTTTTTATTGGGCCGTAATTTACAAGAAGCCCAGTTTACAAGCATCAAAGGCCCAATACTTATTGGGTTGGGGTTTCAATGAGAAGTTGATGTTAAGAAGTGGTTATTAACCGTTGGATGAGAAATTGATGCACATCGAGATACATCAAGATAAGATGCACCGGATAAGTTCTCTTCTAAGCCGCTATTCGTGAAAGGACATTTGATTAAAAGTGATCAACGGTTCAAATGCACTTCTCACGTTTCTCACGTTAACCTCAACTTCTCACACAATCATTTGTCATACTTATTGGTCTGGATTAATTAATGTAGTAAATTATGTTTGTCCATGTAGTTTGTTAAAAGTTACAGCGTTCGTCTCTGTGGGTTTGAAATTGCGGTTTTTGCTCATACGGTTTGCAATTTATTGTTTTTTTTGTCTCTAAAGACTAACTTCTACATATAAATATGAGGAACGAAAACAACAATAGATTGTACTCCATCTGTTCCAAAATAAATGTTCACAATGAGAAAGAAAAAAACACAATTTTAAAAAATGTGTAATTATTACACTTTTAATAATAAAAAGATAATTTTACCCTTGATTATAGAGAGATAAGTTTTCTCATCTCGTAATGGTAGAATGGAAAAGTGGACATTTATTTTAAAAATTGACACTTATTTTGGGACTAAACTAAAGTAGTAATGTATACACTTATTTTATCTTCCCCCTCATCATAAGAGATAGAGAAACGTCGAACATGGAAAATGATCCAATATTTTGGTCACCGAAAGGATGTTGAAGACCCATGTAACACCCCAATTTTCGAAGGGTATCATTTCAAGTTAATACCGAAAGCGATATATTAAGAAAAAATAAGATATTTTATTTTGGGTTTGAATCCTTGATTTTATAGTTTAGATGGATGAAGGATTCAATTACGAGTCCAACGGTTCTTTCCGGAGCGAAAACAGAGCTATAACGAAGAAGTTACGGCCGAATCAGTGTTTAGGATTTTCGGTACATTTCGCGCGACCCTGCCTCGCGATTGTGACAGGGCACTGTCGCGAGTCACTATCGCGACGGACTTGCAGTGCATAAATCGGGTTTTTCTTCATTTGGTCATAACTTTCTCATCGTAGCTCCGATTTGGGCGATTCAAGTTGCTACGATTTCGTTTTTGAGAGATTTTCAAGGTTATGGCAAGAGATTGGAAGTCTATTGAAGTATACTAGAGTATTTGGTGGTGGTAAGCTTCTCATCTCTCTCTATTCATCTTCTTCCCCAAAATATTCTAGGGTTTCATCCACCCCTTGTTCTCCCTTTCATAGATTGAAGGTTTGTGATCATTTTGGTGAACTAGAAGTGTTTTGGTTGGTGAATTCAAGTTTGAGTTAAGGTAATCTTCTATTCTCTTCGGTTATGGAAGTTAGGGTTTCGGTATTAGTTGAGGTATCCATGTATATGGTTTGAGAAATGATTGTTTATGGTAGAATATGTATATTTATGGTTGGAACCTTGTGGATCTAGGTTTTGGAAGATTTGATTTGAAGAATCAAGATCTTCAAGGAAAGTTCTAAGTGGGTAAAATCTAGATTTAGTCTAAATCTAGCAAGGTGAGTTTACTAAACTTTTGTTAAAACTGGATACACATCATATTTGTTTATTTGTTGTTATTATCACATAATTGCTCAAAATGTTCATCCTTGCGGGTTCAAGTATTTGATGGTATTTTCATGAGATTATGTGAGAAATATGCTTTATAAGTATCATCCCATGAATTATTCTATTTTGTGTAATTATTTGGGATTTCTTTATGAAAATAGTTGGAAGATGTATATATATGGGTGATTTGCCATGATTATTGTTATATGTATCATTATTTGGGATTTGTCTCATAGATACAAAATGTGGGTACCTTGATATGTTAATTGCATACATATATGGGCATTATGATGATTCTAGTTGGGACACCATTTTGGTGATATGTTTATATGCATTATGAGCATGATTTACATTGGGTCTTTTGTTAGACAATCACAAGGATAAGGTGGTAATATTATACCTATAGTTGGTATTGAATTATGTAGATTGAAATATATCTAAAGGACCCCTTATAAAAGTTATGTGGACGAACCAAGTCAGTACACTAGGAGGATATAGTCTTGGGCGCCACTGTGATGGTATGTGCCTAGACCTCCGCCACTTGGTGAATTTTCTGAGCGATAGTCTTCGGGTGGGCCGGGCCTTTGGGGTGTTCCTTGTTAAGGGCATCAAGGTATATCGACTCTTGGGTGGGACTTGATTGGTGTTATGGGTCTCCCCTATTAACTCCACATTGTTGAACTCTGGTTAACTGCTGATAAGAATTGTAACTGTTCATGCATGCTTATTATTGTTCAACTCACTAGGCTTTTTGGTCTAACACTTGCTTGGTGTCGATGTGTATCTCAGGTTTTAGCGGCATCGGTCCTAAGCTGGCGTAGTGCTTGGGTGAGAGATTTGGGAATATCGCTTTTGGACTTACTATTGGTAGAGAATCCTTTGGGTCTATAAATGACACCCTTGACTGTAATCTCTTTTCTGGTTATAGAAATTAGATTAGTTGGTTGTTATTTATTATTCGTTTAATTACGATTGTATTTAAACAGGTTTGTGTATCTTCCTCATTTTTGGGAGGCTCTTGCTTTGGCAATTTTAAATACCGCATGTCCGTTTTTCGGATTTTTGTTATCCCTATTTTTAGGGTGTTACAAGTTGGTATCAGAGCTCTAGTTTAAGTGAACTAGGCATGAACGTAAGATGTCTAGACTTAGACTGAGTATGTTAAGCAATGATAGTGAGATGGGTAGAATTTCTAAGATGGGTTAGTTTTAGAGTCGACGGAAACTATGGTTATCAAGCGTTGTGGCGATGGTAACGAGAACCTTTATGTATTATATGTTCATAATCTCACCTAGCTAATGTTATTATGAGGATATTTATATGTGATGGTACTTGAAATGCCGTTACTGTGACAATTGGTAAGGTAGTAGTACGTTCTCTTGTGCTTGGTTTTCTAACGTTATGATATTTGGTAGATGTAGTAGTACGTTTCTTTCGTGTTCAATTATGTTAATCTCCTTCTTATTCATCATCGTGCTTGTACGAACTGCCTTGGTGTGTCGACCATTGGAGTAGTAATAAAGTTTCTGAATGGGTAACTATTAGAAAAAAATGATGATTTTATTTTTCGTTACTTAGAGTAACGGTAAGTATGGTGATCGCATTAACTGAACAGTTTCGAATCAGATTATTTGGTTGGATTAGAACCATAGAATTTTTGAATCGATGTATTCGAGGGGAATTTGTGAGGTGAACCTATGAAGTTTGTGATCTTTGCCTAAAGACGTTGAACATCTGGTTGACGATAGTGTAACTATAGAAGTCGAGGAGCGTGAGTTCAAGTTGATTTGTTAAAACGGTGTACATGCCAAAATGGTTATTTTAAAGGATTTTACATGAGATGGTTAACTACTGATAAGTTCTGAGTATTTTGAAGTAAAAATGTAGTTTATTTGGTATTTGCCAAAGTGTGAGTATTTTAATGAGTTTTCATATTTGATATACTTGGCTTATTTTAGTTCCATAAAATGCTCATATTTGGAATTTGGACATCTTGATAAGTAATAGCATGATTATAACATTTTGGGATTTTGTACAAATAGAGTTCATTTCATGACTTATGCATCTTGGTAATTTTTGGTACAAATAAAGTCTATTACATGTTACATGAATTTTGGCGTATTTGCATTCATAAACCCTTTTGAAATTCTTTGGTCCCATTATGTATTGAGTTTTGGGGTTAATCTCGTCTTTGAAGTTTCTATCTTCGTAAACGTTGTTTAAAGACATTTCATTATTTGGGGGACCGATAATTTTGGTCAAATGGATTTTGAGCATTTTAGCTCTCGGTGTCGACTTAAAGAGTATTGAGGACATTTGTCCGGTTTTAATGGCTCGATTTAGAATCCAATTTATGATGTACATCTTAATGCATTTCATTGCATATTTATAATCATTACAGGCTCGAGTGCTTTTGTCATTCATGTGTAGTCGCATATTTTTAGACTGTGTTGCATTGGATCCATAGGCACATGAGTCAGTCTTAATTGATGGTCAATTGGGTGGTACGGGGTTGGACCCCGGGACTCATGTTTTATGACCAAACTTGACAAGTAGGCACTAGGAGGAGGTAGTCTAGGGCGACACCGTGTGGGTGGGTGCCTAGATCTCCGCCGTAGGGGAATTTCCTTAGTTGTAGTCCCCGGACGTGCCGGGCCTTTCGGGTGTCCTTTGTGGCATCAAGGTATCTCGTCTCTTGGGTGAAACTTGTCAAGGATTCGTAGGGACACTTGGACTTTTATATCGCTAGGTGTCATACGATGAACGTTGTAGGAGTGGCATACTTCGTGCTCTTCCACTCTCAACGGATACGGGTATTCCCCATTGTCGGCCGCTATAATTTGGATATTTAATTGTCCATTTGATGCATATAAATTTTATAAACCGTTGGAAAATGCATATCATTGAACTATGAGGCATTTTGAAAACATAAGAGTATGAGTTCATTTGAAAAATGGTTTGTCTCAACCAGCGATGAGATTTTAGTTGATTATACTTTTGGTCATGTTTGCATAATAGCTAGTCAAATGTGTTTCAATGTTTATATCAACTTTCATTGGGTATTTACGTAAACTGTTAGTTCTTTGGCTCGGTTTTAACTAAATGGAGTCTTGAAGAAATTGGTCCGGTTTAAAAACAGTGGTATTGTTTCCCTTTGAGTTTAGTGGGAACAGTTCAGTTGCACATATCATGTATGCATATTTTATTGGAAATTTTCGTCATGGTATTTTAGCCAATGTTTTAGAACGATGAGAGCATGTTTATATTTGGCTTTGAACTCGAAAATGACACAAATTATTTCATGTTTTAACCGGGTGCATACGCATATCAATCTACTAGCTTTGTGAAATAAACGGTCGCATGCAAGTTTTGTTGTGAAATCTTATTTCATACCGCATTGTGACTAAAAGAGAGAAAACTTTAAGAGTTCGATATTATGAGCATGTGGTCTTGGATTTCGCAAACATTTTATTTATACAGTTTGGAATTAAACTAAATTACTCTTACAATTGCTCAAATCACGTGCATATGTCTTTACTAAATTTTGGGGAATAAACCGATGTATGCGAGTCACTATGGGGAGTTTTATTTAATGACATTTCATGGTTCATTTGCAGAAATTTTGGGGTTCGATTTTGTGAATTTCCCTTCTGTAGTTTTGTATGAAAGTCTTGTTATACACTGTTTTAGTACATGAAACTATTTCTCGTTCTTTATATAAATTATATTGTTGGTGTGAGTAATCGTATAAAAGATTTATGTTATTTCGCATGGAACTTTTGCCCAGAACATATCTCAGTTATTGATTTTACTGATAGGGGTTTTCCGAAATGCATGAAATGAATTTCCGGTTTGCATGTTGTCTTTGTTACAGTTTTGGGAGTTCTACAAACTTTTATTGCACATGTTATAGGACGGAAAGTTACTTTCATATGCATAGCATAAATTGATACATACTAGGACCTGGTAGTCCGTTTGAAAATTTTGTTACGCATCTTTCGTTATCGTTTTATTAGCATAAGTACTGATCAAATGAATTTTGAAAATGGTTTTACCTGTGTGGCATGGGTGATCAATTTTGAAACCTATCGAATGCACGATAGTGTATTTTCACCGCACGTTTAATTGTTATAAAACTTATGTATTTGAGAGTTTTATAAATTTCAAATTGGCATGGTAGTGTGAAAAACCTTGAATTCATTGGGCTATGGGTGTAAGCCCCCTCGTGTTAGAAGCCGATATTAAGGACTAAAAGAGTCTTCGGAGTTTGAGGCGTTAGACATGTGTTTCTCCCAGTTAGTTAAGTAACGATCTTTATGCTTCGTTAAACCTACGGATTAAAATCGTGTTCGGTTGTTTGAATATGGTCGGTTTTGGAATTGTGGGAATTTGGTATGACGGCATGCTATGTGTCGGTGGTGTACTATATTGTTGGGTATTCGTGAATAATGATGACGTTATGGTTGACTGGTAAGGATGTTGGATTTGGGTGACTACTTCCAAGAGTAGGTGTCAACTTTAAATTGACATTGCTAATCGGGAATGAAATATTTGGTAGTATACCCACGTTTACATGATGGTCATTCCGAGGATAGGTGTCGACACTCTATGTTGAGGACAATAACTGTTGGTGTGATTCAAAGTATTTCCGTTAGATCTGGTGCGTCTGCAGAACGAGCGGTAAACTTAAGGAAATTAGATGTTGATCATTAAGAAATCAATCATTGTTATTTTGATAATTGTCAGGACTTTCGTTGATTTGGAAATCGATACTTGAGTGCATGGTGGGAGAGTAGTGGTAATGTTTATTGGAGACATTTGGTGAGAATGTTGAGGTAGACTTTAAGTACAAATCGATTATTGAAGAGACTTTGATGCGTCGTATTTAGAGGTATCTAAGGGAAATGTTTGCTTTGAGGTATTCTTGGTGGTAATGACTGAAGAAGTTCGTAACTTACCCTTGATGTAATATGAGCAACATAAGGTTGGGAGGCGACCGGGTATTAATGGTTAAGAAAATGATCAAGCGAGGACTTGATGTCCATTCCATCATCGGTGAGTTATGTCGAACCTTGGGATTGAATTGTGATGACTCTTTACGAGAAGTGTAGTAACAACCTCGACCGGGATGTAATTGTGTTCGTATAGGAGGTAAGGTTTCGTGGAGGCATTTTTATGGGAAATCATAATCGATCTTGCCAAATGCTATGTTGGGTTCTCGGTTGGTACCATATTTCGAGGACAAAATCTCTTTTAAGGTTGGGAGGATTGTAACACCCCAATTTTCGAAGGGTATCATTTCAAGTTAATACCGAAAGCGATATATTAAGGAAAAATAAGATATTTTATTTTGGGTTTGAATCCTTGATTTTATAGTTTATATGGATGAAGGATTCAATTACGAGTCCAACGGTTCTTTCCGGAGCGAAAACAGAGCTATAACGAAGAAGTTACGACCGAATCAGTGTTTAGGACTTTCGGTACATTTCGCGCGACCCTGCCTCGCGATTGTGACAGGGCACTGTCGCGGGTCACTATCGCGACGGACTTGCAGTGCATAACTCGGGTTTTTTTTCATTTGGTCATAACTTTCTCATCGTAGCTCCGATTTGGGCGATTCAAGTTGCTACGGTTTCGTTTTTGAGAGCTTTTCAAGGTTATGGCAAGAGATTGGAAGTCTATTGAAGTATACTAGAGTATTTTGTGGTGGTAAGCTTCTCATCTCTCCCTATTCATCTTCTTCCCCAAAATATTCTAGGGTTTCATCCACCCCTTGTTCTCCCTTTCATAGATTGAAGGTTTATGATCATTTTGGTGAACTAGAAGTGTTTTGGTTGGTGAATTCAAGCTTGGGTTAAGGTAATCTTCTATTCTCTTCGGTTATGGAAGTTAGGGTTTCGGTATTAGTTGAGGTATCCATGTATATGGTTTGGGAAATGATTGTTTATGGTATAATATGTATATTTATGATTGGAACCTTGTGGATCTAGGTTTTGGAAGATTTGATTTGAAGAATCAAGATCTTCAAGGAAAGTTCTAAGTGGGTAAAATCTAGATTTAGTCTAAATCTAGCAAGGTGAGTTTACTAAACTTTTGTTAAAACTGGATACACATCATATTTGTTTATTTGTTGTTATTATCACATAATTGCTCAAAATGTTCATCCTTGCGGGTTCAAGTATTTGATGGTATTTTCATGAGATTATGTGAGAAATATGCTTTATAAGTATCATCCCATGAATTATTCTATTTTGTGTAATTATTTGGGATTTCTTTATGAAAATAGTTGGAAGATGTATATATATGGGTGATTTGCCATGATTATTGTTATATGTATCATTATTTGGGATTTGTCTCATAGATACAAAATGTGGGTACCTTGATATGTTAAATGCATACATATATGGGCATTATGATGATTCTAGTTGGGACACCATTTTGGTGATATGTTTATATGCATTATGAGCATGATTTACATTTGGGTCTTTTGTTAGACAATCACAAGGATAAGGTGGTAATATTATACCTATAGTTGGTATTGAATTATGTGGATTGAAATATATCTAAAGGACCCCTTATAAAATTTATGTGGACGAACCAAGTCAGTACACTAGGAGGATATAGTCTTGGGCGCCACTGTGATGGTATGTGCCTAGACCTCCGCCACTCGGGGAATTTTCTGAGCGATAGTCTTCGGGTGGGCCGGGCCTTTGGGGTGTTCCTTGTTAAGGGCATCAAGGTATATCGACTCTTGGGTGGGACTTGATTGGTGCTATGGGTCTCCCCTATTGACTCCACATTGTTGAACTCTGGTTAACTGCTGATAAGAATTGTAACTGTTCATGCATGCTTATTATTGTTCAACTCACTAGGCTTTTTGGTCTAACACTTGCTTGGTGTCGATGTGTATCTCAGGTTTTAGCGACATCGGTCCTAAGCTGGCGTAGTGCTTGGGTGAGAGATTTGGGAATATCGCTTTTGGACTTACTATTGGTAGAGAATCCTTTGGGTCTATAAATGACACCCTTGATTGTAATCTCTTTTCTGGTTATAGAAATTAGATTAGTTGGTTGTTATTTATTATCCGTTTAATTACGATTGTATTTAAACAGGTTTGTGTATCTTCCCCATTTTTGGGAGGCTCTTGCTTTGGCAATTTTAAATACCGCATGTCCGTTTTTCGGATTTTTGTTATCCCTATTTTTAGGGTGTTACAACCCACCAAAAGCATTTTGGGGCTGAGGGAGTAAATTATAAAGACGAAAATATCAATGAATTACATGTGAATGAAAAATCATAATTTAAAAAACATAGAGATGAAAATAGCAATTTTCAACAAATCCTAAGGATGAAAAAACGTAATTTACTCTTAATTAATTAATTTTAATCAAATTATATATTTCGATTTGTTAAGCTAGATCATAACTAAAAAGCTTCTTTGTCCATCATGTTGAATTGAATTCCTTGAGTATTTAGTTGGTTTGTTTGGTAGAGTAATATTATTAAATTTCTTATGGTTAAAACACGTAGTTATTAAGTACATAGATACAAGTAATGATGACTAAATTCGTCATAGCCAATACCATATAATTTTTCAGGTAAAATTAATTACAAAAATCTTGCCAGAGAAGTCTTGATTATGTGGTCTGCAACTATTAGATTTGTCTTCTCAGATGGGTGAAATGAATCCCAAAATACATATTTATTTGCAACTTCACATATGAATGAACTGAATCCGGTACACAGGTAACTCATCCCATATATTCCACTCGCACAACATGGTGCATGTGCAACCTCAAACCCTGTAAGCAGCAACGTCAATTCAACAACAAAATGAGGATTGTTTGCAGTCTGATGATAGTCTACTAGATGAGCATTGCTTGATTAAAAGAGTTCACTTTATATGTTTGTAAGTTAATAAGCTGCGAATATTACAGGTAAATCTTTGTTGATTTATTTGTTTTATGTGGAAACATTGTAAACTTACCAAAAGAGCGTGGACTCTTGATGATATCTGAGAGAATTTTATATACGTCTGAGTAGACCAATTGTATGCCACCTAGCTCCTCGTTCAACTTCCTAACTAATTGTTGTAACTTCCCATTGAATTCTTTTGCCACTACATTGTATTCTTGTGTACAGTTACTCCCTGAAAAGTGATTTCGAGTTCTTTCTAACGGCAAACAACCCATCGGTGGAAGCCCCGCTATAGATATTTTACGAGCTCCTAAATGGTATAGGTCCATTATGAAGTTTTTGGCTATCCCTTGAAGAGAATCTTGGTATTCTTGTACGGAATAGATTGTTGATCTAACCGGAAGTATGTAATAATTCTCTAAAAAATCATTTGTTCCCAAACTTATCAGGTAGAGTGCTTCACCTAGTGTTTTCTTAGCTTTCAGAGCTCCAAGATAGTCTCTCATTTTCTTATGGTATTCTTTGAAGTATTCAAGCTCCTTCCACAACGGTATTACAGACTGCATTTACATTTAGAATTAAGTCATGTATTAAGTCATGTATTTACTTATAAACTGGCAAATATGTGATTATGAAATGCTTTCCAACATAGGAATGCTACAATATTGCGTGAAGGGAATGTGACAATAAAAGAAAGGGAAAATGGGATGACGTGTTTCAGGGTCAATGGAGTGACTTAATTCGATATGATGCATTGGATTGTCATTTCCTTTGACCATTCAAAATATTGACCAAATTAACTTAATTGTTTGACCATGTATCCATTTGAATCATTATCCAATCCAACATATGCTTGTTGTAGATATAAAGAAATGGAGCACAAAAGAGTTAGGCACTTACAAGCACGGCAGAGGTAAGATTATCATAACCTGTTCCAGCTGAAGCAAAACTAACCCCTTTTGCAAAATCTACCATGCCATAGTGGGGATCTAAGTAAGCAGGTACTATAGACCTGATGCCTAAAGCCTCTGAGATAAAATCAGTAGCTATTCGACCATTACAAAAGCGACCTGTTGGGCGACTGCCATTGAAATCACGACCATATGGCTGAAAATTGCTCTTGAGAATAGTAGCAACTTGGTTATTATTACCGGCATCTACAGATGAGTCTCCAAATACGATGATTGATGATACTTTTGCATGGATGATGATCAGTTGAGCTAGAAACCGACAAAGCAACAGAAAGGGTCTGACCTTTATCCCATCCATTTTCATAAACCGCTTTACTCAAACATTTACAAACGATACAAACGAAGCTTATATGATCAGGTTTTTAGAGATGGAGATTGAGACGGAGTTTAATCAATGTGTTGCATTAATGGATAAAATTTACTGTTTGCTAATGAAAAGATACACTAATGTAATGTGTCAACGACAATATTTTCATTTCTAGATGTAGACATCAACATAATTATGCGGAGAACCTGTATTTTGACTATACCAGCGACTATATGTTTATCTTGAATAGTACCTAACTCGTCTTTAAATAGTATTATGGTCGATGATCCGTTCGTATTGATGATCATAAAGAGAGGTGCCGCTTTGATCACAAATTTTGTAGCCTTTGCTGGTGTTGTAGTATGTTTTCAAGAAACAAGACATGAAAGGTGGCAAACATTGAAAGACGGACACAAGGATGTTTTCACTCGAGGTTTGTTTCCTAATAGTTACGGATGAATCAATGTTGTTGTGTCATAAAATATTTCTTTTACTAAATCCGATAATGCAAGTCATTTGTTAGTGGCTAACACGACAAGTATTTACATTAAAAAAGTTCAAAATATGTAATTATATATATTTAAACATGTAAAAGTTTGTTCAAAAGTTGTTGATTTACCAATAATGGAACTAACATGTATCAAATGTACCATAGATGCTTACACGTACATGAAATAATATTTCTAAAACCAAACTATATTTAAATATATTGTCAGATTTTATAACAAATATAAGTTTTTTAAATAGTTGATTCTTGTGATCAATTTTCACGATGACATTTTAGATAGGAATTATTTATTACAAATTATTTTTCTTTAAAAACTGTCATCATAAGACGGTATCATACAAAGTTCAATACTTAATTAATTTAATAAAAAAAACTGTGTATGTATATTTTATTGTCATACGACTAGGCAACGAGCTAATTTTTTTGGGGAACACATTATCGTAGGGAAAATTTATTATGTGCAAATTACTATAAACGTACAAACTGATATTTTAAACCACCTCAGTTTGACCTATATGTTTTTCAAAAATTTAAGGGGTCATTTACTAAATGCTTACCAGGTAAGCACTTGTTGTGTCATTTACCTTACAGATGAACATGACAAGGTCGAAAATTTTACCATGTAAGAGAAATGATAATGATGGAATGTCTTTCTTGGTAAGAGAGGATAACGATAAGTGTTTGGCGGGTAAATTGTTGTATACGATACTGCTTTGATGAACAACAATCTTAGCCGGTAAAGCAAGTTAAAGTTTTGACTTTTATTAGTAATCGCTTACTGGATAAGTTATTGGGTAAACGACTCCTAACTAACCTTGCTATATTTTATAGCAAGAGAATAAGAAAGAAAATAATCAAAACTTAAAATATATCACTTTGAAATCAAAACCTTTGACCTTTTTTATAATTGTAAAAAGAGATTTGGACTATTGATCACTTTTAATTTTAAATCAACCCATAAATTTTGTTTTAGAAAAGAATTGATTCAAATCATTTCATTACTATTGCTATTCAATTATGATTGATCCAGGGGTAGATATTTCTTCTCACAATTCTCATCATAATTAGGGATGCTCAAAAAACCAATCAACCTGACCAACCCAACCCCAAAAAAATCAACCCCAGATAACCCATCATATAATCGATACAAAATTAGGACAAACCGAATTTATTGGGCTGAAATTGGATCAGACCCAAATAACCCGACCAACCCGATAACCCGCAACTTCTCTAAAATTCTTTGTACTTCCCTTTAACATGTATAGGTTACCAAAAATGACAAACAACAAACAAATGAAACCCATAAAATGACATTATTGAAAAGTTATATGTAATACCTAAATATTTGATAAACTTACCTATTTACTTAAATGATTGATCGTATTTCAAACAAAGGTTTAATATTCAATATTTATTTTACTTTGTTTAAAACTTTAATAAATCTATCCAAGTGTGTCTCATGCTTGTTCTAATTGGTTCTAGCGTGTCTCATATATGATTACGCCAAACATGGGACAAACCTGTCCTGCATATCAAACTGCAACCTAAACGAATTAATAATTACCGAAAATTTGCAATCACAGGCAGAGACACGTAGTGCACAAACAAATATTTGGTAATGTATAAAAGGTATTTTACCCGCCTTTTTCATTCTTTCTTTCTTCCCAAGCACAAGAACCCTAAAAATACTCCTTTGTTTTTTCTCAAATTTCACTCGTAGATCAACACCGATTTCTCCCACAAATTGGTAAGCTATTTGAGAGATGGTAGTCGCCAGAATCACCTCACGGATTGCAAGGACCGTCGTTACTCGGTGCCAGAGTTCCTTAATCCTCGGCGGCCGACCAAATCGTATCTCGATTCCGATCTCTGGAAATCATTTTTGCTCTCTTCCTGGTTCACAGAACAAGGTAATCATCGAAAACGTGAATTCGTTTCTAAGAATTGATGTATTCATTTGTTTTGTTCTTACGTTGTACATTTCAGCTAGGGTTTTATTAGGGTTTAAGGGGTAGTGCGTTGTATTGACGGGAATTTTGGGGGATGAATACCAGTTTTATGGATTTTTCATCTTGAACATGGATTTAATGTTCGGACGTAGTTATCTGAAATTAAGTAGGTTTATATCAATGTGCAAGTCATCTGTTAGACATTTGAAGTTAAAAATTAATGAAGAGAGATCGATGGAGCTTATTTATTTTATATGTTTCATCTGCTGGGGATTCATCGGTTTATTAGGTTACTGGTAGATTTCACATTACTTGTTGTTTTATAACATTTGGCATTCTGTGGGTCACTAGTCGGCCAGCTTTAGCTTTTTGAGTTCAGATGGTAGATTTATAGTTCTTAACTTCTATTTTGCGAATTCCTATGAAATTGTTGTTGACATTTCTCAAGCTTAAGTTACCTGTTTGCCTAGTGTCTTCATTATAAATCATTATTAGTTTATTACTATTGCTTTTGCTCCACCAAGTCTCTTGTTTTGCGTTTGTTGAAGGGGATTTAGATTTTAGACGGTTAATTAATAGTTACACAAACCTATTAACGATATCGAAGTCAAATAATGCAATTATCATGGGAGGGGGAGTAGTTTTTTTGTTCCATATTTTTTGTGGTGTGGTGACACCAACGTTGTAATTGATACAGTAATGTCACGGTGATTTAAGCAATCCTTTGTGTTTTCACTAGCTAATTAGTAATGGTTGTTGGACTTAACTGTAGAATCAACGCTCATTATATCGTTTAAGACCAAGTAGGTTAGATTTTCATCCATTATATTTCCGTGCAGGTATTTAGTCTACTTCAGCTTTAAATTTCTTAAATTTACTTCTATCTACAACATTTGATGCATAATTTACAAAATCTTAAAACAT
Source organism: Arctium minus (assembly GCA_954870635.1). Lineage (NCBI taxonomy): Eukaryota > Viridiplantae > Streptophyta > Magnoliopsida > Asterales > Asteraceae > Arctium > Arctium minus. The sequence continues at coordinate 97,623,290 of OX941087.1, forward strand.
GACAGTGTCAGCAGTTTGCCTAGTGATTTATGTATTCTAATTTCAATAATTCAAGTTCTAATTTCTTATTACACCAAGTTAAAGTGGTATCAGCATATTATTATTTTTGTGTTATTGGTTAAAGTAACAAATATTCATAGCTGATGTGTTGTCAAACAATCATTCTTGATCATCACACTCATGCCCCCTGCTCTTGTGCCTTCTAGCACATTGTTCATACAAATATCCATAGCTGATGTGTTGTCAAACAATCATTCTTGATCATTCATACCCCCTGCTCTTGTGCCTTCTAGCACATTGTTCATATGTGCGTCAGGTTGGAGAAGAATGCCGGCAATTCAGTATATGTAGTTGGATCTCTTTTCAATTGCACCTCATGTGTATGCTTCACATTTTTAGTCTATGGTTTTTGCATAACATATAATCATAAGTGAGAAGGTTGAGTAACATGTGTTTTGTTCACAATATGCTATGGCCATTTCATCTGGTCCATCATAAGTCAAAAGGTAATTTTTTTGCTGAATTTTTGTATTACATGTTAGGTTGTCAGTAGTCAATAATACATAAATTGGAAATTTCATAGTAAAAGAAGCTTAGAGATAAGTGTCCTTTAAGATGTTATGAAGCAGTTAATATCTGATTTTCATCTGACCCCTATACCTAGTTATGAAGGGTACGTACATCTTGAGATAAAATAATGGTATCAATAAGTAGTTTATTGGTTTTAGCATCACATACAATGTGTAAACTCCCTGCAGTGCATTTGTCAAGGATTTCACGTGTACACACATATCTACTGTCATTTTTTTGTCTGGACGCCTATGGATATAATTGTATTTCTTGTTGTTCTAGTCTTCTAGATCAAATCTAGATTCTGGTTCATTTTTGTGTTTAATGTAAAGTATTACTTTGGAAGATGCTGGATTAGCCAATCATGCATAATTACTTCCGTAGTTTGTGTTGCATGTAGTAATACAAATGTTGTAGACATGACAATTTTAATTCCCGATGGGACATAGTATGTTGTATTGTATGCTTTCTGTTTTCTGGAATAACACCCCATGCATCTGTAGATCTAAATTATGTTGTTGGAACTCCTTCAACTTCTGACCAGACTTTATTTGGACAAAAGCTATATGTCAGGATTTAGCTTGTTGGTATTAGTGATATTAGTGTTCTAAAGAATCATGCATTGGTCAACATGTTTATAGCAGTTGTGCTGGTACACCCCTGAGCTGAATTCAAGATTCAGGTTCTCTAATCAATCATATTTACTCCATGTTGGATGTCAAGATAATTTGATTAGAGCATTCTTTTCAACCTCCCCACCCCAAACCCCTTCTCTTGTGGATGGGTGTGTGTGTGTGTGACTGTGTGTTAATCTATGAGTTAGTTTGAGGGCATGAAATGTCGACACTAAGTTTGGACCTTAGTTTACATGTTGAGGAAAAAGAAGTGATGGCGTTTGTGGTGGGGGTAGATGTGGTGTTACCAGAAAAGATCAAGACTCGTTGACCCAATAAATAAAGAGGGGTGGGGAGATGGTGTTAAATAAATCTGGAAACATGAGTCAACTTGCTCTACAATTATCAAGTTAGTAGTTGTATAAAATAATGTAATCGAAACATGTATGATGCTACTTTTTTGCTAGTCATTCTGGTATCCTTCAGGGAAGATTATTATCTGTGCCTTCCCTTTGAAAGTGTTAGGATTGCTAGGTCATATAGTGATACTGGCTATAAATATGGACACATAAACTGTTTTTGAGATCCAAATGTTTCATCATACGGATGGATCATGCCTGCATTTGTTGATCAGATTTTTAATTTTGAAATGTGATCTTATTATTGGTTGGGAGGGGGGGGGGTGCCAAGTGTTTTGGAGTCTTGGATATAAACTTATTATTTGCAAAACCTGTGATTTAGCTTTTGGTTTTGTAATTTTTGTAGGCATTATTATATCTTTGCTTTTATTGTTGTAGGTGATAGCAGGTCAAATATCTTTATTACATAATTCTATTCTAAGTTCATCAGCCTTTCAAAGATTTGGGATCTCATCATCTGCATCTCCACAAGCCAATGAAAAGAGTACTTCTGAAAATGGAGGAGCAACTGCAAATAAACCCGATGATGCAAAAGAAAATGATTACGGACAAGGTTTGTCATTGGGAATCCAGGTTAATGTCTAGCTTTTTAGGAGTAATGCTAAATAAATCATATTTCTTCAAATCAGGCTCAGGTGAGGAAGACTTGACGTTGGAGGATCTAGTAAAACTTGTGACCGAGAAGGAAGAACTTCTGAAGACGAAGCAAGAAGAGATTGAGAAAATGAAAGATAAAGTTCTTAGGACATATGCAGATATGGAAAACATTATGGAGCGGACAAAAAGAGAGGCAGAGAACTCAAAGAAGTTTGCAATACAGGTTCGGTATTAGAGCATCTCTAACAGTTTCTGTATAATTTCCAAAATGGAGATGCAAAAGTAAAAATCTCTAAAAAAATTACATTCAACTCCAACGGTTTATTCATTTTTGGAGATTTCCACATTAATTATTTCATTTAGTATCACAACAAAGTTTCAAATAAATTTTTATGTAGAAATGATAATACATGCAACCTCATTGGTGGGAGTAATAAAAAAACCATTTTTCTCTCTTCAGCATTTTAACATTGGTGAGTTCTCCAAATTTGGAGATTTTAATCCTCTTTATCTCTCTTACATTCTCCTTGGAGAAGCTGTTGGAGATGCGTTTAACTTTTTATTGCCTTTTGGATATTTTTCATGCCTTTACGGTTGTGTTTATGCATTATATGCTGCAGAATTTTGCGAAGAGCTTACTGGATGTTGCAGATAATCTGGATAGGGCTTCTTCGGTTGTGAAAGAGAGTTTTGCTAAGATTGACACGTCTGTGGACAGTGCTGGAGCTGTTCCACTTTTGAAAACACTGCTAGAAGGCGTTGAGATGACCGAAAAACAGCTAGCGGAGGTAACATATGTTTTTTTTTAAAAATCAACTCTTGTCACACGTCCATTTATTGACAATGAGAATCAAGGTTGCCACTTATATTATCATGCACATGCGGAATATTGTGATTACCATCCTGTATTCATTGTGCTAGAATTGTAAGTCGGTAAAGCAGGCATCATACATGATTGGATTGATGAATTTATTGCTTTCAGGTTTTCAAGAAGTTTAGTTCATTGTTGATTCTACTTGTGTGCCTTGTCTGCTGTACACTAGCCTTAGCTTTTCTTCTGTGTTAGCATGGACGGACCTACTAAGGGGCATACGGTGGCATGTGCCACCACTTCATTGTCCCGACCTAGTGAAAAAACATTACGACTCTTAAAGGTGTCACTGTATTGATTAGATATGTGCAACCGTTTTGGTCAAAACAAAATAAAGGTGCAGAGCATTGGTAAGTTCTCTTGGAGAAAGAGAATTTTTCATGTTCAAGTCTTGGTAGGTAAAACGGTCTTTCCATGCCCAACCGTTAGCCCATCAATGAGTTAGCCAAACCAACCTAGTTTGTTTAATTTCTTAGGTTTTTGTGCTTTATTTCTTAGCTATAATTAATTTTTTATTTTTATTTTAAATTATGATAATTATTTTGTGCCACCACTACAAAAACTTTCTGGGTCAATGTCAGTAGTTGTGAGTATCACCCTTTGTGTTTCCTTGATTGGTTTAACCTATTTTCCTCATTTTTGTTCTTGCTACCTTGCTTTGTCTGTTTAAATGTACTCGTTGCTTGATTGCAGGGCTATCATCATAAATAAACATACTGGGAAAAAGTTTTACCTTTTAGCCACCTCCAAACTTTTTCTCATAAAATAGCCAAGAAACCACAAGTCAACACCACAAGGCACTTTTTCCCTGCGATTTCTGACATTTCTGACACACCCAGATGAAAAGTGTGCCCACCACAAAAAAATAAATTGAGACACCACAAGAAAAAGTGCCTTGCAGCATTGAGATGCGGTTTCTTGGCTATTTTGTGAGAGTAAAATAAAATGGTGGCTATAATATAAAACTTTTTTCATGAGGTGGCTATTTTAGATGATAACCCCTTGATTGCACACACTAACCTGTCACATTTATCTACTCTCTTGTTTCTTTTAATTTTTTGATTTACAAACCGGGGGTCTTCACGGAAACAATCTCTCTCCTTGGGATAGAGGCAAGATCTGCATATATCCTACGCCCAGATTCTACCTTTACATGAGATTTACTGTGTAAATTTTGATTTGGTTTTAGGTTTTCAAGAAATTTGGAGTGGAAAAATATGATCCCACAAATGAGGAGTTTGATCCAAATAGGCATAATGCAGTATTCCAAGTACCAGATTCAACCAAGTCTCCTGACACTGTTGCAGTTGTGCTGAAGGTATGCATTTCTTTCATTGTCCTTGTATTTCTTCAAGACTTGTGGGCAGGGGAGGACCTACCCTTAGGTGTTAATTTTTAGACTTTAGGGTTAATTTGTTAATTTGGGACATCTCTCTAGGTTAATTTGTTTATATTTGGGGTTAACTCTTTACATCTTAGAGTTAATTTGTTTATATTTAAGGTTAATATGTTGTATCTCGATCCGATCATGTAGAATCACCAAGTGGAAAACTGGAAATGCACACAACAATCGATTAAGTTATAGGACAATTTTTTGTAAAAAAGCTTTTAGTGGCTTAAATATTTAATTTATATTTAATCGACCAAAGTAGCCAAAAACGGAGGCCCCTTTAATAATTTTACAATTTTTTATATTACGATATTTATTTTATAATACTATTGCCAAAAAATCCTGGATCCGCTTCTGCTTGTGGGTTTCGTGATGATTTTCATATGTTTTTCCTTTTGGTTTTGCAGGCAGGATACACGTTGCATGATCGAATTATACGACCTGCTGAAGTTGGTGTAACCATAGCTGTGGAGAACTAAAGTAACGCTGACGACAAATCGCTTTTTACGTGATGATATCTCAAGGTTTTGAATCTTTTGTCATGTAGGACATTCGGTATTTCTATTGAACCTTTTTTTTGTTTACTTCATTTTTTGTGTCAACTGTAATAAAACATGGTTACGTTGAGGCTCCTGAAACGTCGAAAATGAACGTGGCGGTCGATCAGCCATCCGCTCCATGGATGGAAATCTTGATCTGATCGTAATTTATTCCCTTTATACGATTTCATTTACTGTAATTGCTTAATGCTCTTGGTTGTTGGGTTGATCATCACGAAAGTAGTCGGTTCGCTTAGTTAGGAACGTTGATTCATCTTGAGAGGCGGCTTAGTGAGTTTTGTTAGAAAGAAACACGGTGGATCCGAACTCGATATCGGGAAGTTCCGTTGGTACGATATCAAGTTTTTGTTCCCGATATTGTGTAGCAACCAATTATAATTAGTATGAAAAAATTTTATACCACGTATTAATTGACCATACTACTTTTTTTGGTTGGTATATGTTAGTATTGATTTTGTACCAATTTCAAATTATATATATGAAGTTGCCATTTTGTTCAAATTTTGAGTGACATTGCAAGAAATAAAATTATAAACATTCAAATGTTAAAACAAAATAGTTAAGTTAGAATGTTTAGCATTCAATATATAAAAAATACAAAAACTGATAAATAATTAGTTAAGTCGGTACCATGAGACTTCGGTACCGTTGTATCACCCAAGTTTGCTTACGTGATACGTACTATCGGCAAAATGTAATTAGTATTTGTTTAAATGGTACAATTGATATACATGTTGGATGATTTGGTACAAAATTACCACCCCTAGTTTAAGTAGTCTACCTTAGTTATAGGTTATTGTTAAACTAGAGTAGTTACTTTTCGTTATTTATTAGAAAACGACTTGTTTAATTTATTGTCTTTGAAAATCATACGAAATCTCCAATCGTTTGCATAGCTAATTTGTAATATGAAATTTGAATGAAAGACTACGAGCTGTTTGGTTGATTTTCCATTAAGTCATTCATGGATGAAGGTTTTTGTTTGAGAGAGTTTTTCTTCTAGATGGAAGGAGCGTGTTTTTTAATTAGGAGGGACAAGTTTGAAAAAAAAAAACTTGGCTTTCAACATAAAGCCCCCGCTCTAAAAACTTACTAATAAGCTCTATTTCATTAAGACATTGTTTGGCAAAAAAAGCTAGCTTATAAGCTAGCTTTTTTTCTTGGTACATGTTTGGATGACCATAAACTAGCTTATAAGCTAGCTTATTGAAAAGTTACTCATAGCAGCGTTTTGAAAAACTAGTTTATTAGCTAGTTTGCCAAACATAGCCTAAGACCCTTCCAAACAGTCATGTACAACTAAGCTGTGAGTCCCATTAAGCTCATGAAGTTGCTAAAAACAAGCCCTAAAACTGGCTCCGCATCACGTGAACACGGGGGGTTATTAGACCTAGAAACGTTGACGCTGAGCTACTATCTACAGTGAACGATTAATTACAGGAGTCGTACAAAGTGCAAACTTCATCCTTTTTGCGATCGATAACTTGTTCAACGTGCGAAACCTCTCTGTGCAGCCTTAACCCAATCAGCCACCTTCCCCTTGTCGGAATCATGATCCAAACCTATGTCCAAATCCATGGGGTGCTTGTTCAGGTCTTCGGTTCCGCTCTTCTCTGATGTCTGCAAGAGAAAGCAACTTCAAACTTTAGAGAATTGTGAGAAAACGAAAAGGGTGTTCCCACGTATGCTGCGGGTGCGTTTGGTACGCGTACCGGACTGAACTGGATAAGACGAGAGTGAGGTAGGCAGGTGAAAGGAGTGTGGAAGGTTTTCGAGTTTTAATTTGACATGGATACTTTAGTAATTTACCGATATTGTCCATATTCCACTTAATTTGGTTAGTCCTGTGTCCCAGTGTAATGTCATGCCAAACGTAAGACAACAGGTTTTTGTTATGTCTAGTATGGGTCTCGCGTACCAAATACCCTCGTAAAATTCGTGCAGTAATTTGTGAATATAAAATTCACAATTTGGCAGTCTCTAGTCCCTAGTCTAATCAAATATGAAATTATTGACCAGGTTTTAATCTCAATCTTTTAATTCTTCTGTTTTCTAAATTCTAAAAATGATAATAGAAGAAAAAAAATACAAGATTTTTATTTTTTTTTCCTATATTTTAACTCACATTGTGGTATCTATATCTATACTATATTATAAAGCACGGATAAAAAACTCTTAAATACAAATTATTAGGCATAAGGTGTCATCATTTTATGCAAGATTTTAAAAATCTCTTAATTTACAAGTATCAAAGCACAAGATACATATTACTACTGCAGGCTTCTAACACCCACCAATTTGGTATGTGTAAATCCTTCCTTTTATGCAGACATTTTCATGTATCACTATTAATTAATATATTATATTAATATAAATTTGTTTTAATTATATTATTAAATATGTAATTGATTATTTTTTCTAGATGTCATTAAAATATATAAGATAATCATTGAATTCTAACAAAATACTTATTTTTTTTAATATAAAAAACATTATATTATTAAGCCTAAATTAAACAAATTTATAAAAAAAAACATTATCACTTTCTCAAAATCATTCAAAATCGTACTGTAAATCAACAAAAAAACAAAAAATAAAATGAAATATTAAAATCGTGATGTATACCGCTGCATTGCGCGAATACGCTTCTAGTAAATAATAAAAGAAAAAAAACAAGATTTTTATTTCTTTTTCGTATATTTTCACTCTCATTATGGTATTATGGTGGTGGGAAGTCTTAGTTTTCCTCTAAAATTTTCTGAGACTCTATCTGGGCAGTTTCGACTTTCAAGATCACTTGTTTAATGCTGATCAGTGTTGTTTCTGAACAGGCAGGCATGGGGAAACTCAACGAAATGTCAGCCATTGACACAGAGAAATGGTAATGGAGACGATGACTCCAATATAAATTCAGTCATCAAGACAGGCTTATTGGTTGAATTTATGGGTCCAAAAAGGCTAAGAATTGCAGTGATGGGTGAATTTATGGGTCCAAAGAATAATAAAAGTTTGATGAATAAATAAAAAATTGGGGTATAAACTAGTTGACTAATTTGGATTTTTAAGTCTTACACCATCTCCAACAGCTTCGCTATAATTTCTCTAAAATAGAGAAACAAAAGTGGAAATTTCTGAAAAGTATTACATTCAACTCCACAGATTTGCTGCTATTTTAGAGATTTTGAAACAAGTTATATTATTATAATATTCTCTAATTTAGCATCCCAATACACTTCAAAAAATAAACTTAATATAAAATGATAAAAAAATGAATCTCATTGGTGGAATTGAATAAAATAATCATTTCTCTCTCTTACCATTAAGTTTTAGAGAATTCTCTAAACTTGGAAAAATTTCTAAGTTTTTTTTATTATAGCAAACAAGATAACAAAGTTGTTGGAGAGGTTTAGAGAACAAAAATCATTTTTTTTTCTATTTTAACGAAGTTGTTGGAGATGCTCTTACATGACCAAAAGAAAAGGTACCAGGTTTCTTGGGGATGTGATGATATTGGCAGGCAAAAATAACAACCTTTACCTACATTTTGGGGTCATTTACCATAACGTTTACCGGGTAAGATCTTAGCACTAAGAATCACCACTCCCACTTACCTTATCATATGACATTTTCGGTCATCAAAATGGATTGTTGGTAAGCTTCCCTTAACCGGTAGGCGCTAACCGGATAAGAGTCTTCTTACTCACTTATCGGGTAAGATTCTCGGTCCTTGTTATGTTTCATACATGGTAATATTTTTTGGTCTTTGCCATGCTCACAGGTGTAAAAGAAAGTGAGTGGTAAACGGACCCTCCGTTTACTCTAGTGAATAGTAAAAACTAAGGGGGTGTTTGGGATTGCTTATTTAAAACTTATGCTTATTTTAAAAAGTGTTTATCAACTTATGCGGTGTCAAACCGGAGTTTTTAAAAAAGTATTTGAATTAGCTTATTGTGGTACCAAAACGTAAGGTGTTGCTTGGAAAATAGGAACAAAAACAAAGTTGCTGGAAGAACCTTGTCGGAGCTCAATTTTTCATCATCTTCATTTTCTGAAGTTCCTTGAGCTATAGATTGGTTTGTCTTGCTTTCTTCTTTAACATCAAGATCCGCCTTTTCAGCTTCCTTTTTCTTACCTTCTAGCACAACAATCTGCACAAGTATTTGATGAACTTAATACGCATATTATACAAAGTGTTTGTTGATCGTTTCCAGGACTCGGGATAAATGGTAATGATTGATAAATAATTTAGTAATTATGGCCTAAGTTTGAAGTATCATCCACCAACAACTGCATTAAACAAGCAAAAGTAGGTCTATTCCATTTTAACTATGCAAGCCAAAAGACCAATTCCATAGTTTAGAATGATGTTTCCATAATTTTTTTCTTTCTTTTTTTTTTTTTGGGGGGGGGGTTCATGGAATGGAATGGAAATGGAGATGATGGGGAATTCCCTCCAATTTGTTGAGGAAATGCTTCATTACCCACTAATGATTTCTATTTCCATTCCCCACCCTAGTAATTGGTAAGAGGCGATAAACAGTTAGTAAACAAGTAAGTTTCCCTTCAATCCCCATCAAAAGTTGACTAGGGGCTGTTTGTTTACCTCTTAATAGTTTATTAAGAGGCAACCTCTGTATCGTTAACAGGTGAATCTTGTTTGGCAAAAAAAAAATATGTCTCTTAATGGTTCTAAAACCCTCTGAATGATTTTGTATATTGGGCCTCCCTTAACCATCCAGTGCCCTAATTTCATTATGAACAATTAGCAAACAACCATATTTCATTTTGTACTATATCATAAGAGCCACTTAATCATTTTGGTCACTTAATAACAATTCAGCAACTGCCAAACATCTACTCTTAGTCATTCTGACCACTTAATAACAATCTTACTATCTTAGTCATTCTGACACTTAATAACAATTCAGCAACTGCCAAACATCTGCTTTTAGTCATTCTAACCACTTAATAACAATTCAGCAACTGCCAAACATCCCCTAAGGGGCTGTTTGTTTACCTCTTAAAGGTTCTATTAAGAGTCAACCTCTGAATCGTTAAGAGGTGAATCATGTTTAGCAAAAAAAAAAAAAGTCTGTCTCTTAATGTTTCCAAAACCCTCTGAATGATTTTGTTTCCAAAACCCTCTGAATGATTTTGTACCATGAGCTTCCCTTAACCATTAAGCGCACTGATTTCATTCTAAACAATTACCAAACAATCATATTTCATTTTGCACTATATCATAAGAGTCCCTTAATCATTCTGACCATTTAATCACCAAACCATTCAGCAACTGCCAAATATTCATCACCAACACATAATCACATTAGACATCACCATTAATTATAAGACATATAATTGAATGAACATGTAGTATACCAATTCATGATTTACCAAATCCAGAACATCAACTTACTTGCACTACTTATGTGCGTTTGGTATCATCATCTATTAAATTCAAAACCGGAAACCGAAATCATAATCCCTAATAACATATATATAAAAAAGAATTCAACACGATTACCAGTTCACAGTTCCAACTTCCAATTAAAATCACCAATCACGAAAACAAAAAAGGTATTTTAAGCAGTGAATCCATTACACTAAATTCGACAGTTAATATTTCTCCTAATTATAGTAACTTCGTTTCCGAGAAGCAAACGCATCAATTCGAAGAAAAAACGTACAAACAAACACAAATTTCACAGTCTCAAATCTCATAGATAAAACCTCAAACGCAACTTAAAACCCTAACGCAACTTAAAACCCCCAAACTTAATACAAAACCAGCTTACCGGTGCATACCGTAGCTTCCGCCTCGGCCTCTCTTCCGCTACAGATTCCGATTCACCGCCGGACTGATCCACCGGAACAGGCGTCCACCGGCGAATCCGTACAGCAGAAACGTCGTTGTTGTTGTTACGATTGGAATTGAAGTTGTTGCTGTGGTTATATGATACCGGAGAAGACGATGAGACATGGATCCACTGCTTCTGCCACCTTCTCACCGGTCCGGTGAACACCGGCGCCGAGCCGTAGCGGGAAGACGGCCGGCCGGTACGCGAGCCGATTCCTTCCATTTTAGAGCAGAAGAAGATTGAACAACAGTAGTACAACTGTCGTGGAGTACTTTCGAGTACTCGATCTTCAATGAGGACCGGTGAAACATGGCGAAACGACATCGTATGCTTGGTTTTCGGGATTTAGCTTGGTTTGACACGCGTGGGTTACGGGACCACTTGTTTGTTTTCTACCCTGTACATTGCAGAAATTGGAATTCAGTATCTCTTTCCTTTTTTAGGAAATTCACGCAAATAGTGAGTTCAATGTAAGGTTCTTATAATCAAAAAATACAATAAATTGTAGGAATTAACATTGTGGAGAATTCTTATAATAACCTAAACCTCATTAGGTTCTTAAATAAGAGCATCTCCAATGCAAGTTCTTATAAGAACCTCATTTTTATATTTTTTGGTGTCACCTCATCAAATTAAAAATTCACATAAAAATCAACAATGATAGTTCTTATAATAACCTCTTTTTGTGGGTCCATATATATATAAGTTATATATATATAATATTAATAATTATTATAAAGTCAATAAAATAATAAAGATAATGTCACATCTCACACATTTTATGGTAAGAACTAATGTTCTTATTTAAGAACATAGAGGAATTTAGGTTCTTATAAGAACTTTTCACAATGCTAGTTCTTACTAGTCACTACACTTTTTGCTTATAAGAACCTTGCATTGGAGATGCTCTAAGAACATTGGTTCTTACCATGAAATTTGTGAGATTTGACATTTCCCTTATTTTTTTATTTTATTTTCTTGATTTTATAATAATTATTGAAGTTGAAAATATGTATGAGACCTACAAAAAAATGTTCTTATAAGAACTAGCATTGTAAGCATTTATATGAGTTCTTATTTTGATGAGATGGAAATGAGGTGACAATAAAAAGTGCAAAAAGGAGGTTCTTATAAGAACCTCCATTGGAGATGCTCTAAGTACTTATTAGGAAATTTACCTTACCAGATAAATACGACAAGGGCCGAAAATCTTACCCGGTAAAAGTGATGATAAGGATAGAACCCGGTAAGTGAATGTGACGACTTTTACCTGGTAAGTGTTTACCATGTAAATTGTTGCATACAATGTCATTTTGATAAAGTACAATTTTACCCAGTAAAATAAATTAGTGTGTTGACTCTCGCCGGTAAACGCTTACCGGGTAAGTGTTTGGATAAACGGTCTCTTAGTCATTCCCCTCTCAATTTTACCATAACGTCACTATCTCCACAATTTACAGAGAGGTGAAAGTTAATTTTTTTTTTTTGTAAAATGCTCTGTAAGTGCAGGGGCCAGATCTATAAAATAATTTAAACATGTCCACAAATTACGCACCAATTCTTGTGGATATAGAAAGAAATTACAGATTATAAGTAATCATTTAATATATTTTTGAGAATTTAATAAAATAATCTATACTATATTATAAAACACGGATAAAAACTCTTAAATACAAATTATTAGACACAAGATACCACCATTTTATGCAAGATTTTAAAAATCTCTTAATTTACAAGTATCAAAGCACAAGATACATATTACTACTGCAGACTTATAACACCCACCAATTTGTTATGTGCAGGGTTTTTCTTTTATGCAGACTTTTCCATGTATCACTATTAATTAATATATTATATTACTATAATTTTGTTTTAATTATATTATTAAATATGTAATTGATTATTTTTTCTGGATGATTAAAATATATAAGATAATCATTGATTTCTAACAAAATACTTAATTTTTTTATATAAAAAACATTATATTATTAAGATTAAATTAAACAAATTTATAAAAAAAAATTATCATTTTCTCAAAACTATTCAAAATCGTTTTGTAAATCGACAAAAAAATAAAATGAAACATTAAAATCGTGATGTATCTCGCTGCATTGTTCGAGTACGCTTATACTAGAATAATAAAAAGAAAATATTGTGTTATTATATGATACTAAAGATAAGAACCTACTTTTTTCATTTATTAAAATGACTTATAAGAACCTAATTTTTTACTCCCTTTGTTTTAAAATATACGTGTATATTACTATCTTAATTTGTTTTAAAATAAGTGTTTGCTTTCAAAAGTAAATATATATATATATATATATATATAGGGTCAGGTCCAAGGGAAAATCTAAAAAAACGAAAAACTGAGAAACACCCTGGTTTTCATCTGGACGGTATGCACTTGTGCATATAAGTAACTAATTAGTTTTTTGGTTTTTATGCACATGTGTATATTATGCACATGTGCATATTATGCACTTGTGCATATTCACGTGTGCATGTTATAAATTACTTGTATGTACAAGTGCATACCGTCCAGATGAATGACTATCAGAGTGTTTTTCAGTTTTTTAAGGTTTTCCTTTGAACCCCCCTCTCTAAGGATGGCAACGGGGCGGGTTTGGGGCGGGGATCCCCTTACCTGGCCCCGGCCCCGGTTTAGTAAGCTTGGCCTCGGCCCCGGTCCCCGGCGGGTACGGGGATTGAATACCCGGCCCCGGTCAATTCCCCGGTCAACCCCGGCCCCCGTACCCGGTTGGACCCGGTTTTTTAAAAAAAAAATTGACATTTTTTATATGATGTAATATAATTTATTGAGTTTATATACAATATATAATTTATTAACATTTTTTTGGTTGGTTTTTGTATTGTTTTTTTTTTTTTGCAAGTTTGGAACTGTTTTTTGAGCTGTTTTGACATAGTAAACCACATCATCCAACACCACTAATTTTTGACATTCACGAACAATTACAAAACATTAACACTAATTTGGAAAAACTAATAGGAATATAGGATTATTAATATATATATATATATATATATATATATATATTTAAAAATATTTATAAAATATATCTGGGTACTGGGCGGGTCGGGGGGTAGGTTACCCGGCCCCGACCCCGGTTTGAGAGTACCGGGTATACCCGGCCGGGTCTGGTCAAATCACCATCCCTACCCCCCCCCCTCTCTCTCTCTCTATATATATATATATATATATATTCATTTTATCCTTAATTTGGAGATGGATAAAATATCTCACCATAATTAGGAGTAATCTTTTCTTAATTAAAAAATATAATAGTTAATCATTTCTAAAAACATATGACTTTTTATTATAGACATTTATTTCGAGATAAATAGAGAATTAAAATGACATAAATTTATGGGTAAATAGAGTTTTGACTTAGTGACCTCATAGAAAATTGATGACGCTTTTTCTTGACAATAAATGCTTTAAACATTTCCAACAAAATTTTTAAAATGGAAAACATAAAGCTTTTGGGTGTAATTCTATTTCAATAAAATTCTTTAAAATCGAAAAACCATGAGGGAGTGGATGAAATTCTCTAAGGACGCGTTTGGTTTGTGGGATTGGACTGAAATGAATTGGATTTCAAGAACGGATTTGGATTTGGAGGAATTTGGATTTGGGGGATTTGAAACTCCTTCATGTGTTTGGTTTGTAGGATTTTGAATGGATTTCTAATCCATTTCTTTACAAGTCTTGTTTGGTTTGTAGGATTTGGATTTGGATTGAGTTTTTTTTTATAATTATTTTTTTGTTTTATAAATAATTTATTTTTATTGGTAAACGTCAGATTTGGATCGATACAATTTGACGTCTGGATCAATGTTTTAAAAATCGGGTCGACCCGGCCGGTTGAATTGGTGAATAGACCAGGTTTATGTCATTTTATGACCCGGATTGAACCGGCCGGTTCTATTAAAAAACCGGTTGAACCGGTCATAACGAACCGGTTGACCCGGTAACAAAAGTTAAAAACGAATAGTCCAATAGACAATACTTTTAGCGTTAAAAACCAACACTCCAATGTCTCAAGATACATGATTAGGTTTGATCGTTATATTTCGTTTGGATGTATTTGAATTGATGAAAAACTTATGCTTATGTGTGTTTATTTAATGTTTTTGGATTGATGTAAAACTTGTTGTTATGTGTTTTTTTAATGTTTTAACTTGTGGACATCAATAGTTTGGTTATATATATATATATGCATGAAAATGAAAAATACAAATAAATTCTTGAAACCGGGTTGAACCGGTTGAACCGTGACCCCGTTACCACACCGGTTCAATCAAAAAACCGGTTTTTAAAACATTGGTCTGGATCACGCTTTAGAATCAGTCGGATTTGGATTTCAAATCCAGGTCCAAAACCAAAGATTTCCAAATCCATCATATGAGGGATTTTAAAATAGTCAAACGGATTAGAAATCCGGTCAACGAAATCATTTCCTGCAAACCAAACGCAGGATTGGAATGAATTTGAAATCCAAATCCATTCCAATCCCGCAAACCAAACACGCCCTAAATTTTAATAACTCTAAAAAATAATTACCAAGAAAGTGAAATAATTTTCTATTATATTCCCACCAATAAAAAATATTAACATTGACGAAAGAAATAATATTTTATTAAACTTATGAAATAAAACTATATAATACAATTAATATTATAATTTGTTGGGTTAAATATAATTATTTTTTTTTGGAAATTCTGGGTTTTGATTCTTTATTTCAGATTTTTTTTGAGGAATATGTTGAAAGTGATTTAATACTATAAATATACATAGACCCTCTCTAACTTACCTTAGAAATCCAATTTTCCTTTGTTCATGTGCTTCTAAGCCTTAGGATATTTTTGTTAATTATGAGTAAAGGGAGCATAGAAACCAAAAGGAAGGTCAACAATGGATCGTTCCGATCGATTTTTATGCACGCCGATGGCGTCGACATGTTTCTGATGGCTATCGGGCTCTTAGGTTCCCTCGGCGATGGATTTTCGACGCCGTTGACGTTGCTTGTCGTGAGCAAAATCATGAACAATATCGGAAACAGTTCTTCTGTATTCATGGATGTCTTCACCGACAAAATCAACGAGGTCGATATTTGATACATACATAACAAGTTCATTTTAGTCGTGGGGTCGTAATAAATCTAATTTGGTTTTGATTTTTTTTTTACAGAATGCGGTAAATCTTTGTTACGTGGCGATCGGAATATTAGTAGTGTGTTTTCTTGGTACGTTTTTTATTCGGATTTTAATTCGTGTCGAGAGAGAAATGGTTGGAATCCATATTATTCGACGAATTAAAACAAAAATTTGAGATTGTATGTTATTATATAAGAGGATCTCTAAGCAGATTCTTCAAAAATGGAGATTTTGAGGATTTTTGACTCTTTTTAAAACTTTCTTGAAAATGGAGAAAATAGGATTGTTGGAGTTGAATGTAATTTTTTTTTTTAGAATAATGACTTTTGATTTTCTATTTTGAAGAAATTTTAAAAAAAAATCTATTTGAATGCTTTAAACGTGTTTTTTTTTGTAGAGGGGTATTGTTGGGCAAGAACGGCAGAAAGGCAGGCATCACGATTGAGATCGACTTATTTAAAAGCGGTTTTAAGGCAAGAAGTGGCGTATTTCGACTTGAACGCCACAAGCACGGCCGACATCATTACTAGTGTTTCGAGCGATAGCCTCCTCATTCAAGAAGTCATTAGCGAAAAGGTACGTTCTCTTTGCTATTTTTGACGTATACACGCACCGATAAACCCAGGATTTTTTACGTACAGGTACACCGTTAAGGTGGATTAAAGGACCACAAAGTCACCCGATGTGTTTCCAGACGAATTCCACTGTTACGAGGATTTTTTTTAGTTTTTGATTGATTTCAAGGGATTTTATATGTTTTTTTTGTTGCTAATATTTTTTTGATATTTCAGAGCACCCCTTAAAGTTTAACATGTGCATCGTTCATCCCGCAAAAAACCTCTACTTACAAAAATTAGTTGACGGTTGAGCATATGCAACGAGACCAGCCGCTCAACCAATTTCGCAAGTAGAGATATCTTTTTTTTTAAACTTATAAAAGATGCATCTGCTAAATTTTGATGGGTGCTCCGGTATATTAGAAAATACAAAGAACATCAACTAAAAACCGAAAAAAGACTCTTGAAATCGATCAAAAAACTTAACAAATCCCTCGAAATGGTGGGATTCAGCTAAAAACGCATCAAACAACTTTCAAACTCACCGTTTATCGACACGAATTCGGTCGAGTGATCATATTTAGCAACAAATCGCAGGTGCCGGTGCTCGTGTCGAACGTGGCGCTTTTCAGCGGGGCGTATTTAGTGGGATTTATATTACTATGGAGGCTAACAATTGTTGGGCTTCCATTCATCATCATTTTAGTTATACCAGGTTTGATCTGTACAAGAATTCTGATGAACTTATCAAGAAAGATAAGGGAGGAGTATAACAAGGCCGGAACGGTGGTGGAGCAGGCGATTTCGTCCGTGCGTACAGTTTATTCTTTCGCGGGTGAAAATAAAGTGATTACGGAATTCGCTGCTGCTTTGCAAGGAACTATGAAGTTGGGTTTAAAGCAAGGTTTGGCGAAAGGAGTGACGATCGGCAGCAACGGTGTGGTTTTCGGGGTATGGTCGTTCATGGCGTGGTACGGTAGTCGATTGGTGATGTACCATGGAGCTAGAGGAGGGAATGTGTTTGCGGTTACGTCCGTCGTCGCTATGGGTGGACTGTAAGTTTTGTTTCTTTTCGTTTTGGCATTTCATCGAACAGGTTGTGTGCATTTCGTTTTGCATTCTAATGTTTCACCTTTTTTGGTCTATGTTGGCATTGATTTTCATTTGCATTTATTCGTGTGAAGTGAACAAAAAAAAATGGTTTGTTTGACTTTTGTTTTTCTGTTTTGAGATGATAACTCATTTAGATGGATCAAAAGTTTAGAGCATAACCACAAGGTTGTGGCGTGGTGGTAAGAGTCTGGGGGCTTCATAGTGGTTGTCTGGGTTCAAATCCCACTCACAGCATTGTGGTCACGGGATGAATGCCCGCGGGTCATAGACCTGTTTTCCAGGAGATTAGTCCGGGCCCAAAGTGGTCTGGGATACTTCTTTATAAATAAAAAAAAAAGTTTAGAGCATTTTCAATGATTTTTTTTTAAAATATAGATTTTAGGGAATTTTGTTTTACCAGATTTTTTAAAACCTTATCCAATGAAGAAAATAGTAGAGAGGTCAAAATTCTCTAAATTCAAATAATTTTCCAAAAATAATTACTTTGTTTTTCACTTTTTCTAACCCATAAGAATCTTTATTTGATTTTCCAATTTTTTTATAAAATAGAGATTTAAAATAAAAAATAATTGTATATTTTACACCTTATCTTCTATACTTTGTGGAAAAACCAGCCACGCCTTAAAGTAAAATTGTGAAATTGCATATATTTTAAATAGGTGATAGTATAATAAAAAATAAAAAAAAATATTTTTCTTTATTGATAAACATATCTTTGGAGATTTCCAAATGAATTTTGCACTCTCTTTCTTATTTTATTTGTTTTAATTAATCCGTTGAAACAAAACATTTATCCAAAATCAATAAAATTTATTTTTTCTCCGAATCTGTTGAAGATGCTCTTAATGGTGATTCATGTTTCTTTTATTTTATGATTTTGTATAATTTTGAGAGGGTGAAAGAGTCTTAACTTGATTATCAGTTTTATATATATCCCATCGTATTATTAGATTAACATTTATATTGAATTTGAAAACGTGTTTATCAATTGATTATTTATAGAGTTCAAAGAGCTTTAAAAAGTTAGGGTCTTTTACCCAACGTTTCTTCTTTAAGTGCTTACAGGCAAAAGTCACTACTCTTAACTTACTTACGGAACAGAATCATAGTTTATCAAAACAGTATTATATGCAACAATTTACCAAGTACCACGCAGTAGTCGTCACCCTCACAACCGGGTAAAATGACTTACCGTAATCATTCAGTAAACGGCACTTTATACGTATACAACGATTACTTGTAAACTTGAAATTTAAAGCATTCTAACGGTACATTCCGATTTCACAACAGAGCATTGGGTTCCGGATTATCCAACGTCAAATACATTTCCGACGCAATGGCCGCCAGCGAACGCATCCGTGAAGTGATCAAACGAGTCCCGGAGATCGATTCCGACGATCCGAAAGGCGAGATCCTACAACGAGTCTCCGGCGAAGTCGAATTCAAGAACGTAAACTTTTCGTACCCATCGAGGCCGGAATCCGTCGTTTTCAAAGACTTCAACTTGAAAGTTCCGGCCGGGAAGACGGTGGCGTTGGTCGGCGGCAGCGGTTCCGGCAAATCGACGGTGATTGCGTTGTTGCAGAGGTTTTATAATCCACATGGAGGTGAGATTTGTGTAGATGGTATGAGAATTGATAAACTTCAATTGAAATGGTTGAGATCTCAAATGGGTTTGGTGAGTCAAGAGCCTGCTTTATTTGCAACCACCATTAAAGAGAATATACTTTTTGGGAAAGAAGATGCTGCCATGGATGAAGTGATTGAAGCTGCTAAAGCTTCAAATGCTCATGATTTCATCACTCAGTTGCCTCATGCCTATGACACCCAGGTTCTTTTTCTTTTCTTTTTTTTGAAATTGAACACTGACTTTAATTGAATTCATGTTTTACTCAGAGTTTAAGGGGTGTTTGGGATTGCTTATTTGAGGGCTTTTTAGCTTTGGCATTGGAGATAAACACTTTTGAGTGTTTGGATGAGGAAAATTAAAATGGCTTATAGCGGTGCTAAACCGCTGAAAAACACTTTTTGATAAGTCATTTGGTTTTAACTTATCTAACTTATTTGAAAAGTGCTTATGACTTTTTTGATTATTTTATATGTATAAGCAATCTCAAACACCTTTAAATAACAACTTATTAGCTTATTACGTTTTGGTAACACAATAAGTTAATCCAAACACTTTTTTTAAAACTCCGGTTTAACACCACATAAGTTGATAAACACTTTTTAAAATAAACATAAGTTGTTTTAAATAAGCAATCCCAAACACCCCCTAAGTAAATGTCTTATGCATTTATGTAAACTCGATTTTCAGATTAAAAAAATAAGAATGATTTTTTTTTGTGTGTAAAGATTCAGTTTTTTGTGTTAGAATACTAAGGCATTGTTTGGCAAAAAAAAAAAAAAACATGTTTGAATGACCATAAACTAACTTATAAGTTAGCTTATTGAAAAACTACTCTTAGTAACGTTTTGAAAAGCTAACTTATCAGCTAGTTTGCTAAACATAACCTAAATTATCTTTTTCTTTTCTCTTTTCATTTACACCCTTATCACATTATTATAAACAAACCGTATATAGTAAAAAATATGTTTCTTATTACAAATTATGTTATTACCATAGTCCCTTCAAAGTGAGTCTAATATAGAATATTTTTACATTTAAATCTGTTCAAATGTATGTTGAAATTTGTAGGTCGGAGAAAGAGGAGTACAAATGTCTGGTGGGCAAAAACAAAGAATTGCAATTGCTCGTGCAATAATCAAGTCACCTCGTATCCTTCTTTTGGACGAGGCAACGAGTGCACTCGACTCGGAATCGGAACAAGTCGTTCAGGAGGCCCTCGATCAAGCATCCGTTGGTCGAACCACCATCGTCATAGCTCATCGTCTCTCCACGATCCGAAACGCCGACGTGATAGCCGTCGTTAACAATGGCGAGGTGGTCGAGTCGGGTTCTCACAACGAACTCATTCGAGACGAAAACGGGTCCTACACGTCCCTCGTTCGACTCCAAGAAACCAAGCCACACGACGAACCCGCCAACCATTACCCACCCGAACCTTTGTCGACGTGGAACCACAGCTCGAGCAGCCGTCGACACTCGATCGTCAGCCGCTCGAGCTCTGTAAACTCGGTCGACCACGGTGAAAGCCCGAAATTGGCCGACCAAGAATTTTCCGTGCCGTCGATTAAGCGGCTTTTAGCGATGAACGCTCCCGAATGGAAGGAAGCGTTGTTTGGGAGCCTGGGGGCGATTCTGTACAGTGCAGTTCAACCCGCTTATTCATTCGCAATGGGGTCGATGATATCCGTGTTCTTTCTCATGGATCACGACGAGATCAAGCACAACACGATGATTCACGTGTTGTGTTTCGCGGGTTTGGGAGTTTTTTCGGTGGTAATCAACATCGTTCAGCATTACAATTTTGCAGCCATGGGCGAGCACCTAACGAAGCGGGTTCGAGAAAGGATGTTGTCGAAGATACTGACATTCGAAATCGGGTGGTTTGATCTGGACACAAATTCGAGCGGAGCGATCTGTTCCAGGCTCGCTAAAGATGCCAGTGTGGTAAGAATTTTTACGTTTACTCGAAAAATCACTAGCTACAACAAAATTGGATTTATAAAGTGCAAAAAAATGTTTAAATGGCCTAACAGACTGCTTTACAATACTTAATTTATAGTAACAAACAATAAAGGTATTGTAATAAGTTTATTAGACGTTTTTGGCGGTAACTAAAATTTTTACGACATTTTAAAAACAAACGTCGCATTATCTATTTTATACGACACTATTGAAAAAAATGTTTTCTAAAAACAAGTGTCTTATAAAAAAAGATATGTTCATAGACACTTCTCAAAAGTGTCCAATAAAATAGTTAATTTTGTATTCAAACTGTCCTAAAAAAACTTGATAAAGAAACTCAAAAAACGTCCTATAAACTTATTACAACATATCTAAAACATTTTTAGATATGATGTTTTATTGTTTGGTCATATAAGGTGATCTATTGTGACACCTAGAAATTGTTGGCGTACAATTGAGTTTCATCGATCATCGACATGTCAACGATGATTTTGCAGGTGAGATCATTGGTGGGCGATAGAATCGGGCTTCTAATTCAAACGTTTTCCACAGTCACAATTGCGTGCACGGTGGGGTTGGTAATTGCGTGGCGGTTGGCGTTGGTAATGATCGCCGTTCAGCCGATTATAATCATCTGCTACTATTGCAGAGGAGTTTTGTTAAAGAACATGTCGCAAAAAGCCGTGAAATCACAAGATGGTAGCAGCAAGCTCGCAGCCGAAGCGGTTTCGAATCTGCGAACCGTCACCGCCTTTTCATCTCAAGCGCGAATCCTCGAAATGTTCCACGAGACGCAAAAAGCGCCGATGCGTGAAGGCGCCCGGCAAGCTTGGTATGCCGGAATCGGGCTCGCGGTCTCTTCGAGCCTAATGACTTGTTCTTGGGCTCTAGACTTTTGGTTCGGCGGGAAATTGATTAGCGACGGCCATCTTACGGCAAAAACATTCTTCCAGACGTTTATGGTCTTGGTGAGCACCGGCAGGGTCATCGCGGATGCCGGAACCATGACAAACGATCTAGCCAAAGGGTCCGACGCGGTGAGCTCCGTGTTCGCGGTGTTAGACCGTTACACCATGATAGAACCCGACGACTCCGATGGTAAGAAGCCGGAGAATATTACAGGCCGTGTGGAGTTATGCGACGTTTACTTCGCGTACCCCGCTCGGCCCGACATCATGATCTTTAACGGATTATCGATCAAAATTGAAGCTGGGAAATCGACAGCGTTGGTTGGACAAAGCGGGTCAGGGAAATCAACGATAATCGGGTTGATCGAGCGTTTTTACGACCCGATGAAAGGCGTAGTCAAAGTCGATGGAAGAGATATAAGGTCATACAATTTAAGAAGTCTAAGGAAATACATCGCGCTCGTGAGCCAAGAGCCGACGCTATTTGCGGGTACTATACGTGAAAACATCATATACGGGGCTTCTGGGGAAGTCACGGAATCGGACATCATTGAGGCCGCAAGAGCAGCCAATGCTCATGATTTTATATCGGGTTTAAAAGACGGTTACGACACATGGTGCGGGGATCGTGGGGTCCAACTCTCCGGAGGACAAAAACAACGGGTTGCTATAGCACGTGCCATATTGAAAAACCCGACCATTTTGTTACTAGACGAAGCGACTAGCGCGCTCGATAGTCAGTCGGAGAAAGTGGTGCAAGAGGCGTTAGAACGGATGATGGTCGGGAGAACGAGCGTGGTGGTCGCGCACCGGTTGAGTACGGTCCAGAGTTGCGATACGATTGCGGTTTTGGAGAAAGGGAAGGTGCTGGAAAAAGGGAGCCATGGTTCGTTGCTAGCGAAAGGACCGACTGGGGCTTACTACGCCTTGGTTCGGGTTCAGAGGCCTAATTAAAGCTTAAACAATAAACTCTAAACCCTAAACTCTAAACGGACTAAAGTTTGATGGAAACCATTGGGGTTTAATTTGGAAGATAAAAGTGAAATCAGTTTAACTTTAACCCACAATATTAAAAGAAAAAAAAAATGTCTTTGAGGGGTGTAAAATGATATGTGGAATAATTGATGGACCAATTATGGCAAACATTGAAAATATTGAATAATAATTGGTAAGGTTGGGTTTTTGAAAACATCATCATCCTTTTTCGGTTCTTGTACAATATTACCTTTGTTTTATTTTTGGCTATGCTTGACAAACTAGCTGATAGCTGCTAAGCTAGTCGATGAAAAAGTCACGTTTGATAAAAACTAACTTATAATCATTTAAATTACCAAAAATGACATTAATTATTTATAATTAAAGGTTAATATATAATAATAAATATTAATGAGGGGCATAATTGGAATATTTACAAAAAGCTTCTCATAAGCTACTCTAAGTAGCTTATCAAAAAGTTAGTTTATGGTCATCCAAACATATATCCAGAAAATAAGTTAGTTTATTTTTGCCAAACAATGCCTTAAACTTGGTGCGAATTAACAAAATTTCTCTTTTTATTTATTGACTTTATAATTATTAATATTATACATGGGATCTATAAGGAAATTTCTTATAAAAACAATTATTGTAGATTTTATGTGAATTCTTTTTTTTCAGTTGGAGATGTGGTGGCAAGAAAAAATATAAAAAAAGTTCTTATAAGCTAGCTTATGTTTGCCAAAAGATGCAAAAAAATATTACATTTCCAACTTTTTTTTTCGTTAATTATGGGTGTTTGGGCCAACTTGCATTCACATCGACTAATCCCAGGGGCCTTATAGAACAAGCAGAAAAATCATCAGTGGTCTTGTAGGACTCTAATCGACGACTTATGAGGATGATCCCCAAATTTTAATGGGTTTATCTGAGCTTGTACATTTACCTTATGGCTTATGGGGTAACATTTTTGTCCATCAATATGAATTGATGCTAAGCACTTGTAACCTGATAAATGCATACTAGGTAAGAGTCTTCACTATCATTTACTGAGTAAGACTCTCGATCATTGCCTTTCTCTTACTAAGTAAGACTTTCGATCTTTGTCTTCTTCTTATCTAATAAGATTCTCGTCCGTTATCATGTTTATCCAGTAAGGTAATTGACGACCCATAAGTCTGCTTTCTTGTGTGTTGTCGGGTCAAGTTTAGCGGGTCGTCATGTTCGTGATCAACTAAAATAAAGGGACTAAGGGGATGTTTGTTTACCTCTTAATGGTTTCATTAAGAGTCAACATATGAATCACTAAGAAGTGAATCTTGTTTGGTATAAAAAAAAATCCGCCTCTTAATGGTTCTAAAACTCTCTGAATGATTTTGTATCTTGGACCGCCCTTAACCATTAAGCGACCTAATTTTATTCTGAACAATTACAAAATGTAACACCCTAAAAATTAGCGGAAAATAAAAATTCGAAAATTCGGCAATAGACTAAGCTTGCGGAATAAGGTGTAACAATCCCAATATACAAAAATCATCCTAAACGGGGTATAGAGTAGCCATACACATGGTCAATAATGAAGCATAAGACGACAACCTACTAATCTACAATTGATTAACTAGATTAGGGTCTGGTGTCGCTATCCTTCCAAAATGTATCTTCAAAATTAGACATGGAAATGGCCCCCGACCCGTCGGGGAACCCGGTCCACCCGCCCCGATCGGGGATGGGGATTCCCCGCTAAACCGGGGATGGGGATGGGGACGGGGATCCTCGTTTGTCTCAAACAGGGGATGGGGACGGGGACGGGTATCGCACTCCCCGCCCCGCCCCGTCCCCGTTATATATTTTAATTAATATTTAATATATATTATTTATTTAAACTAAACCGGTAATTCATAATTTCCTATTTCCTAACTAGGTTTATAATATAAATTTGTTATTTTTTGAATGTTAGTATGTATTTTGGATGTCAATCAAAATACAATTACTCGATATGATTTTGAATATTACTCAATATCTTTTGGTACGTGTGAAGTTAAGTTTTTTTTTCCCGAATTCGGTTGAATTTCTTTTGGTTTTAAGTTATTAATTATTATATGATGTTGTGAT
Source organism: Arctium minus (assembly GCA_954870635.1). Taxonomy (NCBI): domain Eukaryota; kingdom Viridiplantae; phylum Streptophyta; class Magnoliopsida; order Asterales; family Asteraceae; genus Arctium; species Arctium minus. The sequence goes on from OX941087.1 coordinate 97,648,604, forward strand.
ATTTTTTATACTAAATTAAATTTCTTTCGATTTTAGGTTTATTGGAAATATGTGATATTTAAACATGTGCGGTGTCTCATATATTTGATTTAAATAGCTTACATAAACGAAAAAAAATCCCCGTTTCCCCGTTGGGGATCCCCGTTCCCCGTTGGGGATGGGGATGTGATCATATTCCTCGGCGGGGACGGGGATGGGGACGGGGATGAAGATGGGGGATTGGGGACGGGGATGGGGATTGAGATCCCCGCCCCATTTCCATGCCTATTCAAAATTCACTGGACGATGGTCACTAGATATCCTCAAAATACCACTCACGACCACAAGGTCGCTCCCTCAGTCCCGGCGTGCCCCACTGCTAAGAGAACCTGCCAACATGAAATCAAGAGCAAGTGTTAGGATAAAGCCTAGTGAGAACAAGCCAATAAGAAAGAGTACTAAACCCAATTCGATGTCACGCGGTGATTATAGCCATGAGCTAAGTCAAGAAATCAAATAAACCATTAGTGATTAAACATGGTACAAATAACACCAAATCACATAACGAGCTCAACCCCTCTAGATTTGTTGCTCAAAACACCAAGTCAACCCCTCTGGATCTATTCTTGAGAGTTCCCAAAACAGGGGGAACTCAAGCACCATATGGAATTACACCTTACTGCACCATGAGACGCTGCCCGACCGTATAGTCCCACACCTTACTTATCATGGCAACCCGATGCCTATTCCGTGCTAAAACGTGAACCAAATGCCCAAAATCGGGGACATAGGAACACAGTGCCTATGGATCCATTGCACAAGACTCAAAGTCGAAGCATGTCATTTCAGAGCATATTCATATTAAATCAAATATACAGGCAATTCATATGAACAATGGTTCAATTCAATAAATCTTGAGTCTTGAAATAATGGGATTTTTTTAGAAAGCATTTCCCAACAACAATAAGCCACTTTAAAACAAGGTTTTCCACATTTAAATAATACATTTATCACATAGCATTCGTAATACAAACTGATTTAGCTTAAAGGACTCACCTCATATTCCTTCCTGTTTATAGTCTGCTTCTTACGATTGTTACCTACGACAACACCGATAAATCGGTAAGCAAAAAATATAGACAACTCACTGACTTACAACTCTTGAATACAAAACACTATACACTGCCGAACACAGTACCGGTCGAGTATCACTATCGGTCGAAACAACAATACCGGTCGAATGCCAACACCGGTCAAACCGACTTCCGGTCCATCTTCCCGGTCTTATGTGATGGGACGTTTACAGAACCCAGATCCAACCCAAAATACGTAGATCTCGAAATTAAACGGTTAAAAACCTTAACAACGAGATTCTATACGGCAGATAACACTTAGATCGAAGTTTTAAGCTAGATTCGTACCTTGATTTGAAGAAAACGAACGACCTCTTTTCTCCTGCTTCCTTCTCTCTCTCTTTGATTTTCTTAAAGATCAGATTTTGTGATATTTAGAAAATATCTAAAACTTGATTTATATTTATATAACCCAAGTTACATTTTACCCCCTCGAACTTTGGGTAAACGTCAACTTTTCACCCAACTCCAAAATTGCGGGTGTTACAATCCTCCCCAACTTGGAGAAGATTTCGTCCTCGAAATCTCGGCTATGGAAAGAGGTGAGGGTACCTCCGCCTCAAGTCCTCTTCCGCTTCCCAAGTCACATTGGCACCTCGATGGTGCTTCCACTGAACTTTGACCATAGCGACTTCCCGGTGACGAAGCTTCTTCGTCTTCCTTTCTAAAATCGCCTCAGGTTCTTCAACGCAACGATTTCCTTCATCCACTCTGATCTCAGAGAGTGGAATGACACTCTCCTCCTTTGCTAGACACTTCCGAATATAGCATACGTGAAATGTGTTATGAATTCCTTTCATCTCCGGAGGAAGTTCCAGTTGATAAGCTTGAAGTCCTATCCGCTTGGTCACAGTGAACGGTCCAAGGAAACGGGGGCTCAACTTCCCACGCTTCCCAAATCTAATAATTCCCTTCCAAGGGGACACCTTCAGCATAACCCGGTCTCCTACTTGGAATTCTATTGGCCGTCTTTTCTTATCGGCGTAACTTTTCTGTCGATCTTGGGCCGCCTTCAAGCGTTCGCGGATGCCCTTGACCTTGTCCGCCGTTTCTTGCACAATTTCAAGTCCGACGAACTGCTTTTCCCCTGCCTCGAGCCAACATACGGGAGTTCGACACTTGCGACCGTATAACGCTTCAAACGGTGCCATCCATATACTCGAGTGGTAGCTATTATTGTACGCGAACTCTACCAAAGGCAGGTGCGTATCCCAACTACCCCCAAATTCGATCACACACGATCTTAACATGTCTTCCAGAGTCTGAATTGTCCTCTCGCTTTGGCCATCAGTTTGAGGATGGTAGGTCGTGCTCAACTTCACACGTGTACCCAATTCCTTTTGTAAACCATCCCAAAAATGCGACGGGAACCGACTACCCTGATCAGAGACAATAGATAGCGGCACACCGTGTCGGGAAATTACTTCATCGATGTACAACTTCGCCAATTTATCCATTGGCAAGGTCTCTCGCATGGCCAAGAAGTGAGCGCTTTTGGTCAAGCGGTCTACCATAACCCAAATGGCGTCGTGACCTTTCAAGGTCCTTGGTAGCTTTGTCACGAAATCCATCGTGATGTGATCCCATTTCCACTCCGGAATTTCCAAGGATTGCAAACTTACGTAAGGTCTTTGGTGTTCAACCTTCACTTGCAAACAAGTTACACACTGTTCCATATAGTGTGCCACATCAAGCTTCATGATTGGCCACCAATAATGTAATTTCAAATCTCTATACATTTTCGTGCTTCCTGGGTGAATGGAGTATTTTGACTTGTGAGCATCTTCGAGAAGAAGTTCTCTATTACCCCCAATCTTAGGCACCCAAACTCGCCCATTGAAAAGCTTCACCCCTCGACTATCTTCAGTCAACAGAAGATGTTGTTTTGCCATGACTTCTTCTTTGAGATTTTCCTCTAGCAAGGCTTCGGCTTGCGATTCCTTGATTCTGTCAATGAGTGTTGAAGTTAATTCAATCCGCGAAAAAGTAGCACGAGAATTTCCTCCGCAGACTTTCCGACTCAAGGCGTCGGCAACAACGTTTGCCTTACCCGGATGGTAGAGCAACTCGCAGTCATAATCCTTTAACAACTCCAACCATCTCCGCTGCCTCATGTTTAGTTCTTTCTGATCAAAGATATGTTTCAGGCTCTTGTGATCAGTATAAAGAGTGTACTTCGTACCGTAAAGGTAGTGTCGCCACAATTTCAGTGCAAACACCACTGCTGCCAATTCCAAGTCATGAGTAGGGTAGTTGACTTCGTGCACTTTAAGCTGCCTTGATGCGTAAGCGATCACCTTCCCTCTTTGCATCAGGACACAACCCAAACCTATCTTCGACGCATCGCTGTACACCACAAAGTCTTCCGTCCCGTCAGGTAAGGATAGGATAGGAGCTTCACAAAGCTTCTTTTGTAAGGTGCAGAACGCCTCTTCTTGCCTCTCGGTCCACACAAATTTCACGTTCTTTCGGGTCAAGGCCGTCAACGACGAGGCTATCTTCGAGAAATCTTGAATGAATCTCCGGTAGTACCCTGCCAAACCTAGGAAACTTCGGATTTCAGACGGACTCTTGGGAGGTTCCCAATTCGTCATCGCCTCAATCTTTGCGGGATCCACTTTTACTCCCTCCTTTGAAACCACATGCCCCAAAAATTGAACCTCTGGGAGCCAAAAGTCGCACTTTGAAAATTTCGCGTAAAGTCTTTCTCGCCTTAAAACATCCAACACTTCACGGAGATGTTGCTCATGCCCTTCTTCATTCTTGGAGTAAACTAGGATGTCGTCGATGAACACGATTACGGATTTGTCGAGGAATGGTCGACACACTCGGTTCATCAAGTCCATAAATATTGTCGGTGCGTTGGTTAGGCCGAATGGCATCACCAGAAACTCGTAGTGCCCATAACGAGTTCTAAATGTTGTCTTTGGGATGTCGCTCTTTGCTACCTTCACTTGGTGATACCCCGATCGAAGGTCGATCTTTGAGAAACAACCTGCTCCCTGAAGTTGATCGAACAGATCGTCGATTCTCGGAAGTGGATACCTGTTCCTTACCGTCACTTTGTTCAGTTCCCTGTAGTCGATACACATTCTCATTGCACCGTCCTTTTTCTTGACGAACAGGACCGGAGCTCCCCAAGGTGACGAGCTCGGTTAGATGAAACCTTTCTCAAGAAGGTCTTGGAGTTGAACCACCATCTCTTGCATTTCGGTAGGAGCCAAACGATAAGAAGCTCGAGCAATAGGAGCCACTCCTGGAATGAGGTCAATACGAAAGTTCACAACACGATCGGGTGGCAACCCGGGCAAGTCTTCCGGAAACACATCGGGAAACTCGCGCACCACCCTAACATCTTCTAGTTTTCGTTGGTCGAGTTTGGTATCGATAGCATAAGCCAGGAAAGATAAACATCCCTTCGCCAAACACTTCCTAGCTTTGATCACTGAAATAATCGCCACATCGCCTTTCCTTCCTTCGCCGTAGATTATTGTCGCTTCTCCGTTTGCCACGGGTAATCGAATCATTTTCTTTGAACATACAATTTCGGCCTGGTTCTTAGATAACCAGTCCATACCCACAACTACATCGAACCCGCCAATTTGCATAGGTAATTAATGGGAAATTTCTTTCCCTTAAGCTCTAAGATGCAATCTCTAAGAATATTATGAATTAGAACTTGACCTCCATTTGCTATTTCTACCACCACAACATTCTCTAGCTTACTCTTAGACATAGCAAGCATTTGACAGAACAAATCGGATATGAACGAGTAGCTAGCACCAGAATCAAATAACACACGTGTAGGTACGGAATTTAGAAAAAACGTACCCGACACCACATCGGTTGATGCTTTAGCTTCCTCTGACGACATCTGGAAAGCCCTTCCGGTCGACCGCGGAGGTTCCATCTTCTTCCCACCAAATCCCCCAGTCTTGAGCTTCGGGCACTCCGCCCTTACGTGCCCCGGTTCCTTACATTCGAAACATATTTGCCCCTTAAGAAGGCAATCTCGGAACGTGTGACCCGTCTTTCCGCACTTGTAGCACATTCCGGGAACAAAGTTGCATGGGCCAAAATGTTTGCTTCGGCACTTGGAGCACCACTTGGCATCACGCCTAGGATCGGCTCTCCGCGGAGCGCTGCTGTTGGCATAGAAAGGTTTCTTTGAGGGCATCGAGCCTCCCTCCCATTTCCTCTTCTCGACTTGGCGACCACTTTGATCCCTGCCGAGACTGTAAGCATCCTCCATGAGCTGAGCTTCTTCCATTGCCTCCCGAAGGGTGGAGGTCCTCGTTACACGTACCATCGACATCATGTCCGATGGGAGACCCTTGATGTAAGCCTTGATCTTATCTTTCTCTGTCGGGACCAAGCGTCCCACAAAACCCAGCTTGTCCATGAAGAGACGGTTGTACTCCCTTACAGACATACCACCTTTCTTCAAGTTCTGAAATTCCTCCATGATTCGATCCAACGACCTCTCGTTACAGTACTCTTCTAGCAGTTTTTAATTGAAGGTAGACCAAGACAGTTGGTCCAGAACAGTCGGTTCAAGCGAGGCAGAGTACACGTCCCACTAAGTAAGAGCTATACCCCGTAACATTCAGGAACCAAATATAACCCTCTGCTCCTCCCCACATTCACTTGAGCGAAAAGCTTGCTCCATCTCTCGAACCCAGGCCATACAATCTAGGGGATTGTCCGAGCCTTTAAATTCTAGGGGTCGGTAACCCAGAAAAGCTTTGAACGTGCAAGTCCGCGCCGCTCGACTGACACCCAGGGCTGCAGTCACCACAGGGGAAATTACAGGTCCAGTACCCCCGGATCCTGCAACAATCACATTTTCGCCAACCGTTTCGGGCCTACGGTTGTTAGTGTCTCGGTCCTCAAGGAGTTTCAAGAATACTTCCTGCTGTTGCGCCATGGCCCTATTCATGGCCAACATCATATGATCCATCATTCTTGTCTCTGCCGTCACTTCCTCGATAATAGGCTCTGCAAACTCCAAATTGCGTCGAGGAATGTGCTCGGGTCCTCCACCCAGCACATTACTCACACGCACTGTTTCCCTCACTACAGTCGCCAGCGGATGGTCGACCGTAGGTATATCGGCCTCCTGACCTTCCGGACGATTCCTGGTATTAACCATGGTTCTGCTGAACGCAATCATGCAAAAGAACGGAATAAGGATTACGGAAACACAGAGAACGTACAACTACACTTATCAATTATTATAACAACAGTAATTTAAGTAATCCCACGTAAAACATTTTCATAATAACGTTAGCTAAGTGAAATTATGAACATATAATACGTAAGAGTTCTTATTACCGTTATTACAACTTTCAATTTGTGCAAGTTTCCGTTGACCCTAAGACCATCCTATCTTAGAAGGTCTACCCCATCTCACGAGTCATAGCTTAATAGTCTCGGCTTAAGTCTAGGCATCTTACAGTCATACCTAATTCACTTAAACCAAGGCTCTGATACCAACTTGTAACACCCTAAAAATTAGCGGAAAATAAAAATTCGAAAATTCGGCAATAGACTAAGCTTGCGGAATAAGGTGTAACAATCCCAATATACAAAAATCATCCCAAACGGGGTATAGAGTAGCCATACACATGGTCAATAATGAAGCATAAGACGACAACCTACTAATCTACAATCGATTAACTAGATTAGGGTCTGGTGTCGCTATCCTTCCAAAATGAATCTTCAAAATTCACTGGACGATGGTCACTAGATATCCTCAAAAGACCACTCACGACCACAAGGTCGCTCCCTCAGTCCCGGCGTGCCCCACTGCTAAGAGAACCTGCCAACATGACAATCAAGAGCAGGTGTTAGGCTAAAGCCTAGTGAGAACAAGTCAATAAGAAAAGAGTACTAAACCCAATTCGATGTCACGCGGTGATTATAGCCATGAGCTAAGTCAAGAAATCAAATAAACCATTAGTGATTAAACATGGTACAAATAACACCAAATCACATAACGAGCTCAACTCCTCTAGATCTGTTGCTCAAAACACCAAGTCAACCCCTCTGGATCTATTCTTGAGAGTTCCCAAAACAGGGGGAACTCAAGCACCATATGGAATTACACCTTACTGCACCATGAGACGCTGCCCGACCGTATAGGCCCACACCTTACTTATCATGGCAACCCGATGCCTATTCCGTGCTAAAACGTGAACCAAATGCCCAAAATCGGGGACATAGGAACATAGTGCCTATGGATCCATTGCACAAGACTCAAAGCCGAAGCATGTCATTTCAGAGCATATTCATATTAAATCAAATATACAGGCAATTCATATGAACAATGGTTCAATTCAATAAATCTTGAGTCTTGAAATAATGGGATTTTTTTAGAAAGCATTTCCCAACAACAATAAGCCACTTTAAAACAAGGTTTTCCACATTTAAATAATACATTTATCACATAGCATTCGTAATACAAACTGATTTAGCTTAAAGGACTCACCTCAGATTCCTTCCTGTTTATAGTCTGCTTCTTACGATTGTTACCTACGACAACACCGATAAATCGGTAAGCCAAAAATATAGACAACTCACTGACTTACAACTCTTGAATACAAAACACTATACACTGCCGAACACAGTACCGGTCGAGTACCACTATCGGTCGAAACAACAATACTGGTCGAACCGACTTCCGGTCGAACCGACTTCCGGTCGAACCCATCTTTCGGTCCATCTTCCCGGTCTTATGTGATGGGACGTTTACAGAACCCAGATCCAACCCAAAATACGTAGATCTCGAAATTAAACGGTTAAAAACCTTAACAACGAGATTCTATACGGCAAATAACACTTAGATCGAAGTTTTAAGCTAGATTCGTACCTTGATTTGAAGAAAACGAACGACCTCTTTTCTCCTGCTTCCTTCTCTCTCTCTCTGATTTTCTTAAAGATCAACTTTTGTGATATTTAGAAAATATCTAAAACTTGATTTATATTTATATAACCCAAGTTACATTTTACCCCCTCGAACTTTGGGTAAAGGTCAACTTTTCACCCAACTCCAAAATTGCGGGTATTACAAAAAACAACCTTATTTCACTTTGAACTATATTATAAGTGCCTCTTAATCATTCTATACAAAACCATTCAACAACGGGCAAAGAACCCCTAAATATCTAATGGTGTGAAGAAGAGTGGTATAAATGAAAATGAGCTAAAAATACAGGGGCCTATTATCACCTCAATCAAAAAAGGAGAAAACCGGAAAAGAAAAAAAAAACGGTAGAAAACCGGAAAAAAATGAGATAAAAACCGTATTTTAATATCCTATCCATTAAGCTGCGATTGCTATCTTCAAACAGAGCTTCAAACATCTGTGCAACAATGGAGCTCTGCAGTTCAGCTTCACCAACGTCATTTTATTTGAAATCTTGTGTTGTTTCCCCTCCAATTTCGTCGATTTCTTTATCTAATTCGTTCAGACCCACCACACGATTCACTTCTCTTAGAATTTCTCGTGATTGCCGCCAATTATCTCATTCTCCAAGAAAGTTATCAATTTGCGCGAGGGCTTCGGCGCCACCGGCCGTTACTGACACCGTGAAAGAGCCTTTACCGGCCGATCTTGTTGTTCAAGAAACCCAAGAGCCCAATTGCAGGGTGAGTTCATCTAGTTTATTGTAAATTTGTAATGTTCGACGGAATTACAAATTTCTTTTAATAATATTTTCAAGTTAGGATTTAATTTTACGTGTATCATTTACAATTTATTTGATTTGTTATAGAAATATGAACGAAAACCGGATTTAGTGTATGCCAATATGGCAATATGCCATTCATTTGGTTTTTTTAGCAACTGTTTATATGCATTCAAACTGTTTGATAAAAGTCCCCAGAGTGATATTACTATTATTGTGATTTTAAAACTAGCATTGCAAATAGAATAATGGGCACTGGTGTTGAATATGAGAGAAAAATCATATTTTGTATTTGAAACTACTGTGTTTGACATCAAATGTCGAAAATGTAGATCTTTTTATAGAAAACAAGGAGTATTGTATATGGGTGTTTTGTTTTCTTGCATTTCTTTCTTTATGTTACCTTCCCAGTTCAGGGTTATGTGTGTTTCTGTGATTGTCAAATTATCTGGATTTTAACCTTTGAAAAGTATGCAGATTCGGTTGAGCATAGAAGTTCCATCTATTATATGTGAAGATTGTCATAAAAGGGTCATAAATGAGTTTATGAAGAAGGCTAAGGTACAATTAGATTTCATCATCTAATTCTCAACCATTTTTTTGATTCAATTATATTTTGCATACTTCATAGTTCATATTGGTTGTGTTCTCATATTAAGTTTTATTGGGGAAAAGTGAGTTCCAAAACGTTCATGTTCAATACTAATGGTGGATTACGCAACTATGTCTTCAGGTTCCTGGATTTCGCCCTGGAAAGAAAGTTCCAGAAAGTATTCTCGTAAGTTATATCGGGAAGGATGGTGTCCAAAAGGCGATTGTTGAATCAATTCTAAAGAGAACTCTTCCACATGCCATGTCTTCAGTATGTAGTGTTTCTTGTTTCAATCTTCTAGTACATGAATTCTGAACTGAAAAGAGTGTTTCGAATCGGTCTATCTAGAAAGATTAATGCAGTTTGTTGAGCTAGAAACCAAAAAGTGATCGACTTTAAACTGTTTTTTTTTTGCATCTATGTTTTCAAGATCATACTTACGTATGCCATAATTTTGAGCATCTTATTTCACAGGTAGATGGACGGGCTTTGAAGGACTCGATCCACATTACAACCACATTTTCTGACATGGAAAAAAATTATTCTTCTTTGAACATCCTAAGGTGTGTTGGAGGTTTTATGGTTCTAGTTAAATAAAGACAGGCATTTGGTTAAAAAGTATTTAGACAGGTTATTATTTTATCTTGACACGACTTTTGGGTATAGATATGAGCTTATTGTAGATGTAGCACCTGAAGTGAAATGGGTTCCAGAGGATGGTTATAAGAATTTGAAGATCGTAGTTGAGCTTGACAGTGAGATAGATGCTAAAACAGCTGCTGATCGAGAACTAAGACGCCGTTACAAGTCTTTAAGTACAATGAGGATCGTCACAAATAGAGGACTACAGGTACTTCATGTATTATAGTCCCTTTTTTCTAATTTTCAACTAATGTTTTCTAATTCATGTACAAAATACTTGAAATTTCATCAAAGAAGTTGATATATATTAACCACAAGGGTTGTGGCGTAGTGGTTTAGGCTCTGGGGGATGTGGTGGAATATCCCATCTGCCCAGGGTTCGAATCCAGACGTACACAACAATTGTGGCCACTGAGTTTATCAGGTCTGATTTCTTGCAATCATAATTTGCCGGGATTAGTCTAGGCATAGCCTAGGAAACCCTTCCAAAAAAAGTTGGTATATATTTCCTTCTCCATTATCCTTCGATCACGTCACGATAACGGAACCCCCAAAATGAATGTATTAGATTATGCGGAACCATTAGATTACTATCCAAAAGAGACGAGAACCCAGGTTCCGATATATAGTGAGAAGAAATGGTCCAAGTCTAAGCCGATGTGGACTCTAACACGCCCCCTTAACGGAGGCTAGACTGCGCGATTGCCCCAAAGTGTCGAGAGTGGGCTAGACAAGTACAGATTGTCCCAGAGTATCTAGTCCCTAGAGTGGTATACCTTGGCTCAGATACCATGTTAGAATATGTGGAACCTCATTAGATTACTCTCCAAAAGAGCCCTTGAGGAAAGAAGGGAGGTTTCAACATATATTGAGGAGAAATGGTCCAAGTCTTTGCTGTTGTGGACTAACAAAAATGGACTCAATGGCAACTTCCCATAGGTTGGTGATGTTGCCGTCCTGGATATATCAGCAACAACAGCAGAACAAGACGGATCAGAAGTAAAAAACGTTCCAGCCGCTGAGAGTAAAGGTATTCATCCACCGCCTTAATTCAAACCTCATTTCTTTGGCCTTTTCACTCTAACCTCTTTGTTCTTTGGATTTGCAGGTTTCCATTTTGATACGGAAGATGGAGATAGAGTTATTCCTGGTTTTCTCGACTCAATAATTGGAATTCAAGGAGGTGAAACAAAATCTTTCCCACTTGTATTCCCAGAGTCGTGGAAACAAGAAGATCTTCGTGGTCTTCCTTGTCAATTTACTGTAAGTTTCCTCCTCCTGCAAAGCACCGTTGAAGATCTAAACAGAACTTTAAGGAAAAACGTGTTTTTGCTTAATTTATTGATAGGTTGAATGTAAAGAACTCTTTTATAGAGAATTACCAGAGATGGACGATGCCATTGCTGATAAGCTTCTTCCTGGATGCTCCAGTATCGAGCAGGTTAGATATGATACATGAACTTCACCTAATCAGCATGTTCAGACATCAAACCAAACCAAAACGAGGGGTTTGGGGGTAAAATGTACGCAAATCTGACCTCTATCCAGAAGAGTAGAGCGGCTGTTTCTATGAAGACCCCCGGCTTGAGAATATGTTTAGACGCTATTTGGTTCATATATTAGATTATAACTCTTTTGGAATATGAATCTGCAGGTTAAGGAATCGTTGTTGGAGAGATGTTTGGAACTCGAGCAAACAGCTAAAGATCAAGCAACAGATAACGCCATCCTTGACCAGCTTCGAAAGGTGTTTAATTTTTTTAAATAATCAAGTAACGTTTTCTTTCTTGAATCGTAATTAGTTGTTAAAACTCCATTGCAGATGATTCAAGTTGATATTCCTCAAACGTTGTTTGAAGAGCAAGGCAGGCAGCTTTATGGAGCCAGACTTCTACAAATACAGGTCAATAACATATCATTATTACTCCATCCGTCTGAAAAGAGAGTCTACCTTTGATTTACAACTCAAGCTTCTCAAATCCAAACTTTTGAAACATGTTCCTTTAACGATTGGTAAATAGACATGACGGGACATGACAATACAAAAAATTATTGTCCCACGTTTATTGTGGCAATAGACCGAGACAGGATATGACTGAGTGGGATAAAAAAATGATTTTTTTTGTCCAATCAAAATAGGTGGAACAAAAATCAAGGAGATGAGACAAGATTGGTAAATTACTTAACTACCCTTGTCAAATTAAAACCTAAAACCTTGCCTAATGCTTTCACCTGCCTACCTCACTTTTGCCAGTCCAGTCATGTCCCGTCTCCGTGCAAACCAATGTTTTAAAACCCGGGTTGACCCGGCCGGTTCAACCGGTTGAACCGGGAACCGGTGAAGATACCGGGTCAATTATGACCGTTTTTTTGGGAAATTGCGACCCGGATTGAATCGCCGGATTTTTGATAAAACCGGTTGAACCGATCTAATTGAACCGGTAAAAACTCGGTTGACCCGGTTAAAAAAATCAATTTCTTATATTTGTGTTTTTTATGTTTTTGCATTGATGTAAAATTTGTTGTTATGTGTTTTTTTAATGTTTTTGGATTGATGTAAAAATTTTTGTTATGTGTATTTTTAATGTTTTAACTTGTGGACATCAAATTATTGGTTTTATATATATACATATATATATATATATATATATGCAAGAAAATGAAAAATACATAAAATTTCTTGAAACCGGGTCAACCACCCGGTTGGACCGGTTGAACCGTGACCGGTGACCCGGTCACCACATCGGGTCAACCAAAAAACCGGTTTTTAAAACATTGGTGCAAACGCACCCTTAGTAGTTTAATGTAGTTAGAAGAATGCTCTATGACCCTGAAAAGTTAAATGTGTGATCATGTGTGTTGTGTTCGATTTTATGTACCTGCAGGAAAACATGAAACTAAATGAAGAACAGTTGGCAACGCTTTCAGGCCCAACGGCGGTGAGAGAGTACTTGGAAAACCAGAGGGAGAACATAGAAAACATAATAAAGCAGAATCTTGCCGTTGGAGACATTTTCAAACGTGAAAATCTGCAGGTACCCATTTTTCTGAAAGATGATTATTAATCATAACATATGTGTCGATATGAAACTTATGACAAGTTACCAAAAACATCTGATGTAACAGTTTTCAACGGATGAGCTTGTGAAAGAAGTTGAGAACTCCGTTGCTGAGTTCAAAAAACACAAGCAGGAGTACGATGAGGAGAGCATTCAAGAGCAGGTTATTTACCTATTCCCCTAAACCTCTTGTTTTTTATGAAGTATATGTATATATATGCGGAAAATACTCACGAACACTCTTACCTTTGGTAAGATTTGAACCCGTGACTGCCTTTCAAAAAAAAAAGATTTGAAGCCTTGACCTCCTTGGAGGCTGGGCTCTACTAGTAACCCGGATACCACTGGACCAATAACCCTTTCGTAACCTTCGTTTGTTCTTGTCACCTTCAAAATGGTATCCACAAATTTCCATCAACACTTTAATGAAACCAGCCTCTCTACCCTTTAAGATAGAGGCAAAGTCTATGTACATCTTACCCCCTAGACACTACATATACGTGGGGTATACCGAGGGGATGCTTGGCTTGTTTTTCATTAATAAACCGTTTGTGTGGATTAATCTGTCTGTATAGATTGGGAAAGTCCTATTTTTGGGGATATTTTTTTCCTGGATGGAAGGAAACATGTTTTTTAATTTTGGGAAAAAGGGGGGGGGGGGTTGGGGAGACAGGTTTGGAAAAAACTTGGCTTTCTGCATAAAACTCCCTCCCAAAAGCTTACTGAATAATCCATTAAGCCACTACCAAACAGACAAACAATTATGTATAGTTGATCGAATAAGCTGTGAATCTCATTAACCTGCTTACAAACAGAGTTAGTTTGGTTTGGTAGTTTTCCAGCAACACTTAATTTGTGTGATTTACAAATATGATAATTTTTCACATGAAACAATCATCTTTTTGTTGAATGTTATTAGGTGCAAGAGATATTAGAGGGGGCAAAAGTGCTGGAATGGTTGAGAGAAAATGCAGATATTGAGTATGTAACCAAATGATCACAAACATGAAGCAGCCAAAGACACATTTTTGTTCCCAGGTGCCTGTGTTGTGTATTTTCCATCCTGTTAGATTGTTTGCATGAGTCATTATTAGTAGCTATTTACAGAACAAAACCTCGATTGAGTACTTTCCGCTGTAACTGAACAAAAACCTCTGTAGCAAATACGAGAAATAAATGAACGATTATGGAAACCCATTATTGTGATACCCGGAGGATTTAATTCGTTCTTATTCCAAGGTTGTAATTGCCTTATGTTTTTTTTATATAACCGTGGGAGTTCGGGTCAGTTCATGTGCATCTCGACTAATCTCATGGAACCCTGAAGTTAACAATCGCAAAAACCTCAGGTTGAGTTGGTGACCAATTTGGAGCAAACCCAATACCTGACTAGTTGAGTTGTGTATTAATTGAGGTATACTCGTCATTAAAGTAATATGTAGGGGTTAAATGAAAACGGTTACTATTGCTAGTTGTGTACCCCAAGTGATATTGAGTCATGCATCTCCATTTTTGAAGTCAATAACTTGAAACCTCAATACTGCATCTTGATTTTACTTTTATGTGGTTATTAGTTTTATAGAGTATTAGAAGCGTACTCGTGCAATGAAGCGAGATACATCACGATTTTAATGTTTCATTTTATTTTTTGTTTTTTTGTCGATTTACAGTATGATTTTGGATGGTTTTGAGAAAGTGATAATGTTTTTTTTTTATAAATTTGTTTAATTTAGGCTTAATAATATAATGTTTTTTATATAAAAAATTAAGTATTTTGTTATAATTCAATGATTATCTTATATATTTTAATGATATATAGAAAAAATAACTAATTACATATTTAATAATATAATTAAAACAAATTTATAGTAATATAATATATTAATTAATAGTGATACATGAAAATGTCTGCATAAAAGGAAGACCCTACACACACCAAATTGGTGGGTGTTAGAAGTCTGTAGTATTAATATGTATCTTGCGCTTTGATACTTGTAAATTAAGAGATTTTCAAAATCTTGCATAAAATGATGGTACCTTGTGTTTAATAAGTTGTATTTAAGAGTTTTTTTATCCCTGCTTTATAATATAGTATAGATTATATAAAAAAATTAAGTATTTTGTTATAATTCAATGATTATCTTATATATTTTAATGATATCTAGAAAAAATAATCAATTACATATTTAATAATATAATTAAAACAAATTTATAGTAATATAATATATTAATTAATAGTGATACATAGAAAGGTCTGCATAAAAGGGAGATCCTACACATACCAAATTGGTGGGTGTTAGAAGTCTGCAGTATTAATATGTATCTTACACTTTGATACTTGTAAATTAAGAGATTATCAAAATCTTGCATAAAATGATGGTACCTTATGCCTAATAAGTTGTATTTAAGAGTTTTTGTATCCCTACTTTATAATATAGTATAGATATAGATTATCCTATGACATTTGTAGATGTATACCAAGTATTGTGTGGTTATCAGTTTTATTTGTTCGTTTGGTGGTTGCTACACTTCACGTTATTTGGTATATATACCTCGAATTTTAACCTATTTATGCATTTTTAATAAGAATGTAAGGAAAACATTTGTTTTGGTATGTTTTCTAGCAAAATTACGTTATATTAAGTATATTAACTTTTATAAAATAAATGATTATTTTAAATTAAAAATACCAAATGAAAAACATTGGTGCAAAGATGGTTAATCATCATTAAATGTCATCATGATTTATATTGGATGACTTGAAATTCAATAAAAATGATTACTACTATTAAAGTAGAGAAAAACAGAACTCTAGGTAAAGAAATAGTAGCATTGAAATGAAGGGTTGCAGCCCCTACAACCTCAAATTGGGGAAGACTAATGACACCCTATACTTTACTAATGACATTCTTATAAATGATTTTTTCTTCACACACATCGACATCAAAACCTGCTTTTTACATTCTTAATGTATGAATTGACCTGATTTTGATATTAATAATGGTGTCATTAGCATTGCCCCCTCAAATTATGAAAGCTTCATTTGATTTAAATTGGCTTCGTTTAAAAATAACCCAGAAAAACATATACAAAAATAGATAAAATTATTTAATACATTCTACTTTTTTTCTCCATAAATAAATATAATTCTACTTTTTTTCCTTAAATGAATACGGGGAATTGACTAAAATGGTTGATTTGTTCAAGCAAATTCACTTTTTAACCATTTTTTCAATTGAATTCTTTTAGCCATAGTTTATGCAAATGTCTTACGTATTTGTGTAAATTTGATTTTTTCAAATTAATTAAAAAGAAAAAAAATTACGTAAATTTGCGTAAGGATTCCCATTTGCATAAAGGATTTGCGTAAATAATTTCTGTTTCTTAATATAAAAATAGGTTTTATGCAAATGCATAAGAGATTTGTATAAACTACAACTAAAAATAAAAATTTTGTTCTAAAAATAGCTAAAAAAATAAAATTGGTTAGGAAGATTGACTATTTTAATGAATTTTCCATAAATATCACTATATCTTTTTAATTCTTAAATAAATATGCCTGCCTTTTTGTCCTTAAATAAATTTGATTCTACTTTTTCCCTTAA
The DNA here is from genome assembly GCA_954870635.1 of Arctium minus. Classification (NCBI taxonomy): domain Eukaryota; kingdom Viridiplantae; phylum Streptophyta; class Magnoliopsida; order Asterales; family Asteraceae; genus Arctium; species Arctium minus. Next base: position 97,665,302 of record OX941087.1, read on the forward strand.
ATACATATGCTCTACTTTTTTTTCTTAATTAAATACGACTTTTTTTTCTTAATTAAATACGACTTTTTTTTTCCTTATGCATACCTTTAAATAAAATAAAATATTAATTCAATTTTGAATCGGTTCGGGTCAAATTTATGTACAAATGGTTGATGTGTCATCTTCAGGACATTAATATTAAATCCATTAAAAATATAATACAAAATAAATTGATTAAATTTTAAATATACAAGATTTAATCATTTAACAACCCATATTATATAATAACTTTAAGAATTATTATCTTAAGATATTATTTCATATAATTTTTCCCATCTAACACTATAATTTAATATATTAGTTAAAATATATTTATTTCACAATGTGTTTATTTCATATGTACTATAAGCATACTCGCACAGATACATCACGATTTTAAATTTTTTCTTTTCTTTTTTGTTTTTTTTTGTCGATTTACGGTATGATTATCTTATATATTTTAAATTTTTTATATTTAAATCAAAATGTTTATCCTGTTTTGATTATGTTTATCGGTTAGTTATGAATTCAAACATATAGCTTTAAAAATTTGTACTCATGCATCATAACTTGTAATCTTGAATTTTAAGTAATGTGTATCAATAAACATTACTTAATGCATATAAGTTTGTTTTTAAGAGTTTTTCTCCGATAGTTTAATAATAATGTAATTTATTTTAGTTTTAATAAAATAATGTTTTTTTTATAAAATAAACATTAAATATTTTGTTAGATTTTCTTAATTATATTTTAGATTTTTTATATTTAAAATTTGATTTTTATCATATATTTAATTATGTATGGAGTGATTTTAGAAAAGTTGAAGTGATGAGTGATTTTTGGGGAGTTAAATTTGTTAGAGATAAAGATTAAAGCATTGTTTGGCAAAAATAAGCTAACTTATCAGCTAACTTTTTGATGAGCTACTTGGAGTAGCTTATAAGAAGCTTTTTGTGATTATTCCAATTATGTCTCTCATTAATATTTCATAATTATATATTAACTTTTAATTATAAATAAATAGTTAATGTTCTTTTTGGTAATTTAAATGCTTATAAGCTAGTTTTTACCAAACGTGACTTTTTCATCAGCTAGCTTATCAGTCATAAGCTAGCTTTTCAGCTAGTTTGTCAAACATAGCCTAAATAGCAAGAGATTTTAAGTTTTCATTATTTATTTAAGTTTTAAGTAATTAGCATTAAATAGCGGTACATTAAGCTTTAGCAATTATTTTTAAGAGTTTTTTATAGATGCTTTATAATATAGTATAGATATAGATTCACTTCACAATGTAAAATCTTTTAGTTGTATTTTTGTTTATAAACACATAAAAGATGTTCACATTAATCACTTAGGTTGTGACGTACTTGTAAAGTATTTAGAGGATATAGTGGAAAAGCTCATCTATCCATAGTTTAAATCCAGACGCCGTCAAAACCCTTGGGGCCATGAAGGTTCAGCTGCGATGATTCCAGACCATTCATGGTCGTTCGGGGATTAGTCGGTGCGCGTAAACTGACCCGAAAACCCATGGTTGCAAAAAAAAAGATATTCATATTATGAAACAAATATATATATATATATATATATATAACAAACACGTTATAAAATAAATATATGGTAATCAATACACTAAATTCAAATCATAGATTAAAAAAATCATATTAAATAACACATAATACACCAATTTTTTAAATTATCGCAATTTTATAGGTTTTGAAACATTGAATTAAAATAATCACATTTTAATTAAATATCTAATAATAAAATTCAAATTTTTTTGCAGACAACAAAACCAATTGATAACTGAACGACTGTATCTTTCACAATTCACATTCTCCTCCTACACGCTCCGTTTTCTTCTGCCCTTTTTTCTCTCTCTCCAAAAAGGCGGGGAGACTTGAAGAACTCTGACAACGAAGCTTCGAGAAAACCCTAATCCACTGTCCGATTGTCGTAAGCATTTCTTCCTTTTTCATTTTTGATACAAATGTACTAGTTTTTTGTGCAATTTTGATATGATTTTGTACTTCGAGTACACTCTGTTCGTTCTTTTTTGGCTTGAATTCGGTGCTTCTTTCGAGATCTATGACGTTTGAAGTTCGTAAAAACACTTGTTTCGATGCAAATGTGGTGTTGTTTGGTTATATATCGACGTACATTTCTGTAACGACAAAAAAGGTTTAGAGAAGCGAATTGCGTAAGTGTGTTTTCGTTTCGAGGTTGTTGATGTTTAATTTTGTGAAGTAGAGATACAAATTAATAGATTGACTGACGATGAACTTTTGAATTTCGTATCATCACTGCTTAATTCAGTTTTTTTTTAATCGATTTTGTTAATGTGTGCCTGTTTTGGTTGGTTATTATAATCTGATATTGATGCTTTGCAACTTTGTGAATTTTTGATACTGAAATCCCTAGGCTTTCAGCGTCTGATTCGAATATCAGTTTGAACAAAATAGTTTGACTTTTGGTACATTCTGATTTTGATACAGATGGCAGAGGTTGATGCTCAAAATCCTCTTCTTGGAGAAACAACTTGTGGTTCTTTACTGCATCAGTTGCAGGTGAAGTATACTTTATGCTAGCGATTTGTTGATTTTATTGTTAACCACTTCATATGTTCATTTCACTTTCTTTCATAAAAACTTGTTTTTCCTTGGTTCCAAAAATTGAATTTGTTGTGAATTCAGAAAATTTGGGATGAGGTTGGTGAAAGTGATGAGGAAAGGGATAAGATGCTTCTTCAGTTAGAGCAAGAGTGCTTGAATGTGTATAAGAGGAAAGTGGAACAGGCTGCAAAATCAAGGGCAAACCTTCTTCAGGCACTGGCAGATGCTAAACTTGAATTCTCCACTCTTCTTGCATCCCTTGGAGAGAAATCCTTTGTTGGTGTTGTGAGTAATGGGTTGCTTCCACTTTTTGGAGTTTGTTTGTTGTTCTTATTCTTTGGAAGGGGAAGGTTAAAATGAGAACCATAAATATTTTGAGAATCGGTATATGCACCAATGCATATGTACATTGATGAATATACTAATTGATAGATGCATAATTTGATGGTGCATGTGCATCAATGCATATATATATATACATGCATATAATAGTTCTCATGATTCTCAAAATATTTATAGTTCTCATTTGAACTTTCACCTACTTTTGAATCAGGAAATGTACTATGATGTTTGTAATGTATGATGGCTTTTTGTTTTTATTGTGGTTCAATTTGCAGCCTGAGAAGACTTCAGGAACAATCAAGGAACAACTTGCTGCTATTGCACCAGCTCTCCAACAATTGTGGAAGCAGAAGGAGGAGAGAATAAAGGAGTTCTCAGATGTGCAGACACAAATACAAAAGATACGTGGAGAAATTGCAGGGAGTAACGAGCAGGATGGAGGACGGCCTGCAGTTGACGAGTCTGATCTATCCTTGAAGAAATTAGACGAATTTCATGATCATCTGCAAGAACTTCAGCACGAAAAGGTAAAAGTAGTTCTCTAAAATATCTCTTGATCAGCAAGAATGTAGGTATTATGATATGCTATAAGATGACTAATGTCGAGCTCTATTTGCAGAGCGAGAGATTGAACAAGGTTCTTGAATTTGTGAACATTGTACATGATATTTGTGCTGTCCTTGGGATTGATTTTTACAGTACAGTCACAGAAGTTCATCCTAGCTTGAATGATGCAACTAGCATACAATCTAAAAGCATAAGCAATGACACACTAGCCAGGCTGGCGAAGACTGTCTTAGCTTTAAAGGAAGCTAAGAAGCAAAGGTTACAGAAGGTACACACTTTCACTGCTAATTGCTTTCAAGAGCATCAGAAAATTGTTCACATCTTCACTTCTTGTAATCTTCTACATACCACCATTTCTAGAAGCTTTTTGCATTTGCTCTTGTGGTGTATTTATGTATTCTATAGGATGAATTGTCATATCAAGATTCAAGGAAGCTTGCAATGTGTTACTTACCTCCGCAAAAGACTAGGATTTTTGCATTAATTTTGGGAAAAATGCAACGAAGTTTGCTGTAGTTCCTATTTAGTGTAACAAAGAATTATTTTTTCTCAATGAATGTAAAGAAGTTTCAAGTTTTTATATTTTGTAACATTTGATGACGTGGATTCAAGCAACCTTTCATAAATGGGTATCAACTGCATTTGAAAGATAAAAGATAGCAGTTTATCAATCAGAATGGGTACAAAGTTGGAAAATTTTAAACTTTGTTACATCGACCTAGAAAAAAATTCTTCATTACATTAAATAGGGAATTAAACTTCTTTGTTGCGTTTTGGTGCATTTTGCTCTTAATTTTAAAGATCGTACAATTCTATGAAATGTAAATTTTCAAAAAATTCATTGGTATGTAAAGGTTCATTATATCCTCTTAATATCTATCTTAAGATGTTAGTATGTTACTCATCACCTGAAATGAAAATGAACATAACCTTCTTTATACTCCAACTGCAACAATGAATCCCTTAGTATTTGACAAATTTCTTGCCTTTTCAGCTTCAAGAGTTAGCAGCTCAGTTAACCGATCTCTGGAATTTGATGGATACATCTGAAGAAGATAGGAGCTTGTTTGATCATATTACCTGTAATGTTTCAGCTTCAGTTGATGAAGTGACTATCCCAGGGGCTCTTGCTCTGTATTTGATTGAACAGGTATCTAAAATTCAAATTTAATAAGAATATAAAACAAAGTACATTTATTGATTCTTGATAAAACCAAACGAGCCCGGTATAGCCCACCCAAAGGTGGATGAGATGTATATAGTCCTAACCTCTACCCTCAAAGAGTAGAGCGGTTGTTACCGTGAAGACACCCAGCTTGTGAGAAGTGTGCAAAATAGATAGAAAGGTTCCCCGAAGAAATAGAGGGAATATCAAAAGGTGAGGATTCGAAAAAAACTTGAAACAAGAAAATCGAGTTAGAAACAAGTACATACAAGCAGAAGTAGGTATATGAAAACACAACCAAGGTAAAAAAGAACAATTATTGATTCTTGATGTTACCTATTTCCTTTTTAAGGCTGAGGTGGAGGTTGCAAGACTGGATCAGTTAAAAACTAGCAGAATGAAAGAGATCACTCTTAAGAGGCAAGGGGAGCTTGAAGAGATTTTCTCCCGTGCACACATAGAGATTGACTCACAGTCTGCCAGGGAGAAAATTTTGGCTTTGATTGATTCTGGGAATATGGAGCCTTCTGAGTTGCTTGCTGACATGGATGCTCAGATCATCAAAGCGAAAGAAGAAGCTCTCAGTAGAAAAGATATATTGGATAAAGTCGAGAAGTGGATGTCAGCATGCGAAGAAGAGAGTTGGCTCGAGGATTACAACAGGGTCCGTTACTTACTCCCTCCCCGAGTACAATGTCTTTTAACCATAATTATCTTATTGTAGTTTTTGTAGATGCATTTCTAATTTCATTCATGGTTTGGGGATATGCACGACAGGATGACAACAGGTACCATGGGAGCAGAGGCGCACATTTGAATCTCAAACGAGCTGAAAAGGCCAGAATTTTGGTCAGCAAAATCCCAGGTAACCAAAATTTTAAGGTCCCATTTGGTTTGCAGGATTGGATTTGATTTGTAGGGATTTGGAATTAAATTCCATTCCTATTCCATGTTTGGTTTGAAGGATTTTCTAGATTTGAAATACCGGGATTTCATTGAAATCCCACAAACATAGGATTTTGAAATCTGACATGGGTGGTTGGGATTTCATAGGATTTGTATGTAATGATGTTTTGTTTGTAATAATCAATTAATAAAAAGGTAATTCAATTATTTTTATAATTATTTATAGTTATTTTTATAAATTATCTATAAAGAATGAAATTCAATTCCATTTCAAATCCTACAAACCAAACACATCAAAGATTCCAAATCCTTCCTATTCCAAATCCTTCCACAAAATCCAAATCCCTCAAAACCATTTTATCACACCAAACGCCCCGTAAGAGAATATAATGATCATTTGGCACTACTTAGATGCTTGCATTTCCTTGAGGGTCTTAGGGGCCGTTTACCAACACAAATTGGGTAAGCGCTAACTGGGTTAGAGCGCAGTCTCGGTAAGCGCGGACTGAAAATGGCTGTTTACCAAAGGGCTTACTGATAAAATACCTTTATCATCTTGCGCTGACCCGGTAAGTGAAATATTAATGCTGACAGGGCAAGTGTTGGGTCAACACCATCGGTCAGATCATTATTTTGGTAAAATAGCTGGGTTAGTAGTAGGTATTTAGTGCAACCATGCAAGTCTTCATTTGGTTATGACCTTATCTGGTGCCTTCACTTGATTGCACATACTCTCACATGCAGCTTGGTCTCTTGTTTCTGTAATTTTTTGGTTTTACAAACCGGGGTAGAGGAAAAGATGTGCATATGTGTTAATTTGTTTGGTTTTTATACTTTGCATCATGGTCCACTCTTTTTTATGATTGTTGGCTGCATCTGTTTGTGTATGCAGCTCTAGTTGACACATTGGTTGCTAAAACTCGAACATGGGAAGAGGAACATGGACTGACTTTCGCTTACGATGGTGTTCCACTACTCGCGATGCTAAACGAATATGCAGTGCTGAGGCACGATAGAGAAGAAGAGAAAAGAAGGATGAGGGTCAGTCTCGGTATTTCACCCTGTAATATATATATATATATATATATATATATATATATATAGACGCATAATCATTTACAAACTCAATAAATTGTACAAACTTACAAGCTAGTTTTCATGTGTTGTTTATGTATGAAATGAAACTACACCTGCAAAAATGCAATGTTTATACAGTGACACTGTATAGATACTGCATTTTCACACGTGTTTTATTTATGAAACAACACATAAAAAATGATTTGTAAGTTTGTACGAATTATTAGGTTTGTAAAACAGTGCAACTATATATATAGAGAGAGAGAGGAAGGATCATGCGAGAAGTTAAACATTTTGCGAGAAGGCGAGAAGTGTACAGTTGTGGGTGTGTTTAATCATATATGATTAAACGTCTATGTATTGCCAATATAACATGTGTTTAATCATATATGATTAAGCTTGTGCTTCTCGCAAAATGTTTAACTTCTCGTTTGAACCTGCCCCTGAATATATATGTGTGTGTGTGTGTGTGTTCATTCTTAAAACTTGGGCTGATTTTGGACTTGTGACAGGATCAGAAGAAATTCCATGAACAGTTGAACACCGAGCAAGAAGCCATGTTCGGTTCCAAACCAAGCCCTGCCCGGCCCCTTAGTAGCTCGAAGAAGACAATGGTGGGTTCACGGCTTAATAGACGGCTATCGTTGAATCAAAACGGGGGGTCTAGGTCTGTGAATAAAGATGGCAAGAGAGACAACATCAGACCTGTGGCTCCTTTGAACTATGTGGCTATATCCAAAGATGTTGCTTAAAAGTCGTCTTTAAATAACTGAAATATATCGATAATCATATATACTATCTCGTCTTATCATACTTGCCTAGTTAGTATTAATAGAAACATCTGCTCTATTCTTTTGGGTAAAATAGAATATTTGACTTTTTTTTTGAGTGAGATACATCGGAGTTCTCATTCTTGAGTTTGAGCAGCCATAATGTGGGTTTTTAGGAGGTTTTTCAAGAGTGAAAAAACTTCGATTTGAGGTTTTTCAACATAGTGAGGTTTTCGAGAGTTTTTCGTCTGAAGGTCGTAAATGTACGACCTATTTTTTTAAGAGGTTTTTCATATTTAATCAGTTTTTTTTTTATTTAACTCTTATTAGACCTCCCTCATCTAGTACCCTTTTCTCAGATTTGATCACAAATACCTTTTTAATATAAAACTTACAAGAGGAATACTATGAAATTGTACAAAGGAATACAAAAGATATAATGTTGTTCATTGATGAACGTTATCATATCATTAAAGAAAAAAAAAGAATCCTAGTCTAAATAGTATTTTATCTTTGTACTATCACAGCTTCATAAATACTTAAGACACAAATAATTCATCAAGACATCTATTCCTTCGAGCATCCACAATCATGAACCTCTAAATTAGAGGTTCATGATTTTGGCACATCAGTTTTCTTTCTCTGCAACATCAGTTTTCTTTTTCCTATACATTTCATAAACCTTTTATACCTAATCATGGACCGGTTCATGATTTAAATAATAAAAATTATAATGATTAAAATTTACTTATTATAATTAAATGACAATAATTAAAAACTAAATTATAATTAAAGACTAATAAAAAAACGATTAAAAATTACAATAATTAAGAACAAAAAATTGATTATATATTAAAAATAATCAGACGTTGTAATAAACTAATTTATTTATTTAATTAAATTCTTTTTAAATATTATATATTAAAAATAAAAAATAAAAAATATTTTGGTTTTAAATATCATTAATAGATAAATAAAACAATAGATATAAATTAGAATGGTTGTTGTGTTTTAAATGGGGTTTGATTATTTTAATATAAGATATTATGTGGGGCCCACATCTTTAGAACTCAAGGAATGGTTCCTCTGCAAGGACCGCTCCGTTGAGTTGGCATTTATATCTTTTCCTCCCAACAATCTTGAAATGCATGGACCGTTTCATTCTTAGTGCCATGGACCTCCCCATTGGGGATGCTCTTATCTTCAGAGGATGACTAGCCTTAGATATGGAAGGCATAGTATGAAGAGAAACTGTGGAAACAGTATATTGATATTTATATCAAGTCAAATACGTAACTAATGGGTATAAGGTGACAAATCATCAAAGGACACAAGTGTACAGTGCGTATCTGAGCGTAGGAGGTTGAGATTTTACCTCAAACAAACTTTACGAACGAAAATTACCATTCGATAGTTCATGATTCATTTAATAATTTATAGGTTATGACCTATGTGAAGTTGTTTACAACTTTGTGCAAGGTAGGTGCATTACTTAACGGATGTTTACTAACAATGTTAAGATCCTTGACTTAATTGATACAAAATAGTTGTAATTCAAACAAAACTACAAAAAAGAAAACCTTATGGGTTAAACTTTCTAATTACCTATAAATTCAAGGACTAGACTTGTAATTTACTTTGAATATTATGATACGACGTCGTCTTTTTACCAATATCTTTTCTTCGTGGAGTAAGCAACTCAAAGCCAACCTCGATCAAAACCCCCTGGTTCCCCTTTTCCTTTGTGGAGCGTTGAACGTGTATAACAATGGCGAACGAGAACGAACCAGCGAAGCTACTGTTGCCTTACCTTCAACGAGCGGATGAATTGCAAAAGCACGAGCCTCTGGTCGCCTACTACTGTATAAAAATTTCATCTCCGTATCTCAATTTTACTTTAAACCCTAAGATTCTTGATCGCAGTTGTTAATTTGTGGTTTTTGTTGGGGGAATTTCAATTTTCAGGTCGATTGTATGCGATGGAGCGAGGTTTGAAGATTCCTCAGAGTGAACGAACAAAAACTACCAGTTCCCTCCTTGTTTCGCTCATGAAACAACTTGAAAAGGTCCGATTCTTAACGCGTATTTCTTTCGAAGTATTGGTTCTATTACTTGATTATGAGGATCTATGACGTTGATAATTTGTTGTTGATGATTTATTACAAACATAGCGAGTTCAATTTGTAAGCTGTATTAAGTTTTGATGGTTGTGTACTTGAAACATTGGTTGTAATTGTTAGTAAATGGATGCTTATTTATCTGTTCTGACCTAATATTATGATTTAGAGTTGTCTAATAGGCTGTATTCTGTATTTAGAAATTCCGTGGCTAATTCAGACTCATGGTTAACGATCCTGTACATTTTGGAAATTGTATTGCAACTAAAAAACTATATGGAAACTTTTGCATTCTTCATTTTGTGGCAGTGGCTACTGATTGTTCTTGGTACTAATTTGAAGTAAAATTCTGTGTAGGTATTAGGTAATTTTGTTTTCTGTGTGTATCAATCATTCAAATTTTCTGTTTCCATCATCTATATTGCTTGTACATTTACAGGATAAGAAGTCACTGCAGTTGGGACCAGATGACCATTTCCACCTAGAAGGATTTGCATCAAATGTCTTTGCAAAGGCTGATAAGCAAGACCGAGCTGGGAGAGCTGATCTGTAAGATTTCTCATGATACAGCCATTTTAATACTAGTTTGCTGCTAGTGACTAAGAACATGTTTTTCTACTTGAAAAGGCTTTGAGATACACATGCCTTGGCCTCCAGCATCTGAGAAGTACATGTCGCTTTTTAGCTACCACATAAGAAAAAGGTTATTCTTGGAGCTTGTTAGTTCTCAACGGTTTGTCATATGCAGTGCAAGTTTTTATCCTGGATGAACTTTTCTACTACCCAGTAAATCTGTTTCTCGTGTCTAAAAAGGCTTAAAACTGATTAGAAGCTAATGGCTTCTAGCTTCCCATTGCCAAAACTTAGAAATTAGTTGTGGTTACTTTTTTGGCATGGTGGTTTATGCTTGAGTAATTGCTTATGGCTCCCATAGTCCTCCCTGACTTTTGCATCCAGTTCATGTTAAACATCCACTTTTTTTAGATTTTCTGTTGAAATATTATCTGTTTGTTTTGTTTCTTTTCAAACAGATAAAGTCGTACAAGTTACCTTTAAATAGCATCCTTGTAAATTGAGAATGTAAGGAGTTTTTAGCTTAAGATGTTAGTTAGACATTATTTCCCAAGCTCTTTTTTTAAGTATATGATATTCATATATGGCAAACCAACTCACATGCTCCTCACGTTTGATGAGGTTTGAACCCTAACCTCCTGGGGGTTGGGGCTCTATTACTTGGATACCGCTACGCTAGGCCAAAGATCCTTTGGTTTCCCAAGCTCTTCTTTTGTGATAATTTACAGCTCACAACGTAGCATATTCAGCTTAAGATATTAGTTACACGTTGTTGCTCAAGCTCTTCTTTTATGATAATTTACAGGTCACAACTAGCATATTTTTGGGGTTTCCATCATCAATAGTTTCAATTTATAAATAGCAGGACATATATTGATAGCATATATGGTTCTGTAATTGTGATCTGAAAGAAGGGTTTGTCTACCATTTGTGACCTAGAATTTCTTTCAAGGAAAATACCATTGTTGCCTTTCAGTGCTTAACGGATAGTTCCTTCTAGGTATTAACTAATGGTGTTCATTTAAGAACATATAGCTGTCTGACCATGGCAAAGAACTATGATCATTATTTATTTTCTTTCATCTGTCTAACCCCCTTCCTTTGGCATCATGCACAGATACAACAAAGAGAGTACTGATTATTATCATTATATTATTAATACTTAATTTTAAATTTGTCACAGCAATACAGCAAAGACATTTTATGCTGCCAGCATTTTCTTTGAAATCCTTAACCAGTTCGGTGATGTTCCGCTTGATGTGAGTCCTGTTTTTATGTTGATGATCTGATGCTTTTTTACTTGTTTATTGACGTGGCTCTATATTTATTTAATTGAGAGAGAGAAGGAAAAAAGATCTTGATCAACCATATTTGGTTTGTTAAATAGCTTGAGCAGAAACAGAAGTACGCTGCATGGAAGGCAGCAGATATTAGGAAAGCGATAAAAGAAGGGAGGAAGCCTGTACCAGGCCCCCCTGGAGGTGATAAAGATCTGTCAGATACATCAAGCGGTGGATATGTAAGATTCCATAACTTATGGTTCCCCTTTATGTTTCTCTCTTCATTTCTTGATCTTGCTAACAAAATTGTCACATACTCACATGGTATGGTATTAACATCTGATCACCAGTACATGTCTTTTTTCTGCCATGTTTTTGTTATACAATTGTTAAATGAATTTATCCTGAGGTGTGAAATAACAAATATCCTGCACATTTAACTTGAGTATCTTGGACTGAGTTCAGCTCGGGTTCCATAACCACCTCATTACTTTGTTGAATTTGAGCATTTGTTTACTTGTATGTATAACTACTGGACTTTAACAAGCTTGATCGGCTAGGTGATTAACTAAAGATGCAACTATTAACAAATTATGAAGTGAAAGAAAATATGCCACAGCTTACATGCAGTGAACTTTTTAGTTGCGTTGGCACACTCTTATGTAAAGCTTGGTTTTCTTGTTTTCCCCTTCTAATATAGCCTAAGAAAATATTATTGATGCCTGAATAAACTATTATGTCAATACACCATGAGAAATTGTGATCGGAGGTACAACAAAATTACCTTGATTGAACTGAATAGACATATTGCTGAAATCTAAAACATGGATACATGATACCATGCCTGAAGCAAAACCAAGCTAAATTATATTGAGAATTGTAGACTTTTCCAACAATTGCCCGTTGCCTAAATGAATTTACGACCAACTACTCCCTCCGTTCCAAAATAAGCGTTCAAATTTCTATTTTAGTTTGTCTCAGAAATAAGTGTCCATTTTCAAAAGTAAGTGCCTACTTTCCAATTCTACCATTAATTATGAGATGGAGAAGCTTATTACTCCCTTTATTATTAAGGGTAAAATTGCCATTTTGTTAATTAAAAGGTGTAATGATTATATATTTCTAGAATTTTACGTTTGTCATCATGGACATTTATTTTGGGACGAAGGGAGTAGGTGTGTCTTGGTAGGACATGTTAGAATATAGCCTAATCGGGGTAGAGGCAGAATGATAAGCAAATAAATTGTATGATATTTGAACTTGTGTCTTGGCAGGACATGGAACCAAGCAGGAGTGAGCCGACTACCGGATATGCACCAGAATCCCATCCTTCGTCCCAGTCGTATGATAGAAGTGATTCCCAGAAGTTTACAAATACTTTTTCATCACAGCCACCGGATATTCCACCTCAACCACATTCAACCGTGCCTCCACCCCCAAATTTGCCGCCATCACCCCCAAATTTGCCGCCACCATCTTCAAACACACATCCACCACCCTCAAATTTGCCGCCACCATCTTCAAACACACATTCACCACCCTCAAATTTTCCACGATCTTCAAGCCTCCCACCCCCACCAACCTATTCTTCCGATGATTATCCATCCAATCATTTTCAGCAACATCTTTCCCCCAACATGGGAGATAATCCGACGTACTCTCAGTCCTTTCACCATCCCTCATCTTATCCGCAAGAACCTCAACATCACCTTCCACAAAATTACCCCCCTCACGATGCCTCATACACGTATCCCAATTTCCAATCATACCCTAGTTTTTCCGAAACTACCCTTCCGGCAGCTCCGGCTCATTACCCTTCGTCTTACTATCAGGGCTCTGAAACACCCTACTCCCCTCCAGCCACTAGACCGACAGATCATCCGTCTACAGCTCCGTACAAGCCAAGTGGTGCAAACGGGCCGGTTTCGGAACCTGCACCGGCTTCTGCACAGTCGTATCAGTATGACAGCAATTACCAACCTGCCCCTGAGAAAATAGCGGAGGCACACAAGGCGGCGAGGTTTGCTGTTGGAGCGTTGGCGTTTGATGACGTTTTTGTTGCTGTTGATTATCTTAAAAAATCTCTTGAACTCCTTACTAATCCATCTGCAAGTGTTTGAATCGTTGCTGATGAGATCGAAAGTTGCAATATCAACCTTTTGTTTTGATGGTTGTGTTTTTTGAATATATTTGTTCAAGATGTTTCCTGTAATGGACGTATTAGAGTGAAATGATATCTGGGTTTTTTTTTTGTTGGCTAGAGTTTGCTCCCACAGTGTCCTATTTTTTTACGTCAAAATCAGATCAAATCATGTATTGAAAACGTAAAAAACAAATTCTGATGTTAGGTATTTTCTTCTGAAAACTGGTCAGAACCTAGACCAGTTTAAGGTCGTGGGTGGTTGGTTTGTTAGTAGCTTAATGAGTTTGTTTAATAAGAAGCTGTTTGGCAGTTGCTGAATGGTTTGGTGCAGAATAATTAAGTGGTTAAGGCAGGGTCAAGATACAAAATCATTCAGAGGGTTTTGAAACTTCAAGAGAGTTTTTTTTTTGCCAAACAGGATTTACCTCTTAACAATTCAGAGGTTGCCTCTTAATGGAACCATTAAGAGGTAAACAAACAACCCCTAAGTCTTTTAGCTTGTTCGGTCAATTATACATGACTGTTTGGTAGTGACTTAATGATATAGAAAGTGGCTTACCCGGTAAGCTTCAAGGGGGAGTTTTATGCAGAAAACAAGTTTTTTTTTCTCATCCTGTCCCTCCCAATTAGAAAAGATGCTCCTACCATCTATGAGAAAACTCAAACAAAAACCTTCTCTATCTAATACAGATAGCTTTATCCGTACAAGATTTAATGGAAAACCAATCAAACAACCCCTATAACCGGATGGGATAATTCTAAAGACCGATTGGTTAACTAGTTTGGCCATCTCTAGCATAGCCTAGGATACCCTTCCAAAAAAAAATAACAAGAAAATTAAGAAAGACAAAAACCATTATATCATTAAAGATTTAAACAAATGTCACTAAAAAGATTTAATACATGTTAAAAAAGGGAGACAAGACACCCACTACAAGAATATCATGCTAAATCTTAGAATACTAAACATGTGTTTGTTGTTGAAATCATTAGATCCAAGCCATAAAAACATATTTGAAACACCGGTCCGTTTCCTATGTAACTCCTCAAGAATGCCGACGTGAGTTCTTGAAATCCAACTCGAGGGGTGATTTTGAACCGTAACCAGTAACCACGTTTGTCGATCACCCAACCAAATATTTTTAGGTGATCCATGAAAAACAAGGCTACAGAAGAGACATCTTATTACCTGCATACATAATAAATGTACAATGATGAGCTCAGAAACCAAACCCTCTTTAAGGTTGTTGCTATATGCACCCCCTATTTATGTCAGAATCAGATCAAATCATGCATTGAGAATGTAAAAAGTCATGATGTTAATGTGTGAGGAGGAAATTAGTTGGTAGAGGTGCATTTAGCCTACCCTTATTGCCATATACACACACATGTTTATGTCGAAATCAGGTCAAATCATGCATTAAAAATGTAAAAAGTCGAATCATACATTAAAAATGTAAAAAGTCGAATCATGCATTAAAAATGTAAAAAGTTGTGATGTTAATGTGTGTGAGGAGGAAATTAGTAGATAGGGGTGCATTTAGCCTACCCCTAGGGGGGGTTGTTATATGCACCCTCTTTAGGTCAAAATGAGGTCAAATCTTGCATTAGAAATGTAAAAAGAGGGGTTTGATGTTTTTTTTTAGAGGAATAGATCCAGACAATTTTATAAATAGTAAAAAGGGCCTAAGCCAAGAACAAGCAAGGCAAAACGCCAAAAAAACAATAAAAGGTAGATACGACAACATACCAAGCAAACAGAAGCCAAAACAAACAAAGGCTACACGTCCTCTCCAAACTAGAGAAGAAAATGCAACTCCAAAACAAACGCACTCTACGCCACCACTCCCATAATTGAGAGAAGATACCAAAACCGTCACCCATCATGACACACTCCATCCGTAGTTTTTATCTTCCACTTCGCACGTAGTCGAACTATAGCCAAAATCTCTTTGCACAATTGATCAATCGTTCTCCTTTGATTCCGAAAATCATGATGGGTGTGAGGAGGAAATTAGTAGAGTATGGTGCATTTAACAAATAGGGAGGGGTGCATCTATCCTAACCCTGTTGCTATATACACACCTATTTATGTCGGAATAAGGTCGAATCATGCATTAAAAATGTAAAAAGTCGAATCATGCATTAAAAATGTAAAAAGTCGTGATGTTAATGTGTGAGGAGAAAATTAGTAGGTAGGGGTGCATTTAACCTACCCTTGTTGTCATATACACACCTATTTATGTCGGAATCAGGTCAAATCATGCATTAAAAATGTAAAAAGTTGAATCATGCATTAAAATGTAAAAAGCCATGATGTTAATGCGTGTGAGGAAATTAGTAGGTAGGGGTGCATTTAGCCTACCCTTGTTGCCATATACACACCTATTTATGTCGGAATCAGGTCAAATCATGCATTAAAAATGTAAAAAGTCGAATCATGCATTAAAAATGTAAAAAGTCGTGATGTTAATGTGTGAGGAGAAAATTAGTAGGTAGGGGTGCATTTAACCTACCCTTGTTGTCATATACACACCTATTTATGTCGGAATCAGGTCAAATCATGCATTAAAAATGTAAAAAGTTGAATCATGCATTAAAATGTAAAAAGCCATGATGTTAATGCGTGTGAGGAAATTAGTAGGTAGGGGTGCATTTAGCCTACCCTTGTTGCCATATACACACCTATTTATGTCGGAATCAGGTCAAATCATGCATTAAAAATGTAAAAAGTCGAATCATGCATTAAAAATGTAAAAAGTCGTGATGTTAATGTGTGAGGAGAAAATTAGTAGGTAGGGGTGCATTTAACCTACCCTTGTTGTCATATACACACATATTTATGTCGGAATCAGGTCAAATCATGCATTAAAAATGTAAAAAGTTGAATCATGCATTAAAATGTAAAAAGCCATGATGTTAATGCGTGTGAGGAAATTAGTAGGTAGGGGTGCATTTAGCCTACCCTTGTTGCCATATACACACCTATTTATGTCGGAATCAGGTCAAATCATGCATTAAAAATGTAAAAAGTCGAATCATGCATTAAAAATGTAAAAAGTCGTGATGTTAATGTGTGAGGAGAAAATTAGTAGGTAGGGGTGCATTTAACCTACCCTTGTTGTCATATACACACCTATTTATGTCGGAATCAGGTCAAATCATGCATTAAAAATGTAAAAAGTTGAATCATGCATTAAAATGTAAAAAGCCATGATGTTAATGCGTGTGAGGAAATTAGTAGGTAGGGGTGCATTTAGCCTACCCTTGTTGCCATATACACACCTATTTATGTCGGAATCAGGTCAAATCATGCATTAAAAATGTAAAAAGTCGAATCATGCATTAAAAATGTAAAAAATCGTGATGTTAATGTGTGTGAGGAGGAAATTAGTAGATAGGGGTGCATTTAGCCTACCCTTGTTGCCATATACACACCTATTTATGTCGGAATCAGGTCAAATCATACATTAAAAATGTAAAAAGTTGAATCATGCATTAAAAATGTAAAAAGTCGTGATGTTAATGTGTGTGAGGAGGAAATTAGTAGGTAGGGGTGCATTTAGCCTACCCTTGTTGCCATATACACACCTATTTATGTCGGAATCAGGTCAAATCATGCATTAAAAATGTAAAAAGTCGAATCATGCATTAAAAATGTAAAAAATCGTGATGTTAATGTGTGTGAGGAGGAAATTAGTAGATAGGGGTGCATTTAGCCTACCCTTGTTGCCATATACACACCTATTTATGTCGGAATCAGGTCAAATCATACATTAAAAATGTAAAAAGTTGAATCATGCATTAAAAATGTAAAAAGTCGTGATGTTAATGTGTGTGAGGAGGAAATTAGTAGGTAGGGGTGCATTTAGCCTACCCTTGTTGCTATATACACACCTATTTAGGTTAAAATCAGGTCAGATTATATATTTAAAATGTAAAAAGTAAGTTTTGATGTTAATATATGAGCAGGAAATTAGTAGGTAGAGATGCATTTACCCTATCCCCATTACAATCTTGCATAATGGAAACCTAACTCAACATCACATCTTCCGCCACAAACTATTACTAGTACTAGAGCCTTGCTAATATTTAGGAAAATTGACCAAGCTAGCAAATCTTCCCAACGAACTTCACTTTTTAGCCATTTTTTCAATTGAATTCTCATTTTAGCCAGAGTTTACACATATGTCTTGGGCATTCGCAGAAACTCGATTTTCAGATTAATAAAAATAAAAAAAATTGCGTAAATATTCAGATTTTTGCGTAAGGATTCGATTTTTGGGTAAAGATTTGTACACATAAGCGTAAGAATTCAAAATTTTGCATAAGGATTTGTTTTTCTTTCTTTTTTCTTCCAGAAATCAGTCTCCACGCAAATGCGTAAAGCATCTGCGTGAAGACCAGTCTATTTTGGGAAGAGGCTCTGAAAAGTGGCTAAAAAGTGAATTTAGTTGATGGGATTGGCTATTAAGTCAATTTCCCTAATATTTATAACTTGAAATAAGCAACAGCAGGTTAATTAAGAAATCGTGTAAGTCATACCTGCCATGCGCTAACAGGTAACATCTCGAAACAGCCGTTTTTTCTCATCGTAGAACCATCTGCAACAACATTGTAATGAAATTATCATAATCACCACCACACTCTCCTAGAAAACTAGAAACACAAAAGGAGATTTGATCCTGGCCTGTCTTAACTAATTTAGGGGCTGTTTGATTTTTTCATTAATCCCCATATATATTAAGCTGCATGTAAGCATTATATTTACCCATCACGAAGATGCTGGCAACCACTAAAAGAAGGCCCTAAAACCATCGGGTCTGTTTGTTGGTAGCTTAATGAGCTTAATGAGACACATTTTATTCGGTAAGCTTTTGTTGGGGGGAGGGGGGGGACTTTATGCAGAAAGACAAGTTTTTTTTCCAAACATGCCCCTCCCAATAAAAGAACACGCTCCTTCCATCTATGAAAAAATCCTCCCAAATAAAAACATTCCCAATACAGACAGATTAATCCACACATACAGCTTTATCCATACAGGACTTGATGAAAAACCAGACAGCAATGAAACTTTCATAGAAAAGATTATGAATTTCAAATACATCATGAACTTTCATGGAAAAGCAATTTTAAACAATGTCATTGGGTTTTTTTTAAACTACTTTTATTTGATGAAGGTTGAAAAGCAAATAATATATTTACTTAGGAATTCAATTTAAATCTAGTGCTGGTTTTTTCAACCTTTTGTTAGATGTATCTGAACTTGCCTTAATCAAACTGTAAGACGAAAAAAACACAATTAGCAACGAAGGGAAGAAAGAACCACACATACTTGCACAGGAAAAGCGGTTTGGGCTTGTCATTGGTTGTTGTCCATGATCGAGTTTGCATCATTCGTTCTTCAGAAAGCTTGCATGGAGGAAGAACTTCACATGGGCCACGAATCAAGCCAGCTGCTAACGTTGTTTCATGGTTGGATTCATATACCTAAGGAAGGCCACGACATGAAAGTTACGTCAAGCTTTGGGGAAGAAAACCAAATGTTTGACTTCTTGTTTAAAATGTGCAAGGTGGAAGACATTAAGTGCAGCAAACTGACCCGAGAAAAAAAAACATCATGCAATGAAACCTTTGATACAATACCACTGACCTTTAGCGGGTTTACTAATATTAGACCCAAAGCCTATGTGAAAATTTTCATTGGATCTTGATTCCATAGAAGAAAAAAAAACTATGGAGAGGCAAAAGGAGGGGTAGGTTGCGTTAGAAACCTCATTTCATTAAGAACCAGAGAACTACCCACAGCACGACACGTAGCATACTCATCAGGAGTATGGACTTGTTATTCATCATGAATGTGTTATTCACGATGAATTCATCCAGAAAAGGTACACGTGGCGCATAGTGGGCGGTTTCCGGGTTCTCAACCGAAGTTTCCTCGGCAAGAGGATATTTATCATTAAATCCTCCTACCTCTATATCTATACTATGTGAATGACACCAAACTGTGATTTGCAAAATGGTACCTAGAACTTCACCTCATTGCTTTCTGGAGCACATGGACGGCCAACGCCCTCAGGCAAATCACCAGGAAAGAAACAACGGGTCACGGTAACCCACTTCTTACTCGTCTTACTATCTTCCCACATGCCCTGCAGCAAATCCCTCTTACGTAAAATAACCATTTAACATAAATAAAAATGTCAATGGAAGAAAGATGACCACAACAAGAATGCATACATAAATGTACAACTTTCTACGACAGATGAAAAAGACACACAGATTTAGAAATGCATGATTATGACACATTTTAATCAACTAGATGACAATTTTACGCTTAACAATAGGAGTAATGAATTTCTACACCTCGTAATTAAGGGTAGAATTGGAAAGTATGGTGACACACAAGCTACTTACCTGTAGTTTATTAGGCATAAGATTGTTGCCTGTAGAGCTGAATAGAGCATTGTCCTGAAGTTGATATACGATTCCACTTACGCAGCAAGACCGGTAAAACGATTTTCCATCAACTTCGTTTAGCACATCCCCGACCCACTCAACATCCTGCATGCTACTTGATGAAGAACCTTCCTCCTCCCCAACTGGAGTACAAGTTTCACTTGTTTTGACCATATTACCCTTCTCGACTCCTTTCTCATCCTCCTTGATTTCACCTTTCGGGTTGCATTCTAATTTTGTTACTTTATGAGATGGTTCCGGAAGCTTAGAAACGGTATCCGTAGTGCTCAACATTCTTTTCTGGTTATCATCTTGATGGTTTACAACGGGTTGTAAATGGTTCGACAAACTGGTTAACGCCTCGGAATTTGCAGGCTTATGGGATTCCGACACAATATCCAACTTGTTCTCACATTTTTCTGAAGAAGACTTTCCAATCCCATTAATTTTCTTATCTGTTGATCCATTGTTATTCCTCATAGATTCACTAAGAACACTTTGTGAACTCGAGTTGCCATTTGCTGTCATTAGTTGCTGATTGAATTTCTCATCAGATGATTGCACTTTCTTCTCTAAAGACGGTTGACCTCCCGACATGCCGGAAGACATTTTTGGTGTACTTATATTTCTCATAACACGACCGTACTTAGGGGGTAAAGGTTTTCCGTTGCTGATTGCTAAACACTTTGCACAATGCCACTCATGCCACTCATCTCCACAAATTGCTTTCGGATTACAATGCAGACATCTCAAGTGATACCCTCTTTCACACGCATCGCAGACAAGTGCAGTATCCACCTCGTTAATCATACCCTTGCACGTTTGACAAGTCAATGGCTTGTTCATGTAGTCCCTTGAAGGAGGAGTCCAAGTGACACGCTCTGGCATATGCGGCTGTAATATCTTTTGAACGATTTTACCAATTTCATTGTGGGTGCCAACAACAGGAGATTGAACAAAGTTCATGCGATGGCGCACATGATGGTTTATGTTCGTCAAATGAGCAGACCCTTTATCCGATCCGGGTTTTGCAAAGGAAATGGATTGAGATTGTGCAGACCAAGTTGGAGTATTTGATGTTCCGTGATCTCCAGCCGGCTTTGCTGCAAATGGTGAAAAAGTTGTCACCAATTGATGAAGTATGAAACCAAGGTGATTATAAACAAATCTGTGAATCTATCCATATAAAACTTTCGTAAGAGACCTACTATTGAAGTTTATAACAAGTCACTGATACAGGATCCTAACACAGAAAAAGAGAACATCATTGGTTGAATATGTGGCTGTTTGGTTGGTTTTCCATTAAGTTCTGTATGGATAAAGTTGTATGTGTGGATTCATTTGTCCGTATAGATTGGAAAGTGGGAGGGCTTTTTCATAGATGGAAGAAGCGTATTTTTAATTAGGAGGGACAGGTTTGGAAAAACTTGGCTTTCTGCATAAAGCACATCCCTAGAAGCTTACTGAATAAGCCACTTTCTTTAAGCCACTATCAAACAGTCATGTATAACTGATCGATAAGCAAGGAAGCTCATTAAGCTGCCTGCAATCAAACATACCCTATGACAGTAGGTAGGGTATAGGGAGAAAAGAAAGCGTGAAAGGATGACAGAGTTTAGTCCAACCTTCCAACATCTAGGCCATGTTCGCTTACTTTTGAGCTTATTGAAACAGTCCCGTTTGGTAAGTCATACGCTAGCTTTCTGAAAAGCTACTTCAGATAGCGCTTCAATATGCTACAGGTGCTATTTTCACTTTTTTTTTCCAAATTTTCAACATGTCTTTTAGGTCGTTTTCTGTCATCTAGCTTATCAGCTAATTTTTACGCTAGTTTATCAGCTAACAACTACCTTATTAGTCAATGTTCAAGTTCAACAAAACCAAAAAAAGATTATAAAGGCATACAGACCATTTGATATTTCGTCTGATCGGATATGTGGTCTCGCACCCTGTGGAATGGGCAATGCGGTAGAATTCCTTCCAAGATGACTGGCAGGGAAGACATTGGACCCCCCAGGTCTTACTTCGCTCGTGGGTAATTGATACGGTAAAGTTCTTGAATTGGAAACCGGGGAAGCATGAACTACGGTCGAATGATGTTGGAAGCTTCCAGAAGAATTGGGGACATGATCCGCTTTACCTGATGGAAACGTTCGAACAGCATTTGA